>CM053581.1:326339642-326357357 GCA_028627135.1 Pseudochirops cupreus
GCTCCAGGCCAGGCTGGTTTAGGTTCGCAGTGCTGATATGGTTCCTCGTAGCCGAGCTCACTTTAGTGGGAAGTATCTTTGTGTGCGTTTTGGAGTTCCCCACTTGTATTTCCAAGCTCATAATATCTGCTGTCCTCAACCCTGATCCTGCCTCCCCTCATTCCACTCCCTAGTAACTGGATTACAAGTATGAACTACTCCAGCTAATGGTTAAAACTTGAAAATTGTTGCCTTTCTCAAATCATTTGGTGAAACAATGAAGTGTGGGAAGTGCCTCCAGATTTAACAACAGATTCTGAAGGAGGTTTCCAAATCTGATCCTTAGGTACTAATCTTTAGGTGATATAGGGGAGAGTATATGGAGCCTACAGTCAGTTCTATAATAAGGAGGCTTCCAAATTTGGCTCTTCAGAAAAACTGGAGTTGTAGACACCTATTAGGATGTTTTCATAAATCAAGCTGAAACTGCATTTATCTTGTAACTTTTTATATAGAATATACCCCTTGACTGCCTGAGAACACAATTAAGGAATTATTAAGGACATGAGCTAGTAATTAAGGGGAGGAGGGAATGACTTTCCTGCCAAGCCTACGGTAAGATTTGACATTTGTTCCTGTAGAATTTCAGCAGCTAGGTGCCCAGTGGATAGAGCACTGGGCCTGGAGTCAGCAAGACCTGAGTTCAATCTAGTCTCAGATACTAGTTGTGTGACCCTGGGTAAACTTAATTCTGTTTGTGTCAGTTTCCTCATATGTAAAATGAGCTGGAGAAGGAATGGCAAACCACTGTAGTATCTTTGCCCAGAAAACCCCAAATGGAGTCATGAGGAGTCAGATAAAACTGATCAATAACAAAACAACCTAATTGAATTTTATCTTATTAGATTCAAGCTAATTTTCTAATATTTTAACACTTTTTCAATCCTGTCATCCAGAATGATGGTCATCTCTCCTAGCTTTGTGTCATTTGTAAATCTGATAAGAATTTCCTCTAAGTTAAATTTCACCTATGTAAGTTCTAGTACAAATATATTCATGGAGCACTCCAACGGAGAGCTCTAGCCAAGTTGACTTGAACCATTAACAGCTACACTTTAAGTCACACCATTCAATGAATTCTGACTGTACCTCTATCTTTTCCATAAAAAGAATATGATACTTTATCAAAAGTTGGTATCTGTTCCAATAACTAGCTCATTTTAAGGGGGGAAGGGAGGAAGAAGAGGGGGAAGGGGCAATATAATAGTCACTAATGTCCATTTGATTTTATTCTCTTTGGCTTAGGGAATATATTCTAGATGAAAAGTTCACCAAAAGATGAAAAAATCACTGAGCCCTCAATTAGGAATAATCCCTAATTCCTTGGAAGAGGTTGAGTTTTCTACCTAACCCTGCATTTATTTAAAGCTATCATTAGTTAAGCATTGGTCTCTTTGTGGAGGCAAAACCCCATTTACTAGAAGCATGCGGTTAATAAAACAATTAATAAAACATGTGGCTAATAATAATAAAAATAAATCTATAGTATCTATAGATAGACATTGCGACAGTGAATTGGGGAAAAGTTCACCTTTTCTTGGAATTTCTTTTGAAGAGATTTTGGGCAGAGGTTATGGATGTTGGGACACCAACAATGCCAAGGCAGAGTTGCCTGGAAGGAATTCACACACTCAAGCCATCTTTCAGTCAAGAGACAGTTTATTGTAACTCCAGCGAAGTCCCTTTAGGGAACTGTGCTCTAATAGGGATGAATCTAGACCTTTTATATATAAAAGGGGCATGAAAAGGAATGCCAGGATACTAATAAGTTAATCTAAGGGTCCAGGTGTCTATGGATGGGAAAGTTTAGGGAGTATATTATACATTGAGGGAGTTGTCAGAGGCATGGACCTTGGGGAATCCAGTGCCAAAAAGAAAGTCCTTGGGTCAGTATTCCTGTCTCTCCTGATAAGGGAATTACAGTCAGGCCTGCAACAAAGGAAAAAAAAATGGGGGGGGGTAGGGAGTGAGGAGGGTGTTGAGGCCCAGCCTTAGTGCTTTTTGGAGTCCAGAGCCCACTACCACATCACTTTCAGCCTGGATCCTCCTTTCCCCAAGCCTGTAAATAAAGCCCATTCTATTACAGATTAGTTTACTTTTTGCTCCAATCTAGATGATTTGAATTTCTTATTTCCAATTCTAAGTTAGCTTCTACCTTTTATTCGAAGTCCTCTGATTGAGACCCAGCCTATCACATAATGGCTCTGATCGATTCAAGGAGGTGAACATGCCCTTTTCAGATTCAGTTCTGATTGTCTGAAAAATTTTTTTTAAAGCCTCTTCACCTAATTAGGGCACTAGAGGTAAGAGTTTTGATCCCACGGTATATTAAAGATATTCCCTTCTATAGTTTCCCAAGTCCATCTCACTGGCTTACAGTTTGCGGACTTTGTTTTCTTCCCATGGGGGAAAACTAGATCATTTGTAAAAGGAGGTCAGATTTCAATTGAAAATTGATGGGAAGATTTCAATTTCCTTTCGATTCCTAGAGTATGGGCGTGTGCATTGGTTGGGAAGAAGAGCCCCAGACAAAACGAGAACACCTGCCTCCTGTGCAGGTAGAGATGAGACTAGCCGAGATAAACACGTCGAGGTACTCCCAAAGTCTACTCATTCTGTTTCCCCTCAGGGAAACAAGCACCACAGCTCCGGCAGCCAGCAATTATAACCCTACGTCCAGGACCACTTCCGCCCCGCCTGCCCCCTGCCGACGTCCCCCCGCCCTCCGCTTCCTGTGCGCATGCGCTAGCCCTTGGCTTGGAGCAGCCATGATGGTGGGTGTTTTCGGCTCCTTGGAGCGTCCGGGGGCGCGCGGCCGGGGCCGTGGGGACAGCGGGGACAGCAAGCGGGGAAAGATGGGGGGACTGCTCCTGCTTCGCACTAACTTCTCTCCTTTGTATTTCCCCTTCCTCACATTCTTCCTGGGTGCCCCCGGCGCCGCCAACCCTGCAGGAAGGCCTGGACGACGGCCCTGACTTCCTCTCAGAGGAGGACCGCGGAGTAAGTTTTGCTTCGTTTACATCTGGCGCCCCCTTCTCTTTTCTCTGGGGCTCGGGAGGGTACCTCCTTTGTCTGCTCTTGCACTTCTGCCTCTTGACCAGCTTCGCACCCTTCTGGCGGCCGCTCCGCTTCGCCCCGCCCTTTTGCTACTCGCCTTCCTTCGGGGACGCCCCTGTACCTGTGTCCCCGGGAGTTTTTACCTGCCCTTTTGCATCTCATTTCTCCATCTCTACTTTCTTGGGCTCCCTTCTTAAATTGAGATCCCGGGAACGCCGAGTTCTCACCCCGCCCCGCAAGTCTAGTCCTTCTAAGAGGCTGAGAGTGAGACCTGGGGCGATGTTCTAGCCTTTCCCAGTTCTTGACATCTCTGCCTCTTCTAAGAATACTTCTGAGACTTACCTTCCACCCCACTGTGCATGAAAACCCATTCTTCTACCGTCTGAGGTGTTTTTTTTATATGAATTTTAATACTTTTTCCCCCTACACACTCTTATGCATCTTAATCACTCCAAAGCAACATATTTTTATCTTAAATTACCTTTTTAGCAAGTTTCACTTTCCAGACCTTAACTCTGTATCTCTAATAATCTGGTAAATTTAAAAAGTATGTTTATACAAAAATGATTCTGTAGTTGAGAATATTTGACACTATGAAAACTGTCTTTTTCTTTTGCCTTAGTAAGAGAACATTCTACTCTGTAGAGTAATTATTTTAGAATTGGTCTCTGGAGATCCCTAAACTTCCTCTTAGCCCATTTTCCCTTTTACCGTTACTGTTGGTTAAGGTCTCAACTGGACATTGCAGATGGGATTTTTATAGTTACTGATGATTAGTATAGCCTAGCAAGGTTTCTGTTGATTTACAGTCAGTACTTTTCAAGTGATTATTTTAGAAAAGTGTTTGCATTTTACTGCTTTATATTTATCTTAGATTATGTAGGAACTGCGAAATTGGTGACTTCTTGATAGAAAACGTTAAGGACAGTATATTAATAATATAGGAAGACATTGAGAGAAGGGCATACTTTTTCTAATTTTTTTGTTATACATTGATACAAAAATACAAAAAAACGTGCAAAAATCAGATTTCTAAACTTGGTCAGACTACAGTAATATGCAAATTATAATCCACACAAATATGAGAAGAATTTGTGAATTTGTTATGGTGGGTAACTCCTCACCAACATACATCTAAACCATTTATGACATCAGATAATTCTTAGGAAGTTTTGTTGGGGTTTTTTGAGGATTTTTATTGTTTAATCATGTCCAACTCTTCTGGATCCCATTTTGGGGTTTCTTGGCAAAGATACTGGAATAAATTCACCACTTCCTTCAGCTCATTTTACAAACTGAGGCACAGTGTTAAGTGACTTAGCCAGGATCATATAGCTAGTGAGGCCAGATTTGAATTCAAGAAGATTTTTCCTTACTCCAGGCCCTGCTTCTATCCCGTGTTTTATAATTGTTGACTGGTTTAAAAAATGCAATTTTTTTTTAGTGTTTTAAAACCTTATCTTTATTTTTTGTTTGTATTGCAAAGGACAATGAAGTTAAATGGCTGCGTATCCAGTCAGTTAAAATATGGGAAAATGAAGTCAAATTCTTCAAATACTCCTTAGTGAAGCTCTTTTCTGATCTTTTGACAATTTCCTGATCCCATCTTATGATGACCTTGCCCTCTACCACATATAGCACTTTGTACCTCTCACATGCACTTATTTTGTGTTAAGATTTTTGAGTGCGTTACAGGCCTTTACTGTATTGTCTCTTATCCAAGCATTATATATCACCTCCTATAGTGATAGGCACATGGTGCTTAAATGATTATTTACTCAGTTGAATCAGCAAAAGTTACTTAATAAGTTGAAGTAAGCTGTTTCATCAGCCAGCTAAAATGATTTTTTTCTTAAGTCAAAGTACCCAGCAAAATGGTACTATTTTCTTGCTTTTGAAGCTCTGCTAAATATAGCTGTAAATCAAATAATTTTGAGTGTTAAATTATACCTAATGTTGTTAAAGTAGTACGTATATTTGCTTGTTTATGCCATTAACAGTTGCTTAATGGAGTTTTTAACCTTTTGGGGTCATGGAACCCTTCAGTATTTTTAAATGCATAAAATAAAATACATAGGATAACAAAGGAAACCAATAATGATGAAATAAAGATGAATTTATTTTTTCACCCATGATTCCACTGACTCCTTGATCCATGGATCATTTGGGGAGGCAATAGAGCTAGGTCCCTTTGATGAATGGAACTGGAAGTTTGTGAAAAATGTGTCCATTTGAAAAAAATTTATAGGATTAGAAAAGAATTGTTTGAATAAGAGAATGTTTTCTTAATGACAAACCATTTAAATGAGAACAGATAAATATTACCATGAATTTGGACAGTGGTTATGTTTTGTTCAATTAATATATAAGTTTTTTTAATTAACAAAAACCTATTATCTTTCTTTCCTACCTTCTTGCCCCAGTCTGAAGTTGATAAAGGACAACCTTGTGATAAATACGCACATTCAAACAAAACAAATTCCTGCGTTGGCTATTTCTCAAAAATATGTCTCACTCTGTATTATGTGTCGAGATGGATGAGTCCTCTGAAATCATGGTTGGTCATTGTGTCAGTTCAGACTTCTTTGGTCTTTCCATGTCCTTTGTTTTTATACTGTTACTGTATAAATTATTCTGTTCACTTCATCTGGTTCCAATTTTCCCATAAGTCTACTCAAATTTCTCTGAAATTATCTTAAATCATTTCTTATTACACATTAGTATTCAATACGTTAATATACCATAATTTGTTCTATTCCCCACATAAGGGCACCTCCCTAGTTTCTAGTTTTTTATCACTACAAAAAGAATTAATATGAATCTTTTAGTACATATGAGTTCTTTTCCTTTCTTTGAGAGTATTATTATGTCAAAGAATACAGTATATACAATTTTGTGACTTTTGGGGCATAGTTCCAAATTGCTTTCCAAAATGTCTGGCCCAACTAGTTCATTAATGTGCTTGTTTGGCAAGCCCCTCTAACATGTCATTTTCCTTTTTAAGCAAACTTTTCCAACCCAGTGGATGTGATGTGGTGCCTATGAGTTGCTTTAATTTGCATTTCTGTTATTTTTGATTTGGAACATGTTTTTAATGTGGCTATTGATGGCGTGCACTTTTTCCTTAGAAGGTTGCCTCTTTGTATCCTATATCCATTTATTTGCTGATTGGAGAATGGGTTTTATTGTTTGAAATTTGATTCTGGGAACTTTTTAACAAAGAACTTGCTGCAAAGATTTTTTTCCCTTTGTTTATTTTTTAACCTTAGCTACATTAAGGAAAAAATTCAATTTTATATTATCGGAATTGTCCTTTTCTGTATTTCTCTCTATTTCTTATTTGATTATGAACTCTCCCCTTCCCTAGATTTGAAAGTCAGTTTCTTTCTCACACCTGTAATTTGTTTATGATTCATCTAAGTCACTGATGTTAAAGGGTATTAAGATGTAATGGGGAAATGTTTAACAAAATAAACGAAAATTACCAGACAACACAGGTAATGTTAATTTGTGTGTTTCGAAGTCAGAATGCAGCCTCCACTTCTTTTTTTTATTTTTTTCTTTTCTTTTTCTTTTTTTTTCCTTTTTGGAGGTGGAGGACAGGGCAATTGGGGTTAAGTGACTTGCCCAAGGTCACATGGTTAGTAAGTGTTAAGTGTCTGAGACCCAATTTGAACTCAGGTCCTCCTCACTAAAGGGCTGGTACTCTGTTCACTGTGCTCCCTTAGCCACCCCCATGGAGCCTCCACTTCTGTTCTAAGTCATATGCCCATTTGGAGCTTATCTTGCTATAAAGGATTAGATGTTGGTTTGTGCTTAGTTTCTGCTGAACTCCTTTCCAGTTTTCCTAGCAGTTTTTGTGCAGTAGTGAGTTCTTTCCCCTATCTGAGGTCTGTGGCTACTGTGTTCCTTTGTTTCTCTGTGTTGTGTACCAACTCTGTTCCTCTGATTATTTAACCCATTGCCTTGATGATTTCTGCTTTGTAGTATAATCTGAGATGTACTCCTAGTCCCCTTTGCTTCCTACTTTTCTCATTATTTTCCCTGAAATTTCTAGCTTGTTGTTCTCCAGATGAATTTTATATTAACATTATCGTCATTATGATTACTCTTCAATCTATAAAGTAATCCTCTAGTATTTTAGGATGGTACTGTATGAGTAAATTAATTTAGGTAGTATTGACACTTTTTAATTATATTGGACTTGGACTTACCCATTGATATTGAAAATTTAAAATTTTTTTTTGTGATCTACAATTTCCTTTTTAGTAGGGATTGCTTTTTTTTTTTTTATCTAGTGGTAGCCTTCCTTTCAGCTTAGCATTTAATTGGCATCTAATAAGTGATAATTGATTAAATTTAATTAAAGTGGTTTAAAGGAAGAGAATAAAGAACTATTTATCCTCAACTAATATTTGTTGAGGATCTATAACTAATAGTTTTCCTTCAAGTCTGAGTTCAAATCCCACCTTTTCTGAAGGCCTTCCGTCTGAGATTTTCCAATTACACTGTAATTTTTACACTCTGCCTATCTTGTATGTACATTGTTATTTACGTATTGTTTTCCTCCATTAAGAGCAGGGATGTTGGTTTTTGCCTTTTCTTGTATTACTACTGCTTAGTATAGTACCTTGCACACAACAAGCTCTAAATAAATCCTTCTTGCCTCACTAATGAGGCAACTCACCTGGTTCTTCCTGACTGGGACCTGTAGAGCTGGGTGAGTGTGGAAATAAAACTAACTTAGATCTAATATTTCCTTAAGTTGTGTTTGAAAGTTTGGTTAAAACACTTGTGGGTTAGAGTATTAGACTTTAATTTTTTTTTTGTTGTAACTTAAGAGCAAAACCAAATATACAGACTAAAAAGCTTAACATAAAACCCTTAACATTTAATAAAATATAATAAATTAAACAGACAAAATGTTTTCTTTTTCTTTTTTTCTATCCCTCTGAAGTTCCTTTGCCTTTAGCTTTATTAAAGCTTAAAATGGCACTCAAACTTTTGTGATACAGTGTGTGTGGTATGTGTGTGTATATCTTTACATAGTTTTAGTTAAGGTATGTGCTGTTTAGGTGCCATCTTTTCTAAGCAATAAAAACCTTGACAAAAAAAAAACCAGAATAAATATTATTTTTTTATTGAAGGGACCCAAGGTTTGACATAGCACGGTAGAAAAAAATGAATTTAGAGTCAAGAAATTTGGGTTTGAATCCTGACTCCGTCTTGCTACCTATCTGACCTTGGGCAAATCACTTAACCTTTCTGGATCTCGCTTTCCTACCCTGTAAAATTAGGGGATGGCCTGCAACTACCAGATAACTTCTGAGGTTCATTCTAGCTCTATATCTGTGATTTTATGTAATATAACATAGCTTGTTATATAGACACAGAGCCTCTGTGTGTGTGTGTATTAAGAGTTGGAAGGAGCTTCCAGAAATCATCTAACTCACACTTGACCAAGAATCTGTTCTACATGATTTAAGATCCAAAACAAGTAACCATCCAACTGTTCAAAGCTCTAGTTCCTTATTACCCTCTAACTCCTAAGGTATAGTCCTTTCCACTTTTGAATAGCTTTAACTGATAGGAAGTTTTCCCTTATATCAAGCTTACTTATTTGGCACTCTGCAACTTCCTGGTGTTCCTAATATTTTGCCCTCTGTGGACAGGCAAAACTAGTCTTTTAATTGCTTCTGCATAACCTTTCAAATACTCTATGACAGCTGTTGTTCCTTCCCTAATTCTTCTCTAGGCTAAGCCTCTCCAGTTATTTCAGACAGTTCTCATGTGGCATGATACCAAGGCTCTTTACCATCCTGATCATTTCACAATGTATGAAAATTCTTCCTAAAATGTGACAACTGGAACTGACCACAACACCTTATATGTGGTTTGACCAGGGCAAAGTATAGTAGGACTCTGATTTCTCTCCTCCTAGATACTCTATTATGCCTTTCTTAAAGCAGACTAAGGTTGCATTCAATTTTTTGGTTGTCATATCACACTTTAGATTCACTGACCTTGCAGTCCACCAAAACCTCCATAAGCCATTGTTCCCTCAAATTGTGTTTGTCTCCTCAGACCTATTCATTCTACTATAATAGTCTGCTAGTTGGTCTCCCTACCACAAGTCTTTCCCCACTTCAATCAATCCATGTTTCACTCAGCTGTCTAAATAATAGTTCTAAAGCACAGATCTGACCATGTTTCCCCCTGCTGAGTAAACTTCAGTGTATGTCACTGCCAGGATGAAATATGAAATCTTCAGTTTGGCATTCAAAGTCCATTATAACCTTCCTTCTGCTCCCCCCAGCTTTCCAGTTTTTTACCTCACTTTCCACCCACTCCCCACATAGTCTTAGATCCAGTGACATTATACTCCTTGCTGTTCCTAGAACAAGATTCTATTTCTGGACATTTTCACTAGCTGTCTCCCATTCCAGGATTGTTCTCCTCGTCATCTTTTGGGAACCTATTATTAGTTGTGTTAGCTGTTTTGGATCATCTTTATGATGATACAAGCACACTGTTTGCTTATCTTAGTATGGGTATAAGATGTTGATCTATACCTAGTTGCTGCTGTTATTACTTTACAGTTTTCCCAGCAGTTTTTGTCAAATTGTGAGTTCTTATCCCAGAACCTGGAGTCTCTGGGTTTATCAAACGGTAGATTATTATAGTTAGTGACTGTTGTGTCCTATGTACTTAACCAATTCCATTGATCCACCACAGTTTCTCAGCCAGCACCAAGTAGATTTGATCATTGCTGCTTCATAATACAATTTAAGATCTGGTATGGGTAGGCTACCTTCCCTTGCATTTCCTTTCATTAATTCCCTTGAGATTCTGGACCTTCTGTTCTTCCAGATGAATTTTATTATTTCTAACTCTGTAAAACAATTTTTTAGTAGTTTGATTGGTTGGAAGGGGAATTTGAAGATCTTCCCTGCCCCTTAATAGACGTAGAGGGGAATCTGAAGACCTCTCCTGCTTTGAAAGTAATCTCTGCCCCATAATAGGCTGAATGTAGTCACATGGAGCCTATGGTGGGAGGACTTTGCTAAAGGGAAGGAGAGCCAGAGAGACAGTGGGAGAGAGAGGAGATTGAGGGAAGGAGATGGAAAGGATTGTGAGTAAATACTGATCTTGTATTGGTTTGTGAGAAGGCTGAAGAATGCTGTAGCCCTCAGTGTTGTTATGGCTTGAATATGAATATCTTTGGTACTATGATGGAATCTGCTTACTGGTTTTGGGATTTGGTTTTCCAGTGTGTAAATGCTTCGGTTCTGTCCTCTACCTGGAGAATCTGTTATATTTTGTGACCGAACATCATGCAATATTCATAGTCACGGTCTTTATTGTGATTGCAGGCACAGTAAATATTGCATTGGCAATACATCATTTGTGTGAAAAGTTGTAATTGTGTTCATATAGTTCCTGGGTTTGTCTTGGCAGGTAGTCTTTTTAGTATTTTAGATAGTCCATGGTAATTTTAAATGGAGTTTCTCTTTCATTCTCTTGTTGTTGGACTTTGTTAGTAACATATGGAAATGTCAGTGATTTATGGGTTTATTTTATGGGTTTATTTTATATCCTGCAATGTTACTGCCGGCACATGGGGGGATGGCTGAGGCCAGCTCAGGCCACCCGAAATCTCGAACGCTGTGAAGGGGCAGGAGACAGAGATGGTGAAAGTCTCCGTTTATTCAACACAAAGCAAGCTGTTTTATACTCTCTAACATCCTGTGTGTAAACATGGTGGTCCATGCTGTTCCTGTGCTGTACCTGTGCTATACTCATACATAACACATACGTCAATAGGAATGAGAACAGGACTGATGCCCGTGTTATCTGGGAATGGGGAAGAGCTTAGTTTGGAGAGCTGATCCGGACATTATGGCCATAGAGATAACAGGCGAGAGGGCTTATTGGCCATTTCTGCCATCCCTAGACCATCCGTGACCCTCAACAAACCACAACAATAACCCCAGCAATTCCCCCCCCTTTTTTTTTAATGCACAGCAACGGGCCAAGCTATACTGCATGTAAATATAATTCATGTACTTCAGAAGACAAAACTTTAAAGCGGTGAATAATGCATCTTCAGGAAGGCAGATATAAAGAAATAATACAATAATCAATACAGGCAATATATGTAAAACCATAGACATCAAATTAAAAGGAAATAACTTTAATAATGTTAACAGTATTGGGTTGGCAATGTTCCTTGATCAGTTCCAGAGCAATGATGATTTTGGATGTTTACTGATGTAATTTGTAATATTTGAATCATGCCAAGCATGTATTGGACATGTATTTTGTCCCAAAAACATTAGAATCAGAGCTAATATATGGTTAAGGAGTTACATAACTATATATATATATATATATATATATATATATACATAATCATATCTAAGTAACAGTTGAGTTTTAAAACTTTTAACTCATAACCTAAAATAAAATACTAATGGTTCTAATACATTGATTTTATACAAGAAGTTCTTATCTAATATCATGTAGTGTCTTAAAGGCTATAGAAACATTTTATGAAAGTCCATTAACATTGTGCAGTTTCTTAGATTTTTCTAAGTAGAGAAATTGTAGACACAGTGGTTGAAATTATTAATCAGAGTACAATAAGAGTAAGGCAGTGAGTCTAGGAACAAGAAATCTGACAAGGATAAGTTTGACAAAGACAAGACCTTATCCCCCCCTTTTTTAAAAGATCAGAAATTTTATGTAGTGTATATCCCCCTGACCTATGATACTAAACACGAGTTAAAATTAGTTAGAAAAGGCAAAAAAATATACATTAAGTAAGAGCACAATCAATACAAGTAATATTACATACATAGGAATAAGTTTATCCATAATTACATAGCTTTCAAGCTAACATTCTCTGCCAATTTATTCACAAATTGAACAGTTTATATTTCACTCAGTAAGGAAATAGAAGACATGGTTGCTGATATTAAGAGGGAAGCTATGGCAATTAGTCCCATGATTAAAAGTCCAGAAATCACTTTTTTCTAAAGAGGGTGGTTCCACTAATACATCGTGTAAAGGTAAGTTAAATAGGTAATAGTCCATTGGAGGGTAGTATTATTTTATGAAAATGTGAGACGCTAAGTCACTTCTTGGATTGTCTTTGTGCAAGGAGTCTCCCAATCCTTTTTCTCTGAATTTTCTGTATCTGCAAGGTGGGTCATGGAATTCCATGCTTGTATTCTCACAGCAGCATCTGATAAAAGAAAATAAACAAGCCTCTCCCCCCAATAGTTAAGGGTCAGGTCCTACCCAGTTCTTATTAGGGAAATTCTCCACAGGGAGTGTGTACCTTTTCAAACTGTTTTTCTGCTGGTGAATACTCATTTTTAGTGATGCTTTAAAAATTTAAAGTGTATAAGGTAGTAGCTAACTGCCTTTGTGGTACATTGGTCCAAGTCCCTCCTTTTTATTTTTGTAAATAGGTTTTACTTGTATAAAAGCTGGAGGTAGGAGACAGAATGTCAAGTTTGAGTAATAGCTATGCCAATTTGCCTAGAATGAAAAGGAGTAACATTAATTAAATATGGCATGGTAAGTTTGAACTAGAATGGATAAAGTTTTAAAGACTGGACTTAGGATCTTTATTTCATTTGTCCAGTATAGCTTGACCAGTGGGATTATAAGGGTTATGGCTGTAATTAATTTTATTAGAAAATGATCACAGAAAGATTGAAATGATTTGCTAGTGTAGGTGAGAGCATTATCAGTTTTCAATAGTTTTAGAACATCCGTAGAAGCAAAAGACTGTAACATCTGATTAATTACACTTGGGAAGCTGGAGGAATAATTTAGAGAACACATTGAGGGCAGCTCCTAATGATCTATCTAGCTTGTTCCCTAGTAACATGGAATTGTTTATATAAGAGTATATGCATTTTAATAAAAATAAGAGTAAGATAGTGTAGTACTAAGAATATTTGGGGGAAAAAGATGGAAAAACTTGAACTTCTCATTAATAATCGCGTTACTTAGATATAGAGACCTAGGAAGTGAAAAATAAACTGCAATATAGGTAATAGCCTCTATCTTATAAAAGTTTGTAGTTTCTGAAAAAGGTTAAAAAGATCTGTATTCTGAGCATTTTTAAGTTCAGCAGTGTCAAATATATTAGCATATGTCCACTGAATATCTGCTGTCTGATTCAATATTAAAGGGAAAAGAAAAAATCATTTAACAGTAAAAATCATAGCTAAAAGCTTTGTATTATGAGCAGAAGTAAAGTAAGTAATAATAACTTCATAATTATCAGAATCAATGTGGTAGGCTATATTTCTAGTTTTTAAGAATTATAAAGGATCATCAAACTTTTTGTGAGAAAAAAATTAGTTAAACATTTATAACCTGATATCTCTGTGTATACTTTAGAACAGTGGTTCTCAACCTTCCTAATGTCGCAACCCTTTAATACTCATATGTGGGCGTATCTGCATGTGAGTAGACCCGTCTGGAGATGGATAAAGGAGCAGTGTCGCGGTTCCTAAGATCATCAGAAATATGTGTTTTCCAATGGTCTTAGGCGACCCCTGTGACCCCTCTGAAAGGGTCGTTTGACTCCCAAAAGGGTTGCGACCCACAGGTTGAGAACCGTTGCTTTAGAGCAAAACAAACTTTTTAAATCAAGATAACTAAGACTAAGTTGGTATAAAAATTTTCTGAAGTAACAAATTCCGAAAGTATGATAAAAATACTGAATTTCTAGATAATTGTGGAATTCTTAGGTATTTAAAGGTGTTTTAGCCAGAAAAGGTATAGTAAATTAATCTGATCACAGTGCTTTAAAAGCTATTGATATTAGAATCTTCTTAATGTAAGCCCTGAGTAGTTTTTTAAAAAATTTTCTTTCACCAAATCATGGCTCATGGCCAATTACAATTAAGAAAAATTTTTTTATTTTTTATTCCCATGAAGCTGTAATAAACAATAAAGATTTACTAGGTTTCTCCTACATAAAGAATTTCATTTAACGTTTTTCTTTCTCAAATTTAAACTTAGAAATCTTAGAAATCTTTTAAATATTTTGCTAGTTTCTTAGCAAGTTTTAAATAAAACAAGTTCCTTTATCAGGCTGAATGACTTTGCCTCAAGCAATAGTTTCCATGGGCTTTTTGCAGTTTTACAACATAGGAATAATTGAGAAGGACTAGAAGGACTTTAGGGAGGGGCTGGTGGTGATGCCTCTGCTTTGTCAAAATCTCATACATGCAGGAGGAATGGTCTGAATGGGCAGAATTAATCCGAATAAAGTTTTCATCTAATCTCCTCCTTTCCACATACAGTAACTAATTAACAACTTTAGATTTTAGCATTAAAACAGTAAAGTAACTTCAGTAATAATTTCCATAAATGATAGCCAAATGGTTTTAGCTGTAACTTCCTTTTTAACTTTAGGTAAAGGTGTAAATACCTGGTTTTCCGTAGGGCATATATACACATTATAAAACATAAGTGACAACACTGTTTTTAAACAAGTTCTTTATCTTTTAGTTCCAACAAAATTCAGGTTAAAAATTTGCTTATAAAACACTATTTCTGCCTTATAATTATCCCTCAATTTTTTACTGCACTTGAATTTCACTATAGTTTAGAAAAACCGCAATGACATTAATTTTGTTTCCAAATCATCGCTTGCAAAAACTTAATAAAAAATGGGGCTTTTCTCCTCTCCTCACAGCTGTAGAGCCTGATTGTGCATTTAGGGGTTTAAATGGAGAGGTTCATCTGCTTGTCTAAAAAATGTGTGGGCTTCAGGATGCCTCAGGGCTGTTGCTAGTGGGATCCTTGATAAATTTGGTATGCTTCCTCCCTTTTGCCAGATTGGGGAGAGTAACTTAGATTGCCTGTTACTTCTATACTCTCTCTTTTAATCTGATCCGGGACGATAGACTTTAATAAATTTTTGTAAAATGTTTTCAGCTAATTTTAACTTGTACTTCAGTGCTGTGCATTTTTAAGGAACTGTTTTCTTCAGTCAATTTTTGTTCTTAATTTTCCAAGCTATTGACTCTCCTTTATACCTCCCAGTTCTTTTTCCAGTTTTTCTTCTGCCACTCTTATGTGACTCCTAAAATCTTTCTTGAGCTCTTTTAAGAAGGCTTTTTGGGCTTGAGACCAATTCATATACCCATTTGAGGTTTTAGATGTAGGTATTTTGACAGTGTTGTCCTTCTGAGTTTGTCTTGATTTTCCCCATTGCCATAGTAAATTTCTGTGGTCTCAGTTCTTTTTCTTTCTTGTTTTGTTATGGGATTTGTTTGTTTGTTTCTTTTTGCCTGATTCGTGTCTTTTAAATTTCAGCTCTTCTTTTGGGGCACAGTGAGCAGTGTCTTAAGCTTTTTGTGTGTAGGAGCCTCAGATGCTGGCACCTTGCTCACTGGGTCTGACCTAGCCTAGCTAGTCGTCCCTATTCTGGTCTGTTTCTGGGGCTGGCAGCTGTGGTCTCCACTGGGACTGGAGGCCTTACACCTGGCCTGTTGAGTCAGGACAGAGGTTTGCTGATCTTTCCTATGACTAAGAGTCTTCCACTGGCTCCCTCAGACACTATTGGGCTGTGTTCCGCTTTAACCCAAGTGAGAGAAATCTTTCCTAAAGTCCTTCTAAGTTATTTTAAGCTGGAAAATTGTTTCATGCCATCTTTTTTGTAGGTTGTGTTGATCTAGAATCCTTAGAGGCTTGATTTAACATTTCTGAGGGAAACTGGGGGGAGCTCAGACAACTTCATGGCTTCTCTCCACCATCTTTGTTTTCATTGTTCTTAGCTGAATTCCTCGATATATGAGATTTTCCTGGCTCCTAACACATATTTTTAACCTGAAACCTCAGGATTTTGACCGTGGAATTCTTGAGTATATTCACTTTGATGTTTCATTCAGGAGGTGATTGGCAGATTCTTCTTATTTTGACTTTATCTACTGGTTGTAATGGATTGGGACAGTTTCTTTTATGATTTCTTGAAATGTGGTATCCACGTGCTATTTTTTGTTTTGTTTTTTGTTCATGCTTTCAAGAAGTCTGATGGTTCTTAAAATGACCTATCCTTGACCTGTTTTTCAGTTCAGTTGATTTTGATGAGATGTTTTACTTTTTTTCCCCAGTGTTTTTATTTTGTTCTAATTCTTTCTTTGTTGCATGCAGTTACTGAGTTCTGGTTACTTCTTTGTTTTTCAGATCCTACTACTTGTATAAAGGCTTCCACCTCTGCCCTTTTATTAATAAATGTTTCTATATATAGATTATCTTCTAAAGACTATTTTGGCTACATCTCAAAAGTTTTAGTGTATTACCTCATTGTTGTCATTATTTTTAATGACATTATTAGAGTTTTTTTGTTAGAGGCCAGTTACTTTTTTATTTCATTTTTCACTCCATCAGCATCCCATTATTCAATATAACATTGCTTTATGGTCCATAAAAGATGAGTTTAATTTTTTATATTAATGTGTAAGGTTTTTGTCCCCTAATTCATGGTTAATTTTTATTAAGATGCTATACTTAGCTAAGAAATCTGTATACTCCTCTATTCCCATTCAGTATTCTCCAGAGGGGTGTCATTTTTAACTTTATTAAAATTGTATTCAATCCCTTCCCTTTTTTTATAGCCAGTGGGGGTGGGGGGGGGGAGGAAAATGAGCTGCGGACTGTGAGGGGTAAGATTCCTTTTTTTTTTTTGGAGGGGAGAGGGCAGGGCATTTGGGGTTAAGTGACTTGCCCAAGGTCACATGGCTAATGTTAAGTGTCTGATGCTAGATGAGGGGAAAGATTACCCTATATAACTAATACAAGTTTTCCTTTAAGTATTTAGGTACTAAGTCATTTGGTACATATATGTTAAGTCGTTTTTTGCCGTTTTGTCTAAGATCATGATTTTTACCCCTGTCTTGTCTTATTTTAACTGCAGCACAGTAGATTTTGGTCTAGCCTCTAACTTTTTGTTCATGTTTCTATTTGAAGTCTAGAAAAACAACATATAGTTGGATTCCCCCACCACATTTTCTGGTTTGGAAATTTGTACTTAAGCTACACACTGTTCCCTTTCATACTCTTGGATAGTTCTCCTATATAGTCTAGATAATGCTATTTCCGTTCTGAATGTGGTGGCTAGGACCAAGCCCTAGCCTCAGTAGACATCGCTGGCTTTTTACTCATTCTCATGGTTGGGCTCAGGATTTGGTTTTTCATTGTACCAAACTGAAGGTTAGCAATATTTCTTTTTCTTCTTTTTCTTTTTTTCTAATTTTATTTTAGTTTGCATCATTCATTTCCACAAGATTTTGGGTTACATATTTTCTCCCCATCTTTCCCCTACCCACCACCCCAAAACAGCCATCCCAGTGTATCCCCCCTCCCCCAGTCTATTCTCTCCTATGTCTTCCCCTCTCACCCCTCTGACTTTTCGGTAGGGCAGGATGAATCTCCCAGCCACAGTGCCTGTGTATCTCAAGTTCCAGTTGGATGTAGTTAGTAATAATAATTGCACATATGTGTATATATGTGTGTGTGTGTGTGTGTGTGTGTGTGTGTGTGTGTGTGTATATATATATATATATAAAACATATGATTATGGAACTT
>CM053581.1:326357857-326391803 GCA_028627135.1 Pseudochirops cupreus
TTGGTTTCTTATAAAGTCATTTGCTTCCATTTGCTCCACTCTAATTTTGAAGGAATTATTCTCTTCAGAATGCTTTTGAGATTCTTTTTCCATCTGGCAAAGTCGACTTTTTAAGGCATTCTTCTCATTGGCTTTTTGGGCCTCTTTTTTCATTTGAGTTAATCTATTTTTTAAGGTGTCAATTTCTTCAGTCAGGTTGTTGACTCTCTTTTCATGATTTTCTTTCATCATTCTTATTTCTCTTCCCACTTTTTCTTCCACTTCTCTCATTTGGTTTTCAGAATCCTTCTTCAGCTGATCTCTAGCTTTTAGGCAATCTTCATGTTTCTTGGAAGCTTTTGGTGTGGACGTTCTGACTGTGTTGTCTTCCTCCTGTTCCCTGCTTTGATCCTTCTTTTCCCCAAAGAAGGAATCTAGGGTTTGGTTGCTGTTCTTACTTCGCTTCCTGTGTTTATTCATGTTTGGCCAGTCTGTGGTTTTTTTTTTTTTAGCTCTGTGGAACTTTGCTTCCAGAAGGGAAATCTCTGTCCCAAATCGCTGGGGTTTTCCCAGCTACTGGAGCTTTTAGGAGGCTGCTGGGGCCCTCCTCAGCTCTGGCCCACTTATAAGGGTCCCCAGGACCACCGCCCAAGACAGCAGTCCGGATCCAGGCCGCTCAACGCGAGAGCAGTTGGCCTCTGAATGATTGCTTCGCTCCCCTGCAGTCTGCAGGCCAGAAGCTTCGAAGTGCTAATGTGGAGGTGGGTGCAGGACCTCCACTTCCGCTGCTTCCTTGCCCTGGAGGCAGTTTGGCCAGACCTGCTTTTCTGTCCTGAAAATCCAATTTCCACTAACCTTTCAATTAGTCCTTTTTTTTTTCTTTGTGGCTTGATAGTTCTCGAAACTGACACAGCTGCAGCAGATCCCCTCTTCTGATGCTCCAGCTGTGTGTCAGCTTGGCTCATCAGGCCGCCCCCAGGGCTCAGGTGCCATTTTAGCCTGGGCTGGATTCAACTCCCAGCCACTAAGATGGTCCCTTTGAGCTGAGCTGCCTTCAGCGGAAGGTATATCTATGTGTTTTAGAGCTATAGAAATTGTTTAGAGTCATATTTTATGGATATTTTGAGGTGGCTATGTGGGAGCTGCGATATCTTGCTGCTCCTATGCTGCCATCTTGGCTCTGCCCCCTGAGACTTTGACCTTTTTAAGCTGAAGCCTTCACCTCCCTGATGTTGTGGTCCCCGTCCAGAACAAAGGACCAACCACAAGGTCTGTGAGTAGTAGTAGGAGCTGCCCCACTGAAACCCAGTTGGAATTAGCCAGTTGGGCAAAATAGTTTTCATTTTTCATCTCTTTCCTTAAAGGATTGTTTTCCTTTTTTTTCCACTGTAAAGAGAAGTTATTGAATGAGTTCCATTGTGTTTGGTGCATTTACAGGCTTTTTGTTACTGGAAATTTCATTTTTTCTAGAGCCCTTTAAAAAATATCCTTGGGCTTCCAGAGCCATATGCACTTGGGCTGCTCTGTGGAGTGGTCCTGTGGATGAGGAGTGGTGGTTGACCAAGTCCTGAAATGATGTACCTTTTGATGTTCTTCCAGAGTTCCCATTTGTTACTGTTTACTGTGCCATCCCCCAGGGCAATGTCAGGGACCCTCAAGCCAGATTTCCTCAAGGCATTAGGTTACTGAGCTCTTCATTTGGGATACATAGCCTCGCAGTGACAATTTCCTTCTTCAAAATGTGAGGCTTTAATACCAAATTGTTAGGAAGCATCAGAATTTCCGGTGTCCTCATGTAGATTTTACCAAATTTCAGAATATGTAGGATGACTCTGAAGGATATTATTATATGTTTGATATATAAACAATTGTTTATGATACAGATTTTAATACTGGCTATTTAGAGAACCATCATTGCTTTGAAAACCATGATTTGCTAATTTAATTAGTGCATTAGGTTAATGTGAGTAAAATACTAAGACAGCCAGTTTGACTGATTTGCAGAAACTATTCCATTAAACTTTTTTCTTCATCACATTTTACGAAGTAGATTGTTATGGCAGAAATGAACAGAGCAAACACAGAATTTAATTAGTAACTGACTTGTTTGTATTAGTAAAATTGGCCCTGGCAAATATGGAATAACCCTTTGATTATGTTTACATTTGTTTTCTTCTACTGTTTAAGAAAACATTGCAAGGAATGAGCTAGGGCCCAAATAAAAAACAATTAATTAGTTTAAAGAACCCAACAAAACAATTTTCTCTCTCTCTGCCCTCCCTCCTGCCTTCCATATACAGCATCATA
The DNA here is from genome assembly GCA_028627135.1 of Pseudochirops cupreus. Taxonomy (NCBI): domain Eukaryota; kingdom Metazoa; phylum Chordata; class Mammalia; order Diprotodontia; family Pseudocheiridae; genus Pseudochirops; species Pseudochirops cupreus. Next base: position 326,360,144 of record CM053581.1, read on the forward strand.
CCCTTACTTTCAAATTCTCTGCTGAAAGAGATGTAAATTTTGGTCACTGAAATCTCACAAGATACCTTGGGGTTTATGGGCTAGATTTTTTTTTTGTAAGGGCATTTCCTTTAAACTGAAATCACTCTCTGGCTCTCATTGACCAACAGTAGGTCCCAGGCTAAGCTACACTTGGTAATTTTGGGGGGCCCTGATTGGCTCATAGTGAATGTAGATAACAGTTGTGTCTGTTTTGACCAGAAATTCTAAGGGTCTTCCTCTCCCAAATTGATTTTTTTTAGCTTCATTTCTTACCTACCCTTAATCACTGAATGGACATTACTTAGTCAGACAGAACTGTTAAAGTCCTTAGCTTAAAAAGGCTAAAGTCTCCCACTACACCCAGGGCCATCTCCAGTTGTCCTGATCTGTATCTTGCTACTGGACCCAGATGGTTCAGGAGGAGAAAGTGAGACTAGTGACTTTGTACAACCTTCCCTCATTTAAATCCAATTCATTTACATATTATGGCATCACCTTGGTGATGTCATGGTCCTCTTTGAGAATGGAGCACAAACATCAACAGTCCTCATTATCATGTTATTATATTGCTATAGCATTTGTGGCACCATGTCAGACATAGTGGTTATCATGTTCCTCCAGTATTTATGATAATAGCATTTGAGTTTAGAGACATGGTAGTAGTGGTGGTGGAGGTGGTAGAGGAAGAGGAGGAGAAGGAAGAAATCAAGTGTGATTTTAGTGAATTACTTTAACGTGTGTGTGTGTGTGTGTGTGTGTGTGTGTGTGTGTGTGTGTGTGTGTGCATATAGGGAGAGAGAGAAAGTTGTATATAGCATAGGGCCAGCTAATTAACACAGTGGATAGAATTCTGGCCCTAGAGTCATCTTCCTGAGTTCAGATTAACCCTCAGACACCTACTAGTGTATGACACTGGGCAAGTCACTTAACCATGTTTGCCTTAGTTTCCTCTTCTTTAAAATGAGCTGGAGAAGGAAATGGCACACCACTCTACTGTCTTTGCCAAGAAAACCCCAACTGGAGTCATGAAGGATGGGGATGTGCCTGAAGGACAACAAAATAATTATTATGTTCTTTAGGCCCTTAATTCACTTAGATAGTCTTAGTCATATTTAAACACCACCCTAGTTCCCCAAAATGAAGAGCTTGAATGCGTTTTTAAAAATGTTTTTCCCCCAGTTATAAATATAAACAGTTTTTAACATTTATTGTTAAACTCCATCAGTTTTTTCCCAGGAGGCAGATAGCATTTTCATCATGAGGCCTTTGGGATTGCCTTCAATCATTGTATTGCTGAGAAGAGCTAAGTCATTCACAGTTGTTTATTATATAATACTTTTTACTCTGTACAGTGTTTTCCTGGATCTGCTCACTTCATTCTGATAAGCCTTTCTAGGTTTTTCTAAAAGCTTCCTGCTTGTCATTTCTTATGGAACAACAGTATCCCGTTATAAACATATACCACAAGTTGTTCAGCCATTCACCAATTGATGGACATCCCCTCAGTTTCCAGTTCTACAAAAAGAGTTGCTTATAAATGTCTTTGACAGTTGGTATTGCTGGATCAAAGAGTATGCCCAGTTTTATAGCCCTTTGGGAATAGTTCCAAATTGCTCTCACAGGTGGTTGGATCAGTTCACAACTCCACTAACAATGCATCCCAGTTTTCCTGCATCCCCTCCAACATTTTTTTACATAAATTAACTTTTGTTTAGTTTTAGTTTAAATCATTCATTTCCACAAGATTTTGAGTTACAAATTTTTTCCCCATCTTTCCCCTACCCACCACCCCAAAACAGGGATCCCATGTTTACCTCCTCCCCCAGTCTGCTCTCTCCTATATCCTCCCCATCACCTCTCTGACTTTCCTGTAGGACAAGATGGATCTCCTTACCCCGGTGGCTGTATATCTTAATTTCCAGTTGCATGTAAATAATAATAATGCTAATATATACATAAATATACAACTATAATTTTAACATTTGATTTTAGAACTTTAAATTCTAGATTTTTTCCCTACCTCCCTCATCACTCACCCCTGCTGGAAAGACAAGCAATTCAATACAGGCCGTACATGTGTTGTTACGCAGAACATCTCCACAATGGACATATTGTGAAAGACTAACTATATTTCCCTCCTTCCTGTCCTGCCCCCACTTGTTCTATTCTCTACTTTGTCCCTGTCCCTTTACAGAAGTGTGTGCTTCTAACAACCCTCCCTCCCAACCTGCCCTCCCGTCCGTCATTCCCCTTCTCATCCCTGTACGCCTTACTCTCCTGTAGTGCAAGATACCCAATTTAGAGTGTACGTCATGCCTTCCCTAAGCCAAATTTAACGAGAGTAAGGTTGACCCATTATTTTGCCTTCCCATTTTTCCCCTCCATTGTAACAGTTATCGCTTGCCTCTTCTATGAGATGATTAAGCCTGTTGCCTCTCTCCCTGTCTCCTCTCATTCTGTTCCTTTCCCACCTCTCAATTTCACCTTTTAAAATATCCCTTTCTGTTCAATTGATCCTCTGTCTATGTACACATATATACACACTCACATATGTATTCATACGCATATATACCCTCCTGTATAGACATATGTGTATGTATGTGTATATATACATTTATATTCCCTTCACCTATCCTCATACTGAGAAAAGTTTCATAAGTTACAATTATCGTTTTCCCATGTTGGCATGTATATAGTTCAATTTTGCTAAGTTCCTTATGATTTCTTTTCCATGTTAACTTCTCATACTTCTTGTGTGTGAATGTCAAATTTTCTATTCAGTTGTGGTTTTTTTCAGCAAGAATGCTTGAAAGTCCTCCACCTCATTGAATGACCATATTTTCTCCTGAAACATTATTCTCAATTTCGCTGGGTAGCTGATTCTTGGTTTTAATCCTAGTTCCCTTGATCTCCAGAATATCATATTCCAGGCCCTTCAGTCCCTTAATGTAGAAGTGCTAGATCCTGTGTTATCCTGATTGTGTTTCCACAGTATTCAAATTATTTCTCCTTGGCAGCTTTTAATATTTTCTTCTTGATCTGGGAACTCCGGAAACTAGCTATAACATTCCTGGGAGTTTTCTTTTTGGGATCTTTTTTCAACAAGATGTTTCACATTGCCTTCTATTTTTTCATTTGTTTGAATCTGTTTAATAGTATCCTGATTTCTCATAAAGTCATTTGCTTCCATTTGCTCCACTCTAATACTGAAAGAATCTCTTCAGTGAGCTTTTGAGATTCTTTTTCCATCTGGTGTATTTGACTTTTTAAGGCATTCTTCTTCTCATTGGCTTTTTGGGCCTCTTTTGCCATTTGAGTTAATCTATTTTTTAAGGTATTATTTTCTTCAGTCAGGTTGTTGACTCTCTTTTTATGTTTTCTTGCATTTTTCTTGGAAGCTTTTGGTGCAGGAGTTCTGACTGTGTTGTCTTCCTGCTGTTCCATGCTTTGATCCTTTCTGTCCCCCAGAAAGGAATCTAAAGTTGGATTGGTGTTCTTGCTTTGCCTCCTTTGTCTGCTCATGTTGCCAGTTAATTACTCGACTTTTGGGCTCCACAGAACTCTGCTTTCAGAGGGTAGAGCTTTGTCCCAAATCACTGGGGTTTTTGCAGCTGTCGGAGCTATTAGGAGGCCGCCGTCTCTGCAGCCCCCACCAGCTTTGGCTCATTGGTCATGCACCTCAGGACCACCACCCAAGACTGCAATCCCAATCCAGGCAGATTAAGGCAAGAGCACTTAGCCTCTGAATGATCGCTTGACCCCCCCTGCAATCTGTAGGCTGGAAGCTCTGAAGCTGCCTCGTGGAGGTGGCTGCAGGGGCTTCTGCTGCTTTCTTGCCCTGGGGGCAGACGAGCAGACCTGCTCCTTTCCCCCAAATTTAGCCAAGTTCCACTGACCTCTCACTTTGTCCTTGTTTCTTATGCTTTGATAATTCTGGAAACTGCCACAGCTGCTGGCAATCCACTCTCCTGAATGCTCCAGCCGTGGCTTGTCCTGGCTACCCTGGGGCTAACGCCATGGTTTCAGGCTGGGCTGGGTTCAGCTCCCAGTGTGCTGCGATAATCCTTTCCTGTCCACCTGCTCATTTGCCTTCAGCGGGAGATGTGTTTCTCTGTCATTTTGTGGGTTCTGAAGCTCTAAAATTTGTTTAGAGTCGTATTTTATAGGTATTTGAGGTGGTTATGGGGGGAGCTCACAGAGTTCTCCTGCTTCTATGCCACCATCTTGACTCTACTCCCCCAAGAGAACCCAAGCCCTTTATTCTTTTAAGGTGGAAGCTCTTAAATCTTGTTTGTTCCTGGCTGTGGCTTCACAATATTTGAATTGTTTCTAATTGCTTGAAATATTTTCTCTTTGACCTGGGAGCTTCTGGAATTTTGTTACAATGTTCTTGGAATTTTTCATTTTGCTCTTTCAGCTGGTGATCATTGGACTCTTTACATTTCTATTTTACCCTCTGTATCTGAGATATCAGGACAGTTTTCCATGATAATTTCTTGAAATAGTATGTATATGTTCTTTTTTTTTCATTATGGTAAGGTTTGATTGCTGTACTTGCTTTGCTCCTTTACTTCCTCATGTTGCCATTCAGTTACTTGACTTTTGAGCTTTTTGTCACAGTAGAACTCTGATTCCAGAGAGGAAAGCTTTGTCCCAAATTGCTGGAGTTTTTGCAGCTGCTGGAGCTTTTAGTTGGGTGCTCTCTCTGCATCCCCCATAGGCTCTGGCCCATTGGCCACACATCCCAGACCTCCACCCAGGACAGTCATCCAGATCCAAGTAGGTTAAAGCAAGAGTGATTACCCTCTGAATGGTTGCTTGGTCTCCCTAAAATCTGCAGGCCAGGAGCTCTGAAGCAGCCACACGGCGGCAGCACAGCCACCACACCTCTGCCACTTCTCACCCTGGGCAGGGGCCGCACTGCGCACCACGTTCCCTCTCCCCACAGTTCCAACAGAATTCCACGCTGACCTTCTGCTTTGTCTTTGGCATTTATGGGTTGATAATTCTGGAAACCACCACTGCAGTCTTCTCCAGCAGTTGCTGGTCAGGGCTGCCCTGGGGCTAAAACTGCGGACTTACCCAGCATGCTGTGATGGACCCTTCCTGTGGGCCTGCCAGGCTGTCTTCAGCAGAAGATATTTCTCTCTGTCACTTTGTCGGTTTGTAGCTCTAAATTTGTTCAGAGTCATATTTTATAGGTATTTGAGGTGGTTATGAGGGAAGCTCACAGAGTTTTCCTGCTTCTATACTGCCATCTTCTGTTTTATATCCAAATAAAAGACACAAGAGAAGCATAAAAAGGTAAACAAGGAAAGAAAAAAATATTATTCAGTAAAGGTAAACTGTTTACATCTCTACTTGGAAAGATGATACTTATAACTCTTGAGAAATGTGTCTTTATGCCATTTGAAGTGGTGTACATAGATAGAGGGTATGGGTACAAGTTGATTTTGATGTGATGTTAAAAAAAAATTATGGGCTGAAAAAAAATTGTACTGGGAGAAGAGGAAAGAGGAGGCAGAAAAGAATAAATGACATCACATGAAATGGCACAAAGACCTATTACTGAAGAGGGAAGAAGGAAGAGTGGCAAGTATTTGAGCTTTACTCTCTTCGGATTTGGCTCAACAAGGGAATATCAAACACGCTTTGTTGGGTATAAAATCTTGCCTTACCCTAAAGGAAGCAGGAAGGAAAAGGGGGAAGAAAAGGTAGCAGGTTGATAGAAGGGAGGGAAGAAGTAGTAAAACAAAGGGTAAAGAAAAGAAGGGGCATGTTAGGAAGGAGGCAGTGGTCAGAAACAAAACACAGGTGAGGAGGAAAAGGGAGAAAGGAGAGAGAAAAACATAAAACAAGGAAAATAGGATGAAAAGAAAGACATAATTAGTAATCATAACTGTTAATGTGAATGGCATGAATTCTCCCATAAAATGGAAGTGGATAGTTTAAGAACCATTATCCTACAATATGTTGTTTACAAGAAACACATTTGAAGCAGAGGGATAAACACATAATAAAGACAAAGGGCTGAAGCAGAATATATTGTGCTTTAGCTGAAATTAAAAAAAAAAGCAGAGGTACTTGTCCTGATCTCAGACAAAGCAAAAATAGACCTAATTAAATTAGTTAAGGAAAGAAACTGCAACATAGACAATGAAGTAATGTCAACACTAAACATATATCTACCAAATAGTGTAGCATCCAAATTCTTAGAGGAGAAGTTGAGAGTTACAGGAAGAAATTGACAGCAAAAGTATACTAATGGAGGACCTCAACCTCCCTCTATCAGAACTAAGTAAATGTAACAATAAAATAAATAAGAAAGAGTTAAGGAGGTGAATAGAATTTTTAAAAAGTTAGATATGATAGACCTCTAGAGAAAATTGAATGAGAATAGAAAGGATTATACCTTTTTCTCAGCATGCACAGCACCTACACAAAAATTGACCAAGTATTAGGGCATTAAAAACCTCAGTCAAGTACAGAAAGGCATAAATATTAAATGCATCCTTTTCAGACCACGATGCAATAAAAATTGCATATAATAAAGGACCATAGAAAGACTAAAAATTAACGGGGACCTAAATATAGTTCTGAAGAATGAGTGGGTCAGTCAATAGAAGCAATCAATAATTTGATCAAAGAGAATGACAGTAATGAGACAGCATACCAAATCTTAGGGGATGCAGCGAAAGCAATTTTTAGGGGAAATTTTATATCTCTCAATGCTTTACATGAATAAAATAGAGAAAGAGAATAGTCATTGCATTGGGCATGCAGCTAAAAAAGCTAGAAAAAGGACAAATTAAAAATCCCCAGTCAAATACCAAATTAGACATTCTGAAAACGAAAAGAGAGATTAACAAAATTGAAATTAAGAAAACTATTGAACTAGTAAGTAAAACTAAAAACTGATTTTATGGGGGGAAAATTAAGTAGATAAACTTTGGTTAGTTTGATTTTTAAAAGATGAAGGAAACCAAGTTACAAGTATCAAAAATGAAAAAGGTGAATTCACCCCCAAAGAAGAAATGAAAACAATTGGGAGCATTTTTGTCCAATTGTATGCCAATAAGTCTGACAATCTAAGTGAAATAGATATATATTTACAACAATTTAAATTGCCCAGATGAACAAAAGAGGAAATAAAATATTTAAATAACCCCATTTCAGAAAAAAAAGTTGAACAAACCATCACTGAAGTTCCTAAGAATGTGTAGGGCCATATGGATTTACAAGTGAATTCTATCAAACATTTAATAAACAATTAATTCCTATACTATATAAACTATTTGGGAAAATAGGTGAAGAAATAGTCCTACCAACTTTTTGTTATGATACAATACGGCTCTGATACGTAAACTGGGAAGAGCCAAAACTGAGAAAGAAAATTATAGACCAGTTTCCCTAATGAATATCGATGCTAAATTTTAAAATAAAATGTTAGTAAAGAGACTACAGCAATTTATCATGGGACTAATACACTATGACCAGTTGCAGTTTATATCAGGATTGAAAGACTAGTTTAATATTAGGAAAACTGTCAGCATAATTGACCATATCAATAACAAAACAGAAGTCATGTGATTATCTTGCAGAAAAAGCTTTTGACAAAATACAATGTCCCTTCCTATTAAAAACGCTGAAGAGCATAGGAATAAATGGAGCCTTTCCAATGATAAGTAGCATCTACCTAAAGCCATCAGCAGGCATTATATGTAATGGGGATGAGCTAGAATAAGATCAGAGGTGAATCAAAGATACCTATTATCACCACTGTTATTCAATATTTTGCTAGACGTTTTAGCTTTAGCAATAAAAGAAGAAAAATTATTTTTTTTAACTTTTATTTATTTTAGTTTACATCATTCATTTCCATGAGATTTTGAGTTACAAATTTTCTCCCCATCTTTCCCCTACCCACCACCCCAAAACAACCATCCCACTGTATAACCCCTCCCCCAATCTCTTCTCTCCTGTGTCCTCCCCCATTACCCCTCTGACTTTCCGGCAGGGCAAGAGGGATCTCCCTACCACAGTGCCTGTGTATCTTAAGTTCCAGTTGGATGTAGTTAATAATAGTAATAATTGTATATATATATATTTTTTTAACATTTGATTATAGAGCTTTAAGTTCTAGATTGTTTCTCATCCTCCCTCATCACCCACCCCCACTGGAAGGACAAGCAATCAGTTACAGGCTGTACATGTGTAATTACGCAGAGCCTCTCCACAGTGGGCATATTGTGAGAGACTGTTTACATGTCCCTCCTTCCTATCCCACCTCCCCACACACCCCCCCCCCCATTCCACTCTCTACCCTGTCCCTGTCCGTCTACAGAAGTGTGTACTTCCATCAACCCTCCCCCCCACTTTGCCCTCCCCTCCATTATCCCACCTCTCATCCCCATTCCCCCTACTCTCTCCTGTGTGGCAAGATACCCAGTTTAGAGTTTATGTCATTCATTCTCCCCCTCTATTGTAAGAATCATCCTTTGCCTCTTCTATGAGATGTTCAACCCCATTCTGTCTCTCCCTGTCTCCTCTCAATCTAATCCTCTCTCACCTCAGGATTTCACCTTTTAGAATATTGTCCCTTCCTATTCAATTGATCTTATGCCCTCTATATATTAATATATACACATACTCAGATATGTGCTCGTATGTATATATAAACTCTCTTATATAGCTATATGTGTATGTGTATGTATATATAAATTTGTATTCCAGAAGAAAAAGAAATTGAAGGAATTAGAATAGACAGTGAGAAAACAAAGCTGTCATTCTTTGCAGATGTTATACTTTGAGAATCAACTAAAAAAACTACTTGAAATGATAAATAACTTTAGCAAAGCTGCTGGATATTTTTAAAAAAACACAAAACATTAGCATTTTTATATATTACTAACAAAGCCCAACAGCAAGAGGTAAAAAAAAAAAATTCCATTTAAAGTTACTGTAGATAAAGAAATCTGGGAGTCTACCAGCCAGGAACTATATGAACATAATTACAAAACACTCCTAACACAAATAAAGTCAGATCTCAGTAATTGGAAAAATAATCAGTTGCTCATGGATAGGCCAAGCTAATATAATAAAAATGACAATTCTAAATTAATTTTCTTGTTCAGTGCCGTATCAAACTACCAAAAAAATATTTTATAGAACTAGAAAACATAATAACAGAATTCATCTAGAAGAGCAAAAGGTCCACAATATCAAAAGTATTAGTGAAAAGAAATGCTGAGATAGGTGACCTAGCCATACCAGATCTTAAATTGTATTATAAAGCAGCAATCATCAAAAGTAGTTGGTACTGGCTAACAAATAAGAGTGGTGGATCAGTGGAATAGGTTAGGTATACAGGACGCAGTAGTCAGTGACTACAGTAATCTACTATTCGATGAACTCAGAGACTCCAGCTTCTGGGACAAGAACTCACTATTTAACAAAAACTGCTAGGAAATATATTATGGCATATACCAAGATAAAGTCAAAATGGGTATATGACTTAGATATAAGGCTAATACTGTAAGCATATTAGGGGAGCAAGGAATAGTTTACCTGTCAGATTTATGGAGACTGGAAGAAAAGTTTTTGCTTGAACAAAGCCAATGCAACCAAGGTTAGAAGGGAAGCAGAAAGCTAGGAAGCAATTTTTACTGCCATTGTTTTTGATAAAGGCCTCATTTCCAAAATACATAGAGAACTGAGTCAAATTTATAAGACTACAAGTCATTACCCATTTGGTAAATGTTCAAGGATATGAACAGATAGTTTTCAGAGGAAGAAATTAAAACTGGTCGTACTCATAGGAAAAAGTGTTCTAAATCACTTGATTAGAGAAATGCAAATCAAAACAACTCTTAGGTACCACATTTCACCTATCAGATTGGCTAACATGACAAAACAGGAAAATGATAAATGTTGGAAAATATGTGGAAAAATTGAAACATTTAATGCATTGTTGGTGGAATTGTGAACTGATCCAACCATTCTGAAGAGCAATTTGGAACTATGGCCAGAGGGTTATAAAACTGCATATACCCTTTGACCCAGTGATACCATTTCTAGATATGTATCCCAAAGAGATAAAAAAAAAAAAGATAAAAGGACACACATCTAGAAAAATATTTATAGTAGCTCTTTTTGTGGGAGCCAAAATTTGGAAATTGAGGGCATATCCATCAATTGGGGAATGGCTGAACAAGGTGAGGTATATGAATGTGATGCAGTACTATTGTTACATAGGAAATCATGAGCCAGCAGACTTCAGAAAAACCTTTTAAGATTTGCATGAATATGGGGCAGCTAAGTGGCACAATGAATAGAGCATTGGCTTTGGAATCAGGAGAACCCAGGTTCCGATCCAACTTCAGACACTTTAACACTAGCCATGTGACCTTGGACAAGTCATTTAACCCCAATTGCCCTGCCTTCCCCTCCTCCAAAAAAAATAGTTTTCCATGAATTGATGCTGAATGAAATGAGCAGAGCCAGGAGAATATTGTGCACAGTAAAAGGCACATTGTGTGATGACTAACTGGCAGATTCTGCTCTTCTCAGCTATTCAGGGATCTAAGATAGCTCCAAAAGACTCATGATGGAGAATGCTGTCCACATCCACAAAAAGAACTATGGAGTCTGAATGCAGATCAAAGCTTACTATTCACTCTTTTTAAAAAATTTTGTCATTTGTTTTTTCTTTCTTGGGGTTTCTCCCATTTGTTCTAATTCTTCACAACATGAGTGATGTGATAATATGTTTAATATGAATGTATTTGTATATCCTATAACAGATTGTATGCCATCTTGGGGAGGAAAGGGAAGGGGAGAAAACTTAGAACTTAGTCTTATAGAAGTGGATTTTGAAAACTAAAATAAATAAAGAGAAAAGAAAAATAAAGGACCTGGAGCCCATGTCCTGGCCCATGCTCATAGTGTCCAATTAGAAGGGCAGAAAGGGTTGATAAAATGATATGACCAGGCAGATTCATTGATACTCCTTGTTTTTCATTAAGAACTCTTCTTTCAACCCAAGGAAATGGAGACAGGGGTGGGGATGAAGATGTATTTGGAAATGAAAGTGATATAAAATCAAAAAGTAACAGTTTTTTTTAATGAATTCTAATATGACTCATTGGTACTTCCTTCAATTCTTCTGTTCGACCTTTCTACCCCTTGGGGGGTAGGGGGTGGTTCTTGTGGCTATTCCATTTTCATTTCTTAAGTTCTTTTGTAGTTAAAACAGAATTTTTAAAAAAAAAATTTATTTTTTGCAGCAGTGGACAAGAAGTCACTTAACTTCTCTAGCAACAGTTTTATAACCCATTGGGCATAGTACTACTGTAGTTTGTTGTTGTTTTTTAGTTGAATAGCTACCTTAGAGGGTTATTGCAAGGATGATGTGATATATATGTAAAGCACTTTGTAGACTTTAAATATAGATTATTATTACTATTATTATGATGAGTATAATCTTAATTGAATTGAGTTCTTATAGGAATTTTTTAGGGCAGGTTACCTTTCTGCTATTATTTTATTTTGTATTATATATTATAAGTATACATTCTGTGTACTCTTTGAATGAAATGGCAGCTTTTTATAATTTCTTTAAAATATTGGGATTAAATATCATCATCTGTCAGTTGCCTGAACTTTAGAAGTAAACAGGATGACAGAAATGATATTTATTTCATCCTATGCCCAGATTGTTTTGATATTGTGAAAGCTTTTTTTGTTCCCTGTAGCGTGGACATTATGTGTTTCTAGCATGCCAAAATCTATTTAAAATATTATTCTTAAATGTTTATGTAGCAGTATAATGTCCAGGTGTTTGTGAGCAACAGTTTTTTCTGTGATGATGCTCTGGTTCTTGTGCAGTTCATTTTTAAAATTCTCTAAATTTTGAGGTCTATATTTGTAACAGAGAGATTTATTTGAATTTTTTTTGGCTGTCAGGACCTTTTGTTGTTAACAAATTTTTGTCTTGGTAACCTTTTCCCCAATTATTCTTTCATTGTATTAACAATTTTCTTTGCCTCCTTGTTTCTGCAGAATGTCTGCTAGGTTTTTTGGGGGGTAGGGGGGGCTGGAGCATGCAATTCATGGAATTCTATTTAATGAGGCTTGGAGAATTCTGATTGAATGTTTGCTTTCACTGAGATGTTGAGTGGAAGCCCTTGGTTTGGGGTTTGTTATACTTGTAGTTTTATCAGTATTCTTTCTCATTGGCAAAGGCATCAGACAGCACACTCCTTTGATACTTTTTCTATGATGATTGATTACTTTTGGATAATTTCTTTTCCCACTGTGTTTTGAGTTGGTAATGATCAGCTTCAATTTAACACAATCTCTGCTTTGGCCATCCTGGTGAAGGCAGCCTTTTAAAAATACTATATAGTATCTCTTTTTTCTACAGACTTTAAACTCCTAGTAATTTTAGAAAACTTTTAATGTAATGGATAATACAGTAGAATAAAATCTACCCTTTATGCAGAACTCTAGAGAAACTGTTGTTTGCTTTGTTTGCTCAGTCTTACTAAAAAATTTAGTTGAACAGAATGAAAGATGGTTTGGAAAGCCTTTTTACTTTAGGGTGTATCCTAAATGTTTTCCCTTCCCCTTCCCCATTCTTTCCTTTTACCACTCCCCCTTCTCTCTCTTTTTCTTTCTGTCTCTCTCTCTCTCTCTCTCTCTCTCTCTCTGTCTCTCTCTCTCTCTGTCACACACACACACAGAGTTTTTTATCTTAAAAGTTCTCTTGTTGAGGGGGTGGGAGAGGAAAAGAATGTGAAATACTGTTTAAAAGCACAAATTCAGTATTTTTATTAAGGTCTTACTGATTTTCTTTATCTAGCTTAGAGCAATAAATGTAGATCTCCAAAGTGATGCTGCCCTGCAAGTGGATATTTCTGATGCCCTTAGTGAGAGGGATAAAGTGAAATTCACTGTTCACACAAAGGTAAATTTGTTCCCCCTTCCCCCTCTTCCCTTTTTGGATTAATTCAGAGCTTTTTCTTGTTAATGCTACTAGGCAGTAATGCATTTGTCTGGACTATGGCTTTGAGAAAAGAGTAATAAATTAACCAGCAAAGGAATATATTTTATTTTATAATTAACTATTATATTCTTTTAGCAGAAAATAGACAAACTTCATTGATTTAAGAATTGTTATATAAACTCTGGAGGTATTAAAAGCTTAATACTCTAAATCGGTGGTGTCAAACTCAAACCATAAATAAGGATCCCTGTGGGCCCATATTGGGAAACCACATATTAACATTGTCTGTGTTTCATAGTATTTTTATTTATTTTGTTAAATATTTCTCAATTACATTTTAATCTCGTTCATCTGCACTCAAGAGTGTAAGCCACATGTTTGATGTGTTGTAGGAGACATGTTTGACACTTCTACTCTAGATTTTTATTTCAGGGATCTATTAAAATTTGTGATAGTCTGATCACTTTCAGCTTTTTTTTTTTCCATTTTGAAGTTAAACTACTATCTTTCAAATTCCCTCTTGACATACATTTTACTTCCTAGGCACCTTTATTAATTTTGGACCAATTTTTCCTTTGAGTAGTTGAGCTCAGTATTTATTGGTAGTGACATTTAAATCGTGTAGTAGTCCAACAAAATAAGACCTTGTCAACTTATTTTCCCAAATACTATTGTAGTAATTTGTATCTTTTTCTGTTTTGTATTTTTTCCTAATAGAATAAGTCTGAAATATTCTTTTAAGAATAATCTTCATTTGAAATTAAGATGTAATCATGTCTGTAAAACTTTTGAACATTTTTTCACTCAAAAGGATCTCTATCTTTGCAGAGTTCATTACCAAATTTTAAACAAAATGAATTTTCTGTTGTTCGACAACATGAAGAGTTTATATGGCTTCATGATTCCTTTGTTGAAAATGAAGATTATGCAGGTTACATTGTAAGTACTTTGGTTGCTTTTTTTTTAAGCCCTGATTTGTATAATTAATTGAAGGCCCTTATTATGAGCTAAAAAAAAAAGTTTGTGCTTTCAGTGAGATGATTCCGTTTCTGATATTGCCTTTCATGCTTGAAGTTATCCTTTTGTGTGGGTAGGAAGGAGAGACATTTCCTCTGGACTTTTTCTTCATTTAGATGTCATTTTAAAGTACTTTTTTTTTCAACTGGACCTGTGATTTAAAATTCCCTCCACTAATAGATCTACGCCTGCTTTACCTATTTACGAAGCCTACGTGGCTATAGGATGTAAAGAAAGGTGTGTCATGATCGCTGTCTTTAATACTAGCGTTTTATTGCTGTTTGGTTTGACTTTTTATGTTTCAGAATCATGGTCTCTTCAAGTTACAATGTACCTTAGAGGTCGTCTGGCCCAAACTCCTCCCCAGTCCAAGAAGTCTTCCTGCTGTGTTCATCTGAACACTTCTTGTGATGGGGAGTTGATAATTTATTTCAGAAAGCAGACGGTTACATATTGCAAATTGTTTGAAAGTTTTCTTAATTCTCACCTTTGAATGCTAGTTCTCTTGTTAGGTGCTACACAGAATCAACTTTCCCACCTCACAGTCAAGTAAATATTTAAAGACAGCTATCTTATCTTTCTAACTAAGTCTACCTGCTTCCCTTCACATGCCAGTCCTCTTACAGTGTGAGACCCAGTACATACCAAGACCAGTGTATGGGGTACATTAAAAGTATTATCTTTACTTGTCCTGAACACTGCTTTTTAGTAATACAGTTTAGCTTTTTTGGTGACCATGTCATTTAATTCATTCATATTAATTTTATAGTGACCCTAAAACCTTTATTTCTTTTTTCAGCTTTTCTTGTCTGTTTGTTATAGTATAGCATATTTGCACATGGAATGTTGCAAGTAAATTGACTTAATTAAATCTGGCTTAATGCTAGAGATAATTTGACATTTCTGTGCTTTATTTTATGAGATTTTTGCTGCTCAGTGGGATCTGTCCATAAGTTAGTTTTCTAACTTTTTACCTTTATTAAAAAGAATAGTAATATTAATGTTATTTAATATTATTTGTAAAGTATTCCTCATACTGTGAGGTAGGTGTTATTATTATCCTCACTTTACAGATGAGGAAACTGAGGCAGACAGTGATTGAATGGCTTGTCCTGGGTTATATACCTGCTGAGTGTCTGAGGCAGAATTTAAGTTCTGGCCTTCTTGTGTCTCGCTCCTGCTGAAAATCTTTCTTTGACATATATTTAAAATAGGCATTTTAGTTCCAGCCAGCTTAAGGAAATCATTTTTAAGGTTCCATAAAGTTGAATTAAAGTAGGTTTTTCTTATAATAGAAATAACGCGATGATCAGGAGCAGTTTTTTCTTTTGCAGAAATGGTAACTATTGGGTTCCAAATTCGTTTCCATCTTATCTTCATTTTCTCAGAACCATCATCCTATGCTAGTAATATGTTTTTTAACCAGTCAGCAAGCATTTGTAGTTCAATAAATTTATGTCTCAGGCCTTTTGCTTGGTCCTCAGATAAAGACCAAAATTAAATAGTCTCTGCTTTCAAGGAGCTTGCTTTTTTGGAAAGCATTATCCCTACCTCATCCCCACAATTAATCATAATAGTTAAATTCATGGAAATTAGAGCCAGAGGTTATCTCTCTCAGCCCTTAATTTTACAGGTGAAAAAAATGAGATAGTGATTCGCTTAAGATTACTAGGATAGTAAGCCGAGCTGGGATTTTTAACTTGAATTCTCTGACTTCAGTGCTATTGCTACTTCATCCTAGAGACCCCTTCTCCTATCTTTTTGTTGGATCATTTAATCCTAGCCCCTTTCAGGATATTTCTTACCCTTTAAACTCATCCTTTTTTTTTCCTACTCTCTCCTTAAGTCTTTGTCTAATACCTGTTCTCCTTCCTTTATGCTCACCTTCTGTTAAATCTTCTGTTTCCCTGAGAAATACAATCTTCCTTTCTCATTAGAATAGAATCTCCCAACCCTATCTAATTTTTCAGAGTTAATCCCTAACATACATTCTCTCCTTTTTGCTCAGTTCTTTCTTTCTCCTCTTAAGGTCATCTTAAGCTCCAGAATTAAATCATCTTAGACATCCAATATTCATCTCCAGGACAACTACAAACTACTTGACTATAGAGTGGAGTCCACTAGAGATTTTTAGCACCAAAAACCCAATTCTGTAATCAGCTGATACAAAAGAAGCAGTAGACCAATAAGTGTGTGTGTATGTATGAATGCATATTTAGTATGTATATGCATGCATATATAACTACTGCCTGATATCGTTGTGGCTATGACTAGTATATAAAATAACTGGCTACTGCCTGCCAGCAAGGGTTTTTTTCTGCTCCAGTTGTGTGTGATTTTCTTTGATATGGGGAGTTTTCTCCCTCCCCCTTGTAAATATTGAGAGGTTAAATAATTTACTCTAGGTTACATAGCTATTACGTGCCAAATGCAAGATTTGACTTGTTTCTCTCTGACTCCAAAACCAACTTTATATTACTAACCTGTGTTGAAACATTTAATAATTGTATAGTGATGTGGCCAAAACATTAGATTCCTGATCATACAGGCTTCTACTGAAAAATATGCAGAAAACTTGCCCTATGTAGCCCTTCAAAATGTAATGAGTATCTCCTCATTTTTTTAGTCAGTCATTCAAAATCTTTTCATTCTTTCTTAAGTCTTCTCTCCCTAATTAATCAGTGTCTTTTAGATCCTCCCATTTTCTTGATGGGAGGAGACTACTAAGGGAATAAAATAGTTGCAAAGTGATTATAGGATTGGGATTATATAGTCTCTATGGTTCTTCTCTAGCTCTACATGACCATGAGTCTATTGGACCTAAGTAAAGCTGATAATTTTATTTAGCCTTTGCCATCGTCTAAGTATTTTTGAGATAGCTCCAGTTCGGGGCTATTGTCTGATACATGGCTGTAGCCTGACTACAGGAAGCATTATTCTAATCAGTCATGATTACAAAGAGTACCAATTGGGGAATAGGAAAAGGTTTCATTTTTTCCCCCTTGACCTCAGGGGAGCCCCTGATGACCATTAATTAAAGGAATGATTTTTTTTAATTGCACAAGGAAGTTTAAAAATTAAAATTTGATACACGTTTAATCTGAATCTATTTTGGATCAGTCAGGTTTTTATGATGTTCTTGGGAAAATTTGAGCATCCAGTTTAATTCATTATAGCATTCCTTCAGATTTTGCAGTGCTTCCAAATTGATAGATTGAGTCCAGAATTGAATCTAAGCCTAAATCTCTGACTAGCTATATGAAATGAAACAGCTTAAAACTGAATAGCTGTCCATTCTTGAATGATACCATTCCAGATACCACCAGCACCACCAAGACCTGATTTCGATGCTTCAAGAGAAAAACTACAGAAACTTGGTGAAGGAGAAGGGTCAATGACTAAGGAAGAATTCACAAAGATGAAACAAGAACTGGAAGCGTATGTACATCTTTTTTTCCAGTCGTTTTTGGTAAATATGCTTTCATTGTGATGTCTTTTTGAATGTTCTCTCTTCTGTCATTCTTCTGATCATTTCAGTACAATAACCCTTTCTGGAAGACTCAGGTTTGCACGTTCACCAATACTCCATAACAAATGTTAACTATCATGATCAGAGCCAACAGGAAAATTATAGCTATCATTGCCCCCACAGTGAAAATTATTTTAAATCTGTTCTGCCAAAATACTTCATTCATAGGCTTACAAAAATAATTGCTAAACATGTTTAACTCATAAAAACTTCGACTGTTATCACCCTGGTTCTTTTTCCAGCATGAGACTTCTGGTTCCTTGCACAATTTTGCATAATGCTACTCATTACACGTATCTTAATATCCAAAATACACATCTTATTTTGTCTTCTTTTTTTTCTGCTCAAAATTATAAACTGCTTCTGGATATAAAAGCAAATAAGCATTAGTATATAATGAGCAAAGTAGCCATGGCGTAGTAGCTCTTTCCCTTTTACTTTTGTGAAGTAATTCTAAACATACTATATATTTATTATTGAAAAAAGTTAAAGCAATTGATATTTTACATTTTTGCTTTGTCCAAAGTACACTTTCCCTTTTTTCTGAGGAAAAATATATTGTTTTAATATAATTTATATTTTTTATATCTTTATATTAATTTAGGTTTTGCTCTGTGCTGGTTCTCTGCATTATAAGAGTCACACAGAATACTGATTTTCCTTCAGTCATTTCCATCCTTTCCTCTCAGATCTTTTTTGGTCATTTTTGCCCTTCATATATGTCCTTTCACACTTGATTTCCATTTCCAAGTATATATTCACATTGCTACTAGGTACTTCTTAAACATTTCAGACTGCCAAAAAAATCTAGTTTCAGAAAACTAGATTCTTTTTTGTGTTTAAGTTTAGTTTTTTTAGAAACATATCAGTTCTGTGTACAAGAAGTAGTCTGTTAGCAGATGGAGATATATACTTACAGATTATAAGATTGAAAAACTGGAAATTAACAGAGCACACTTATATTGAAGAATCTGTGGTTTTCCAGTGGCCCTGATCATGATTCTTTTGTGGTCTGGTTAGGGGTTGGATAACACAGAAACCTTGGGTTTCTTCTACTGCCACCTCCATCCTCTGCATCCTTCTTTTTTGTCTTCACTGAATGACTACCCTCACAGAGATCAAACTTCTCCCAACATTGGTCCTGCTGGTTTCCTGGTATGTAAAACTTATGATCCTTCTTGCACGTAGTGAAGCAAGAGTATCAATTAGGTCTCTTAAAAAAAAATGTATTTTTTTATGGTACCAGAAACTTGACACCATTGTAATAATGATGTGGTTGGAAATTATTAAATATCACCTTTTTGTAATAAAAAAGTCTAAAGAACCATTAATTATCAAAATATACAATATGTTTAATAAGCTTCAGGGGCAAGGTTTTACATTTTTAATAAAAAGTTCAACTAACACTTTTGTTTACATGAATGTAATACTTTTGTCTCTTCTTCTATTAGAAAATTTGATTAATTATTTGAGTTGATTGACTTAACCTTTAATTCTATTCATTATTTCCAGTGAGTATTTGGCAATATTCAAGAAGACAGTTGCAATGCATGAAGTCTTCTTGTGTCGTGTTGCAGCACATCCTATTTTGAGAAAAGATTTAAATTTTCATGTCTTCTTGGAATATAATCAGGATGTGAGTATTGATTGACTTGATTGAAGCAATAATCAAGGCTTATTTCCAGAATATTTTGGAAAAAGGTTAGATGTTATAGAAAATACTTAGTTAAATCAGTTTGGAATATAGTGCCCCAGGAGTAAGGCAGTATTTCAGAAATATGGAAAATAAGTTGAAGGAATGAGAATTCATACTTCTGATATATGGGATACTGGGGTTTATTTTCTTGCTCTTTTTTTTTTTTGGAGAGGGGAAGGCAGGGCAATTGGGGTTAAGTGACTTGCCCAGGGTCACATGGCTAGTAAAGTGTTAAGTGTTTGTGGCCACATTTGAACTTGGGTCCTCCTGACTCCAGAGCTGGAGCTCTATTCACTGCACCACTAGCCACTCCTAGGGTTTATTTTCTTGATGTGTGAATCTAGGAATTTGGAATATCAAATAGATTTGATGAAGTTATCTAAAACACTAATGGATGATATTAGAGCTACAGAACTCCCAATAAGTAATTGATAATGCCATATTAGAGATTCTCTTAACGGGATAAGATGTGTTTCCTCTGTTTTCCTCTCCATATTCTTTTTCTTCGGTGCAGAGGAGGCTAGAATTGTAGAGTTATGAACCTTCAAATAAACACTAATAAGTTTTAAAAATAAAACTTTTAAAAGTTGTGGTAGATGGATATCAGTCAATAAATACTTATCGAGCTCCTGCTCTGAGCCCAGCGTTGTGCCAGGCATTGGGGAAACCAAGTAAGGTAAAAGATAGTCCTTGCCCTCAAACAGCTCACAGTCTAGGGAGAGAGACAGCATACAAACAACTACCTACATATAAGATACGTATAGGATAAATTGGAGATAATCAACAGAGGGAAGACACTAGCATTAAGGGGAATCAAGAAAGACGACTTGTAGAAAGTGTAATCTTAGTTGGGACTACAAGGAAGCCAGGTAGGATAGATGAATGGGGATAAGGAGAGAATTCTAGGCGTAGGTGACAGCCAGTGAAAAATCATGGAGTCAAGAAATGAAGTGTTTTATTCAGAGAACATCAAGGGAGCTGGTGTCATTGGATTGTTGAGTGTGGTGGAGGATATAAGGAAGACTAAAAAGGTAGGAAGCACCCAGGTTGTAAAAGACCTTAAAAGCCAAGCAACTTTTATGTTTGATTTTGAGGGAAACAAGGAGTCACTATAATTTATTAAAGAACAGGAAGCTGGTGTGGTGATGTTAAATAATTTTTATAGGAACAAAAATAGAACTAATGTTCTCCTTTTGTTATTTTTCTTGTATATTTCTGCTTTTACACAGGAATTATATATAGATGTGCCTGGCTGTCCTGGTTTCAATAGGGAAAGGGACTAGACATGTAATTTTATTTGTTTAGAGAAACACTATCTATCAGTTAAAGTCAGCATCCAGCGTACAACTTAGAGTCTTGGAGAGTTCCCCAGTACCTTGAGAGGAAGACTCACTTGCCCAGGGTCTCATATTCAATATGTATCAGGAGCAGGTCATCTTGGCTCAAAGACTATATGGAAGATATAACTCATGAATAAATCTTAAAGCCAAGGATAAAATTTTCTGCCACTCATATATTTGTTCTAGGACAGAAAATCATCAAATTCAACGTTATTTAAGGATCTTATGTCCTAGGGTATCAGTATAAAAATGATAGTGCCTGCCTTCAAAGGCAACTAAGTTGCACAGGGGATAGAGTGCTGGACCTGGGGTCAAAAAAGACTCATCTTTCCACTCATTCTTTGGCTAACAGTTCAGATTTCTATTCCTTTTTGAAAGTTAGGACATATTTTGTTCTTTCTCAGTTCTTATCCAATAGCCTTTCAGATGTTACTATCAGCAGCTCAGCAATTAAACACACCAGTCCTTTTAATATGTTTGAATGTACTTTGTCTGGAACTGGTGACATAAGTTATCAAGGGCAACTAGGGGCCATTTATTCTTTCTTTATATAGGGTTTCATTTACTTAACCCAACCCCCTACAAAGTAGAGCGAGAGTTGGTGCAGTCAGTACAGCCTTTGAAGCTGAAATGCAATAGCCTATGAATTGATTCTCTGCTACTTGTCCTAATTTTGACCTGACAATCAATACCAAGAAAACAAAGGTTCTTCCACCAATCAGCACAACACCATTCATATATAGAACCATTGGTTACAGCAAATGGAGAAATTCTGAATGCTATCGATAAGTTCACTTACCTTGGCAGTATACTTTCCAGTGGTGTACACATATCTGATGAGGTTGACACACGCATTGCCAGAGCTAGCTCAGTGTTTGAGAGGCTCCAAAGGAAAGTAGAAGAGAAGAAGTATTACGCTGCTTCCAGATTGAAGGTCTACAGGGCTGTTGTGCTGACCTCCTTGTTGTATGCTTGTGAAATCTAAACAGTCTACCAGTGCCATGCCAGGAAAATGCATCACTTTCATCTGAATTGTCTTAGGAAGATTCTGAAGATCACTGGGCAAGATAAGATACCTTTTTTGAGCTGAACTGCCAAGCATTCAAACTCTTTTGCAGAGAGGGCATCTGATGGGCTGGCCACATTGTTCAAATGCCAAATATGTTTGCCTAAAAGACTATTTTATGGAAAACTCGCACGAGACAGGAGCTAACATATAAGTCAGAAGAACCAATACAAGAACTATCTTAATATCTCTGAAGAACTTTGGAATTGATTGAGAGACTTGGGAGACACTGGCACAGGACCACTCAGCACAGTTTGCCTGCATCAAAGAAGGTGCTCTGCTTTATGAATAAAATAGAATTGCAGTAGCTCAAAGGAAATGTGAGATAGGCAAATTTTAAAACATCTCCATGCAGACCATTTGTACCTGACCTCTAGTCTGATCAGCCACAGTTGGACACACTGTACATTAAACCCAACATAGTGATATCATTTTGTTCCTCTTAAAGTACAAAGGACAATAACTAACAACCAGCCAAAGCCCTAGCCTTTAACAAGGAAAAACCAAATGAATGAAGAACAAACAAGTAAAGGCAAAAATACTCTCCCTCTTCCTCCCCACCCTCATTTTTCCTTCTAGGTTTAAGAAGTATAGTATTCAGGACCAGGATAGAGATAGGCCTCCTCAGATCCATTGTGTTCAGTTCTTGGTGCCACATTTCTAGAAGGACTTTGATAAACTGGAAAATGTCTAGAGGAAGGCATAGGGCCTCATAATCATGTCCTGTGAAAGATATGACATTGAGAAGAGAAGATTAGGGAGAACATTATAGCAGTCTTGAAGTATTTGAAAGGTTGCTCATTTGAAGAAGGACTAGACTTTTTCTTCTTGGCCGCAGAGATTCAAAATTAGGAATAATGCCTAAAAATGACAAAGAAGTAGATTTTTTTTGACTGGCTAACATTTAGAGCTAACCACAAGTGGAATGGGATGTCTTAGAAGGCAATGGGTTTCCCTCCTTCACTAACCGTCTTGAAGAAGTGGCTGGCTAACCACTTAGGGATGTTGTTAGTATTTTTATTCAGGTATATATGTTGGTCCAGATGACCTTTGAAGTGTTCTTACAGACAGATTTTGAGAGTCTGAAACTCAGAAGGAGGACCACAAGCAAATGTAAAATGTGCTATATCTTTTAGTATTACTATAATACTCTATTTCATTAGCGATTTTCAGTTGAACCACAGTTATTTGGTCTCTCTTCAGTACTACTTACGGAAGTAATAGTAGCTAAAGTTGGAAAGAGTACCTGAGGTCCACTAAATGCATATAGAAAATGAATCTGTACTTAAAACAATCTTATATGCACCAAGTGAATGGTTTTTAGGATATGATAGAGGGACTGATTCCAGAAGAATGGGAAAGATAATACTTTAACAGGGGGAAAAAAAGGCAGCCAGGGAGAGAATAAGTATCAGTCCATATGCCTACTTTCTCCCTTAGCTAAAATCTTTTTGGGAAATGGTGTAAGGTACGCACCAAGGATATATTTAATGAAACCATAAGAAAGGAATATACAGGCTTTTCTATATAATTTTCTACAGCACACTATTTTATGGACACACGAGAGGAAATGAGAAATCAGTTTGGTTTTTTTTTAAAGCAATTTTCTGATAGAACAAAATGTTAAAATAATGAGATTGTTTCAGAGATCTGACTACAGGGATGAATTTGTTTAGCACTGTCTTTAGTAGGAATGCCAATCTGACCATAAAACAGAAAGAAATATAAATAGTTATGGTGTACATTTGTGTCATACTAATTATCCTGTGTAGTGTTCAAATTGAGGTGATGTTTCACTCTGTTGTGAGGTGTCCATATGGAATTAATCTGTGTGTGTGTGTGTGTGTGTAAAGAGAAACACCTTGTGGACGTGGTCAGTGAAGTGGGCATAGAATAGAAAGAGATGTTGCTAGGTTGTTTTGAGGAAATTACACAGTATTTTCAGTATTTCTTACTGCTTCTCTAAAAGTCTGTGACCTGTAAGAAATCACAATTGCAGTTGAACCATCATGGTTATTATAAGCAGACTTAAGCATATCACTGATGATGGTTTGCATGGGAAAAGTATAAGAGACATCATCAAAGTGATATGTGACCAGAAAAGGAATGGATTTTGTTGTAAATCATTTTTGGAAGACCTTGGACAAGAACTGTACATGAAAAGATACGGAATGGTTTTAACCTGTACGAGAGGTAGAGAATCTCATTGATAAGATCAGATCAATCAGAGGGGAAGAGAGGGAGAGGGAGAGGGAGAGAATGTGTGTGTGTTGGGGCGGCAGGTGGCACAGTGAATAGAGCACCGGCCCAGGAGTCAGGAGGATCTGAGTTCAAATGGGGCCTCAGAAACTTAACACAAAACTAGTCATGTAATCTTGGACAAGTCACTTAACCCCAATTGCCCTACCTTCCCCCCTCCAAAAAGAAAAAAAGTTTGTAAGAGTCTGTGATTTTTTTTATTTGCAAGAGATCTTACTTTTTAAGGATATGGTCTGTCATTAATGTGTTTTTGAAGTGATATAACTTGGTTAAAGTATCTGGTCATTAATGAAATCCAAAGTAGTTTTAGAAGAAAAAAAATGATGTATATAAACACATTTAAAATTGTTTTCTTTTCATTTTTGAAAATACTAGATACAAATTTGAATTGGGAACTAGTCTTTAAATGAGAACCTAGTAAGTGTCCATCTAACACATGGCAGTATAAAGCTTAATTAGGATGAAGTGGAAACAGGTTATATATTTGAATTTGAAGATATACCAAGAGAACTAGAATTAGTAAATAGTCATTCTGTGTTAATTTTCAGTGAATTATATAATAGAATATGTTAAGTAGCCATTGTGAAAAAGTTTCTTTATATATTACTTACTGTGTCCTTTTTATATGTTACTTGTCTTATCTCTACTGAAGTTGTCAGTCTTTGTGAGGTAGCATAATCATCCTAGTCCTCCTATGTGGGTGGTAATTGGGGAAAGGACAGATAAGTAGACCTACCTGAAATCAATAAGGAACCTGGTGACCCAGGAAACAGGCCATTTCCTAGCAGTTGAAGAGTTGGGGGAAAAGTAAAATTCAAATACTCATGATTAAGTGTTTGAAGCTTACTTTTATCAGCTCCTTGACTCCAACCTCAGCAGGAGAGCAACTGGAACCAAAGAATGGGTAAATAAATATCTCGTGGGTTATAGAGACTGAACTACTCAGATCTAGAAGAGTATTGAGAGAAGTAGAGATGGAAACCAGAGACAAACTTACTTTTTCCCAAGGCCAGCCCTTTATTTTTCTCAAAATTATCCCATATGCCACCAGATTTTAAAGGTTGTTGACCCTTCATCTTGACCAGAGACAGAATTTAGAGTGGAAAATTTAGAGTTTATTTTAAAACTAGAATAATTTCTTAAATTTCCTATAACATACTTACTGTAAGTTGCATTTTCCCAGTGATGTTTACATATTAGGAAAAAGGAGAGGAGTGAAACAACTGTCCTACGCAGTGTATTGTATATCAGTTCTCTAATCATGAGTAAATTTAGAAAATCCATAGCAAATGGTGAGTAGGCCATAGAAGAGTTGGTTGATGTGCCCTTTTCAATAAGAATGATTATACTTAACTTTATTATGGTTCTGCAATGGTCGAAAACAGCTGGCCAATTATGGGGAAGGAAAGGTTTGCCAAAGAGGGAGGAGGGGACAGACAGGTCTAAGAAAATAGTGGTTTCCATTTTGATGCTTCAAGCATTAAAGGCACTGCTTCCTATTTATACTGAAAATGCCTTTTTAAAATTTCTATATTTTTCAGTTGAGTGTACGTGGAAAAAATAAAAAAGAGAAACTTGAAGATTTCTTTAAAAATATGGTTAAGTCGGCAGATGGTGTCATTGTTTCAGGGGTAAAGGTAAGATTTGGTTTGTAGTCATAATAGTTTGAGTATTTGTTCTTTTCAATTCAATAAATATTATATTTAAGGCATTGTGCTAGGTGCTGGGGTACTGAAGACAAAAATGAGGCATGCAACCTGGGCTCATAGAGTTCATATTTTATTGGGAATCATCTTCACAGAGATAGGATACAATACTTGTAGGAGCTGATGAAATCACTAAGGGATAAAATATAAAAGAGGACCCAGAACAGAACTTTGATGATGCCCACACTTTGGGAGCAGGTGAATTATGATTAGCAAAGGAGATAAAAACAAATAGGAGAAATAAAAGAGACCAATGCCAGTGAAGGTAAGGAAAGTTAATTGAAGAGTATTGTGGACTGTCAGAAGCTACAGGGCAGAAAATCCGATAAGGACTAACCATTGAATTTTGCATTGAAGAAGATATTGGGGAACTGCTAGGTGGCACAGTGAGTAGAGCACTGGCCTTGGGAGTCATGCGGACCTGAATTCAAATGTGGCATCAGACACTTAACACTTACTAGCCATGTCACCTTGGGCAAGTCACTTCACCCCAGTTGCCCTGCCCACCCCCCTCCAAAAAGCAAAAATAAACAAACCAAGAAGTTATTGGAAACCTGGAAGGAAACAGTTTGAATGGAGTGGTATGCTTGGAAGATGGGCTTTTGCTAGGAGTGAGATGAGGGAATGGGTGCAGTGAGTACAGGTTACCCTTGCTAACAGTTTGAAAGTTTGTGAAAAAGGAAAAGAGATACTATAGTTTTTTGAGGACAAGGTAGCATGGTCATGTAAAGGATTTTTAGGGAAGGAGGAAACCTAGACATGTTTGTACGTCAACCTTTCCTGATCCCCTGAAACTATTAGTACACTTCTTTTCGAAATGATTTTGTAAAACTTAGATATGTACATGTCTCCTTCCACAACAGAATGTAAACTCCTTGAGGGAATGGACTTTGTTTTTTGTTTTTGTATCCCTAGCACCTAGAACAGTACCATTTACAAAGTAGGTATTTAATGCTTGCTTGTTTGATTATGGGTGGCAAGAAAGGATTTAGGAGATAAGTAGATATTGAAAATCAGAGTAAAATAGGGAATAATTAGGCAGCATGCTCCTGAAAGTAGAAGACAGGCAAATTTGGGCCCAGATTGTGAAAGTCAGTTGCTTGTTGTCATTGATTAAACATTTATTAAGCACTTATTTATTAGTCCAGGCATTGTGCTAAGTGCTGGAAAGCTCACAATCTAATGAGGGAAAACAACACATTTTTTAAAAAAGAAGAAGCTGAAGAGGGGTAGGAAGAGAAAGAAAGTGCCTGACTTGGAGAATTCCAGGAGAGTAGGAAAGAGGTGGCTATCGTGAGCACCTTACGTAAACAGAGGATCTGGGAGGAGCCCTCTACTCTCCCTAAACAGAGGGAAGGAGGGGTCCTAGAGGTAGAGGGGTAACTGATAAGGTGTGGAAAGGCAGGGTTGAAGTTTTCTTGAGGAAAAAGGAAGAACTTGAGGAAGTATAATGAATGCAGGGATAATATGGGAGCCACTGAAGATTGCTGAATAGAGAAATAATATGATCTGGCTGACTGTGAAAAAGACTGTTCTGATGACAGTATATATGACAGATCAAGGGAAAAGATTAGGTGACTACTGTAACAACTGAGATGAAAGGAAGTAAAAGGCAGATTGAACTAAAAGAATGAAAAGGAAGGAATAAATTTGAGTAAATGACAGTGTGTTATTGCTTGAGGGAGAAGAGTCATAAAAATATAACGGAGGCAACAGTGGAGAAATTTGGGCTTTGAGAAGAGAGCATAAAGACACTGAGGGATAAAAAACCAGAATTTACTATTGGCAGCCGGGTACCAGCTTATCAGTTTTTAATTGTGCAAATGATTGTTTCTCATTTAGCATAAGGTTGTGTATGTTACTTGTGAGTTTGAGAAAACTTTGAAATAAGCTGAATTTAAACAACTGGGCATTCTGAAAGTATTCTTTAAAAAGTCTAGGGAAGAAAAAAAAATAATTTCTGTCATATATTTTAAAAATAAATTTGTTTTAATCAGGACAAAAGTGGGCTCTCACTTTCCAGAGATCTTAAGGTGCTTAGCAGAGATAATTATTTTTAATTTCTCTCTCAATGTTCTAGCAAAAAAAAATTTTTTTTGCTTCAAATTTCTTACCCTCTGTACACCTGGTCTCTGATTGTCTTTTTCAGGGTCATATAATTATTCATTATTTCTTGAAATCCAACACTACTGCCTTTCCTTGTTCTCTTGTCCTTCTCTAAATGTAATCTTTATTTTTCTTAATGATAGACGTGAACCAAGGCAATGGGTGGTTTAGCCAAATAAGTGGTTTAGCCAAATAACTTTAGTGAGTCTTGAAATATAAGTAATAAGTTGTTTTGAGAGAGAGAGATTTTGTGTGTGTGTGTGTGTGTGTGTGCGTTTGTGTACACACGTGTATACGCGTGCATGTGCCCCTCTAGGATTGAGGTAGGGATTATGTCCCGTAGCATTGCACGTATTAGGTCCGCAGAAACATTTAGTGAATTGAATACAAATATAAAGGACGTGACTATTGACTTTATTCAACAGTCTGTTATATTAGCTTAACCTGTTTTTATAGCTATAGTTACAGTTTTCAAGGAGCCATGGAGGCTGTAGCTATCTAACCTCAGAATTAGGAAGATCTAGGTTCAAGTCCTGCCTCTTGACGGACTTACAGTGTATGACTGTGGATGTGTAAGTCACTTAATTTCTTACTATGTTTAACAACTTTTTGAGACTTAAGATGGAACCATCAGATTTCCTCTGGTTGGAGAGTTTCTTGTACCTGTGAAAGTACAGATTGAATATTAAAAATGCCGTAATGCCAGTGGTTCAGTTGAATGCTTATTTGATTATTCATAGATTGCTTAACTGGTTTGTAGCTAACCCATGCCTTATCACTAGTTGGGGGCCAGAGGGACAGCTAGGTCGTGTATCTATTTTGACCTTATCTTGGTAAATGGTGTAAGACATTGGTCTATGCCCAATTTCTCCCAGACTGCCTTCCAGTTTTCCCAGAAGTTTTTGTTGGGAAATAATGAATTCTTATCCCAAAATCTCAAGTCTTGATATTTGTCAAATATAAAATTACTATATTTATTTGCTGCTGTAAATTGTATGTCTCCTCTGTTCCATTGATATACCTTTCTATTTCTTAGCCAGTACCAGCTAGTTTTTGCAAATTTGGGTTTTTTGGCGTTCAGGATTAAGTGACTTGCTCAGGGTCATACAACCTGTTTGTCTGAGGCTAAATTTGAACTCAGGTCCAACTGACTCCAGGATCAGCTCTCCATCCACTGTGTTACTTAGTTGCTCCTTCAATACCAGCTAGTTTTGATGATTACTGCCTTATAGTTCAAGATCTGGTACTGCTAATCCTCCTTCTTTACATTTTTTTATTATTTCTTTTAATATTCTTGACTTTTTGTTCTTCCAAATAATTTTATTTTTTTCTAATTCAGTAAAATAATTTTTGGTGATTTAATTGGTATGGTATTGAATATATATAAATTAGGTAAAATTGTCATTTTTATTATATTGGCCCCACCTACCCATGAACAATTAATATTTCTCCAGTTATTTTAAATCGTTTTATTTGTATAAGAAGTTCTTTATAATTTTGTTTATATAGTACCTGGGTTTGTTTTGGTAGTGTTTGTTTGTCTCAGGTATTTTATATTTTGTAGAGTTATTTTAAATGGAGTATTTTTTACTATCTCTTCTTGCAGGGTTTTGTTGGTGATATAGGAATGCTATGATTAGTTATGTGAATTTACTTTATATCTTACTACTTTGCTAAAATTATTGTTTCAGCTAACTTTTTAATTTGGTCATTGGGATTTCCCCAGTATATCATCATATTGTTTGCCAAAAGAGAGTTTATTACTTCATTCCCTATTCTGATTCCTTCTATTTCTTTTTCTTCTCTTACTGCTATTGCTAGGATTTCCAAGATAGTACTCAGTAACGTTGGTAACAGTGGGCATCCTTGTTTCGCACCTCATCTCACTGGGAAGGCTTCTAGCTCATCCACATTAAAATAATGCTTGCTTATTTCGGATGAATGTTTTTATCAATTTAAGGAAAAATTCATTTATACCTATACTTGCAAATGTTTTTAATAGAAATGATTGTTTTACTTTATCCAAAGCTTTTTCTGTATCTGTTAATATAATTATTTGATGTTTTTTAAATTTTTATTGTTGACAAAATCAGTTATGTTAATAGTTTCCCTTATGTTAACATCCCTGTATTCCTGGTATAAATCCTACTTGGGTTACAATGTATAATCCTTGTAACATATTACTGCAATCTTTAGACTAGTATTTTATTTAGGATTTTTGCATCCATACTCATTAATGAAATAGATCTATAATTTTCTTTTTCTGTTTTTACTCTTCCCAATTTAGGTATCAGTATCATACTTGCTTCATAAAAGGAGTTTGCTAGGACTCCTTCTTTGCCTGTTATTCCAAATGATTCATTCCATATTGAAATTGGATGTTCTTTAAATGTTCATTCATAAATCCTTCTGGTCCTGGTGCCTTTTTGTTAGGAAGCTCGTTTAGGCCTTGTTCAATTTCTTTTTTCTAAAATAGAAATATTTAGATATAGATACTCCTTTTCCTCTTCTGTTAATCTAGACAATTTATATTTTTGTATATTTTTTCACTTAAATTATTAAATTTATTGGCATATAATTGGGCAAAATAATGTCTTATAATTACTTTAATTTCATCTTTGTTAGTTATATATTCACCCTTTCCTTTTTAATACCAGAGATTTAGGGGGGTTTTTTCCTCTTTTTAAAAATCAAATTAAACAATGGTTTATCTATTTTATTGGTTATCGTGAAACCAACTCCTACTTTTATTTTTTAATTCATTGGTTTTCTTATACTCAATTTTATTAATCTCACCTTTAATTTTTAGGATTTCCGATTTAGTATCTAATTGGGGGTTTTTAGCTTGTTGTTGTTTTAGAATTGAACATCCAGTTTGTTGGTCTGCTCTTTCTCTACTGATAGAAGAATTTAGAGAGATAAATTTTCCTCTGATCACCGCTTTTGCTCTGCTACATGGTTTTTGATATGTTGTTTCATTATTGTCATTTTCTTAAATTAATTATTGATTGTTTACTTGATGTGTTGTTTAACCCACTCCTTTTTTAAAAATATTTTATTTTATTTATTTTAGTTTACATCATTCATTTCCACTAGATTTTGAGTTACAAATTTTCTCCCCATCTTTGCCCTACCCCCCACCTCAAAACAGCCATCCCCTTGTATAAGCCCTCCCCCAATATAATCTCTCTTATGTCCTCCCCCATCACTCCTCTAACTTTCTGATAGGGCAGGATGGCTCTCCCTTCCGCACAGCCTGTGTATCTTAACTTCCAGGTGGATGTAGTTAATAATAATGGTAATAATAATTGTGTATATGTGTATATATATGCATATATATTTTTAACATTTGATTATAGAACTTTAAATTCTAGATTCTTTCTCTTCCTCCCTCGTCAGCCCCCCCACTGGAAAAACAAGCTACCAAATACAAGCTGTACAGGTGTAATTATGCAGAACCTCTCCACAGTGGGCACATTGTGAGAGACTGATTACATGTCCATCCTTCCTATCTGGCCCCCCCACTCCCCCATTCCACTCTCTACCCTGTCCCTCTACAGAGGTGTGCACTTCCATCAACCCTCCCCTCCACCGTGCCCTCCCCTCCACCATCCTATCTCTCATAAGCATTCCCCCTATTCTCCTGTGTGGTGAGATGCCCAGTTTAGAATTTATGTCATTCCTTCCCTAAGCCAAGTTCAGTGAGAGTAAGGTTGACTCTTTCCCTTTTGCCTTCCTCTTCTCCCCCTCTATTGTAGCAATTATCCTTTGTCTCTTCCATGAGATGCTCAACTCCATTCTGTCTCTCCCTGTTTCCTCTCAATCTAATCTTCTCTCACCTCAGTATTTCACCTTTTAGTATATTGTCCCCTCCTATTCATTTGATCTTATACCCTCTGTGTATTCATATATAT
>CM053581.1:326392303-326433736 GCA_028627135.1 Pseudochirops cupreus
GTTTTCCAGGTCAGTGGTTTTTTCAAGGAGATATTTCACATTGCCTTCTATTTTTTCATTTGTTTGGATCTGTTTGATAGTATCTTGATTTCTGATAAAGTCGTTTGCTTCCATTTGCTCCACTCTAATTTTGAAGGAATTATTCTCTTCAGAATGCTTTTGAGATTCTTTTTCCATCTGGCAAAGTCGACTTTTTAAGGCATTCTTCTCCTCATTGGCATTTTGGGCCTCTTTTGTCATTTGAGTTAATTTATTTTTTAAGGCGTTAATTTCTTCAGTCAGGTTGTTGACTCTCTTTTCATGATTTTCTTGCATCATTCTTATTTCTCTTCCCAATTTTTCTTCCCCTTCTCTCATTTGGTTTTCAAAATCTTTCTTCAACTGATCTCTAGCTTTTTGGAAATCTTCATGTTTCTTGGAAGCTTTTAGTGTGGGAGTTCTGACTGCCTTGTCTTCCTCCCTTTCCCTGCTTTGTTCCTTCTTGTCCCCAGAGAAGGAATCTAGCGTTTGGTTGCTGTTCTTACTTTACTTCCTATGCTTATTCATGGTCGCCATTCAGTGGTTTTTTTTTTTTGTTTAAAAACTGTTTTGTTTTTAGTTCTGTGGAACTCTGCTTCCAGAGGGAACAGCTCTGTCCCAAATTGCTGGGGTTTTCCCAGCTGCCAGGGCTTTTGGCAGGCTGCTGGGTCCCTCCCCAGCTCCAGCTCCCTGAAAAAAAACACCCCAGGACCACTGCCCAAGACCACGATCCAGATCCAGGCCGCTCAATGCCAGAGCACTTGGTCTCTGAACGATTGCTTGGCCTCCCTGCTGTCTGCAGGCCGAGAGCTCTGAAGCAGCAATGTGGAGGTGAGTGCAGAACCTCCACTTCCCGCTTCTTTGCCCTGGAGGTGGCTTGGCGGGACCCACTTTTCTTCCCCACTTTTTAGCCAAGTTCCACTAACCTTAGTCCTTTTTTCTTATGCCTTGATAATTCTGGATACTGCCACAGATCCACTCTCCTGAAGCTCCTGCCGCCAAGGGGCTCGTCTCATCTAGCCGCCCCCAGGGCAACAGCTGCCATTTCAAGCTGGGCTGTTTTTGGCTCTCAGAGCTGAAATGGTCGCTTTGAGCTGAGCTGCCTTCAGCAGAAAATATATCTGTGTGTGTTTTGGAGCCCTAGAATTTATTTAGAGTCATATTTTTTGGGTATTTGATATGTCTGTGTTGGAGCTGTGATTTCGAGCTGCGATTTCTTGCTGCTCCTATGCTGCCATCTTGGCTCCGCCCCCAACCCACTCCTTCTTTAAGACTAGGTTGTTTGATCTCTAGTAAATTTTTTATCTACATTTCCATGATCTCTTATAAGTACAATTTTTATTGCATTGTGATCTGAAAGGTAAGCTCAATATTTCTGCTTTTAACGGTAAAATTTTTATGCACTGATATGTGGTCATTTTTTTTAAGGTACTATTGATTGCTGAGAAAGGTATATTCCTTTCTATTTCCATCCAGTTCCCTCCTGATACCTATTCTGTCTAGGTAAAAAATCTAAAATTCTGTTTGCTTCCTTGACTTTCTTTTTATTTTTGGTTAGATTTATCTAGCTCTAACAGGGGAAGCTTAAAGTCTCACAGTGTTAAATAGTACCACTATATCTAACTCCATCTGTAATTCTTTTAACTTTTCTTATTTGATGCATGCGGGTTCAGTATTGCTATTGCTTCATTGTCTATGGTGCCTTTTATCAAAATGTAGTTATCCTCTGAGATCGTAATTGTTCTTACTGCCTTTTTTACATGAGCTGAAGTTTAATAAATTCTACTCCAACTCTCCATTTTAACTCTGTTAACAGATTTATAAAAAAATTTCTTTGATTCACTTTGTTTATTCATCTTAACTACTCTTTGTATAAAAAAAAAGGTAAGCAAAAACAATTAGTAGAGTAGTTATGTTTAACAGTATATGCAATTACCTAATCCCTTGCCCTGTCCATATTTGGAATCATATTTGGTTTTTTGGGGGGAAGGGGAGTGTTTGTTTTTTTATTTATTCAGTTTGATCCTTTAATGATTTTCATTTATGCTGCTTTATGTTTTGGATTTTTTTAACTTATGCTTATTTTACTCTTCGTGAGTTCATATAAATCTTCTCAGTCAATGCTAATTTTTACATCCTGTCGTCTAGAGATTTCTTTTATTTGTGGAAATTAACTAGTTATTGCAGCTCTTCTCAATAAGTAATATTTTGTATAAGTATTTAAGGGGGGAATAGCTTACGAATAATTTTATTTGTTTAGTGTTAGCTAATTTATGTGGGGAGAATTTTTTTGTTTTGTTGTTATTCAGTTTTTTCAGTCATGTCTAACTTTTAGTGACTGCATTTGGGGTTTTCTTGGCAAAGAAACTACAATGGTTTGCTATTTCCTTCTCCAGCTCATTTTACAGATGAGGAAATTGATGCAAATAGAGTTAAGTCACTTGCTCAGGGTCAAACAGCTAGTAAGTATCTGAAGCTGGACTTGAATTCAGAAAGATGAGTCTTTTTGATTCTAGGTCCAGCAGTCTGTCCACTATGCCACCTAGCTGCCCCTGCTGGGGAGAATTTAACTTCAGAAATAGAGGTTGATACATATAATGGATCATAAAAAAAGATCATTTCCTTTCTCCCAAACCCCAAACTCTTCTCCTTCTTTTTTATTTGGATATTCAAATGTATTTGTGATCTCATAGATTTAGGAATTCCCTCCAACAACATAGATTACATTTCAACTATGCTGCTCATCCTGTGCCACTCTTTGCACTCCCAGAAGTTCATTACAGGGAATCTACTCAATGTGCCTTCCTTATTTTCTCTGAACATTTCAAGGGAACCAGTGGAAAATTCTGGTTGTCTGCCTGTTTATTATTCTCCCTTCTTGCTATCATATCAGCCTATCTTTTCTTCTCATCATATAGTTCCTTGAAGGTTATCTCTTCTGTTCTTCTTTACAGTTGCTCATTGGTTACATTTTGTAATCTCTTCATACTTAATATTTACACCTTTTCGTTACACTTTGTGTGTTCTTTATCTCAGTTCTTCAAAAGTACTGGTGTTCATGTCTCACTGCCATATAGCAACAACTATAAAATGTTAGGGACAGCTAGTTGGCAAAATGGATAGAATACTGGACGTGGAGTCAGAAAGGCATGTAAATCTGGCCTCAGATACTTACTAGCTCTGTGACCTTACACAAGTCACTTAACGTCTGTTTGTATCAGTTTCTTCATCTGTAAAATGGGGATACTGACTACTTTCCAGCGTTCTTCTGAGGATCAAATGAAATAATGTGGGGAAACCACATGTGGTTCTCATGTGTGACCCTTTGAACAAATCCAAACTTTACAGAACAAATCCCCTTAATAAAAGGATTTGTTCTGTAGAACTTGGACTTGGTCAGAAGGTCGCATCTGGAGACCTACAAGGCCAAATGCACCATCAAGGCTGCAGCTTCTGCACCCCTGGCCTGGAACATAGTAAGTTCTATATAAATGTTAACTATTAGTAGTAGTATTGAAAAGATGAAGCTTGAGAGCATTAAAAGACCTTTTCAACTTACTGAAAGCAGTCTAGCTTTCACCTCGTTATCAACTCTGGTCCCAGCACGTTGTTCCTGGCATACATGCTGTCAGACAAGTTCTACCAGATTAACATTGCAAATGCATGTTAAAATTTTGGAAATACATTCTTTGTCCATTTAGTCTTTACTATGTGGTTAAAAGATCAAATTCCTTTAAGCCAGCGGTTTTCAACCTGTGGGTCGTGACCCCTTTAGGGATTGAATGACCCTTTCACGAGGGTTGCCTAAGAGCAACACATATTTCCGATGGTCTTGGGAACCGAGACACCGCTCCTCTATCTGTCCCACATGCAGATATGCCCACATTTGAATATTAAAGGGTCGCAGCATTAGGAAGGTTGAGAACCACTTCCTTAAGCTGTTATAGAACTATTCAAGAAGGCTTTGCTTGATGTCGTCATCACAGTGTCAGCCACAAACAGGAGGATCTCAAAGACATCACCATTCACAGGGAATCCCTCTTAGACCCAGACTCTAGATTAAAATTTCTTCTATCACAGTGGAAAATAAATTTGGCAAACTTACAGTCTCCTTTGTTTAATATTTCTCACCTGATGTTTATTATCAGCTAGCCACTGAACAGGGTTATTTCTTTTTGAAGCATACTTTAACCACATAATAAGACAACAGGAATCATTGTAAAAGACCCTAATGTTGGGAAAGATTGGAAGCAAAAGGAAAAGGGGATAGCAGAGGATGAGATGGATAGATCATGGAAACAACATAGACTTTGAGAGAGAGTGGAGGATAGAAGAGCCTGGGGTGCTATGGTCCATAGGGTCACAAAGAGTTTGAACAACAACATTTATGTTATCACATTACTCAGGGAGTCTTGAATAATCTTGGTCTATCTATTCCCCATATCCAGTCTGTTGCTGAGGCTTGTCAATTTCACCTTAGCAATATCTCTTGAATATGACCCCTTCTTTTCTCTGGCACTGCCACTAATGCCAGCCCTCTTCACTTTGCACCTTCATTGTTTCAGTAGCCTGCTAGTGGGTCTGCCTGACTCACATCTCTTCCCCTGATATATCCTCCATTTAAACACTGAAATGATTTTCCTGAAGTACAGATCTGAATATGTCACTCACTCCCCACCCCTAACTCCCACTCAATAAATTCTAGTGGCTTCCTGTTGCCTCTAGGAACAAACACAGAATGCTCTGTTTGGCATTCAGAGCCTTTCAGAATCTAGCCTTCTGCCTTTCCTGTCTTCTTCCACCTTATTCTCTAACACATACTCCTGATCCAGTATTATTGACCTCCTGGTTGTTCCAAAACAAGATATTTCACCTCTCAACTCCAGGCATTCTATTCTCTCTGGCTATCTCCCATACCTGAAATCCTTTCCTTTCTCTACTCTTACTACTGACCTCCCTGGCTTTTTTTTTCTTTTTTTCTTTTTTTGGGGGGGGGAGGGTGGAGGAGGTAGGGCAGTTGGGGCTAAGTGACTTGCCCAAGGTCACACAGCTAGTTTTTGTGTTGAGTGTCTGAGGCCGAATTTGAACTCAAGTTGACTCCAGGGCCGGTGCTCTATTCACTGTGCCACCTAGCCACCCCTCTCCCTGGCTTTCTTCAAGCCATAACTAAAATCTAGCCTTCTATGGGAAGCCTTCCCTAACTACTCTTATTTGCAGTTCCTTCCCTCTGTTTATTTCCTGTTTATCCTGTATGTAGCTTGCTTTGTATACATTTGCATGTTTTTTCTTTTATTAGATTGAGGTTAGGGACTGTCTTTTGTCTTTTTTTTTTTTATATCCCCAGTGCTTAACACATTGGCTGGCACTTAATAAATGATTACTGATAGATTGATATATAAATGGGAGACATCTGGTTGCAAAGGATTCTGTAAGGGAACATTTTTGCGTAGCTCTTCCAATGTTCCTCTCTAAACTTTAAGAAAATGTGTCAAATCAAATTCTAAGGAATATAACCAACAAAAAGTCACAGTGAGTCATCTTTCCAATCTGGACATTTTAGAAGGATAGAATGAGGTTTGAAGCACTGGGGTGAGGGTTGGCCAAAAATGCAGCACAGTGGAAATCACACCAGTTTCAGGCCTTCAAGGTAACAGCAACAGCTGTAAGGGAAACACTCAGCCTCATGGACATGAGGAAATTGAACGCCTGCTCAAAAAAAGATTACAGGAGAGTATGTATGAGCATTGGGCCTATGATCTGTTCCCATTTAGCAACTCCATTGCCCATTACTCAGTTCCAGGTTCCATTTCCAAGGCAGAGAGGCAGTTGTAGTAATCATGAAGCAAGGGTTTTATCTCTAAATCGTCATAATTCCAGGGAAGTGAGGAGTTGTGGTACAAAGGAGGAAGGGTCTTATTTGGGTAAGGACAATAAGCACAGACTAGGAAAGCACTGAAAACTGATGAACTACCATCCACCACCTCCAATAACTAACTGTGAAAACAGCTAAGCCATAAAAGCTTGAACCTCAGGACAATTAGCCCCTCCACCTCTAACCCCGCAAGAGGCCAGCAGAGCCTATGGCTAAAATTAAGTCCAGAGTCAAAAAAAAAAGTCTGGGAAAATGGGCAAACAAAGGTGAGCCAACGATAGCAGCAGAGAGACAGAAATCCAGTTGTACTCTCCCCAAATCCCTGTCCAAACAAATTTAAAGTGAGACCTCAAATCAAATTTTGGAGTGGCAGAGCCAACAAAAGGTCATTTTGAGGTCTTTTTCCATGCTAAGATAGCTGAGATCAGCAGGAGAGGTCTGTTACACTGGGGTGGGGGCCAGCCCATAGTGTACAAGGTGGTAGCATCAGCAGCAGGCCTTGGAAGTGTCTGACAGCAACTGCAGCAGCTACTTCAGGAGTTCTCCTTCTAGAGATGATAAGGGTTTGGACAACTCTTCAGAAAGAGATTACAGGGGCCTCTTTTTTGACACTGATTGACAACTCTATTGCCCATACCTGGTTCTGGGTCAGTTCCAAGAAGGAGAAAAGTGCTTGTGGATGGTCACAAGGGAGCAGTGGCCCTAGCAGCAATTCCAAGGAAGAGAGGAACCCACTAGCATTTGTGGCCATGGAGAGGGGGGGACGTGCTCCATATTCTGGAGCCAACAGGCTTGCTAGTGCTTGCAGCAACAGGATAGCATGGGACTTTACTGGGTAAAGCCCAGAGCACATACTACATCATACCACCTTGGAAGTACCAAAAACTTGAGGACCCAAGAAATAGCTCTCAAAACAGCAGCATAAAAAAGCCTTCTCAAGCTTGGGTCAGTGCACTTCCACCTCTGGGTGAGCAGGGCTCTAAATAAAGTTCAAAGTCAAGAAATAGCCTGAGAAAATGAGCAAACAACAAAATAAAGATCTTGACCATAAAAAACTACCACAATGGCACAGAAGACCAAGCTACAAACAGAAGAAAACAAAAACATAAAAGCAGCTATAAGCAAAGCCTCAAAGAAGAAAGAAAATACTAATTGGACATGAACCCAACAAGAATTGCTTTAAGATAGATAAGAGTCGGGGCAGGGGCGGGGGGTTATTGAAAATGGTACAAGAAAATTATGAAAAGAGAATTAGCTTACTAAAGGGGGCACTTAGTGAAATAAATAACAAATTTAAAAATAAATTGTCCAAGTGATAAAAGAGGCATAAAAATTCGCTGAAGAAAACCAAGTCATTAAAAAAAATATGAAATATCTCATGTAAAAAAAAAATCACCTGGAAAATAGATCAGAGAGAGAATTTAGGGATTAGTGGACTGCCATTACCAGAAAAAACAAAAAAGCCTACCCATCATATTCTAAGAAAATATCAAGGAAATCTGTCAAATATATAT
This sequence comes from Pseudochirops cupreus, assembly GCA_028627135.1. Lineage (NCBI taxonomy): Eukaryota > Metazoa > Chordata > Mammalia > Diprotodontia > Pseudocheiridae > Pseudochirops > Pseudochirops cupreus. The sequence goes on from CM053581.1 coordinate 326,399,708, forward strand.
TAAAAACAGAGGGTAAAATAGAAATGGAAAGAATCAACCCATGGCCTCCTGAAAGAGATTCCAAAAGGAAAGCTCTCAGGAATGTTACAGCCAAATTTCAGAGGTCTCCGGTCAAAGAGAAAATGTAGCAAATATTTTTGGGGGGGAAAGAATTGAAATATTGTGGAGCCAGAGTCAGGATCATACAAGATTTAGCATCTTACACACTACAAGAGAGGAGAGCCTTGGAATATGATATTTCAGAAGGCAAAGGAACTAAGATTGCAACAAGAATCACCCAGCAAAACTGAGTTATACTTCTTCAGGGAAAAAAAAATAGATATTTAATGAAATAGAGGACTTTCAAGCCTTCCTGATGAAAAGAATAGCCTAAATAGAAAAGCTGATATTCAAACACAAGACTCAAGAGAGTCATAAAAAGTAAACATGAAAGAACAAAGAATATATACCATACACTCAGATATAGAAATCTGACTTTCCCAACAGGAAAGTAGGAGGGAAAGGAGATAACAAGGGAAGGTTGATTAAAGGGGAGAGGGGGGGCAATTAATGGAGGCAGTAGTCAGAAGCAAAACATTTTGGAAGAGGAACAGGTTAAAAAGAGAAGATGGGATAGGGGGACAACAAGTAAACAGTAAACAACTATAAATGTGATAGCTCACACTCACAAAATGGAATTGGATGGTAGAATGGATTAGAAATCAAAATCTGAAACTATATGATTTGCAAGAGATGCAATTGAAACAGAAACACATGCAAATTTAGAATAAAGGACTGGAGCTGAATCTAATATGCTTCAGTGATCATACTCTCAGACAAAGCAAAAAAAGATCTAATTAGGTGATCTGGGGAATTACATTTTGCTAAAAGGCACTACAGAAAATAAGTTAGCTAGGTGGTGTGGTGGATAAAGTACTGGACCTGGAAATGAGAGTGCAAATCCAGCCTCAGAACCTAGCTATGTGACCTTGGGCAGGTCACTTCCCCCGTTTGCTTCAGTTTCCTCATCTGTAAAATGACCTGGAAAAGGAAATGGCAAATCATTCCAGTATCTTTGCTAAGAAAACCCTCAGTGGAGTCGCAAAGAGTTGAACACAACTAAAGAGGTACAGAGAACTAATATCAAAAATGTTTACAGCAAGTTTCGCTTGAGAGACATTATCTCTTAAGTATGTGAGGAATTGAGTCAAATTTGTAAAAAGATTTTTTCCCCCCAAATTATAAATTGTCAAAGGATATGAATAGGCAGTTTTCAGGAGAAATCAAAACTTTTTGTAGTCGTATTAAAAAATGCTCTAAATCGCTACTCGTTAGAGAAAGGAAAATTAAAACATCTCTGAGGTCCCATGCTTATCAAAAATGACAAATGCTGAAGGGATTGAGGTAAAAATAGGTACAAAGATCAATGGTTGGTTGAGTAGTGAATCGGTCGAACCATTGTGGAGGACAAGTTGGACCAGGCCTGAAGTTCTTTTTTTATTTTTTTAAAATTTTTTTCATTGACTTGTTTATTTACTTTTAGTTTACAAGATTCAGTTCCACAATCCCCCCGCCCCCCAGTTTTAACTTTTCTCACCTCCCTTCCTCCCCACCCCGTGGCGATGTGCAATTAAGCACAGGATCTGCAAATACTTTCACATTGGACGTTAGTCTGGTTGTATAGAAGGGTTGTAACCAATGGAGTGAACAGTGGGAAAAAAGAAAAAAAACCAAACATGAAAAAGAATGATAGCATGTAGATTGCTTCAGTCTCTATTCAAACTCTGGTCTTTCTAGATCTTTCTCTGAATGTAGGTATCTCCTTCCATCCTGAGACTTGTAGAGTTGTCTTATACCTGTGCATTGCTGAGAAGAGTCCAGTTTATCAAAGTTGGTCATCACACATACGATGTGTCTGTGATTGTGTACAAGTTTTTTCTGGTTCTGCTCTTCTCACTTAGCATCAGTTTGTATAGGCCTTTCCAGGTGTATATGAAGACCGTCTCCTCCCCATTTCTTATAGCACAATGGTATTCCATTACATATACCACAACTTGTTTAGCCACTCCCCAATTGATGGGCATCCCCTTAATTTCCAGTTTTTTCAGGCCTGAAGTTCTTAAAACAAAAGTTCTTTTGACTAAGCAGTAGAAATCAAAGGAAAATGATCTATATGTACAAAAATTTTCACAACATCTTTTTGTGGTGGCAAAGAATTAAAAATTAAGTGAATGCTCATCAACAGAGGAATAGCTGAGTAAGTTGTGGTATGTGATTGTGATGGAGTAATATTGCATTGTGGGAAATGACGAGTAGCTGTTTCAGAGAAAATATTGTAAGATCTATAAACTCATGCAAAGTGAAGTTAGAACTGGAAGATCATTGTGCCCAGTAACAATAATGTATTGAAGATTAATTTGTGAAAGATTTGGCTACTCTGATCAATAAAGTGAAATGCTCTAAGTTGCTATTGATTAGAAAAGGGCAGATTAAAACAGCTCTGAGGTACCACAGTCAGATGGACTAATATGACAGAAAAGGAAAATGACAAATGTTGGAGGGGATATAGAAAAATAGGGACATTAACATACTGTTAGTGGAGCTATGAATTGGTCCAGCCATTCTGGAGTACAGTTTGGAACTATGCCCAAAGGGCATTGACCGAGCAATACCATTATTAGGTGTGCATCCCAAAGAAATAAAAGGGGAATGACCTGTACAAAAATATTTGCAGTAGCTCATTTTGTGATGGCAAAGAATTGGAAATTGAGGGCATGTCCATCAATTGGGGAATGACTGAACAAATTGTAGTGTAATGATTATGATGTAATATTAAAGAAAACTTTGCAAGATATCCAACTTTGCAAGTTATCCAACTTAGCTCAGTCATACCTAGGGCATTCAAGGGTGGAAATGGAAGCATTAAAAAGAATAAAAATGAAGATATACAAAAATCATTTTAGCTAATTGCTTTCTCCACTATTAACAGTGGAACCCAACTTGGACTACTGTAGTGGTAACCGATAGTAATAGTACTATAAGGAAAGGCAAGCTGGATTATTTCAGGAAAAAAAAACTGGGGAGACTTACAAGCATATGATTGTGATGGAATACTATTCTGCTATAAAAATGAGGAAGGGGGATAGTTTTAGAAAAACCAGGAAAGATTTCCAAGAACTGTTGCAAATTTAACTGAGTCGAGCTAAGAAATCATTGTACACACTAACAGTAATATTGTAATGACATGACAATCATCTGTGAAAGACAGCTGCTCTGATCAATATAATGATCCATAATAATTCCAAAGGACCCATGATGAAAAATGCTGTGCATCTTCAGAGAGAGAACTCATGAACTCTATTGAGTGCAGCATGAAGCATGTTTTTTTCACTTTATTTTTCTTGCCTTTATTTCCCCAAGATATTTTAATAATTTATTTATTTTTTAGTATTTAACCTTTACTTCTGTAAGATTTTGAGTTTTAAAATTTCTCCCTCTTCCCAAGATGGTACGCAATCTGATACAGGCCCCATTCATATTAAATATTTTCACATTAATCATGCTGTAGAGTTAGAACTAATGGGAGGAGCCAGGAGAAAGAAAAAGCAAAACCAGACAACTAAAGGAGAGCAAATAGTATGCTTCCATCTGCATTCAGATTTCAAAGTTCTTTCTCTGGATGTGAATAGCATTTTCCATCATTAGTTTTTTGAAATTTTCTTAGATCCTTGCATTGTTGAGAGGGGCTAGGTTTATCAAGGTCTGTCATCACATAATGTGGCTGTTACTATGTACAGTTTTCTCTCGGTTCTGCTCATTTCGCTGTACATCAGTTTATATAAGTCTTTCCAGGTTTTTCTGAAGTCTGCCTGCTCATCATTTCTTACAGAGCAATAGTGTTTCAGTATTACAGTGAAGTAGTATGAATGGAAATTCATATACCACAACTTGTTCAGCCATTCCCCAATTGATGGGCATTCCCTCAATTTCTACTTCTTTGCCACTGTGAAAAGAACAACTTTAAATAATTTTGTGTGCAGGTCCTTTTCTCGTTTTTATGATTCCTTCGGGAAACCAACCTAGAATTGGTATTGCTAGGTCAAAACCGTTTTATAGCCCTTTGGGCATAGTTCAAATTTCCCCAAGATCTTTTTCATGATTTCACATGTGTAATTGATATATTTCTTGTCTTCTCAGTCAGTGGGGGACGGACTTGCAAAGAAGGAGAGAATTTGGAACTCAATAAAAATTTTAAAAAGATTAAGTACAATACGTTCTTCTGTTTTCAACATTTTTCATTTTAGAAGTGGTAAAGATGTATTTCATTGTTGAATAGCTTCCAAAAGCATACATGTTCTCTACTAATTATAGTTACGAGGGATACTCTTGCTTCCTATATTGATGTCTCACGTTTTTGTGTATGTAAGAAAGTGAGAATTATAGATCAATAGTTCTTGATCTTCTCTCAGCTTTTTTCTGTGTTAGTAAAGACATTTCCTCAGTGCTTTTAGTAACTTTCCCTTCCTTCACATACATTGTATATCAGTCTTTCAGTGGTCTTGTAATATTTTCTTGTCTTCCAGTGCAAATTTGATATAAATAGATATGTACATAGATACTTTGTCCAACTCAGTTGACTTAACCTTTCTTTGTTCTCTTCAATACCATTTCTCCCTCCATAAAGTGCACCAGGGAGTTAGTGTCCAAGTAGGGTTCCAGTGTTGTTGGTGGAGAAAGCAATGAGCTAAAATGATTTTTGTACGTCTTTTTCATTTTTATTCTAATTCTTCCGTTTCTACCCTTGAATGCCCTAGATATGACTGAGCTAAGTTGAATATTTTGGAAAGCTTTCTTTAAGCTAATTTTACTCTCCATTACTTCTCTGCTTCATTTGCCATTATATTTTCATTATATTTTACCAAAAAAAAAGAGGTTTGTTTTTGAATAGCATAGTTCTAGAAGTATATTGCATAAAAGGACATTTCTTAAAGACCACATCAAAATGTGAATCTTATAAGGCTCTCTGTGCAGATAGTTAAATCAGATGACTATTTTTCGTTCTCTTAAATGAGTGTGTGTGAAGCATACAGGATTATGTTTAAGTATTGACTGATTTGTTGTTCTTGCTGTCTAAGAGATTCTCAAAGCCTTCTCCAGCATGACAATTCAGAAGCATTGATTCTGCAGGTGCTCAGGTTTCCTTATAGTCCGACTTTAGACTATGTAAAAATCTTGTTTTTCTGTTTTGATCTACAGGATGTAGATGATTTCTTTGAACATGAACGAACATTCCTTTTAGAATATCATAACCGAGTTAAGGATGCATCTGCCAAATCAGATAGGATGACAAGGTCACATAAAAGTAAGTACTAACTTTTTAAAGAGAAACCTAGGATCAACATAAACTTAATGTAGCAAAAGTTATTTATCATTTACAATTTGCAATTTTCTTAGCATAGAAAAATTTTTGTTTTTAAATCAATAAATTCACAACCTGAATGTAAAGACCTGATATAACAGTAAACTGAGTGTAGCTACTAATAAATGCTTTAATAGGAAGGAAGGGATTAGAGAAGTCTTTTGCTTGGTGACCAGTAAAGTTCTAATCTTTGTGCCATCCCTTTTTGGGGTATTTGAAAGTTATATTTTAATGTGTTCTTCTCAAGGAAACTTCTGTCTACAACATGTAGTTTTTCTTAAATACAGAGACAATACCTTCGATGCTTTTTCTACAGACAGAAAGTAGCATTCTGAATGGAAAATTAGGAGACTTCAGTGTTTTTTCTCCATTTCCCATACTGGTATGCTGAAAAGTCGTGGGCAAATAAATCACTTAATTTGTTTTGCTTTCATTTCTTTGTAGTATATTTACACACACAAAAACACATACACGTGTGTATATATGCATATATACACACACACATAGAGATGTCAGTCTTTATGATGTTTCTTTAAATTATAATAAAAGCAGGCGTTTCCACATCAAAGAAGGTCCTGTGTTCTGTGAACAAAGCAAAATCCCAGTAGCACGAAGGAAATGTGAGATGCCCAAGTCTAAAGACATCAAAATCCTAGATTTTCAAACAGGCTATTTGTGCCCAACCTGTGGTAGAGACTTCCAAGCTCATATTGGACTTTTCAGTTGTAGTCAAAAACACTGTACCTTGGTCCCAACATTGTGATGTCATTGGTCCTCTTCAAGTACAAAGGATGAGCAACAATATAAATGCAGGAAAACTCAGTAAACTTCATCTTGATGAGTATTTAAGGAGGTCATTCTATTAGATAGATATATTCAAGAAAATCTTAGAGTTTCTCACTTGGAAAATATTCCTTCGATCCATATGGTTGTGAAGAGTCAAACAGGACTGAACGCTTGAACAGCCACCACCCAAAAAAACCTCAAGCCGTCAAAATTAATTTAACCAGCAAAATGAAAATATCTCTTTGAGTTTTCAGTTCCTACTTAACTGGGAAATTATAAGATTTTGAAATTTGCTTGTTTTCTTTATCAAAATTCAGAATTCATGGCTAGGAAAGTAGTAAATTTAGGTTTGCCCAAAGTGATGTGTCTGCGAGAGATTTCAAAATGTGCAGAATGAGAAATACATTTCCAAATCCAGGGCTTGTGGTGGAGAAAACTTACTCAGGGATTTTCCTTGGGACAGTAAGTATGTAAATATTTGATTTGGGATTAAATAGCAATCTATCCATGGGTTATTAGAATTGTAATTGGATATTAAGCCATTTTACATATATTCTGCCTTTATAAAAAACTTGAAGTTTTATGATAGTGTGAGCTAATATGGAGAATTTTAATATATGATAAGTTAGCTTTGGGCCTCATTCAGGAGGTTTTCTTATTGATATCACTAAGAAACACCTTTTTATAACACTTGTATCTGAAAAGTTGTGCTGTTGGCATAGGTTTGAAAGACTTAATTTTCATTCTGTTGGAATGGTATAGTAAATCTTCAAAATTTTCTTAGGTGCTGCAGATGATTACAATAGAATTGGATCTTCACTGTATGCATTAGGAACACAAGATTCTACAGATATATGCAAGTAAGCATTTTGGTTAAATAGTATTCAAGATAAAACAGAAAAATTGCAAAATAACAGTCTCAGCCCCTATTCCTGCAACTTAGAGTATTGAAATTCATTTTTTCCCATTCAGCATGCATCTATATCAAGCAAATGTTGCTGAATGTGCTCTATTAGTATTCTGTCACTGTATGCATTAGGAGCACAAAATTCTACAGATATATGCAAGTTAAGCATTTTGGTTAAATAGTGTTCAAGATAAAACAGAGAAAAATTGCAAAATAACATTCTGAGCCCCTAATCCTGCAACTTAGAGTATTGAAATTCATTTTTTCTCACTCAGCATTGCGTCTATATCAAGAAAACATTGCTGAATGTGCTTTATTAGTATTCTGTCTCCATTTCTCTTCTGTTCACTTATCACAGGAATATGAGACATGTATTATTTTCACAGTCTACTCTATTTCACTTGATAAAATTTGGCAGAATTTTTTTTCTTGAATTCTTATTAAATCTTATAGGTTCTTATATATTCCTTTGAAAAATTTTATTAAAATAAGGAATACCAGTTTCAAATTCATAATCAGAAGAATTATTGTGGTTCAGATGTGTTCCTAAAGAAATTTTTTTTTTACCACGACTTATTCTGCATTTTATAATTTGGTGAATATGCATTTGGCAACTGAGAAGTTACTAATACACAGCTAACAAATATAGTAGATTACTTAGAAAGTTTGATTGCATAAATATCCTATGATTTGGTGTGTGTGTGTGGGGGGGGTGTTTTCTTAAGTTGATCTAAGCCTTATCTAGAGTACATTGTAGTCTCCATTCTTAATGGAAAAATATTTCACTTTTTCATCCTTAGGTCTATTTTTTTTAACTATAGAAATAATTTGATAATTATGCTATACCTTTTCCCAAAACCTTCTCTCTGAATTATGAGGTAACAATTTTAAGGAAAAATTCAAGGTCCAGAATTCTGAGTAGGGCAGCATATGCTAGAAGTTTCACTTTTATTTACATTACTTAATACAAAAGAAAAACAATTGATTAATATTTCATTTTTCACTCCCTTGTGATAAAATGTGGGTTAATAGTTGCTAACAAGACATGGATTATGTCTTCATGGAAATGGAAGATTACTTGTTTCATTAGCCTTATTGAGTTATTGACAAGACATTAAACAGGAAGTTGTGTTTGCCAGAGATTTTGGAGGTGTCATTTATAAGGTCTGAAAAAATAAAGACATTATAGTGATTGTTTCATTCAACAGACATTTATTAAACATATTCTGTGTACAGGCACTAAGGGAAATAGAAAATTTATGATTTCTTTGTTTCTGGAAGCTTAGTATAAAAGAAGACAAACTATAATATAAATATTAAATTTAAAATGTATTAAAGAATATAAAATACTGCTGTGTAAGGGCTAAGGAAGAGGGTTATTTCTGATGGTGAATTGAAAGGAGTAGACTCAAGGCTTCATAGCAAGAGTGCCTTTTGAGTTGCACTTTAAAGAATTCAGCAGGCAAAGAGGGATAAGGAGAGGCCAATCCAGATATACGAATGGAGGAGAGCTCTTTGTTATCCAAATGATCCTACACATGACGAAGTTCTAATTGTATCTTGCCCTGGAAAACACTACAAAGTATACAGTAATAAGAAAAAAGAAAGGATTCATGGAATATTCCATATTGGAAAAGTAAAAGGAGAATAAAATGCCTGTTACCCAAGTTATGATATGTAGCCGGACAGAATGTCTTAAATGTGGAGGTAGTTAAGTGACGCAGTAGGTAAGAGCGCCAGGTCTGGAATTAAGAATTGGGAAGACCTCAGACACTTACTAGTTGTGTGTTGGGCAAATCATTTAACCTCTGTTTTCCTTAATCCATTTGAGAAGGAAATGGCAGACCACTCCAGTATTTTTGCCAAGAAAACCCCATGGCATTCTATGGTCCCACAGGGTCACAAATAGTAGGATGTGACTGAATGACTAAACAACAGTCAGTATATGCTGCTGGAATGTAATAAGTTGAGGTCTTGAGCTGAATAGAAGTTCAGACTGGAGTTCCATTTGGGAAAATTCATAAACTGTTATTGTTACCAAAAGCCCATCTCAGTAATTTTATATCGTTGCAAATTATGGAAATCTACTCTCTCAGAAGAATTCCTCTGCTCCGAGGAAAAATTCGTCATGGCCATGTGTAACCTGTAACATATTGCCAACAAAATTAGTTTATAAAAAATTATGTAGACTGTATTGAATATTGTTAAAGTTGTATATGACCAAAAAATCTAAGTAGGCAAATAATAATATATATATAGCGAGAATTTAAAAACAGACTACTCAAGTGGCACATTGCTACCTCTCATACTGTAGTGAAGAGCAAGAGAAAGTCCTCCAGAACATTGAATAGATCATATATGGAGAATTTATGGGAAACTGTGGACTAGAATTGCATGATCTATAGATAGATAGATAGATAGATAAAGATATTTTACTTTTCTCACATTAGTATTTCTCTGATTGTAGTAATTCATTTGATTGAATACAATACTGTCTATACTCTTAAAACTGTTAGCAGCTTTACATTTGATTTCTTTTTAGTATGTGGTGGTTTTACCACCTTGAAGTATACAATGATTCTTTGATAGAAATATGGTTCATTACTAATGTGTATTTAGTTTGTGGTTTAGTGTGCCTTCTTGACACAGAAAGCTTTCACTGAAAGTTTTGAAATATAGTGATTTTTTTTCTGTAATCTTTAACAAATTTTCATTTATTCATGGACAAAGTAAGAACTAGTATACTTGCACATACTAGTGACTAAGAAAAGCTCTGACTTTAATGATAACTGAAATTTAAATCTTGCTTTAAAAATTGCTAAATTCTTTCCATGTAGTATTCCAAGCCTCAATACAACTTTGTGAAGTGTAGTTGTCATCCCTATAGTTAAGGAAGCTAAGGCCCAGAGAGGATATGTGACTTGCCTATTGTCATACCACTAGAAAGTGTCAGAGGCAGGATTTATACTTAGATCTTTCTGACTCCAGGTCTAGCTTTCTATGAAACGCTCAAAATTAATTTGGATGTTTGAGCAATTTTGTGAAAACTTGAAGTAGAAAATTCATGATATCCAAGGAAGAAACTGACAAAAATTTTTTTCCTTCCAGATTTTTTCTTAAAGTTTCAGAATTGTTTGATAAGACAAGGGTAAGTCCCATTAATTAAGATTTGAGAATCTAAACTTTGTGCATGCATCTGTTTGTGTTTTAGCAAGAAAGGTTAGTTATACTTTAATAGTACAGATTCTGCCAAAAAGCTATCTAGTATCCAGAAGTTAATTTTGAATATAATACATTTTATTCTTTGCCAAATATTTGTATTTGAAATAAGTATTGTATTTTGTTGTTCTTATTATCTAAACACTTATTTTATCATGCCTCAATTGTGTCATTTGGTATGAAAATATCCCTTAAGTGTTCTTAAAGGTTGTCAAGTGGAAATCTCATTTTTTTAAAGATGGTTCTTGTCAGTCTTACTGAACTAGGAAGGATTCATGTATGGACCTCTTGATACCTGGAAAAAAATGAAAGAAACTCATCCCAAGGTTGACTGGAAGGTATATTGCCAGCACGTAGCACGCACTTAAATACTTATTGATTCAACCAAAGAAAATGTCTAAGACAATTTATTAAATCATAGAAGAGTTCTAATCCAAGTCACTATCCACACTGACAAGTCAGCTTACATTGTACAAAGACACTTACAAGACTTCTTGTTTTCTTTTATAGTAGACCTGGTGGGCTTTTCAAATCAAGTGAAATATTTTTTAACTTTTACCAAGACTTCTGCTTTAACATCTTATGCTATACTTACCAGCAAATGAATGATACAGTTATTATGTAGGTACTAAATTGTTCAGAAGGCTGTAATCACAGTAGTTACTATCTTAATATTGACATGATATCCTTTAATATTTTATATTCCATATGATTATATGACCACTAGTGCTGGTTTGCAAAAAATACTGTTTATTTCATTTGTAGATGACTAAGCTGGGAGCAGTGATTAATCCTGTGCATATGTCAGATTTTGACTTGACATTGTCAGGTGATTTCAGTTTATTTCAGAGACAAATGAATGGAATTGTCTGTTTACAGAAAAAACATTTTTTTTTAGTAATAATTACCATGTTACCTATGATCCATTTTTTATGTGTTAGGACATGGTTGTTACAGATATCAAGCCTAAAAAAAAGATTAGAAATATTCCAAAACCTTATGGTTTCTCTTAAAAACCATTACGGATTTATAATCCATGAATAGAACTCAAATGTTTTCAATTTTATGTTTATATTTTTAGTCTCTAACACCTGTTTACTACTCTTTTGTATGTAAAGTAAATTTATTTGTCCTAAATTTACCAATTTCAACCTTCAGGGACCTTTTTTCTGGAACTGGCTAAACAAGACCAGATTTACCATTTGCCTTTTATTACTATATTTTTTGGCTTACGTCACCTTTTAGTTCTTTTCAAACCATCATATGATAGTCCTCTTCCCTTGAAATGTTTTAGTTGTCCTTTGATTCTTTTCCAATCAGTAATATATTTTCCTTCACAAATATAACAATAATTATTCATAAACACTTGTGGTATTTATGGCACCAACAATGAAGTAGACTTTATAGTGAACTACAAAGTAGAGAAAAGCAAATAATAGAGTGATATTTTAAAAGTGTGTATGATGTTGAAATAAATAAACAGGAATACAGAAACAATAAATATGCAACAACAGGATGGTATCCATTTTTAGACTTGATTTGAGAGAGGGGTGTGTGTGTGTGTGTGTGTGTGTGTGTGTGTGTGTGTGTGTGTATGTATGAGTAATGATGATAAAAATAATATCCATTTCTACTGGGGGCAATTGGTTTAAGTGGGAACAGAAATGCTTTAAAGATAAAAGAAGAAATTCCTGGCACTGAGGTTTTAAATTCTAGAAAAGGTTCAAAGAATGCCTTTCAGCAAGGTCTTTTAAAAATTAAAAAACAGAAAAGTAACATTGTTTGGGAGGGAGAGTTCAGATTTGTTTTATGGCAATAATATATTAATCATGATATCTCTCACCACCACCCACAGAGGTAATCATAGTAGAACTTTTTTGTTAATATTTGGTATACTCTTAAAGTTAATTTTAGACTTTATATATTAGTTTTATACATATATATATATATATATATATATATATATGTATCTCTTTTAAGATAATAGAAAAGGCCATTTTGTAGAGACAGTAGTAAAAATCAATTTTTGAAGTGCTATAACTTTTAAAATATGTAGTAATGTCATTTTCTTCATATTTTTCTGAGAGAGCATCTAGTTCAGTATTAATATAGGATTCTCTTCTATGACATAGGCAATAAGTGGACAGTTGTCCTCAACTTTACTATTTCCAGTAAAATTAATTCCATCACCTTAAAAGGCAGCCTCTTCCATTTTTGCTTTTTGGAGGGGGGGGTGTAGGGCAACTGGGGTTAAGTGACTTGCCCAAGGTCACATGGCTAGTTTTGTGTTAAGTGTCTGAGGCCAGATTTGAACTCGGGTCCTCCTGACTCCAGGGCTGGTGCTCTGTTCACTGCACCACCTAGCCACCCCACCTATTCCATTTTTTAACAGCTGTAATGTTCATACTCTATTGATCCTAGTTTGGAAAAACACAAAATATACCTAATCCTTCCTAATGACTGCTATCTTTCACCTGTTTAAAGAAAACTGTCATTTTTCCCTCAAGTCTTATCTTTTCCAGGACCAATTTGGTGTGTTTTTTTACATTATACATAATATAATAAATTTTTATTCATATTAATGTTTTATCACTAACATTCATATAACTTAGAGGAGATTCTACAACACATAAGAATTGTGCATCCTGTGAGAAACTTAAAAGATTGTTCTTGTTCTTTAGATGAGAAGTCTAGGACAGAATGTTTTGTTGAGGTATATCTATGACATGTATGTTCCAGTTCTCAGCATTTTGGATAGCTAGAAATTCTGAATCATGAGTATCTAGTGATGAGACATTTTGCTGCTTCTAGATGCATATGAGAGTCTTCCTAATTTGATTTTGCAGCAATTTGGAAAGAGGACAATATGAAGTTTACCTTTGTATAAATAGCTTTCCTTTATTATAAAAATCAGTCCAAAACAGTTAAAATGAGAAAGGTAATAAGGAATCATAGGATCATGAGTCTAAAACTCCACAAAGACCTTAGAGGTTATCTAGTTCAACCTCCTTATTTTACAGTGAATAAACTGAGACCCAGCAAGGTTAAATGATTTGCCAAAGGTCACTTTCAATTTTAAATACTTGAAAGAATATTCCTTTTTCAAGCATTTTATTCTAGACCATTAATATAGTCAATACACTAATTACAAATCATTACTAATGAAGCAGGTAGGCTAGGCACCTTTAATAATAAAACACTGTTAGTTTGCTGGCTGTACTTGTATTAAATAAAATTCTCTAATCCAAATTTCTTGCTAATTCTAACTGTACTACCTAGTTAGTCAAAAAATTAGTGAGGGTTTTATTGAATAAGTAATCTGTAACAAATAATCTTGTTTCATAAGTAAATAAAATCTAATAATGAAATCCCAATATTTGATGTTAGGAAAGAACTTTGATCAAAACTGTAATAGAAATTTTTCAAAAAAACTAATAGAAAGCTGTAAGTTGGAGATCATAGGTAATGGAGAGTTCCTATGTACATTACATTATCTCGAGCATCAGCTGCCTCAAACAAGTTTTTGTTAAAGTGCTGAGTGGGTCAATTCATGATTTAATAAATGTCTGTAGTAAAATTAATCATTCTTGCTAGTTTAAAGCAAGAACTATTTACATTAACTGCACTTGCAGTTTCACTTAGACTAAATGTGATTATAATTTGTGAATTTGCATTTTCTTGCATCTTAAAGCTATGATTGGGTAATAATATTTTGCTTTGGAATAACCATGCAGGAATTCTTTATAGGGTACTTATAGGGTTTTATATATGCACATAAAAATATATGTTGTACTTTAATTTATCCAAGTATTAAATACCAAAATATATTATTTCTATATGGTACTCTGTGTCATATAGAAGAACTAATTTGTAATTGCAGGAACTTAGCATCAGCGCATTTTTGTGGTATCACTGCCATTAATTGAAAATATATTGTATAGATAAAAATATTTTGCGCTTCAGAAATTCAAAAGGCAGAGTATTCTTTGTGGTGTCCGTGTAGTTTTAATTGGAAATATAATTTACTGGAATAAAAAACTTAAAACAAATCTGAGAGGCAGTGCATTTGGAGAGTTGACCTAAGAGCTGGGAAGACTAGATTCAAGACCTGTTTTTGACGTGTGCTGGCTTGTAACCATGGGCATGTGATATAACATCCCAGTGCTCTAGGCAACCTAATTAGGATAGAAGTTACAGAGAAGGTGCTGACCTGCATTGGTAGAAGGAGTTACACTTAGCCAGGAATTCTGTATAGCAATGTTATTACCATACACAGATATATAAGATGAAATGTTATAGGGATAAATTTTACCCTGTGATTTAAAAAGCCAGTTTCGTAAGGATGAGTTGTAAAATTTCATGACCAAGCAACAATACATTTGAAAAAGATTTGACATTTTAGCAGACTGTAAATTTGGCAGTAAATTTAGACTGTAAAATTAGTAACCAACCAAAAAAAAAACCCAAACCCTAATACAATGTGAAATTAAATTAAGAGAGGTGAAGTTTCTGGTACCAGAAAGGTGATAAGAGCCCTGTTACACCCTGCCTTAGTCACACCACCTTTAAGGACAAATATTAATAAACCTGAGAGTGACCAAAAGAGGGAAACCAGGATGGTGGAGGGCCCTGGTGTTATATAATGAAGACTAGCTAAAAGAACTAGAGATGTTTTGTGCTGTTGCTGAGCATCAGAAGGACTATTGGGGAAGTAGTAGAGTTGTTACACTTGGCCCCAGGAGGCTGGACTAGCAGTGGATAAAAGTGACAGAGACAAATTTAGGTTCAATATAAGATAAAACTTACTAGCATTTAATTTTTTAAAACTAGAAGAGCTTCCTTGTAAGTTAACAGGTTCTTCCTAATTTGAGATCTTCAGGGAAGGGTTGAAGGATCACTTGTCATATTTAAATGTAGTATTGTAATATTGTAATTTTGTGATGTATATATGTAATGTAATGTAAAATAAATGTAAATGTAATATTAAAAGTAATATTTAAGTATGGGTTTGGCTAGATGACTTTTGAGGTCTCTTCCAACTCTGAGGTTATGTGATCCTATGAAAGTTATCTGCAGAAAGTAACTGATTTAAATCTCTACTGACAGAGAATAGGCATAGAAAGGGAGAGTATTTTGAAAAACATTTTTTAATATGTTTTCTATAACTATTTAAATTTCTTGCAGTATCTTACTAGGAGTTCTTAACCTTTTGTGTTATGGATACCTTTGGCAATCTGATAAAACCTGTGGACTCCGTAGAAATGTTTTTAAGTATTTAAAGTAAAATTCATGGGAGTACAAAGAAAACTAATTATATTGAAATGTAATCACCACAGTAATTAAAAAACAAGTTTAGGGATTCAACATTAAGAATTCCTAAAGTAGAAAAAGTTTAAAGGTGTGTATTTGCTTACAAAAACAATACTTTTACTCTTTCAGAAGATAGAAGCACGAGTATCTGCTGATGAGGACCTCAAACTTTCTGATCTTCTAAAATATTACTTAAGGGAATCTCAAGCTGCTAAGGTGACTTTGTTGTTCAGTGTTCTTTGAGATGTTTTATGAGAGTAAACATTGTTAGTCCTTTGCCGTGTATCGTATGTACTGCATCTTTAAAACTTCCATGAGGAAGCCGGGAGTGGTTTCCTTTGAATTCTATAAATTTCCATTAAGTTAACCAGAAATGTCTCTAAACAAAAACATTTTGGGTCTCTAAGAAATTTCCAATTTGCTATAATTCCACTAAAGAAAAATAGTCATTAAAAAAGCTTTCTAGCATTTAGCTTCAGAACATTTATTTAGACTTTTCATAATGAGAATGAAAGTGACTATGAGAATGCTTTAAATGCTGCCTACAAAATTCAGTATCGGATAGTCCAGATTTAATGTTAATTTATGAAGCGGGTGAGTACCAATGCATACTTCTTATTTCATACCAAATTCTCAAAAAAGAGTATATAAAAGTACACTTGATATTTCATTTTGCAAAAATAATTTCTATAATAAATGGTTTTTAATAAGTCATGTCTTGTAAGCCGCTTGCATAGAAAAGTGCAATAGGAAAATACAGTATATAGGAGATAACTAAAAAAAAGTCATTCAGAATAAGATTCTAATCAGAATTTTCCATAACCATAGGGAAAAAAATCACCTCAGATACATTTATTTTGTGAAATGCACTGTAATTTCAAAGTAGTTTAAAGTGTTTACTTTATTCATAACTTAGGAGAATCTGATTTTTAACCTTAAGAATGAATTTCTTCATCTCATGTAAATATATTTTAATTCAGAAAACATTAGGCATCTGTTCTGTCCAAGTCATTGTGCTAAATAAAGTAAGAATCTATTCTCATTAATAATTTTGAGACAAGGAGATTTATAGAATACTGGCCTTAGGCCAGTAGATTCCAAATCCTGCCTCAGACACTTACTAGATATGCAACCTTATCACATGTTGGCAAGTCATGTGTGGCACCTTTATGTACTGCAGTTTCCTCAGCTATAAAAGAAAGGCAGTAAAAGTAGCACCTACCTGACAAGGTTCTTGAAAGGATTAAATAAAATAACATGGAAAATGCTTTGGAAACCTTTAAGGACTATATAAATGAAGGCTGTAAAACTTGCCAAGAAAAACTAGAAGGAAACATGTAGTAGTGTTTACCCAAGCTACATTTTCAAGCCCAGTATAACACATATCTGTATCATCTTACAACTTAAAAAAGTACTGTCATACTTTTTATATTGCTTCATTTTCACAATATTTGTGAAATGTAGCAAACATTTTTCTTATTTTATGCATGAAGCTGAGGCTCAATCGTGGTTGCTGTATGATTGCCCATAGTTATAGATATCAAAGAGGGGCATTATTCAGACTTTAATTTCTGACTTATGACACTACTAAGAAAGCTACTATTCTCCTTTATAATACATGTATTTTTACCAAAAGAAAAAATCTTTACTTGGAACTTTAGTGTTATAAACTATTAAATTTGCTACCTTATAGGGGAATTTATGTTTCAGATAATCCATTTTTCTACAATTAAGATAGGCATGTTCAGTGTTTCATCATTTTAATGAGTTTCTTAGTATTAATAACACAAGATTTATGCATATATTTACACACACACACACACACACACACACACACACACACACACACACACACGCAGTGTGGCATATGCACCAGGTTTGTTCCCAGGTCTCTTTATGAGAGAACTCTAAACTCTTTGATTAAATGTAGTGTTCTTTTTTTCTTCTTTGTATTTATGTGATAAAAAAAAAATTAGTGAAGCCTTGCAAAAAACAAAATTCACTTTAACTGCTGAACTAAATGATTGAAAATAACTGTGAACTTGTGACATGTATTACTTTGGAGCATGCTATTTTATAGGATCTCCTGTACAGAAGATCTAGGTCACTAGTGGATTATGAAAATGCTAATAAGGCACTCGATAAAGCAAGAGCCAAAAATAAAGATGTTCTACAGGCGGAAACCTCTCAGCAAGTGTGTTGTCAGAAATTTGAAAAGATATCAGAATCTGCAAAGCAAGGTACTGTCTTTGTAATCTTTGTTTACAGGAAATGTCCCAAACTAATAGGTAAATTACATTTTAAATCTTAATTTCTTTCTTTTGTAGAACTTATTGACTTTAAGACAAGAAGAGTTGCTGCGTTCAGAAAAAATTTAGTGGAACTGGCAGAACTGGAACTAAAACATGCAAAGGTATTAAAACATTTTAAGAATATCATTCAGGCTATTTGTAAATACCAGCTGAACTATGAAAAACAGGTGGGGTTAGGATTTCATTAGTATAAAGAGCTCCCAGAGACGAAATTGTCTACAATTTCAGGTTAGCATCCTCTCTGCAATGAAGTGTCTCTTCCCCTGCTCCCCTGGTTTATGATTTATTTAAGAATTATTTATTTTTAAAATTCTGAGTTCCAGATTCTCTTTTTAAACCCTTCTTAACCCACTGAGAAAGCAAGCAGTATGATCTCAGTTACGCATATGAAAACATGCCAAATGCATTTCCATATTTTTCCTGTTGCAAAAAAAAGCAAGTAAAATAAAGTGAGAAAATTACACTTCAATTTACATTGAAAGTTCCTCAGTTCACTGTGCAAGTGGATAACATTTTTCATCGAGTCCTTTGTAATTATCTTTGATCATTGTATTAATCAGAGTAGCAAAATCTTTTACAGTTGATCATTGTTACAGTATTATTGTTATGTGTAAAATGGTCTCCCAGTTCTTTTCACTTTATAACAGTTTATATTGGTGTTCCCAGGTTTTTGTAAAACCACTCCTCTCATCATTTTGTGTAGCATAATAATATTATTCTGTCAAAATTATATACCCCAACTTGTTCAAGCATTCCCCATCAATTTCCAGTTCTTTGCACCATTAAAAGAGCTGCTCTAATGTTTTTTGGTTTTGTTTTTTTTTTTTAACATAAGTAAGTCCTCCTTTTTCTTTGATATTTTTGGTATTGCTGGGACAAAGGGTGTGTATGGTTTTATCGCCCTTTGGGAATAGTTCCAAATTCTTCTCCAGAGTAGTTGAACCAGTTCACAACTGTACCAACAGTTCATTAATGTGTCTATTTTCTCACATCTCCTCCAGCATTTCTCATTTCTGATAGGTATGGCATACTATCTCAAAGTAATTTTCCTGTCTCTAATCAGTAAGGATTTTGAGCATTTTTTTATATGGCTGTAGAATGCTTTGATTTTTTTTTTTCTGAAAGCTGCTTTTTCATATCCTTTATTTCTCAATTGGGGAAATGGCTCTTATTTTTATAAATTTGACTCATTTCTTTCTTGCTGTTCAAGTTTAGTTGTGTTCAACTATTCATATCCCATTTGGGATTTTCTTAGCAAAGGTACAGGAGTGATTTGTCATTTCCTTCTCCAGTTCATTTTACAGATGAGGAACTGTAGCAAACAACAGGGTAAATAACTTGCCCAGGGTCACATAGCCAGTAAGTGTCTAAGGCTAAATTTGAACTCATGAAGATGAGTCTTCTGATTCCACACCCAGTATTCTATGCAGTACCCCACCCAACTGCCCATTTCTATATTCAGTTTTTATTTTGATAAATGAGACCTTTATCAGAGAAACTTAGTATTAAAAAATTTTAGATTTCATTGTCTTTGATGCTTTTTAATAAAATGAAATTATCTGATTATCTCTTATAATTACGTATGCTTTTGCTTTGAAATCATGATTGGTACTTCCACCTTTTTTACTTCAACTGAAGCATGATAGATTCTGCACCAGTCCCTCATTTTAACTCTGTATGTATCTAGTAACTACATATCGTTGGATTCTGTTTTTTAATCCATTTGACTGTCTTATGACTGAGTTCATCACATTCACATTTACGATTATTTAGCTGTATTTCCCTACATCCTATTTTTTTCTATGTATCTATCCTCTGTCTTTTTACCATGTCCCTCAAAAATCTATTTATTTCTAACCACTGCCCTCCCCTTAATTTGCTCCTTCCTCTTATCTACATTTTTCTTAGTCCCTTCACCTCTTTAATTCCCTGTTGTGTAAGAGAGATTTCTATATCCAACTGAGTATGTGTACTTACGTGTTTTTTTGGTCTTTGACCAATTTAAATGAAAGTGAGATTTCAAGCATTGCCCGCTCACACCACTCATTTTCCCATCCATGTAAAAGTTCTTCCTTTTGGGCTTTTGTATGAAATAGTTTTCTCCGTTATTCCTCTCCTTCTCCCAATGTGTCACTCTTTTTGACTCCTTTTTTTAAGGTTATCAGAGCATCAGTTCCCTCTGCCTATCTATACTCCTTCTAACTGACAAATAATAATAAAGTTCATAGGAGTTATCTTCCCACATTGGAATGTAAACAGTTTAACTGGAATGAGTCCATTAGGATTTCTCTTTCATGTTTACCTTATTAATGCTTCTCTTGAGTCTTGTATTTGAATGTCAGAGTTTCTGTTCAGTTCTAGTCTTTTTATCAGGAATGTTTGAAAGCCCTGTATTTCGTTAAATACCTATTTCTCCCCCTAAAGGATCAGGCTCAGTTTTGCTGGGTACATTTTTCTTCATTGTAATCCTAGCTGCTTTTATCTTGGAATGTCATATTCCCAATCCTTCCTCTCCTGTAATGTGTGTTCTTGACTTGCTGCATGGTATTTGAATTGTTTTTTCTGGATGCTTGCAATATTTTCTCCTTGACCTTGCAACTCTGAAATTTGGCTATAGTCTTTTTGAGAGTTATCATTTTAGGATCTCTTTCAGATGATTGATGTATTCTTTCCATTTCTGTTTTACCTTCTGCATCCAAGATAGGAGGCAGGTTTGTTTTATAATTTTTTAAATTTTATTTATAACTTATTTTTTTACTTTTTTTAGTTTTAATTATAACTTATTTCACCTTTA
Organism: Pseudochirops cupreus; assembly: GCA_028627135.1. Classification (NCBI taxonomy): domain Eukaryota; kingdom Metazoa; phylum Chordata; class Mammalia; order Diprotodontia; family Pseudocheiridae; genus Pseudochirops; species Pseudochirops cupreus. The sequence goes on from CM053581.1 coordinate 326,420,434, forward strand.
AGACTCCCCAAGGGAACCTTTCCCCATGCTATTGAATCTTCCTTTTTAACAAAGAAAAACATTTAAATAAATCTAGTAGACAAAGCCTAATCCAATGGTGATGTATCATATTCCACATCCCTTAATCACCTAACTCTGCTGAGTTGATGGAAAACATGTTCATAATCAGTTCTCCTGGACTGGAAATCAGGTTGATTTCCTTTGAGTATTGTTTTTGTTGCTGGATCATAATTATTATTTTTCTCAGTTTGTTTAATTCATCATTTGTTATGAATCTTCTTGGGTTTTTTTTCTGAATAACTCCTGTCCTTCATTTTAATGTATAATAATATTCCATAGGTGGCTTAGTGCATAGAGCACCAGTCCTAGAGGCAGAAAGACCTGAGTCAAAATGTGGCCTTAGACATTTACCAGGTGTGTGACCCTCGGCAAGTCATTAACCCACTGTTTCCTTTCATCTGTAAAATGAGCTAGAGAAGGAAATGCAAACACTAGTATCCTTGCTAAGAAAAGCTTAAATGGAATCATGAAGAGTTGGACATGACTGAACTGACTCAACAACAACAACATTATATAAACGCAGTTTGTTCAGCCACCTACAAATTGTTGGATATGCCTTTTTTTTTTCCCAAGTTTTTGCTACCACTGTAAATGTTGCCATGAATATTTTGGTATATTGGTGATTTAAAGTTTTGCTATTGATCTTCTTGTTATATATTTTCATTAGTTGAATGACTGAGAAAAAGAGGACTTTGCTTGAATAATTCAAAATTTTTATCAAGAATGGTTGGATCATTAAATACCAAATTGGAAATTCAGAAAATCAAAGAGATTAATAAAACTGAATGTAAGAAAATCAGTTAACTAGCAAATGCAACCAGCAGCTGGTTTTATGGAAAAAAACAATGAAATAGATAAACCATTGGTTAATTTGATTTAAAAAAAAAGATAACCCAATTACTAATATAAAAAATGAAGGGTAAATTCACCACCAATGAACATTAAACTAAAGCAGTTATTAGGAACTATTTTACCCAGTTATATGCCAATGAATCTGACAGTCTAAGTGAAATGGATGAAATATTTTAAAAAATTGAAATTGTCAAAATTAACAGAAGAGGAAATAGAATACTTAAAATAACTCCATTTCAGAAAAAGAAATTGAACAAGCCATAATGAGCTCCCCAAGAAAACATCCCCAGGAGCAAATAGATTCACAAGTATATTCTGCCAGACATTTAAAGAACAGTTAATTCCAATGCTGCATGAACTGTTTGGAAAAATAGGTGGAGTCCTACTAAATTCCTTTGACAAAGATATGGTGCTGATATCTTAACCAGGAAGAGCAAAAACAGACAAAGGGAAAAAAGACCAATATCTCTAATGAACATGGATGTAAAAATTTTAATTAAAATACTGTCAATTAGTTTATAGCAGTGTATCACGAAGTACATATATTATGACAAGGTGGGATTTATACCAGGAATACAAGGCAATTTTGATATTAGAAAAACTACCAGCATAATTGATCATGTCAATTAAAAAGGGTGGGGCAGAGTCAAGATGGCGGCATAGGAAAACTCTGTGGGCTCCCCCCATGACCACCTCAAATACCTATAAAATATGACTTTAAATAAATTTTAGAGCTACAGAACCCACAAAGTGACGGAGAGAAACAAATCTCCTGCTGAAGGCAGCCCAGCAAGAAGGGTCCATTGCAGCATGTTGGGAACAGAGCCCAGCCCCATGTGAATCTGCAGTTTTAGACCCAAGGCAGCCCCAACCAGCCATAGCTGGAGCATTCCTGGAGAATGGATCGCCAGAAGCTGTAGCAATTTCCAGAACTGTCAACCCATAAATGCCAAAGACAAAGTAAAAGGTCAGTGCAACTCTGCTGGATCTGGGGGGGACGGAGGCACGGTCTGGCCTTTGCTCTTGGAGCGAGAAGCAGTGAAAGCGGTGGCCCTGCAGCCGCCTCCACATGGCTGCTTCAGAGCTCCTGTTCTGCAGATGGTAGGGTGGCCAAGCAGCTCTTGCCTTAAAGTGGCTGGATCTGGATCACAGTCTTGGGTGGAGGTCCTGGGGTGTGTGACCAGTGAGCCAAAGCATGTGGGGCATTGCAGAGAAGGTGCTCCCCTAATAGCTTCAGCTGCAAAAACCTCAGCAATTTGGGACAAAGCTCTCCCCTCTGGAACCAGAGTTCTGTTGTGGCAAAGTGCTCAAAAGTCAAGTAATTGACTGGCAACATGAGCAAGCACAGCCATCCAACTTTAGATTCCTTTTTTGGCTACAAAAAGGATCAAAGCATGGAACAGGAGGAAGACAACACAGTCAGAACTCCTTCACCAAAAACTTCCAGGAAAAATATGAATTGGTTACAGACCATGGAGGAGCTCAAGAAGGATTTTGAAAATCAAGTAAAAGAAGTGGAGGAAAAATTGGGAAGAGAAATGAGAATAATGCAAGAAAATCATGAAAAGAAAAGTCAACCTGACTGAAGAAAATAACACCTTAAAAAATAAACTAACTTCAAGTGGCAAAAGAGACTCAAAAAGCCAATGAGGAGGAGAATGCCTTAAAAAGTTGAATTTGCTAGATGGAAAAAGAATTTCAAAAGCTTGCTGAAGAGAATAATTGCTTCAGAATTAGATTGGAGCAAATGGAAGCTGATGACTTTATGAGAAATCAAGATACTATTAAACAGATCCAAACAAATGAAAAAAGAGAAGGCAGTGTGAAATATCTCATTGGAAAATCCACTGACCTGGAAAAGAGATCCAGGAGAGAAAATTTAAAAATTATTTGACTACCTGAAAGCCATATAACAAAAAGAACCTAGAAATCATTCTTCAAGAAATTCTCAAGGAAAATTACCCTGATATTTTGGAACCAGAGGGCGAAATAGAAATGGAAAGAATTTGCCAATCACTTCTTGAAAAAGATCCCAAAAAGAAAACTCCTAGGAATATTATAGACAGGTTCCAGAGTTCCCAGGTCAAGGAGAAAATATTACAAGCTGCCAAGAAGAAACAGTTTGAATATTGTGGAAACACAATTAGGATAACCCAGGATCTAGCAGATTCTACATTAAGGGATTGAAAGGCCTGGAATATGATATTCCGGAAATCAAGGGAGCTAGGATTAAAACCAAGAATCGCCTATCCAGCAAAACTGAGTATGATGTTTCAGGGGAAAATACGGTCAGAGCTGGAGGACTTTCAGGCATTCTTGATGAAAAAAACAACTGAATAGAAAATTTGACATTTAAATGCAAGAAGCAAGGGAAGCATGAGAAGATAAACAGAGAAAAGAAATCATAAGGAACTTATCAAAGTTGAACTGTTCACATGCCTACATGGAAAAACGATAATTGTAACTTAATGAAACTTTAATCAGTATGAGGATAGTTGAAGGGAATAGAAGTGTGTGTGTGTGTGTGTGTGTGTGTGTGTGTGTGTGTGTGTGTGTATGTATGTGTGTGTACACATACATGTTTGTCTATATAGGAGGGTATATATGTGTATGAATACATGTGTCGTCAGTATGTGTATATATGGTATACATAGAGGACACAGGATCAATTGAATAGGAAGGAATGATATTTAAAAGATGAAATTGAGAGGTGAGAGATGAATATAATGAGAGGAAATAGGGAGAGAAGGAATGGGGTAAATTATCTCATGTAGAAGAGGCAAGAGATGAGATAACTTCCAATGGAGGGGAAGAACAGAAAGGCAAAAGGGAATGGGTCAGCCTTACTCTCATTGAATTTGCCTTAGGGAGGAAATGACATGCACTCTAAATAGGGTATCTTGCCCTCCAGCAGAGTAGGGGAGAAAAGGATGAGAGGGAGGATAATGGAGGGGAGGGCATGTTGAGGGGAGGCTAGTTATAGTTAGAAGCACACATTTTTGTAAAGGGACAGGGACAAAGTAGAGAATAGAACAAGTGGGGGAGCGGGCTAGGATGGAGGGAAATGTTAGTCTTTCGCAATATATGCACTGTGGTAATGTTTTGCATAACTACACATGTACAACCTATATTGAATTGCTTATCTTCCCAGTAAGGGTGGGTGGTGAGGGAGGAACAGAAATAATCTGGAATTTAAAGTTTTAAAATCTGATGTTTAAAAAATTATTGTTATTATTGCTATTATTATTTACATGCAACTGGGAAATAAGATATACAGGCGCTGGGGTATGGAGAGCCATCTTGCCCTACTGAAAGTCAGAGGAGTTATGGGGGAGGATATAAGATAGGGCAGATTGGGTGAGGGAGTATACAGTGTGATTGCTGCTTTGGGGTGGGTAGGAGAAAGACAGGAAAAATATTTGTAACTCAAAATCTTGTGGAAATGAATGATGTAATCTAAAAATATACATAAAAGTTAATTTAGAAAACTAATCGAAACTGAAAAAAACAGGATTATCTCAGTAGATTTGGGCTTTGACAATATACAACACTCATTCTTATTAAAAGATGGGTGAATAAATGAAGCTTTCCTTAAAATGGTAAATAGTATCTATCTAAAATCATCAGGGGGCGGCTAGGCAGTACAGTGAATGGAGCACTGACGCTGGAGTCAGGAGGACCTGAGTTCCAATCTGGCCTCAGACACTTAACGCACACCAAAAAAAAAAACCTAGCCATGTGACCTTGGGCAAATCACTTAACCCCAACTGCCTTACCTTCCCCCTCCCAAAAGAAAAAGCAAACAAGTAAAATCAACAACTGGCATATCTGTAATGGGGATAAGCTAAAGTTATCTTCCCAGTAATTTCAAGGGTTAAAAGCAAGGATATCATTGTTATCACCATTATTCAGTATTGAAGATAGTAATAGACAATGAGAATGCAAAGTTATCACTCTGCAGATGATATGATCTGAGAATCTCAGGTAATCCTTTAGAATCAATTAAAATCAGAGAATCCTTTAGAATCAATTAAAAATTAAAAAATTAGTGTCACAGTGATAACATATCAGACTTTCTTGAAGGACTGTCAGTAACGCAGAGATAACAGATTTCGTGGCCTCCACTTCTTCGAAGCTTTACTAGGATGATAACAGATCTCTCTTAATTGTTCATGGGCAGTAAGTTGTGTAGAGGTAATGTATTTCTTTGAATTAAGTTATTTATAGGATGATATCTCAGAGAGGAACGCTGAACTTATGAACTCATGATCTTCTGCCTTTAGACAAAGAAATATGGCTCAAGCAGTTACAAATAGAATCACTTCCAGAATGTAATCAAATATAAAAATGCTAAATCAGTATTTTACCAGTACAAAAATGTCTTATAGCAACTTTTTTTATGGTGGCAAAGAATTGGAAATTGAGGGCATGTCCACCAGTTGGAGAGTGAATGAACAGGTTGTATATGGTTGTGATGGAATAGTATTGTGGTATAAGGAATGAAAAGGGAAATGTCTTAGAAAAATCTGGATAGATTTATATTAATTCATGCAAGTTGAAGTGAGCAGAATCAGGAGAACATTGTACACAGTAACAGCAATGTTCTACAGTAATCAGTTGTGAATGACTTTATCTATTGTGATCAAAGACAGTGCTGAAGGACTTAAGATGAAAAAATGCTATCCATCTCCACAGAAAGAACTGAATGCAGATTGAAACAAAATTTTATGTTAGCAATGTTGCGTCCACTCCCCCGCCCCCCACAAAAAAAATGAATAAAACTATGATATCCACCTCCAGAGAAAAGAACTGATAGAATCTGAATGCAGATAGAAACAATTTTTTTTTTGCTGAGTTTTTTCTTTAGTTGGTTGAGGTTTTTCATTTGATTTTTTAATTTTATTTTATTTTGTTTTGTTTTGGAACGTGGCTTATACGGGAGTATGTTTCACATGATTTCACATGTATGACTGATACCACATTTCTTGTCTTCACAATGGGTCTGGGAGGGTTGAGAGGGAGAGAATTTAGAACTTATTTTTTTTTAAAGGATGTTTAAAATGATAAATTTTAAGAAAAGAATGGTTGGACCATGTTGTAACTCCAGCCAACCAACTTTGTCTGTCCTCCCACAGCCCCTTCAACACTATAGTCCACCTTTTATCATCTTTCCCAATTTGGTGAGCCTTACATTGTTTTAATTTTGTTTCTGTTATTAGTGATTGGGATTGTTGTTGATAGTTCATGTTTTTTCCTTTGAAAACTTTATGTATTCTTTCACATTGCCTTCTGTTTTTTCATTTGTTTGGATCTGTTTAATAGTATCTCAATTTCTCATGAAGTCATTCACTTCCATTTGCTCCAGTCTGATTTTGAAGGAATTCCTCTCTTCAGTGAGCTTTTGAGATTTTTTTTCCATCTGACAGATTCGGCTTTTTAAGGCATTCTTCTCCTCATTGGCTTTTTGGGCCTCTTTTGCTGTTTGAGTTAGTCTAGTTTTTAAGGTGTTGTTTTCTTCAGTCAGATTGTTGACTCTCTTTTCATGATTTTGTTGCATCATTCTCATTTCTCTTCCCAGTTTTTCCTCCACTTCTTTTATTTGGTTTTCAAAATCCTTTTTAAGCTCCTCTATGGCCTGTATCCCTTTCATATTTTTCCTGGAAGCTTTTGGTGCAAGAGTTCTGACTGTGTTGTCTTCCTCCTGTTCCGTGCTTTGATTTTTTTTGTCCCTAAAAAAGGAATCTAAAGTTGGATTGCTGATCTTGGTTTGCTTTCCTTTGCCTGCTTATGTTGCCAGTCAATTAACTTGATTTTTGAGCCACAGTAGATCCCTGCTTCCAGAGGGGAGAGCTTTGTCCCAGATCTCTGGGGTTTTTGCAGCAGCCAGAGCTATTAGTAATAGCTTTGGCTCGCTGGTCACGTACCTCAGGACCACCACCCAAGACCATGATCCCGATCTAGGCAGGTTAAGGCAAGAGCACTTAGCCTCTGAATGGGCCTTGGTCCCCCTGCAATCTGTAGGCCAGGAGCTCTGAAGCAGCCATGTGGAGGCAACTGCAGGGCCGCTGCTTTTGCCGCTTCTGTCTCTGGGGACAGACGGCCAGATCCTCTCCTTGTCCCGCCCAAATTCAGCTGAGTTCCACTGACCTTTCACTTTGTCCTTGTTTCTTATGGGTTGATAATTCTGGAAACAGCCGCAGCTGTCCTGGGGCTAAAACAGCAACTGGTCTCAGCTCCCAGCGTGTTGCGATAAACCCTAGGAAGTCTGCCTGCCAGGCCGCCTTTAGCGGAGACTTGTCTTTCTATCACTTTGTGGGTTCTGGAGCTCTTAAATTTGTTTAGAGTATTTTGAGGTGGTTATGGGGGAGCTGCGGAGTTTTCCTGCTTCTATGCCACCATCTTGACTCTGCCCCTTCCACATCTCATGTTTGACTGCTCAATTTGTTTATCTAGTCTCTTTCACTGACTTACTTTTCTCATAATAGATGCCTTATAAAAATTTGTTGATTAATTCTTTAAGTATCAAATAATTTGGTGAAAATTCCTTTATAATGTATTTTGAGATCCAGCAGTACTATATCCATACCATATGACTCCTGGCACAGAATAATAAGCACATATTAAATGCTTGTCGGTTGATTAGTTCTTATTTTAAAAATTATTGCCTTTAAGACTCCATATCTATTGTTTTCAGTTAAAGACTGCTTTCATTGTTTCAAAAAAATTTATAAATTTTCTTTTTTATTTCATTTTAATGTAAGTGTTTTTTCCATAATGTTTTTGCATCTTCAACAGTGTCAGTATTTTTTTATCTCTGTATTCTCATTCAAAAGATCCATGTCTCTTAAATGTAATTTTTCAGTTATTTCCTTTTTATCTTTCTCTTGAACTCATTGAGCTCTGAAAGAGGAACATTACAATCTCTAATTATTATTTTGTTGTCTTCTTTGTAATTTATGTTTTCCTATAAAAACTTAGACATTAGAATATTTTCAAGAGGAATATGTGTGTGTGCGTGTATAAACACACATGCATACATGTATACATGTGCATTTATGGTTCCTTTAAGCATAATATAGTTTACTGGTTTTATCACTTGACATGAGCTTTTATAGTTTTATGTAAAATTTTTATTGAAACTCTTGCTTTTTGGAATTGGCTTAAAGCATATTAAATTTTGTTCTAGCTCATCATTTTAGTTTTATACTTCTGTTCTTAAAAATATTTCTTTAATACAGCAAATGTTTGGGCTTTGTTTTCCTTTTATTGAAGGCTTAAGTCAGCTAACATCTATGATTCTAGTTGTTAACGTTTTTGTTTTCCTGCATGTAATATTGTGTATTAGGTTTTTTTCCTCCATTATTTTCTTCTTCCTGTCATTAATATCATTAATTGTGCTTGACATTAATTTGATTCTAATATCCTCTCCTATCTTCTTCCTCTCATGAGATTCATAACAAATCACTAATATTTATGTTGTATTTGGGCATTTTTTTCTCCCCCGTTAGATTTATGCTCCTTGAGAGTAGGGATTATTTCATTCTTTGAACTTTTATTCCACACCAGCAAGCATAGTACTTTGTACATAGTAGATACTTAGTAAATATTTGATTATTATTTAAGTCATATATTTGTGTCCCTTTTGGAATGTAAGCTTCTTGGGTGACAGGATTGTTTAATTATTTGATTTTTTTTCTTTATTCCCAATCTCTAATACTTGTTAGGTGAAATAGGGAAGTTAAAGAATTGTTGCTCAAAGGAGGTTTAGATGTGTTGCATTTGAAATGCCTACAGGACATCTATTTTGAAATATTCATAGTATAACTAGGTGGTACAGTGGATAGAGTGCCATTCCTAGAATCAGTAAGACTCATCTTCCTGAGTTCAAATCTAACCTCAGATATTTAGCTGTATGACCCTGGGTAAGTCATTTAATCCTGTTTGTCTCGGTTCTTCATCTATAAAATGAGCAGAAGAAAGAAATGGTAAACCACTCCAGTGTCTTTGCCAAGAAAACCCAAAAAGGAGTCAGCGAAGAGTCAGACACTGCTGCAACAACTGAACAGCAAGAGAAAATATAAAAGAGAAGAAAAGACAGCTTTTCAGGCACAGTTATATTTAGGAAATATAATATAGATGATGAACTAGGAACAGCAACAACAAAAAAAAAACTGACGAGTAGGAAGATACAAGGAATGTTGCAAAAACCTAAAGAGGAGAGAATGTCCAGGTGAAGCTGCTAAGCATTGTTAAATGTGGCTGAAAAGGCAAAAAGAATGGGAACCGAGAAAAGTCCATCAATTTTAGCAGTTAAAAGATCATTGATAATTTTAGAGACATTAATATCATCTGAATGGAAAGGTCAGAAGCTTGATTGTGTAGGATTGAAGAGTGACAAAGGAAAAAGTGGAAGTGACAGATAAAGATTTTTTTTTTGTGGATATGTGTTTGGAAAACATGTAGAGAGTTACAGGATCAGAGTTTCAGGGACATTTTTAAGTTGGGTAGACTAGGGTTTGTTTATATAGGGAAGGAAATAAAGGTCAAGATTTAGAGAGGGAATCTGCTAAAGAAAGGATAAAATGGTATCAAGGATATATAGGAATTGGGGGAGGGGAGAACAGCATTACTTCATCGGAAACCAGAATAAAGGAGAAGAGTTAGGACTAGTTTCAAAGGTTTTGAGATGTAGAGAATGAAAAGAAAAATCTCAAGACAAATGGTATCAGTTTTCTCAAATAAATGGTAAAGTCATCAACTGAGAAAGGAGGGAGAGGAAATAACAAACTTGAGAAAAGTTTTGGAATAACTACTATGGGCAGAAGCATAGAGAATCAATTATTGGAGAGGCAAAAGAATTATTTTACTATGCAAAGGGCATAGTTTAGATCAGTAGTTCTTAAACTTTTTCCATTCATGACATCTTCAGCGTGTCTAAAATGTGGGTCACAACCCTATAAGGTCACGACTCACAGTTTAAGAAGTAGTGGTTTAGATAACTTATATTTGTAGTGTGCCTCGTTTACTTGGTTTTATGATTTTTCTTCATCTCCATTCAGTAGCAATAGCAGAGTAGGAGTGGGAGCAGAAGATAGTACTAAACCAAAGTTGCTGTTAGGTCAGAAACAGATAAAGGGGCTAATGAACCAATAAGACAAAAGTAAAGGCAACAACCTAACTATATTCCCCCAGGATTTCCCTCCAGACAACTTTAAAATAATCCTTCTGATTGAACTCTGGGGTAGCAGAGCCAAAAAAAATAAAAAAAAATAGGTCAAGGTGAGACATTTTTCCAGTCCAGGAAACTTAGGAGGTAGGCAAGAGGGGTCTGTGACACCAGAGTGGGTCCAGCATGAAGCATGAACAACAGCAACATCAGCAGCAGGTCTTACAGGCAGCTGTGACAACAGCTGCTTTGAGAGGTCTCAATTCAGAGACATGGTCTACTGGTTAGAAAGATTGCAGGGGACCCTGAAGTGACCCAAGGCACAGAACTGGAATCGTTTGGCAGTTCTGTTGCCCATACACAGTTCTACAGTGAAGAGAATCACTTGTGGGTGGTCACAAGAGGGCAGGGACACCCTGGTCACATAGTTCAGTGTGCCAAGAGGAGCACTAGCACTTGTCTCTGCAGGGGGAATTCCTAGGGGGTCCTTTCTGAATAAGGACCAGAGCAAGAGAGACCACACCTCACCCTGGATCACACCACCTTGTGTTATAGGAATCTGAAGATGTTCCTTGCCCCTAGGCCCTAGGTAAGTGACTCTGAGAACCTTCCCTGATTTGAAAATATACTCTGCCCCCTAATAGGCTGAATGTGGTCACATGGAGCCTGTGGCTGGAAGCTTGTTTTTCAGGAATGCCCATGCCTTATTACTTTGTGATTGGGAAGTGGGTCAAGAGGGTTGTGACATTCTTTGATCCAGGAGAAGGCTACATATGCCCTGATGTGAGTTTTTGCTTTGGGGCTCACTTTGGAAAGAGCTGTGTGATTTGGCTAGATGAGACTCTGGGCAGCCATTGAGCACCCTGGCTTTGAAAACCCAGATGTTACTGCTTCCCTCTCTGGTACCTAACTAGGTATGGATGTAATGGTCAGACAGCTGGAAGCCCTGTCTGCTGATATGTTTCTCTGTCTGCTTGTAACTTCTGTTTATATTCTCTGAAGTTCAGGGTGTTGACTTTTCCCTCTGAACTAGGTAAATGATATATGTTTGATTAAAGATTGTTAACCCATTTTGAGCTGCTTTCCTTTAGAAAAGCAGATCAAAGAACCTGTGCTAGCAGCCATCTTGGATATGCTAGGGTGTTTGCTGCTACACCTTGAAAGCACTAAAAATTTGCCGATTCCCAGAAATAGCTCTGAAAATAGCAGCACAAAAAAAGCCTAAAGCTTGGGGCAGTGCCTCTCCACCCACAGATGAACAGAGCCCATATACATGTACATTAACATATAGTTCAAAGTCTGGGAAAATAAGCACTGCATACAGAAAAAGAAAAAACCAAGCATAAAAAGCTACTACAGTGGCAGATAAGACCAAGACACAAAACTCAGAAGAAAACAACAGTGTGAAAACAACCATTAAGCAACTCTTCAGAGAAGAGTGTTGATTGGACAGAGTGCTAACAAGAAGAGTTAAAGAAAGAGTTAAAGAAGAGTTAAAGAGATGAGTGGTAAAGGAAAAATTTGGAATGAAATTATGTGGTGCAAGAAAATTATTTTTTAAAAAATTACCTTAGCAAAAGAGGCTCATGGTGGGGGCGGGATGGAGGAGAAAATGTGAACTGTATCATCAGAATAACAACTGGAAAATAGATAAGGGAGAGATAATTTAAGAATTACTGCACTACTTGAGAGTCATGATCAAAAAAAAGAGCCTAGACCTCATATTTCAAGACATCATTAAAGGAAAACTGCCCTGATATCATAGAAACCTAGGGCAAAATAGAAATGGGAAAAAAATCTATCCATCCCTTCCTGAAAAAGACCTCAAAATGAAAACTCTCAGGAATATTAAAGTACCATGGAGCCACAGTCCAGATGATGCAAAATTCTGTACCCTCCCCTTTAAAGTAGTAGAAGGCCTACAATATTTCAGAAGGCAGAGGATCTAGGATTACAACCAAGAATAACCTACCCAGTATTCTTCGGGATGGATGAATATTTTATGAAATAGAGTAGTTTCCTGACGGAAAGACCAGAGCTGATTAGAAAATGGGACATTCAAGTGTAAGACTAAAAAGGAGCATAAAAAGGTGAACATGAAAGAGAAATCATAAGGGTTTCAATAAGGTTAAATTATTTACATTCTTGTATAGAGAGATGATACTTTATAAATCCTAAGAACTTATGGGGCACTTGGAAGTCTATGTAGACAGGACACAAGTTTGAGTAAATTATGATGGGATGCTCTCGCAAAAAAAGTGAAGGGATGAGAAAGAGGGATGCACTGGGAGAAAGATAAAAGGAGAGGAAGAATGGAGAAAATTATCTCACAAAAGGGATGTGCAGAGAGTAGCTTTTATAAAGGAGGGGGAAATGTGATAGGTTGGTGGGCAGCACTTGAACCTCTTACTTTAATTGGTTCAAAGAGTGAAGAATATCTATACGTATCAGTTCCATATAGAAATCTGTCTTACACAACATAGAAGTAAGAGGGGAAGGAGATCAAAGAAATGGACCAGAAGGTGGGGTTATAAAAGGGAAGACAGATTAAGGGAGACAGTGGTCAGAAGCAAAAATAGACTAAGGAGGGACAGGCTAACGAGAGAAACACAATTAAAAATGACAGTAGGATAAAGTGAAAATAGAAACGAAGTAAGAGCCATTCCCCAATTCATATGCATGATCAGAAGATAAGAGTTCTTCGTGGTGGTAAAGAATTGGAAATTGAGGGGATGCACATCAGTTGGGGAATGACTGAACAAGTTGCAGTATAAGTTTGTGATGGAATACTACTATGGGGAGGTAGTTTCAGAAAAACCTGGGAAGGTTTCTGTGAAGTGAGTAGAACCAAGAGATCATTATACTCAGTAACTACAATATCGTAAGGATGATGAACTGTGAAAGACTTCACTGCTCTGATTAATACAATAGTCCAAGACAGTTCCAGAAGACTCATGATGAAAAATACCTTCCACTTCCAGAGTGAGAACTGATGAACATATGGAAATATATGAAATTGATGTAATATTGCTTGCCTTCTCAGTAGGAGGAAGGGCTTAAGAAGGAATTTGGAGCTCAACATTCTTCTTTGTATTATTTTTTTTATTTTTATTTTTTAAAATTTTTTTGAGTTACATATTTTGTCCCCGTCCCTCCCCCGCCCACCGCCCCAAAACAGCCATCCCAGTGTGTCCCCCCTCCCCCAGTCTATTCTCTCCTATGTCA
>CM053581.1:326434236-326456366 GCA_028627135.1 Pseudochirops cupreus
TTCTTCAGCTCATCTCTAGCTTTAAGGCATTCTTCATGTTTATTGGAGGCCCCTGGTGGGGGTGCTCTGGCTGCGCTCTCCTCCCTCTCTCTCCCATGATCTTTCTTTTCCCCAAAGAAGGAATCAAGGGTTTGGGAGCTGTTCTTACTTTGCTTCTTATGCTTATTCTTACTCATAGTTATTCAGTCTGTGATTTTTATTTTTAATCTCTGTGGGGCTCTGCTTCCAGAAGGGAAAGCTCTGTCCCAAATTGCTGGGGTCTTCCCAGCTGCCGTAGCTCTCTGGAAGATGCTGGGAGTCTTCCTAAATACTTCCGGCTGACTGGATAATGAAGACTCGAAGAAGGAGGCCCAAGACGGCGATCCGGATCCAGGCCGCTCAGTGCGAGAGCACTGCCCTGAGAACAATTGCTAAGTCCCCCTGCTGTCTGCAGGCCACGGGCAGGAAGCTACTATGCGGAGGCGGGTGCAAAACCTCTGCCTTTCGCTTTTCTACTCTGGAGGCCTTTCGCGGGACTGCTTATCTCCCCCTTTCACAATCCCCACTTGCAGCTACTGCTAATCCGCTCACCTGAGAGGCTCCTTCCATCCAGCGGCCCCCAGGGCACAGCCGCAGCTTCAGGGCAGGCTGGTTTCGGTTCGCAGTGCTGATACGGTTTCTTGTAGCCGAGCTGACTTTAGTGGGAAGTATCTTTGTGTGCGTTTTGGAGTTCTAGGATTGGTTTAGAGTCCTTTTTTATGGGTATTTTGCGGTGGCTATGTGAGCGCTGTGATATGTTGCTGCTGCTATGCCGCCATCTTGGCTTCGCCCCCTGGAACTCAACATTCTTAAAATGTTAAAAATAAAATTTTAAAATGTGAGGAAAAAATGAAAACAACTGAAGGACTAGAGAAGTTAGATGTTGAGGAATTGTGAAACCAGGGTGTTTGAAGGAACATCAGCATGTTTTCATTTCTTCAATTGGTTACCTTCCTCTGGACTTCGTCAGAATCTCATCATCCTGGAGAATTACATCAGCCCCTAAACTTAAACCTGCTCAATACCCCTTATTTCTGTATCTCTTCCTTCTGATTGAAAAGGATAGAGAATTGACAGTAGTGAGCTCCCCCCATATCCTCTTTTTAAGGAAGCCACAAACTGGCCTTTCATCTTTTCATGTGTTATTTTCCCCCATTAGATTATGAGCTTCTTGCCTGTTTTTCAAATAGTAAGTGTTTATTAATTGTTTGTTAATTGACATATATGTTAAAATCCCTTAGAACTTAGGTTGGGATATAAAAGAACACCCCACTGTGCGCCAGGGGGTATACTAAGGTACTGAATTCCCTGAGAAAATGCAAAAGCTGTTTCTTTGTCCCTCTGCTTATCCCACTTGTGTACAGTAGTATAATGGTACTTGAGGGTCAGAAGACCCCAATTTCAATCTTACCTCTTGTTGCAGTGTGACCTTGGGCAAGTCATTTGACCTCTCTGTACTTGGTTTCCTTACCTATAAAACAGTATGGTTGAAATAAGAGGTATTTTTGCCGCCACTAGTTCTAAAATTTTAGGATTTAATGGTTCTTTGAATTTAATGAAATTTGTTGAAGAATCTAATATATAATTCAGAATTCATAAAATTGTCATTTTATTTAACAGTTTCTTGTGGGTTGAATTCTTTTTAAGATTTAATGTTATTTGATTACTAGGTTTTAAATATAGTATTAGTTGTATTTTTCAGATAAAGTGTTGAATTCATTAACTTTTGTTTTCTTTTTCTAGGGTAATTTACAGCTGCTGCAAAGCTGTCTGGCAGTGCTAAATGGAGATACATAAATTACACTCCACGTTCCTGTTAACAAGGGCTGCCTTCCTTTGTATGTTGTTGTTGTTGTTGATGTTGTTGATGTTGTTGTTGACGATGATAGCCTCCTAACATTTACAGAGCATTGGAAGAAAAACATCAGCTGACAGAATGCACATAATCTGATTTTTAAAATGGATTAATACTTCTCTCAAATGATTCCTGAGTGTATAATGCTACTCTACTCCGAAATACATATATTCTTCACATGTACATTTATTTAATCACTGTATACTTTTCTTGTTCAGAAACCAAAAGTTGTTTTCTTGTGGAAGTAGGCAGTATAATTACGTTCATGTTATAAGTATACTTACATGTAGCTGCCAATCTTATTTTTTGAATTATACATTTGATCAAATGGGATATACATTTCCCTTGGCTATTTTTGAGTACTCTTACTATAAAGCATTGTTTACTCATGTATACTTGCAAAACATCTTGATTTGGCTTATTTTTAGTTAATGAACATTTCTTAGAAATTTTAAAACAGATGATATGTGATCTTTCATTATGATTTTTGAAGAAAAGCAAATGCATTAGTATGTTTGCCTTAACTTGTAGACTAATCCTTATTAATGTAAAATAAACAGTGATTACAGTGATATTTTTAAATTATGTAGTCATTGTATCACTATAAAATTTGTAATTGCTCAAGTAAACCTACTTATTTGTTAGGCTTTACAATGCAGGTTTAGTTTTGAAAAGTCATATTGAACCAAGCACACCAGTCCCTTTGCAAAAAAAAAAAAAAGTAAGGGATACCTCTGCTCTCTTAATACATTCAAAGATGGAGTTTGGATAAACCAATTTAAATATCTAATTATATGGAAGCACAAAGTTGACATTGGGAATTACAGAGCCTAGTTTTGAATTTAGTCATCAAGCTAGCTTTATGGTTTATGCTATCTGTCTGACTGCCTGGTGCTTGTTTCCCCAACTTCTAATTTGATTTGATAGGAAAATATTTGGTAGATTTTGGTTGAAAATCAGTGCATAGAAACCACATTAGTTGTCACAAATTAAAATTGGTTTTGACCTTTATAATGTGAATGACCATTAGTTACGTTTACTGGCTTGAAGTTATGTTGAGTTCAGTTTCATTTTCTCGGTTTTTGACCATTCTTTCCTTTGAAAGCATAGTCATTTGGGATTAGGAGAAAACCTAATGAGTTGGCTAGTTTACTTTCCCTGCATTTGTAGCAGGTTTGTTTACATTTTCCTAAACCATTCCTGATGAATGCCTAAGCTCAGTCTCAAATATTTCCAGTGCTGGTGATTCCACAATCTATTTCTACATGTTCTGTTACTTGTTGTTTCTAGTTAAATGTTTTTTAACTTTCTTAAATATCCCTGATAGCATTTAAGCTGTTCCTTTATTGTTGTTTCTGTTTTCTGTCATAGTTATTATGGGCTAAGAAGACCTGAGTTTTGGTCCTTTGTGTAACTTTTCTTTGATGAAATAGGACCATAGCTTCTGGATTTTAAAATACAACTTCATTTACTGCCTTGGTGGCCTTGGGCATGTTACTTAACCTCTGCCTCAGTTTCTCCAGCTATAAAAGATAAATTTGCCTACCTCACAGGGGTGTTGTGAGGATTAATAAATGTTTTAAACTATTTTGAAAATACAAAGGTACTATGTGAATGCTAAACAGTAATATAAAATTAAAAATGCAAAATCTGGGCATCTACTGTTAGTTATGCTTTTTATACTAAGGTTGACCTTTGTTTTGGTTAGGAGAGGCGTTATAATTTTCACTTTGCCTTACTTGGCATGCTGAAAATTTCTTGTGTTTGGCAGTGCTTAATTAATAAATAAAAGTATTCATTATTTCACAGAGCTGCCTTCTTCCCTTTAACAGAATCCATATTCTACTCAAAGGGTTTATGTATTCCTTTCTCTTTCTCTTTAAGTATTTAGACTGGAAAGACTCTTAACATTTTTTATATAGGGTGCCATAATAATGGTAGCTAACAGTCACATGACTGTGGAAGTTTATTTTTGTCAAAAGTGAATTAGGTTTCCCTTTAGAGTGACTAAACATTTTTTTGCTAGTTCTCTAAAATCAGATTCATGCAATGATAAAAATCAGCCTTTGACTAATCAGCAATAATGGCTATATTATTAACTTAGTTTTCAATTTTTTTTTTACTAGTTTTCAGTTCTGATAATTGATGCATAAACCTTTCTGTTATAGGAAGGGTTTGAACCCTCAGACCCTCTTAGTTGTGCTTCAGTTTTGGGACAAAACCAAACACTCACAAGTCACTAAACATTTAACAAAGGAAATTTACTTTACCCCAACAATAAGAATATACAAGGATAGAGTGGCATTTAGACACTGACCTGCTCATCTCCATCTTGAAATTTATTGGTGAGTTATTGGGGTATGCCAACTCACATGGTCTCGGGTAACCACCAAATCTGAGAGACCTAGATTCTTAGATTTGAATAGGACTTCTTATGTTATGGCTTTTGACCAGGGTGGTGTATCAGGAAAATTGAGACCAGTCAGGTTGTATAGGGCAAGGAAGCAAGTCACGTCAGGTAAATGATGATCTTTTCACATTCCTTGAAAGAGAAAATGTGAAAATCCAAAGATTTGTAAAGTCCACATTTTTAACATTTTGTTGTGTGCTTTCAGGGAACATAAAATCAGAATTTGTGTATATTTTAAGATATTCTGGGCTTAGATTTCAGGAGGCTCAAATTAGACTTTTTCTTTTACCTCCAAGTAGTTCTTCCACCTCTTCTCAATCTGTCACTCCTCTTGCCTTGATGTCTGCACCTTCAGCAGCAGCAACCAAAACAGGAGAGCGTGGAATGAATGAAAAATCATGGACCAGGCAGAGATTACATTCATATGTTTATTTCATGTTAAGCAAATCTCAAATAAGCATCTGAGGGTTAGGGTTTATATACTGTAGTTGAAGCACTTACATCATACTTTCTCATGGGAAACTTCACATAATTTGTAACATGAGGCACCTAACTTGCAACTTTGCAGGAGGCTAATCTCATGCATCACTACTTTATGTATGCACAAGTGGCCAGGGTTCCAGGAGTGGCCAGAACATTCTGAGCCTCCCTTGTATGGGGGGGGAAGAGTAAGAGGGGGGTGGAGGGAGGTGAGTCAACCTTGTGAGATATTTTGGCCCAGGTAGGTGGGAACAAGGCTCGATGGGGGTCCTTGGCCTGGATTCATGCCCATGGCAGACTCCTCAGAGCTAACCCTCAACATTGCCCCTTTTCTTTTAGCAACCAGTTTAAGGCTATGGATCTCTGCCCATCACAGTTACTTATGACCCCATTGAGTGAGGTGTGGCAGAATAAGGCATGCTACCACCAAAATACTTAGCCAAGAGAGTAGGTGGAGAAGCATGGAGGATATGTTTTAGAAAGTATTTATAAGGTCCAAATTATGTAGAATTTGGTTGACCAATTCAGCGTGGTTGGCCCCAGGGATATAGCTGTGATCAATATTATGGATTGCATTAATTAGCTCATTCAAGTTTGCTGCAAGAGGACTATTGTTACATACTCCTGCAAGATGATTCTTGATTAGGGTCCCCTCTACCAAAGTGTAATAGTAGGGAATTGAGGTTACACAAATGAAAATATAGGGATAGTCACACTGCAACTTGTGTTCTACCATCATTACATTCTGTTGATATCTAGAAATACATTGTGTGAGATTACAATTTCTACAAGTAACATGCCAATATAAATCCTGACCTTTAAAAGTTACATTCATACATTTGAGTTGATAATGGTTACAGAGGCTGTGACATCAGTCTAGTCACTGCAGGAAAGCAGGTACAAAGAAATAGTACAATAATCCATATAGGTAAAATATGTAAAATCTCAGACGTTAAATTAAAAGGAGATAACTTTAACCATGTTGATACTATTGTGTTGGCAGTGTTCCTGGAGCAATTCCAGAGTGATGATGGTTTTGGAGATTTTCTGATGTACTTTGTAATAGTTGAATCATGTCAAACACCAAGAAGTTGGGCACGTATTTTTGTCCCAAAAAACATTAGAATAAGAGCTAATACATAGTAAAAGAGTTACACGAATATATGTATATTTACAATCACATATAAGTAACAGCTGAATTTAAGAGTTTTTAAGGGTTTTTAAGGCCTTTAACTCATCACCTAACTACAATACTAATTGTTGTAATACATTGATCTTAAACAAAAGATCCTTATCTATACTCTGTCATGTCATAAAGGCTACAGAAACATTGTTGATAATTCATTAACATTGTGCAGTTTTTGGATTTTTGTAGTAGAGGACTTGAAGACACAGTGTTTGAAATTATCAATAATGGTAGAATAATTGTAGGGCAGTGGGTCTAGTAACAGTCTCCCCTTTTTTGTTAAGAGATCAGAAAGTTCATGTAACGGAGTCAAAATTAGTTGGAAAAGCAAGTCAACGTTGTTCAACAAATGCTCTCTACCAGATATACGTTGTGTAGGAGCACAATTAATGTGCATAATATTCCATACAAAGGAGTCATACATAGATAGGTGTATCCTTAGAAGTCCTTCTTGTAGCCAGATAATTAGATATTACTTAAAGTGTAGATTCCCCCGAAGTCTGAAACCAAAAAAGGGTGGTTCTATAAACAGTATGACATCATAACCACTAATACATTAAGAGTACAGTTAAAGCAGATAATGTTCCAATAAAATGTAGTATTGACATATCTGTAAATGATTCACATTAGCAGAAGTTAGGAAGGCTTGGAGGGGGGGTCCAAATATATGTAGTTACAGGTTATGTATGAAACAATTGACGTGATAGGGGTATGTGTCTCAGAACTTAAATCAGGATGTAACCAGTTCAGTTTGTACTGAAATCAGAGTAACCATAGCAAGAAACACAAATCCTGAGGTAACAGCTTTCAGTTTTTTGGCTTGATATAATAAATGTTTGATCTGCCCCCATGTGGGTGCAGCTTTTTGTATAGTGGCTGCATTTGGAGACTTCTTTATTCCCATGTTCTGTCTCCATGATTTCTTCTTCTGCTGCTGGAGCTCTTTCATCTTCTGGGTGAGTTGTAGTACACACCCTAACATTTATGTTCTGGCACCCTCGCTGGTTATTCTGCAGCTTATGGAAAAATATAAGCACAGCCTCGCCCCCACAGTAGTAAATCCCTACATTGCCTTCATTATTGGGAGTATGCACTTTTCACATTGTTTTACTGCCAGTGTATGCTCATTTTTAGTGATGTTTAAAAAAAATTGGGGGATATATAAAGCAGTAGCTATTTGCCTTTGTGGCATATTGGACCAAGTTCCGCCCCCCCCTCCCACTTTTTTTTGTAAATAGGTTTTAATATCTTTGTTATAAGGGTTATGCCTGTAATTAATTCTATTTGAAAATGTTCACAGAAAGATTGAAATAATTTGCTAGTGTAGGCGGGAGTATTATCAGTTTTCAGTTGTTTCAGACTGCCCATTGAAGCAAAAGACTATAATATATGGTTGATTACATTTTTTACTGCTTCTCCCATCTGAAAGGAAGCAAAAGTAAAAGAAAAGGTATCTATTGTAACATGTATATAGGATTACTTACCAAAGGAAGGATAATGAGTTACATCACAATGGTGATTACTGGAGAAGTAATATAGATAACACATTGAGGGTATTTTTTAATAATGTGTGTAGCTTGTTCCTATGGAATTGTTTACATAAAGTATGTGCATTTTGATGAAAATAAGAGTGAAATAACATAGCTCTGAATATTTTGGGGAAAAAGAGTTGGAAAAACTTGAACCTTTTGGTTAATAGTCACATTATTTTGATAAAGAGTTCCAGAAAGTGAAGAATGAGCTGTAATATGGGTTAAATAGGTTATGACCTCTATCTTATGAGAGTTTGTAATCTTAGAAAAAAGGTTAAAAGGATCTGTATTCTGTGTGTTTTTAAGCTTAGCAGTATCAATATGTTGGCACACGTACACAGAATATTCACTGACACGATATTAAAGGGTGCAGTTTGAGCAGAAGTACAGTGAGTATTAATAACTTCATCATTATTAGGATTAATGTAGTAGCTTGTATTTCCAGGAAGCTGAGAGACATAAGAAGCTCCTGACTAGAACCTTACAGTTGAAGAATAGACATACATCCTTGTTTCACAGCACTTGTTTATCCTCTGATTATATTCATTTTGGAAGACAGAGATACTTCAGAAATTGAGTCTTTTACTTATAAGTTCCAACGCTATGTAACTCTTGCTTAGGCCATGAAATGACTATATGTAGAGATCAAAACAGCAAAATCTTTTCTACTTCACTTTAACTTAGCTATAAATTGTCTTGGAAGTGAACGTTTTAGTAGGCTTCCTAAAAATCATACTAGGGATTAAAAAGAAATTTTTGTAAAAAAGTATATCCCCTTTATTCAAAAAAGTTTTAAGATTCATAAATGATCACTAAACTGTTACGAAGAAAATTAGTTGAAAACTTAAACCATGATAGCCCTGTTTTACCATAAAGCAAAAACAAAACTTTTAAAGATTGAGATTCATTTAAACCAAGTTGGTGTAAAATGTCCTTAAGTACTTTTAAAAGCTATTAGTTTTAGAATCCCTCTAAACCAATGGTTCTCAATCTGTGGGTCACGACCCCTTTGGGGTTAAATGACCCTTTCATAGGGATCACAGGGGTCGCCTAAGACCATTGGAAAACATATCTGGTCTTAGGAACCTCCTCTCCATCTCCAGGCAGGTCTGCCCACATGCAGACACACCCACACATGACTGTTAAAGGGTCACGACATTAGGAAGGTTGAGAACCACTGTGCCTAAACAATGGGAATATCTTAAGGTGAGTCTTAAGTATTTTGTATAAATTTCTGTACATGTTCTAATTCTTGATGAAAAATAATATTAGATTTCCCATAAAGCTAACACAAAAGAGTTCATATCTTTTACTAATTATTCTGATCATAGAAATTTTGCTATAGAAAGAAAAAAATAAGAATATGTGAATTAAAATCTTAAATGCTTTTTATTTTAAGTAGCAAATTTTTCACCAATTCACAGCTCATATCCAATTGCATGTTAATTTTATTCCCATGGAGCTGTAATAAACAATAAAGATTTACTAGGTCCCTCATACATAAGGGATGTCATTTAACTTTTTTTTTCCAAATTCAAACTTGTCTTGGTGTAAAAGCCAATTGTTAGAAATCCTTTTTAATCTTTTGCAACTTCTTAGCAAGTTAGGTTCATTATTTAGGAACTACATTACTGAAGCAAGTTCTTTTCCCTGGATGAATGACCTAGCCTATAAAGATAGTTTTAGGGGTCTTGGGAGTTTTACAAAATAAGAATAACTGAGAAGGACTTTATGGAGGGGCTGGTGGTGATGCCCTTGCTTTGGCAAATCTCATATATGCAGGAGGAATGGTCTGAATAGGCATTATTAATCCGAAATAAAGTTTTCACCTAATCTCCTTTCCATGTACAGTAATTAATTAACAATTTTAGGTTTTATCAAAAAAACAATAAAATGACTTACTTAACAATTTCCATAATTGATAGCCAAATTGTTTTAGCTGTAACCTCTTCTTTAAGAATAGGTAAAGATGGAAGTACCTGATTTCCTATATGGCATATATAAATATTGTAAGACATAAGTGACGTAACTGTTTTAACACAAATTATTCCTCTATCTTTTAGTTTCAACAAAATTCAGATTAAAAATTTGCTTATCTAACACTATTTCTGGCTAACAATAATTTCTCAATTTTTACTATATAATATAATTTTACTATAATTTAAGAAGACCATAATAACATAATGACATTGTGACATTAATTTTATTTCCAAATTATCACTTGCAAAAATTATTGATAGAAAATTGGGCTTATCAAGTGCAGAGGTTTTTCTCCTCATAGCTGTAGAGTCTAATTGTGGATATAGGGGTTTGAATGCTTGCCTTCAAACTGAGGCTTCAGGGTGCCTCAGGCCTGTTGCTAGTGGGGTCCTTGATAAATTTAATATGCTTCCTCCCTTTTGTCAGATTCCTCAACACTAATTTTTTTTAAATCTGATCTAAGACGAGGCTTTAATAAATTTTTGTAAAAATGTTTTCAGCTGTTGTAAATTTTACTACAGTAAACTTCATTTCTATTTTTCTTCCTTAAAAATTTATTAGAAAGTGAATGCTTTTAACTTGCCAGTTAGAGGGAGTGGAACTCTGGAATAACCCAATGGCACCATGCTCCTTCTCCCCCATACTGGGGAGTTCAAAACTTTATCTCTAAGGTGTTTCTTAATCAAATATTAGTATATTCCAATTTGCCTTAGTGCCAAATAGTATAATACACTCTGACTTATCTTTAGCATCAAGTTGGGAGTGACACTATTCACTTTTTCACATTGCCAAAAATAACCAGAATGAGTTAAATTGACTTTCAGTTGCATTCCGATACACAAGGCAAGAAATGGGTAAATGCTCATCCATTTTCCTCTTTGATCTGAGGGGGAAAAATTCCCTTATCTTATCTCTTTCTCAGCATCCAGCTTGGCCAGAGTTGAGGGAAGAGAAAGAGATTTTCAAACTTTCAAAAATCTTGAAACTTCTGTTCACACTTTAGATGCAAATAATTTATACCTTTCTTAAACTTCCTATCCAGCTCCTCTCTTAGCTACGTGCTTAAATTTCTTTCTAATTCTGACCTGACAATTCTCTTACACTCTTCTGCTTGCCATTACCATCATATAATAAAACACCTTTTCTCTTTTTTCCTACCTCCCAGATCGCTGCTTGTGTTTTGGTGGGCAAGAAGAGAGGGGGAGTGAAAGAGATAACAACATTCCAAGGAAAATCCAGAAGTCCAGCTGCATTTTAAGTCTTATAGAATGACAAATAATTCTCATTCTCACAAAAACACATAAAGCAGAGAGATACAGAAAATGACATAGAAATTGTTAAAGATCTTCTGCAGAAATCAGACATTTATTTTGTCTTCCAGAATGTTAATGGAAGCCCAGTAAGACTTACTTTGAAATTTTCTTTTTGTCTGTTATTATTAAAGAAAGAGACAGCTGCATCACACTGAATTGTTTGAGCCACCTTTGGCACTTTCATTTCTAATGTAAAACATATCTTTAAAATATTCCATGGAAAAAAGGCAGAGATGGGAAAATGCTGGAATCCCTCCTCCATTAGTGTCTCACTCATCTCTCCTCCTACTGTTTCCCACTTCACCAAATCTACCATCCACTTCTGTAGAAACCAGGGACAACATGTTTCTACACATTCCAAGAATTCTTGTTACTGACTGCTAGTGATAAATAATCCTATTTCTCTTACTAATTTCTTTAAGAGTCTTAAATAATATTCTCGGTCTCTACTTTCGCTTTGTACCTGTCTCATTTTTTTTTTCCTGAAAGCTTTTTTCTGAGACCGGGCTTATTTGCTTACTTGTTACTATGTTCCCTATTGATTCCACTGAGCCTAGCAATTGTCCCTGCCCTAACTGCTGGGACACTGTCCCTTCCTTTTTTCTTTGAATGCCAGCCAGTTTAACTGTGCTGGGACATAGTTTGTAATCCTCTCACCCCATTTACCTTTTTCCATGACACAGTGGTTGCTAAGGTACCTCTACACTGTTAGCTAAGGGTTTTCTGTTTCTCCAGATTCCCAAGGGGACCACTCTCCTCATACCTCTTTTCAGGTCCCTGTTTTGGGCACCACTTGATACCTGTACCTTCAGCAGCACCAACCGAAATGGGAGAGCATGGAATGAATGAAGAATCGTGGACCAGGTAGAGATTACATTCATATGTTTATTGCATGATAAGCAAATCTCAAATAAGTATCTGAGGGTTAGGGTTTATATACTGTAGGCGCAGCACTTACATCATCCTTTCTCATGGGAAACTTCACATAGTTTGTAACATGAGACACCTAACTTGCAACTTCGCAGGAGGCTACTCCTGTGGGACGCTTCCCTGCTTTTTTATCTCATGATCACTACTTATCTATATTGCGGAAGTGGCCAGGGTTCCAGGAATGGCCAGAATGTTCCAAGCCTTCCTTGCATGGAGGGAAGATTAGCGTAGGTGGGGGGGGGGCAGGGATGAGTCACCCTTCTGTGATATTTTTGCCCAGGTGAGTGGGAACAAGGCTCAAGGGGGTCCTTAGCCTGGATTCATGCCCACGGCAGACCCCTCAGGGCTAACTCTTGACATCACCCCCTACATTTCCTCACCTTATTTCACACATATAGCTGTATTTCCTTTCCTCTACACTGAATTCCTTATTTATTATCATTTTGCAACTGACATCTCCCCAAACCTCAACCCGAATTAACCCATCCACCACCTTCCACTTTTACTTCTACTCCAGTGCTTCCAAATAGCACTTCAAGTCATAAATAAGCCATCATAAATTGATTTAGTCTCAATTGGGTCCTACTCTTGTTATCTCCACCAATACTTCTCAACTGTATGCAGTCTGGC
Organism: Pseudochirops cupreus; assembly: GCA_028627135.1. Lineage (NCBI taxonomy): Eukaryota > Metazoa > Chordata > Mammalia > Diprotodontia > Pseudocheiridae > Pseudochirops > Pseudochirops cupreus. Next base: position 326,446,571 of record CM053581.1, read on the forward strand.
TTCTTTTTGCAGCACTTAACTGAAACTACTATCTGAAAGACAAGTCTCTTACCAGTTAAATCTCATGTCTTCTACTCAGTCCTCATCCTACTTGACTACTCTCTAGCAGTTAACCATCCCCTTCTTGATATTTTTTATTTCCATAACACTGTTCTTGCCTACCTGTCTAACTGCTTATCTACTCTTCTTTACTAAATCATCACCTATTTCTTTTTTTATTTTAATTTACTTATTTTTTTATAGTTTTCGACATTAATTTCCACAAGATTTTGATTTACAATTTTTTCTCCCCATCTTTCCCCTACCCTCCATCTCAAAATAGTAAGCCTACTGAAAACCCCTTTCCCCAATCTATTCTCTCTTATATCCTCCCCCATTAGCACCCTAACTTTCTAGTAGGGCAAGATGGATTTCTGTACCCCAGTGTTGCGTATCTAATTTCCCAGTTGCATGTAAAAAACAAAATTATTTTGTAAACATTTGTTTTTAAAACTTTGAATTGCAGATTTTTTTCTCTTCTTCCCTCCTCACCCACCCCCACTGGGAAGATAAGCAATTCAATATAGGTAGTACATGTGTAGTTACCCAAATAATTTCCATAGTAGTTATATTGTGAAAGACTAACTATATTTCCCTCCATCCTATCCTGCACCCCGCTTACTCTATTTTCTCCTTTGAACCTCTCCCTTTTCTAAAATGTTTGCTTCTAACTCTCCCCCAATCTGCCCTCCCTTCCATCATCTCCCCTTATCCTTTACCTCCCTGTTTTCCTGTAGGGTAAGATACCCAATTGAGTATATTCACTCCTTAAGCCAAATTCAGTGAGAATAAGGTTATCGCATTCCCTTTCACTTTCCTGCTCTTCTCCTTTGTAACAGTTTTCTCTTGTCTCTTTTATATGAGAAAATTTACCCTAATTTATCTCTCCCTTTCTCCTTCTCCCAATAAATTCTTCTCTCAAATCTTAATTTTATTTTCTAGATAACAACCCTTCATAATCAACTCATCTTGTGCCCTCTGTCTATGTATACATGAACCTACATGTGTCCACACTCACGTATAAATGTATATACACATACACCCTCCTATACATACATATATGTGTATGCATACATATATACACGTATATATTCCCTTCAACTATCCTCATACTGACAAAAGTCTTGAGTTACAATTATCACTTTTCCATGTAGGAATATAAATAGTTCAACTTTAGTAAGTTCCTCATGATTTCTTTTTTCCTGTTTACCTTCTCATGCTTCTCTTGCTTCTTGTATATAAATGTCAAATTTTCTGTTCAGCTCTGGTTTTTTTATCAAGAATGCTTGAAAATAATCTATTTCATTGAATGACCACATTTTCCCCTGAAGCATTATACTAGTGTTGCTGGATAGGTGATTCTTGGTTCTAATCCTAGCTTCTTTGACCTCCAGAATATCATATCCAAGCCCTTTGATTCCTTAATGTTGAAGCTGTGACATCTTGTGTTGTCCTGATTGTGTTTCCACAATACTAAAATTGTTTCTTCCTGATTGACTGCAGTATTTTCTCCTTTCCCTGGGAACTCTGGAATTTGGCTATAATATTCCTATGAGTTTCCTTTTTGGGGGTCTGTTTCAAGAGGCGATTGGTGAATTCTTTCAGTTTCTATTTTGTCCTCTGGTTCTAGGATATCAGGGCAATTTTGCTGGATAATTTCTTGAAAGATGGTGTCTAGGCTCTTTTTTTTTATCATGGCTTATAGTTAGTCCAATAATTTTTAAATTGTATCTCCTGGATCTATTTTTCAGGTCAGTGGTTTTTCCAATGAGATATTTCACATTGCCTTCTATTTTGTTCATTTGTTTGGGTTTCTTTTATAGTAGCTTGATTTCTCATAATGTCGTTAGCTTCCAATTGCTCCAATCTAATTTTGAAGGAATTATTCTCTTCAGTAAGTTTTTGAAATTCCTTTTCTATCTGGCAAATTTGACTTTTTAAGGCAGTCTTCTCCTCATTGGATTTTTGGGCCTCTTTTGCAATTTGAGTAGTCTATTTTTTAAGGTGTTATTTTCTTCAGTATTTTTGAGGTCTCCTTTAGCAGGCTGTTGACTTGCTTTTCGTGATTTTCTTGCATCATTCTCATTTCTCTTCCCAATTTTTCCTCCAGTTCTCTTACTTGGTTTTCAAAATCCTTCTTGGGCTCCTCCATGGCCTTATAACCAGTTCATATTTTTTTGGAGGCTTTTGATGCAGGAGTTCTGACTTCACTGTCTTCTTCCCATTCCGTGCCTTGACCCTTTTTGTCCCGAAAAAAGAATTCAGTGTTCTGATAGCACTTCCTCTGCTTGCTCATATTGCCAGCCAATTACTTGACCTTTGAGCTCTTGGCCATGGTAGAACTCTGCTTCCAGAATGGAGAGAACTTTGTTCCAAATCACTGGGGTTTTCTCAGCTGCTGGAGCTATCAGAAGGGTGCCCTCTTTATAGTCCCCACCAACTCTGGAACACTGGCCACACACCCCAGGACCACCACCCAACACCGGGATCCAGATCCAAGCAGGTTAAAGCATGAATAGTCTGAATAGTCACTTGGTCCCCTTACCATCTGCAGGCCCAGAGCTCTGGAGGCAGCCATGTGGCAGCAACTGCAGCCACCAAACCTCTGCCATTTCTCGCCCTGGTGGCAGGAGCCAGACCACCTTCTACTTTTTCCTTGGTGTTTATGGGTTGAGAAGTCTGGAAACTGCCCATGCTGCTGGTGATTCACCCTCCTGAAGTTTGCTCCAGCTGCCACTGTTTGGGGCCAGAACTGTGTGGCTCATGCGGGACTGTGCTTGGCTCCCAGAGGCTGCGATAGACCTTTCCTGTCAGCCTGCCAGGATGCCTTCAGCAGGAGATTTTTTTTCTCTCTGTCACTTTGTGGGTTCTGTAGCTCTTAAATTTTTTTCGAGTCAATTTTTTACGGGTATTGTAAATGGTTGGAGCTGGAACCCACACCAAGTTTGGGCTTTTACTCCACCATATTGGCTCTGCCCCTCCCCCCTTAAAATTTCTTTCATGACACTAATATGGTGCTGATACCCAAACCAGGAAGAGCCAAAACAGAAAAAGAAAATTTAGACCAATGTCCCTAGTGAATATTGATGTGAAAATTTTAAATACAATATATCAGAGAGATTACAGCAATATGCCAACAAGGATCATTCGCTATGATTTGGTAGGATTTATAACAAAAATGCAGGGCCAGTTCAATATTAGGAAAACTGTCAGCATAGTTGACCATTTCAATGACAAAGCCTACAGAAATCATGTGATTATCTCAATAGATACAGAAAAAGTCGTTCACAAAACACAGCTCCCATTCCTATTAAAAATGCTAGAGAGCATAGGGATAAGTGAAGCTTACCTCAAAATGCTGAGTAATATTTATCTAAAACTATCAGCTAGCATTATCTGTAATGGAGTTCATCTAGAAGCCTTCCCAGTTCAATCAGAGGTGAAGCAAAGATGCTCATTATCACCTCTATTATTTAATATTACACTAGAAATCTTAGCTATAGCAATAAGAGAAGAAAAATAAGTTGAAGGAATTAGAATAGGCAATGAGGAAACAAAGCTATCACCCTTTGCAGATGGCATGATGTTATACTAAGAAAATCCTAGAGAATCAACTAAAGAACTTAACTTGAAATTATTGAGAACTTTAGCAAAGTTTCAGGATACATATTAAACTCACACAAATCATTAGCATTTCTATATATTACCATGAAAGTCCAGCAGCAAGAGATAGAAAGAGAAATTTATTTAAAATATTTTTATTTTATTTAAAATAACTAGATGATATAAAATATTTGAGAGCCTACCTGCTGAGAGAAGCCCAGGAATTATATGAACACAACTATAAAACACTTTTCACACAAATAAAATCGGATCAAAACAATTCGACCAATATTAATAGTTCATGGGTAGGTTGAACCAATATAATATGAATGGCAATTCTACCTAAGTTAATTTACATACTACCTTGGCATTAAAGGAAACAAGGACCAAACAACAGCATACAGTGAAAATATTTTGCAAGGAACTAAATAGTATCATTTTGGAATGTAATCAGGGAAAGAGGGGAAAATTCAGGTCAGAAAGTGATTAAAGTCTTTGTCTTGACTCTCAGTAGCAAAGTTTTAGTAGGAGGTTCTTTGCCATATGTGCTGAGCTACTTATTTTCCTTAAATGGTTTTGAACCCATCCTTTATTCATTATTTTCAGGAGCCTTACATCATTTCCTTGAATTTTTGTACTCAGTACCAGCTGGTAGACCATCGTGGGCAACTTGGAGCCAGTTTAGATGAGTTCAGCTGAATCAATACAGTATTCTGTGTGAAAGATGTTCTGTTGAACTCCCTTCTTTGAACAAGTATATTTTGTTACCTGTTCAGAGACCTTTGAATATTTTATTTCTTTCTAATACTAAGTCTAAACCATGAGGAGACTGCCTTGAGTAAGGCCTAGCCCACAATTGGCAATAATAATGCCAAGTTTGATTGGAATAATATAATTGAAGTGGGAAATGGGTGGTACAGTTCTTCTGGTAATGCTTCTGGCTTACTGTGAGACATTCCAACCACTGGGAGATTAGTGAATAAAACTGATTGCAGCTATCCAGCTAGGAGAGAACAATGTGAATATACTATATGTCATTAATCAATTAACAAACATTTATTTACTAAATTCCTATTAAGTACTAGACAGTGTGCTACACTGGGGATCCAAAAAGAGGCAAGGACATTCCCTGCACTCAATGTGCTTACAATCTAACAGGATTTTTTAGTAAACCATTATACCATCTGTAAAAGTGATAGTTTTGGTTTGCCTTTCTCTCTGTTATTCCTTCAATATTGTGTGTGTGTGTGTGTGTGTGTGTGTGTGTGTCTTATTGCTCCAGCTAGCATTTCTAGCATAATATTAAATAATAACAGTGATAATGAACTTCCTTGCTTTCCCTTTGATTTTAACTGGGAAACCTTCTAGGTTTTTTTTCATTACGGATAATGCTTGTTCTTGATTTTGCATGATAACACTATACTTATTTTGAAGAAAGCTCCATTTATTTCAGTGCTTATAGGTGTAGTTTTGTTTTCCTCTTAAACAGGAATGGGTTTGCATTTTGTCAAAAGCTTTTTCTACATGTTCTGAAAAAAATGTGATTTTCCTAATATTGAACCAGACCTGCATTCCTGCTATAAATCCAGCTTGGTCATAGTATATGAGTGTATTGGTATATTGCTGTAATCTTGCTTGTATTTTATTTATTTTTGCCTCAAAATTCACTGGGAAAATTGTTCTAGTTTTTTTTTTCTGCTTTGACTCTTTGATTTAGGTATCAAGACCATATTTGTGTCATAGAAAAGAATTTATTAGGAGCCCATTACCTATTTAATATGAGGTATTGGAATTAATTGTTCTTTAAATGTTTGTTAGAATTCACATGTCAATACTTCTGGTATTCTTTTTGTTATTTTTTCCTCAAAGAACTAATTTATGGCTTGTCCAATTTCTTTTTCTGAAATAAGGTTAAATATTCTGCTTTCTGTTCTGTTAATCTGGGCACTTTTGTGTTTTTTGTAAATATTTATCCATTTGATTTAAGTGTCAGTTTTATTGGAATATAGCTGCTAATAATTGCTTTTATTTCCTCTTCATTGGTTGTGAATTCACTTTTTTGTTTTTGATACTGCTAATTTGATTTTAAAAAATCAAATTAGACAATGGCTTATCTACTTTATTATTTTTTTAAAAACTGTTGCTAGCTAAAAAACTAAATTTTTAAAAATTATTTTAAAAAATCTTTCCCTTGATTTTCAGGATTTCTAATTTTGTTTTTAATTGCGTGTTTAAATTGGTTGTTTTCCTCTTTTTAGTTGCATGCAAAATTTGATGATTTACTTTTTTCCTTTATTTATGTAAGCATATCTATCTATCTATATTGCATAATCTTCCCCCTCCCCCATACTGCTTTGACTATATCCGGCAAATTTTGGTATATTGTCTCATTGTTGTCATTATCTTTAACAAAACGGATTTCTATAATTTCTTATTTGACTTTTAATGATTATTTTATTTCCAATCAATTTTTAATCTGTAGTTTAAAAGCCCTCTTTCAGATGTAATTTTGTTGCATTATGGTCAGAAAAAGATGCATTCAATATTTCTTTTCTGCATGTTTGTGAAATTTGATACGTGGTTAATTTTTGTGAAGATGCCATACACAGCTGAGAAAGATAAACTCTTTTTTACTAACACTCAATAATGGCCAGAGGTCTAAGTTTCCTTAATTTTTATTCATTCAACTACTTTCTCATTTTACAGTTAAATTTATCTAGGTTTGAGAGGTAAAACGATGTCCTGCGCTACTATAGTTTTACTACCTAGTTGCTTCTTTAATTTATTTAACTGGAACTTTGTCTGTTATGATGTTACTTTGTCAGATTCATCTGCTGTTAGAGGACAATGCTGTTGTTACAGAAGCCCTGGGACCTTGCTGCTGGTTCAGATGCCCTGAAAGAGGATTTTCTTGTTGTATGTTTACAGAAATCCTGGAGGAGGGTCTTGCTGACAATTTCAGAGGTTCAGGGTCTATACTGATAATTTGTGTTGATTCCTCAGATCTCGCTGTCGGGTCTATGTTGATTTCACAGGCAGAAAGTGAATTGATAAGGGTGCCAGCAATATTTGTGAATGTTATTGTGGCTTTGTTAAGCTTTGTCTTCCCAGGAACAGAAACTGTGAAGGACTTGAGGTGGAGTAGACACTGTGAACTTCAGTATGGAACAGGAACTGGACAAGGAGCTGGACGACAAGGAGTTTGCAGGAGCTGGGACCATGGAAGGGAAACTTTGGAAGCAGAGAGCCAGCCTCGAGTCAAGATGAAAAGACCTCTACTTAAGTATTTAATGCAAACTGAGAAGATTGTGATTTACTAGGGATGGAGAACTTTGACCTTTACATTTAGATGATTGAGTTAAGAACTTACTAATTAAGGGTGATTGGAAACTAATCTCCAGTTAAGAAGAAAGAAGACTTTTTGATTGAAGAGATTGAGACAATGTGACCTAGAGGTGGAAAACTTTGTACTTTGTGTCAGTTAAGGAGTTTTGCCTCCTTAAGAATGATTGAGTTCGGGGTGGATAAGTGGTGCAGTGAATAGAGCACTGGCCCTAGAGTCAGAAGGACCTGAGTTCAAATCTGGCCTCAGACACTTCACACACACACACACACACACAAACACACACACAAACAAATAACTAGCTGTGACCTTAGGCAAGTCACTTAACACCAACTGCCCTGCCTTCCCCCTCCAAAAAAGCAAAAACAAAACAAAAATAAAAGATTGAGTTACTAAATGAGTATACTTTGTTTAAACCTGTGTGACCACTTGGATAAAAACTATGTGGCCATATTAGTGACGAATTGTTAAGCTATAACATTGTAAATGCTATATTTTAATTTCTGTGATTTTGTAATGCTTTAATTTGTTACTGAATAAATGGAGAGTTCACTATGCTGTGTAATCAGATTGAAAGCTGTTCACCAAAGCAGTCCTCTGGAAAGCTGCTTGTGCTTGGCTTTTCACTAAATTACAAAATCAAAATTAGAAAATTAATATGAAGAAATGAAATTGTCAAAATTAAGGAATCCTAGAACCATGTCCAGACGCATAAACAAACAGGGAGTCACAAACAGGACTTGCTAATTAGCTTCCCTGAATTTTCCTTAGTTATTCATAGGACCAATGAAGGCATCAAAAAACAAGATTATACTCCTCCTGCATATCTGCCTAGTGACCTCATAGAAGAGAGGAGCATTTCCTTAAAGGAGCCGGGGGACCCCTGAAAGTCTAGTCTACCATATCTCCCCCATTTTATTTATAGGAGAGGGGAACATTCCATTAGTGGAGCCTGGGAAACTCCTGGAAGTTCTCTGCTTCTGCCCCATATTATTTTATATAGGACTATGAGCAGAATCATGCAGTTGAACATTATATATGACTTGTTGAATGATGCAAGAAAAACAGGAAATAAGGATGGGTAAACAGGTACATAAAACCAGTAGTACCACCCCTATTCCTAGGAAGGTTATAATTTGCTGTATTTGCCCAGGTAATAATCCCTGAACTCTCTTTATCCAATCTACAGTGTTTTGTGCCTCTGGATTTGGTAGTAGTGACTGCTGTCTTTCCTGATCCATGAGGGGAGCCAAATTCTCTAAATCAATTATGTCAAGAGATGTGTTACGATCATCCCATAGCCCATTAATTTGATTTCTAATTTGGGCTAGGTCATATTCTGACTCATTACATTGTTTGTTCACCATACAGAAATACATATATCTATAATCACATATTAACTTTTGTTTAACTTGCATTAGTTCAGTCTCATCAGCTAAAGCAATTACATCATCTCTGAGCTCTGTTATGGCTTTATAGAAACTCTTATTGATTTCTGACTGTAACAAAAATCCTCATGAAACATTGGCAGACAATTCATGCAAAAATTGAGCTTGCACTATCTGATTTTCTACAGTGCTGAACAGACATAGACACAGCAACACTGCTCACTATAGTAGTAATTAAAGCAATTATCCCAACAATAATACAGGAAATACACCTTTTTTTTTAGATAAAAACCCAATTGCTGATTAATTTGAGCAATAGAATGATCAGCACAAGAGTAAAACCAATGCTCACTCTCCACAGGAATCATACTCATACTAGGTCTTCTTATAACAAATAAAAATTGTCCCAAAGAAGTATTATCATGACATTCAGAAACCTTACAATTAACACATGTGACATTATAATGCTTATCAACTAGTAATATTTACATTGCTATGATTTCCCCACATGAGTGCATACTTCCCTCCTAAATAAGCACAAACAAAGCTGTGGTCAGTCTTGCTCAAGTATGTCCCATTAGGAGCAAAAGTAGCAAAAACTATTGTTATTGGGGCCCACAACAAAGGAATTTTCCATATTTTTGGGTTTCCTCTCTGTAAGTGTCCAAATCAATTTTGTTTAGGATACCTTCCATGTCTACGTTTAATGTTCGTGTCATTGTGCCAGGAAACGTAGGTTTGCTGATCTACCTGATGGCAAGCAGGTACATCAGTCCTACAGTTCAAAAATGGAAGATCCGTTTGCCCTCATTTTGGCTCTGGCTCAGGCTCCTTCTCAGCTGTTGGCTTCATCTGGTTCTGGTCCAGAGGGGGACGAGTGTGCAGTCTCTGCATTTGTTCACACAGTCTTTATTCTCCTTTCTGGTATCCAGACTTCCTTCTTATCTGTGGAAACACACAAATATCCTTGGCCCTGCATTATTACTCTATGCGGACTGCACCATAGTCCCTTATCATTTTTCCACATCACCCATTAAGCAACTGCTGTTGCCTGGGCCTGTGACCTTTTAGAATTGCCAACTGTGTGGTCAGTAATGCCCCCAAATTTTTCAGCTGATGTTTTATTTTCATGATCTAAAGTTAAATAATTTATTACATATAATGACAACCCCAAAATTCATCTTGGGGTATCCATGCACCAGGTCCCTCCTTTTTTTTAAAATTTATTTTATTAAATTTTTTTTGAGTTACATATTTTCTCCCCGTCTTTCCCCTGCCCACCACCCCAAAACAGCCATCTCAGTGTTTCCCCCCTCCCCCAGTCTATTCTCTCCTATGTCACTTTTTGGTAGGGCAGAATGGATCTCCCAACTGCAATGCCTGTGTATCTCAAGTTCCAGTTGGATGTAGTCAATAATAATAA
>CM053581.1:326456866-326486236 GCA_028627135.1 Pseudochirops cupreus
CTGACTTTAGTGGGAAGTATCTTTGTGTGCGTTTTCGAGTTCCAGGATTGGTTTAGAGTCCTATTTTATGGGTATTTTGGGGTGGCTATGTGAGAGCTGCGATATGTTGCTGCTGCTATGCCGCCATCTTGGCTCTGCCCCCAAGAGTTCTTATCTTCAATAAAATTTTGTGTCTCTTTTACCATTGAGCCAATGTTGTTGTTTTTTACTGTGTTATTTTCTTCAGCATTTTTTGTGCCTCTTTTTACCAAGCCCTTAATTCTCTATTCACAATTTTTTTTGATCACTCTCGTTTCATTTCCCAATTTTTCCTCTATTGCTCTTATCCCTTTCTTTAACTCTTACAGGAATTCTTTTTGAGCTTGAGGACAATTATTTCTTGGTGATTTCTGTCAAAGCCTTGTATAGTCTATTCCATGGATTCTACACTTTTCCATTGTGCCTCTAGTGGATGCAAAATTTTTTGGTGGATGTAAAATAGTCGTATCTTATTTAGATTTCCTTTTTTTTTTATTTAAAGGTTTTTCTCTTGATCACATTATTCCATTTCTTTTTTTTTATTTTATGGCAGGTGTGGAATAATCTTGTATTAATCAAATTCCCATTCCTTTGTTTTTGTATATTTTGTTATTTTGTCTTTCTGGTCCCTTGCAGTTCTTGTTTCTGAATTAAATTGTAAATTTAACCACTGCATGTCTTGGAGTTTGCAGGCTTGGTTTCTTTCTGGAGATAATCTATGAATTCTTTCAAGTAGTATTTAATTTTCTGTGTTCAGAAGTTCTGAACAGTTCTCTTGTACTATTTTTTTCATTATGATATTTAGATTTTTCATCTTGTTCTTTTCTTCTGGGAGACCTATGACACAATCTACATATTTTGTCTTTGAGATCAGTATATTTTGCTTGGATTGAGAGTACATTTTCTTTTGGTGTTTCTGTTTTTTTTTCTCCATTTTTCGTATTTCTCCTTATTTCTACATATTTGCATTCCCAATCAATTGTCCTCTATTTTCTTGCAGTGGCAGATTCAGGTTTTTGTATTCTGGTAGTTTTTTATTTTGTTTTGTTTTTTACTGTGCAGGCCATATATTTTGCTCTTATAATTCTTACTTCCCCTTTAAACCACTCAGGAAGAACATATTGTGGCTCCACATTCTCCTCAAATTCCACAAGGTCCTCTATCTCATTGTGTTGAATTTCACATAGTAGGACATTTGAAATGCACTCACCTCTCCTGGAAAATCAGTATTCTACCTATGGAATCTTGAGTTTAGTTTTATCATTTTCTTTTTTATTTGACGTTTTGTTTTTCCCCAGTTACATGTAAAAACAACTTTAACATTAATTTTGAAAAAGAATTTCAAATTCTCTCTTTTCCTCTCTCCCCCAGCCCCTAAGTGAAAAGACAAGCAATTCAATATAGGTTATCCATGTGCACTCATGTAAAAACATATCTATATTGTGGAAGAAAACATAGATTAAAAAACCTTAAGAGAAAAAAAAGTGTGCTTTGATCTGTATTCAGACACAATCAGTTCTTTCTCTGGGGATGGATAGCATTTTTCTTCATAAGTTCTTCAGAGTTGTTCAGATCATTGTATTGCTGAGAATAGCTAAGTTATTCATGGCTGATCATCTTAAAACAGTACATTTCACTTACATCAGCCCATGCAAGTCTTTCCAGATTTTTCTGAGAGTATTCTGCTCTGATTTCTTATAGTACAATAGTGTTCCATCATAATTGCATACCACAACTTGTTCAGCCATTCCCCAATTGATGACATTCCCTCAATTTCTAATTCTTTGACCCCCAAAAAAGAGCTGTTATAAATATTTTTTTTGTATATAAAGATCCTTTTGGGTTTTTTTAAAAATCTCTTTTGGAATACAGACCTAATAATGGTATTTCTAAGTCAAAGGGTATGCATGGTTTAATGTCACTTTGGGCATAGTTCCAAATGGCTCTCCAGAATAGTTGAATCAGTTCACACTCCACCAACAGTGCATTAAAGTCTAATTTTTCCTACATTTGTCATTTTCCTTTTCTGTACTATTAGCCAATCTAATAGAGTTGAGGTGGTACTTCAGAATTGTTTTAATTTGTGTTTCTCTAATCAATAGTGAGTTAGAGTATTTTTTCATTTGGCTATAGATAACTACTTCATCTAAAAACTTATTATTTCTTCTGATTATTTTCCAGTTGAGGAATGGCTTATATTTTGATAAATTTGACTCAGTTCTCCACGTGTTTGAGAGAGAAGGCCTTTATCAGAGAAATGCTTCAAATTTTTTTCCCCACACTTACTATTGCTAACTATATTTCTCTCCATTGTATTCCTCCTCCTCCATTTACTCTATTCGCTCTCTCTTTTCAACCTGTCCCTCCTGAAAACTGTTTTGCTTCTGACTAACCCTCACCCAATGTGCCCTCCCTTCTAGGAGCACCATTCCCTCTTCTCTTATCCTCTTCCCCTCCTACTTTCCTGTATGGTAAGAGAGATTTCTATACCTAAGTGAGTGTGTATGTTATTCCCTCACTAAGGCAATTTCAATGAGAGCAAGGTTCATTGACTGCCCCTTCCCTTACCCCTCTTACCCACCACTGTAAAAGCTTTTTTTGGACTCTTTTATGTGAGATAATTCATCCCATTCAACCTCCCCCTTTCACTTTCTTGTAATAAATTCCTCTCTCACCCTCTAATTTTATTTTTTAGCTATCATCCTTTCATATTCAACTCACACCTATGTCTTCTGTTTATATATACTAACATATTATATGTTATTTATATTATTATATATGATATATTATATAGCATATGTACTATATATAGTAGAAACTATGTATACTACATCCTTCTAACTACCCTAATAATGAAAAAAGTCTTATGAGATACAATTATCATCTTACCATGTGGATTGTAAACATATTAACCTTATTAATTCCCTTATGATTTCACTTTCCTGTTTACCTTTTCATGCTTCTCTTGAATCTTTTATTTGAAAGTCAAATTTTCTCTTCAACTCTGGTCTTTTCATCAAGAATGTTTGAAAATACTATTTCATTGAATGTCCTTTTTTCCCCTGAAGGATTATACTGTTTTGCTGGGTAGTTGATTTTTGGTTGTAATCCTAGCTCCTTTGACTTCTGCAACATTATATTCCAAGGCTTCTGATCCTTTAATGTAGAAACTGCTAAAACTTGTGTGATCCTGACTGAGAAGTAGTTCCCCCTCTACTGTGGCCACAAGCTTTATTATGCTAGTGCTCCTCCTCATCTTGGGACTGCCATCTAGGTCTGTGACCCAGATCTAAGTATGGGCAAAGCAACAGAGTCCTGCCGCAATGCTAGCAAAAAGATCCCTGTAATCTCCTTCTGACCAATTGGTCAAACCCCTTACTGTCTATGGGCTGAGAGCTCTGGAAGCATCCCTTGCTGCTGCTGCTCCTGGTTCATTTGCTCCCAATGTCTACTCCTGGATTGCAATGGTTGGGGCTATAATGATGCAGCCTGTGCTGTAATGTACTCTACTCTCACCTAGGTGTGACAGACCTTTCCTGTTGACCTTCAAAGTTGTCTTTCGTGTCTATGGGCTGAGAGGTCTGGAAACCATCATTATTGCTGGTGATTCAGTCACCCTGAGACCTGCTCTTGGTTTGTTAGGGCTTGGTCTGCACTGGTGCAGCCTATGCTCCTCTCTAACCCTGGTGCAACAGACCTTTCCAGCTGACCTCCCAAGTTGGGCTGGAAATTTGTTTCACTGCATCTTTTTTTTGGAGGATTCTGTTGCAACAGAATTAAAGTCATTAAAAAAAAATTTTCAGAGGAGTACGGGGGAGAACTCAGGTGAATCCCTGCCTTTGCTCCCCTCCTGATTTTACTTTTATTATAAGAAAGTAGCCCTATTAAAAAAATATATTTGAGAAAATTTGCAAAGTGGAGTCCTTTGACATATGATTTACTCAATTTATGAGAAGATGAAGGGATATATATTTGCCTTTGCTCTTATATTCTTATAATTAAGATCAATTCATTTTAAAACCCAATTTTATTGCCAGAATACTGCTCAATCTAACTCTACTCAGGTCCTTGATCTTATTAAATTTAAATGTAAATCTCAGCATCCATTAATCAATAAATTTTTATTGTCTATGATGTTCCAGGAACTATGCTAAATGATGTGGGTACAAAGACAAAAATGTAACAATCTCCACCCTCAGTGGATTTATGGTTGGTCAGGGGAGATGACATTTATGTAAAGAAGTATAATAAAGTGTTTCCACATGTAATATGAATTATGGGTGAGGATTAGGAAGTTTAGGCTTACCTCTTAGACTTCTATTAAGTTTTCATGACCTAGTCTCCTTGGAAGAGACTTATAATAATTCTAAGGGAAGAAGGATGAATCTTAAAGTGAAACCAGGTATACACTGGCAAATCATTACAAAAGGGCACTTCTTTCTCTTTATTTTGAGTGGCTTCCAGAATATTTTGTTTCCAGGGGCTTTTGATTTTTTTTTAAATTATGCTTTAGTTAATAATCTTTCTCTGTTCTGCTCACTGTTTTTTATTACCTTAAGCTGGCTAAGAAGCTAGACCATAGCAAATTGGCACTAGCAGGGTTTTGATTTCCATACTTCATTGTGCATTAGTGAATATCAGTACTCTGCTACTTTTTCATTCCTTGTGTTGGAGACAGAATATATCCCAGCTTTTCCTGTACTAATTTTATAAATATCTGTCACAGCAGACAACAAATATTAGGGTCTGCTAATATAATAAAAATAGGAATAATGGTAGAAATGAAAAGACTAGAGGAACCAAGGAAAGGAGAAAAGGCTGTATGTTATTATAGGCAGATTGAGAAATTATTAATGGAAGTAGAAAACTCTTTCACATTGAAAGGTTGAACTAGTTGCTTCCTTCTAGAACTCAAAGTCTTGAAAGAGACTAAAGGGCATTTGGAGCATTTTGCCAAATCTTGTCCGGTTACCAGTTATCATTTTGCCAAATCTTGACATACGTTGGTCACAGTCTCTTTTGGTGTAGCATCAACTGCATTGTTAATTACAGGAGTGACCACAGTCATTGGTATCCCTTAGGGCTTTTGGAAGAAAGTCCAAAAAAGCCCACATCAATGGCTGGCTAAATGTTCACCTCTTAAAAAAAAAAAACCGCACATGGTGTCAAGATGGAAAATGGAATTGCAGCTTCTGTCAATCTCTTGACCTGGTTTCTTTTTCTTTTCTTTTTTCATGGGTCTCAATGAGACCCATGATATATTAGCCCATAGTATCAATAGCTGGTGGATTTTCAGAAAGTGTCTTTGCTTCCATGACAAGTTTGACAAATGGTTACATTGAACAAATTAGTACAAATATGTACTAACTAAATACAAAGTAAATTTTGTGTGGGGAAGGCAATAGCTTGGAAAATCAGTAAAATTTTCATAAAGAATATGTAACTTGAGCAAGGTTTTAAAGGAAATGAAGTCTTCTGTGAAGTAAAAGTGAGAAAAGAGTGCTAAATAAGAACATGCTAAATAAGAACAGCCAATGCAAAGGCAAGGAGACAGGAAATGCTGTTTTGAATGTGAAGAACAAGAAAACTAGTTTATTTGGACTGTCAAGAAAGATGAGGATAGTAATGCTTAATAAGATTGGAGTGGTAGTTTCGAGCCAAGTTTGAAGGGTTTTAAAAACCAAACAGAAAAGTTTCTATTTGATCCTAAAGGCAAAAAGGAATCATTGTCAGATTTTGACAATCACTTTTTTTGACAAACTGAAAGGAAGCCCTGAGAGCTGATGAGATCATAGAAGGCCAAGACAGAATCTTGACATATACTCACAGCTAGAGTGCTTTACATGGATGATGAGTCCACAAAGGAAAGTGAAAAGGAGTGGAATGAAGGGTGATATGAGAATCAAGAGAAAGCAGGGCAGAAAAACTCAAGGAGGAAAAGGTGGTCAGTAATCATAATCCTCCTTTTACAGATAATGAGATAAGAGATTTGCAAGGATAACAGAACTAGTAAGTATCTGAGGAAGGATTTGAATTTAGGTCTTGATTCCAAATCCAGCCCTTATTTACTACATCACCTAGTGGTCTCCTGGTCAATATACTATATTGACTATATAATCTCTCTCTCTCTCTCTCTCTCTCTCTCTCTCTCTCTCTCTCTCTCTCTCTTTCTTTCTCTCTACACATATCTATATATCTATATCTATATCTATCTATCTATGGATATATTTTTATATACTATAGAGAGGTTGAGAAAGTTGAGGATTGCAAGAAACCCATTTGATTTGCTAATTAAGAGAACACCAGCAACCTTGCATGTTAAGATACCTTCAAGTTCTGCTCTCATGAGGATAGAGAGCTAATACAATTTCTATGATAAAAGCAAAAAAACATTCCCTGTTGACTGATATGCAAGGTTTTATTTTGTACCAACTTTGGAAACTGGCTTGATGTTTTCCCATAAAGTAGACTAGTCATATTTGATTTTGAAGCACTCAGATCATTCCATTTAGGTTCCTTAGGAGTAGCATCTGTACATCCAAGGGTGAAACTTGATCCTGAGTGCAAAAGTCTAGTAGGTTGGAAAAACAGAAACTGAGCATATTGCCCTAACCTGAGGTACACATTCCACTAAAACAAATCAATAAACCTCTAAGCTATGTCTCTGTAGGTCCTCTTTTCTATATTGTCATTGCTTTCTTGAAAGGTCACAGTTCATGTGAGGCAGTGAGAAAGCAAATTGGATTGGATTTTAGGGGTTCTATTGCCACAAACTCCCTGAGATCTTGAATAAATCATTTAATCTTTTTGGAATACAGTTTCCTCATCTGTGAAATGCAGCCCAAAAGACTTGCCCCTAACTCACCTGACTGGAATGTTGTAGGAGATGATGCTTGTAAAGTGTTTTGGAAACAGATAACATGAATATAATAGCTGGCATAACAAATATTTTTAAAGCTGTATATTTAAAGTTTAAGAGATTGGTTTTGGGTCATTAGAAGGAAGAAGGGAGTGAGGAAGCAAAGGAGGAGAAAGGGATAAAGTGAAATGTGGTTGTCATTGTTTTTTCTGGTGACTGAATCTCAAAAGAAAGTCCCAGTCTAAAAGCCACAGTCTAAAAGCTCATGAGGATAATAAGTGGGGATGTAGAATAAATGTACATTAGATTAAGATGGTCCTAATCCTTTTCCATTTATCTACCACATTTGATAGTGTAGACCACCCTTTCTACTTGGACACTCTCCTCTCTATATTCATTTAACTACTTTTTCTTGGCTTACCTTTTACCATTTTTCCTTGGTCTCCTTTGCTCATTTATCATTCATTCACATCTTGCTCCCTAACTATATTTGTTCCTCAGGATCTGTCCTGGGCTTTTTTTTTCCCCTCTATATTTTCTTTCTTGGTGGCATCCTCAGATCGTATTATTTCTATGCATGTGACTACCAGATCTCCATCACATCTCCAAGTTTTAGTACTATGTCACCCTGTGACATGACTACCTTGTATTTAACTACTTTGTATAAATATTTATGTATTATTTAAATTTATATTTATGCATTATATATTTGTATATATTCTTGTCTCTTCTCTTAGGATATAAGTTCATTGCCAGTAGGCATTATTTTATTCTTTTCACTTGTTTCCCCAGTGCCTATCACATGCAGTGCCTGGAAAATCTGAGGCCCATACTTGTTCCAGGTTACATAATTGGTATCAGGAATGGGGACTAAAACCCATGTCTTCATAATTCCCGGAAAGACACTTGGTAGAGGATAGGGCAAACCCTTTCACTTCCAGATTATGATAATTATGGTGTAACACTGGCCACACATTCCACAGGATATTATTTGTTTGAGACAAGTGCCTGACGTGGACATGGACACAAATGTTCGAATTCCTAATCTATTTGCCATCATTTTGGCTCTCTTCTGGAACCCTCTAGTTTACTAATGTCTATTTCAAAGTGATCAGAATTGAAAACTAGATTCCAGTTATGGTCTAACCAGGACAGAGTACATTGGCACCACTACTTCCCTAGGCCTAATTCTCTCTTTTTGTCTTTAAAAATATTTAAATAAAAACATTTTCAGTAAGCAAAATCTTCCTCATTCTCCACCCCTCCCCCACACTGAGAATGAAAGAAAAATAACACCTTTGTTATAATGTGGCAAAACAAATTTCTGTGTTGGCTATGTCCAAAAGGAAAAAAAGCATACCTATGTATATATACTTGTGCATATACATGTATACATATACAAACATAAATGGCATATGTTTTACCCCTCCCCCTTCTAATTTCCCTCTTGAATGAAAGTGAAATATATGTTTTTACTCAATTGTGTATGTATATTCTTCCCTCCTGTAATGCCAAGCAAAAAGAACTTCCAGGTTTGTATTACAAGCATAGAAAACACCATTTTTTCAGTGACAGATTAAGGCAAAACATTCACAGAAAATCAAAATGTAGTATAACTCAATAATTTAGTAAGTCCTTAACTCAATTGCTAAGTACCAAGGTCCAAGTGCCCCACCTCTGGGCAGTACATTAGTCAAAGTAGCCCACCCCTGAGCGGTACATTCATTTAGTCAGTCAACAAAATCTCTCTTCTCAAATGGAGATTAGTTTGCAATCATAAACAAAGTACATTCATTTAGTCAATCACAGAGCACAAAAAGTCAAAAGTTTCCCACCCGTGGATCACAACTGAATTACAATATCATCCATTAATACCAAGTACTCTTCTCAAAAGGGGCAGTGGAGAGAACAAAAGGCCATCCACCCTTAAGCTACAACAAGGTTAAGATATCATCACAGTATTTAATACCCAAGGAGAAGTCTTTTCTTCATCTTGACCTGAGGCAAGTTCTCAGCAATCTCTATTCCTGGGAAGACAAAGCTTAACAAAGCCATAATGTACATTGCCAGTGTCCTCATTAATCCACTCTCTGCCTACTCAATAGTCTCAGAATGCCTGAAAAACAACAGCAAGACCCTCTTCCAGGATTTCTGTACACATACAACATGAAAATCTTCCTTCAGGGCTTCTGAACCAACAGCCAGGTTCCAGGACCTCTGCAACAACAGCACTGTCCCTTACCAGCAGACAAATCTGGCAAAACAACATCAAAACAGACAGACAAAATACTGCCATTGCAGCCATGCTTCCTCAGTCCTCAGCAGCTCTGGGTGGCAGTTCTCAAAAGTCCTGGGCAGCTCCAACTGGCCCTCAGCAGTCTTCTCGCAGCAACTCTGGCCCCTGGCAATTCTCCTCTCTCTCTCTCTGCCTCCAGGATACTGCTCCCTAAAAGTTCTTCTGGCTTCCTCTGCTTGGACCTTCTCTCTGCTTGTGCCTCTGTCTAAATTCAGGGCACCAGCTCCTCCCAGTTCAGCCCTTTCTCAACAAGTCCATCCTACAAGTGGGATTCACAAGTTCTGGGTTTCAACATTCAATTCAAAAACCAAGCCAATACAGGGAGAACTTTAAATTCCATTACCATTACACCTCCTTTAACTAGTTCAGATAAGAACAAGTTTCAATGCTCCCATCCTGGTTTTCATCGACTTCTACTTTCACACCCTGATTATGTGAAACAATTTCCCCTAACTTTCCTTCCCTCTTTGCCCCAGAACATTTTTCTTCAGTTCTTTTAAGATCATCAAATACAAAAGAACCACTGCTAGAACTTCTCTCTAATTAGACTCCTTCTGTATCCCTTCAGATACTTTGCCATTTCTTCTATTTTTTTTCCGTTCTTTTTGTCTTGGTTTTAATATTCTTATTTTTTCATGGAGTCGTTAAGTTCTAACTTTCTTAGGTCAAATTGTTAATTGACTTTCCAATTCTTTCTTCTCTAGCTCTTATTTATTTTATATTTTTCCCTTTAGCACTCTTATGTTATTTATCAAAAACATTTTTGGTTCTTAAAAAAACTTCATCTTTTCTGGGAATTCTAGTTGAATTTGCATCTAAGCTGCATTTTTTCCTTGAGACTGCTTGTAGATGTTTTGGCTTCATTCTCTTCTAGATTTATCTCTTAAGTTTCCCTGTCACCACAATAACTTTTTATGGTGGGAATCTTTTTTCATTTGCTCATTCTTTGAATCTGCTTTCTGACATTTTATGCTTAGAGCCAGGCTCTGTACTTCTGGAAGAAATGTCTGTCCTGGCCCTACTGTTATTTCTTGAGGATATTGAGGGGTGTACTATTCTGAACTTTCAGGGGCAGCTAACACAATGCATCTGCCAAGATTTAGTGCTTTAAAAATGGTTTGATCCAGGGCAAAGTGTGATCATTGTCCTGCTGGTCTGAGCTCTGTAAGTTCCTGACCTTGGTTTGGGTCTAAGTAAAAACAGACTGCTGCCGAATTCAATCACTATTAGCCCGTGGGAAAGGTCTACTGGTTCAGAGTGACAAACCCATTGGTCTGGCATTTGTACCTTGGTATTCATCTACAAGTTTCAGATTGGGTTAGAAGCTGGGACCAATACTTCACTCTACTCAGTAACAACACAGTTGCTGCTTGTCTAATAAACTTGCTCCTTGCTCAGTGTAGAGGATAAGGTCTACTCCTTATTCTGGACTAATACTTAGAGGTGCAAGTCCCCTGGGTAGTAAATGACAAAACTGACAGTTTTGTATTCTGATGGAGCTTGCTTTTCTTGCTTTAGTGCAAAACCTTTCTCTGTACTGAATAACTCTAGATGGCATATCCTTGTCAGATCCCATCCCTGGTGTCTGTGGATCTCTCTATCTCCTTTTTGTTACCTAGGATGGAAAAATGATTCATTTTTTTTCTTGGACTTTCAGATCATGCCTGATGCATTTTCTAGATCAGTCTGGTGCATTTTTTAGATCTGTTGGGGAGAATTGTGAGGCAGGATTGAGCTATACATCTTTCTACTACTCTACCATGTTGGTTTTGCTGCACCATGACTCTATTAATGTAGTATAATTCCAGTCCCAAAGCCCATTGGTATGAGACTCTCTCCTTATTGGTAGAGAGCAGTGCCCTAAGCCTCTGTGGAGGGTGAGAAGAGTTGGTGAAAGCAGGAGGAAGGAGAATTCTGCAGTTTTTCCAGTCACTTCAAGCTCTTCAAGGTCTTTGGATGCTTCTGGCTTTGAGAGCTCAATGATGAAAATTTCACTTCAGGTTGCTGAAGGAAAAGATTGTGCAGAAGAAGCTGACATGAGACAAGATGACAGTCTTCATCATGGCCTTAGCTTGTTCCACTAGCGACTTTGGGAAACTTCCCCTGGGGTGAATTCTGGGACTCTCTTTCAACTGAATCTCTGAGTTACTTTACTCTCTTTGCCTAATGTAAAGTTAGGCTCCTATTAGGGAGAGCTCCTTTGCTCTTTGACAATATTGGCTGCTACACATTTTCCTATGTATACTTTCTCTGATTTCTGTTTTACTATTTTATTGGATAAATTGGTTTCTTTGATAGTTCTAAATGTGGAACTGGTATTTATCAAGAAGGGAGAAAAGAGTCGGGTATAAAACTTGACAGCAGTCCTTCTGCTTCCCTCATTAATGAAATAATGATCAGAAATTAACTTAAACTTGAAATCCTTCTCCCCTAGACTATTAATATGTAAGGGAACAAGTACATATAATTTTAGCCTAGTACCCCATCAATTTGACTAAAGAGGACTACTAAATATTAAGTGTCTTAGGCTTGGGGATTGTAGTCTGGGGCATCACAGAGTACCAAGGCACAGGAATACTCCTGAGGGGCAAATGCAACAGAGTTAAGTACACAATGAAGGCAGAAATATGGAGGCGGGGTGAGGTGGGGTGGGTAATATTTGAATTCCACAAGGAGAAGAGCTAGGGAGGGGACAGCAACTGGGAGGGTTAAGTTGCTTTGCAAAATAGCCAAAGGTTGGGGAGTGGTGCCATCTGGTCAGAACAGTGACTCCAGGGGCTCAACATGCTGCAACTAGGAGTTTCCAGAGCTATCACTAGGCCTGCTTACTGACTGCAGAGTCAGTGAGGTCAGGTAGCCCATTCTGATAACTGTATTTGACAACCCCTTCACTCTGAAAAAAGCAAAGTCATGGCCTCTGGTACCAATTTCCTGCTCCCCATCCCCCACAGTGATCAAAGTTTCCCTGGGAGAAATGTGGAGGGAGAAAATGTTAAGGATGTCTATTTTGCCTTCCTTTGAACCATACAACTACACACTAAAGGTACATGTAGGGATGGTCCTCACAAGACGTGGGGGCTCTGTCCATAGAATATAATTTGCTGGTAGCTTATTTTTCCAAGAACATTGTGATGGTTTTGGGCCATTTTTTCTAGAAGTTGGGTCAAAATTCTTATCTTGCACTTTTTAAAATTTTCAATTTATTTATTTATTTTTATTAATTGATTTGTTTGTTTGCTTTTAATTTACAAGATTCAGTTCTACAATCCCTTGAATTTCAAATTTTCTCCCCTCACTTCCCCCCCCCCCCCATGGTGGCATGAACTCAAGTACAGGATCTGCAAATACTTTCATATTGGACATTAGTCTGGTTATATAGAAAGGTTGTAACCAATGGAGTGAACAATGGGAAAGAAGAGACAAAATCAAACATAGAAAAGAACAATAGCATGTATTTGCTTCAGTCTCCATTTAAACTCTGTTCTTTCTAGATCTTTCTCTGAATGTAGACATCTCCTTCCATCCTGAGACTTTTAGAGTTGTCTTATACCTGTGCGTTGCTGAGAAGCGTTTTTTTGTATGCTTATAGATATTTTTTAATTTCTACCTCTGAGAATTGCCTGTTCATATCCTTTGACCATTTATCAATTAGGGAATGACTTGCACTCTTATAGATTGTACATAATTCCCTGTATATTTTAGAAATGAGGCCTTTATCAGAGACACTGATTGTAAAAATTCTTTCCCAGTTTCCCACGTCCCTCTTAATCTTGGTTACACTGGCTTTGTTTTTACAGAAACTTTTCAATTTAATGTAATCAAGATTATCCATTTTACATTTTATAATGCTCTCCAACTCTTCTTTGGTCATAAAGTCTTTCCTATTCCATAAATCTGACAGGTAGACTATTCCTTGCTTCCCCAGATTATTTACAGTATCAGCCTTTATATCTAGGTCATTTGGACTTGATTTTGGTGTACAGTGTTAGATGATGGTCTATGCCCGGTTTCTGCCATACTATATTCCTGTTTTCCCAGCAGTTTTCATCAAATAGTGAGTTCTTATCCCCAAAACTGAGGTCTTTGTGCTTATCAAACAGTATATTACTATAATTGTTGACCACTGAGTCATTTGTACCCAGTCTGTTCCATTGATCTACTACTCTATTCTTCAGCCAGTACCACGCAGTTTTGCTGACTGCTGCTTTATAATAGAGATTAAAATCTGGTATGGCTAGGTCACTTTCCCTAGCATTTCTTTTC
Organism: Pseudochirops cupreus; assembly: GCA_028627135.1. Taxonomy (NCBI): domain Eukaryota; kingdom Metazoa; phylum Chordata; class Mammalia; order Diprotodontia; family Pseudocheiridae; genus Pseudochirops; species Pseudochirops cupreus. The sequence continues at coordinate 326,470,303 of CM053581.1, forward strand.
ATTAATTGCCTTGATATTCTGGACCTTTTGTTCTTCCAAATGAATTTTGTCGCTATTTTTTCTAGCTCAGTAAAGTAATTTTTGGATAGATTGATTGGTATGGCACTAAATATGTAATTTAATTTAGGTAAAATTGTCATTTTTATTATATTAGCTTGACCCAGCCATAAGCAATTGATGTTTTTCCAGTTGGCTAGATCTGATTTTATTTGTGTGAAGAGTGTTTTGTAGTTGTGTTCATGTAGGTACTGTGTTTGTTTTAGCAGGTAGATTCCCAAATATTTTATAATGTCTACAGTAACTTTAAATGAGGTTTCTCTTACTATCTCTTGCTGTTGGACTTCGTTAGAAATCTATAGGATTGCTGAAGATTTATGTGGGTTTATTTTATATCCTGCAACTTTGCTAAATTTATTTATTGTGAAAACCCACAATTTCTAAAAAGTTCTATCCAAGCTAGAAAGGCTTTCAAGTTTAGGCCCCATAATAGAACCATGTTGTTGGATCATTCAAACTGTGCATGAAACACATCAACTCTTGTGGCTGGAATATTGCTAACACCTGTCAGGAGAGAGAATTTGGGAATTCAAAGATTTGGCTTATGTTGTTATTTGAGTTAATGATTTGTCAGGGTTTCTATTATAAATCCTTATTTTTTTTCAGGGATTTCTAACTTAGCTGTAAACATTTTCTCCAGGATAATCTTTGAGACTTTTTCTTTTTAATCTATATAACACATGTGTATGTTGGGAGAGAGAGAGAGAGAGAGAGAGAGAGAGAGAGAGAGAGAGAGAGAGAGAGAGAGAGAGTGTTTGTGTGTGTGTGTGTGTGTGTGTGTGTGTGTGTGTGTGTGAGTGTTTACAAGGATTCTAGGAGGCTGGGGAAGTTGTGCATTGTAAAGTAGTACAGTGGTGAGAAATGGGGGAAAGGTGATAATTGGTTTCAGATTCTCTTTTTGATGCTGCTAGGACTCAAAAACTGCTTCATTACCTTACATCAAATTGGGGATGCGTAAGGTTGAAATGACATCCTGTTTAATTTAGTACCAATAACAGCAATTCACAAAATAAAGACCAAAGGATGAAAGAATTAGTTCCTTCATGTGTAGGAATTAACCCAATTTTCACAGACTTTATACTCTTGGGAGACCCACTGGAAATCACTAAATCACTGCAATTGCAATGGGACATTCTCAGCACCTGAGCCTGGACAGTATTTTTCCTCTAGGCCTAACTGCTCCATCTTCTTCTATCATCAGAGAGGTGGCAGTTGGGTATAGTAAGAATAACTTATATGTAACTTTTTTTTTTTGCTTGTATGGTATGTGGAGGGAGCATCAACTCTCCCATATGGGGCCTCCAAATTAGCAACCTCAGGGTCAAGGTATTCTACGGATCTAAATCCATAATCTGTGAATCCCTAATAAATATTACTTGTTTTCACTACTCATTCAGAGGAAATGGTCTAAATTGAAGACAGTTAATGAAATAGCGAAGAAGTTTACAATAGAAAAATTGTATAAAACTTGAGGTAGTATCCTATGCATAGGAATCACAGATATATAGGCATGAACAGAAATAATATATGTAGCTAAAACACGTTTGAAGAAGTGCCTTATGCCTCTGATGCTATTGGACCACAATACCTTCTGGTTATGTCATCAGACTGCTCTTTACCAGGCTTGCTCCTAGTTCTACTGGTTTTGCTTTTCTCTTAATAGCTGCTGGTTACCATTAAGCATAGAGCCTGAGCTAGATATTGTTCTGCTAGTATCCAGGGGTCATGTGACAGCTTTTGGATATATTATTCTTTGCTGAGTACTGGTACACTGGGCCTAGATGATCTCTTGGTGGCTTCTTAGTGCATAGTGTCTTTGTCTTCTGAAACATGGCTCCTAGCTCCTAGCTATTGTTGTTTAGTCATTTCAGTCACTTCCAACTCTTTATGACCCCATTTGGGATTTTCTTGGAAAAGTTATTGGAGTGGTTTGCCGTTTCCTTCTCTTGCTCATTTTACAGATGAGGAAACCGAGGCAAACAGGGTTAAGTGACTTGCTCAGGATCACCCAGCTAAGTGACTGAGGCTAAATGTGAGCTCAGGTCTTCCTGACTCTGGACCTGTTGCTCTATCCACTGTACCACCTAGCTGCCATCACCTTTTTAGTATCACCTGACAGCCATAGAGTGGTTAGTTTCTCCCAGAAACTGTGAATTTGCTTCTACTTTGTTGTTGCTGTTGTTAATCTCATACTTTTCTTTACACTTTCAGCTTTTTTATTTTTATTTTTGAGGTAGTTTAGTTACCTATACCTTTTTTGGTTGCTGCATTTGCTTGTATTTCTGTTTTCTGACCTGTTTTAAAAGTAAAGATGTCCAGGTTTGATTTTCTTTGAAACAATTCTTCCAATGTTTGTTTGATTAAAAAACCATCTTTTTCATTAAAGGTTAAGCTATATTTTGTATGCAAGGTCACCTTAAGTTGCAATTTGTGCTTCTTTGCTCTTGAATACACATTGTTACCTTTCCTCCTTCATTTTTTGGTGGGTACACAATAATCTTCTGTAAATCAAATGTTCTTTCCTTTATATTAGAAGGTCTCTCTCTTGGTGCCTTGTAATAGTTGTGATTTTTATTGGAATTATTCAACTTACTATGCTGTGCTTTGGAATTTGCTGCATAGCTTTCTTTCTTTCTTTTTTTCTTTCTTTCTTTCTTTTTTTCTTTCTTTCTTTCTTTTTTCTTTCTTTCTTTTTTTCTTTCTTTCTTTCTTTCTTTCTTTCTTTCTTTCTTTCTTTCTTTCTTTCTTTCTTTCTTTCTTATAAGCAGATTCAAGAGAAGAGAATAATGTAGAAGTGAAGTGGTTCACCAAGGGACCAAGATGGGGAATAGAGAGAAGAGGGCTAGTACAGGGAAGATGAGGGGATTTAGCAGGTTGAAGGATTATAGGTCATGGTGCAGTAGGATTTGGTAAAGGAAGAATGAGGGAGAGATGGAGAACCAACAGTTATGGTTGGATTAGGGGATTTTTGGAGCTCTTGAAGCTGGAAGGGATACAGTTGTTAGTGATAGCAAAATGAAGGGTATGGCCATCTTTGTGTATGGATGAGATGGGGCAGAGGAACAGGTCATGGAAGTAAGTAGATTGAGGAACTGAATGTTTAGGGTGTTTGAAGGAGAGTCAGTATTTATGCTAGCTAAAGTCCCCTAGGTAACATATAACTTCCATAACTAAAAAAAAAAATTGCTTCATCTACTTCTTTTCTCATTTTTCATATGATTTTTAATATTGATAACATATTCAATTTAATTTTTGTGGTATATGCTAGTGTAAACTTAATTTTTGTAAGACTTTTCAATTTTATCACAATTTTTGTCAAATAGTGAGCTATTTCTTAGTTAATCTATATTTTGAGGTTTTTATAAATTTTGTAAGTATTTCAAATGGGGGTTCTCTTTTAATTATTATATCCTGGGTTTTGTTATTTTTCTTTGGAATGTCATTGTTTTGGGGGGGTTTATTTTGTAACTTGTAGCTTTACTAATGAGAAAAATCTTCGAGTTTTTTTCACTGATTCCCTAGCATTTTCTAAGTAAACATTCATATTTTCGACAAATAGGTATGGTTTTGTCTTCTCTTTGTTTATCTTAATGCCTTTAATTGTTTCGTCTTGTTATTGCATTATCTAGAACTGTGTCAAACATCATTGGGGATTTGTTCTTTATTGGAAAATTGCTAGTGTAGTGAAAGCTTGTAGATCCTCAGGCTGATATGTCTCTGAGATCTTATAGTAATATAACACTCAGCACTGCAAGAAAAAAGCAGTAAGACCAGTGAAGAACTTTCCTCCAGAAGTGTGGCAGAGCTTAGTCCTAACATCAAATCTGAAGTCAGGAAGTAGGCTGGAATAATGGGCATACAAAAAAAGAGAATGAAACCCAATATAGTAAGCTATTATGGCGGCAAGGATATTCAAGATACAAACTTGGAAGAGAATGACTCCAAAACATCTATCAGCAGTGCCTCAGAGAAAAACATGACTTGTGCACAAACTCACTTATCATTCCTAGAAGTGATGAATCAAGGATTTTTTTAAAGTTTAAAAATGTTTTTATAAGTTAAAGGAGAATGCTTGAGGGGGAAAGTGGAGAAAGGAATGAAAACTATGGAGAGAAATCAACAGCTTGGCACAAGAGATATAAAGTTCTGCTTAAGAGACATATATCCCATATGTACACACACACACACACACACACACACACACACACACACACACACACACACACAACTATCCTAATACTGAGAAAAGTCTCATGAATCACAAATATTATCTTTCCATGTAGGAATGTAAACAATTTAACTTTAATTTTAAAGTTCCCTATGATTTCTCTTTCCTGTTTATCTTTTCATGCTTCTCTTGATTCTTGTATTTGAAAGTCAAATTTTCTGTTCAACTCTGGTCTTTTCATCAAGAATTCTTGAAATTCCTCTATTTCACTGAATGTTCATATTTTCCCCTGAAGTATTATACTCAGTTTTGCTGGCTATGTGATTCTTGACTTTAATCTTAGCTCCTTTGACCTCCAGAATATCATATCCCAAGCTGTTTGATCCCTTAATGTAGAAGCTGCTAGAACTTGTGTTACCCTGATTGTGTTTCCACAATACTTAAATTGTTATTTCCTGACTGCTTGTAATATTTTCTCCTTGACCTGGGAACTCTGGAAATAGGCTATTATATTCCTAGGAGTTTTCTTTTGGGGATCTTTTTTCAGGTGATTGGTGGATTCTTTCAATTTCTATTTTACCCTCTGGTTCTAGAATATCAGGGCAGTTTTCCTTGATAATTTCTTAAAAGATGATGTCTAGGTTCTTTTTTTGATGATGGCTTTCAGGTAGTCCAATAACTTTTTTTTTTTTTTGCTTTTTGGAGGGGGTAAGGCAGGGCAATTGGGGTTAAGTGACTTGCCTAAGATCACACAACTGGTAAGTTTTAAATGTCTGAGGCTGGATTTGAACTCAGGTCCTCCTGACTCCAGGGCCAGTGCTCTACTCACTGCACCACATAGCTGCCCCATAGTCCAATAATTTTTGAACCAGCTTTCCTGGATCTATTTTCCAGGTCAGTGGTTTTTCCAATAAGATATTTCACATTGTCTTCTATTTTTTTTCATTCTTTTGGATCTGTTTTATAATGTCTTGGTTTCTCATAAAGTCATTAGCTTCCATTTGTTCCATTCTACTTTTGAAGGAATTATTTTCTTTAGTGAGCTTTTGGGCCTCCTTTTCCATTTGGTCAATGCTTTGTTTGAAGGCATTCTTCTCCTCATTGGCTTTTGGACCTCTTTTGCCATTTGGGTTAGTCTATTTTTTAAGGTGTAATTTTCTTCAGTATTTTTTTGGGTTTGTTGACTCACTTTTCATCACTGTCATTTCTCTTCCCAGTTTTTCCTTTACTTCTCTTACTTGATTTTCACAATCCTTTTTGAGCTTCCTGATGACCTGCAACCAATTCATATTTTTCTTGGAGACTTTTGATGTAGGAGTTTTGACTTTTTTGTCTACTTCTGGTTGTATGATTTGTTCTTTGTCACCAAAGAAAGATTCTATAGTCTGATTTTTTCCCTCTCTTTGCTCATTTTCCCAGTCAATTACTTGACTTGAGCTTTTTGTCAAGGTAGAGCTCTGTTTCTGGAGTAGAGGGCTCTCTGTCCTAAATTTCTGGGGCTTTGCAGAGCTGTTGTCAGAGCTACTTCTAGGCACCTGTAAATTTTCAGTTTTCTAAGGTGATATGACCAAAGGAGAGGTGTTTACTACTTTCCTGGCCTGGGATCAGGTCTGTGAATGATCACAAGCACTCTTTTTTGTCTCTGAACTGTGAGGAGAACTTTCTCTCCACAGCTGCCACAAACTTGACCATGCCAGCACTCCTCCTCACCCCAGGACTGCCACCCATGACTGTGATCCTGATCCAATCAGGGCAAAGCAAGAGAATCCTGCCTATGTGACAGCAAAGAGATCCCTGAAATTGTTCTGTGATCAGCAGCTTGATCCCCCCACCATCTGTGTGCCTGGAGCTCTTCTTCTGCTGCCCAGGGGCTGGGACCTGACTGCTCTCTTCTCTTACTCAGGTCCAGCAGAATTTCCCCAATGACCTTTTCCTTTGGCATTTGTGGGTCAAGAAATCTGGAAACCACCACAGCAGCCAGTGATTCAATCCCCTGTGGTATGCTGCAGCCTGGTCTGCTCCGGCCTGGTCTGTGCAGGTGCGTCTCACGCGAGGCTGTGCTCCTCTCCCAGACTAGTGGAAAAAACCCTTCCTCTCTGCCTTCCAGGCTGTCTTCAGCTACAGATGTATTTCACTCTCATTTTGTGGCTTCTGTAGCTCTAAACTTTGTTTGGAGTAATTTTTTTTTACAGGTATTTGGAGGTGACTGGGCGATGAGCTCAAGAAAGTTCCTACTTTTACTCTTTCATCTTGGCTCTGCCCCCTGGAGTAGTATTTCTTACATCATATTTTTTTTTGTCATATTCTTCTCAGAGATCTATAATCCTTAAATTGTCTCCAGACCTTTGAGACAGATATGTTTTGCTTGAATAGAAAACTTGTTTTCTTTTAATTTTATTGCTTTTAACTTTTCTTCTAGCTTGTCCTTCTCTTCTATATATTTGCATTTCCAAACAATTGTTTCTTTAGTGAGATCTGCCATCACAGATTCAAATTTTTCTATTTAGAAATTATTGTTGGGCAGGGTATAAATTTGACCCTCACAATTCTCGTTTCTTTTTTAAATAATTCAGAAACAGCATATTGTAGATTCACATTTTCCTCAAAATCCCCATTGTTCTTTTGTCTGAAATATTGAATCATTTTCCTTTGTTTTGTAGCATTTATTCATATTTTGCTGAACTCATTTATTAGATACAAAAGCTGTATTTCCTTCTGCCATTAATATTTTCCCTGTTAGTTTATCTGCATATACTCACAATATTTGAGTTTTCTTACTACTGTAATCTTAAGTAATTTCAATCTTTTTTTCCCCCATTTATTTCCCCCTATTGCTCACTTTCTGGTTCTCTTTCCTCAAATGTCAGTTTTCTTGGGTGTGAGATTTCAAGCATTTAAGCTTCCTCCCGTGCTGAGCAATTTTTATTTCAATAGTTTAGGTCTCTGCCCCAGTGACTCCTGAGGGGACAGAATTGGCTGAAGTTGGATGTTGTTCTATTTATTTCAGGGTTAATAGAGTGTCCCAAAGTCCTCAGTTATTTAAACCTGTATCACAGTGTTACCACACTGCTGATATCATAGCCTGTTCAAATTTCTGCTGTTTGATGTCTGGATTCCTAAAGCACTGAGAGAAGTGGTGGTAGTGGTATAATCAGGGAATGGGGACTGTTTCTATTACAAGCACAGACACATATCCTGTTCAGTTCTCTCTGTTTCTCCACTCCCCTATAGCCTCTGTTATAGCAAGGAATGCTAAGCAAATTTTTGCAGTTTGGAGTTTGGAATTTCATGGCACTGGAAAGCAGAGATGCAGTTAGAGTGTGGGATTGTGTTTTGTTGCAAGTTCATGGGTTCCATTAGCTTGTTACTTAGGTCATGGTGGGTGGTGGGGCAGGGGTGCTGAGTGAGTGTAAATGAAGTGTTTATTCATGAGCTTTTCTTTTCAAAACTAGCTTTCTTTCTGGATGTCCTAGGCAAGATGGCTGAATTTTTTTTTTAATCTTTGATGCATAATTTCTTGTTTGAGAGATTTGAAAGTTCATGAGGATCAGAGAAAATGTCTAGTCATTCATTTTGTGGGTTAAATGATCTGACTGCCTCATCAGTTGATTTGGGATTTTTTTTTCCAGTGGCCCTCTATTTAATAAAATTTCATTGTGTTATGATCATTAAGGATGTGCTTAATATTTAGTCTGAATGAAATGCTTTTCTAAATTCATTGGTGTGGTTTTTATTTTTTAATACATGGTCAGTTTTTTTTATGTTAGGGTGCTAAGTATAGTTAAGAATATGTATATTTCTTTCAATTTCCATTCAATAATTGCCAGAGATTTATCATATACAATTTATCCAGAGTTACTAAAACAAAGGAAAAATATTGGAAGGAAAGAATTCAAATACTGAGAAAGGTTCACACAAGATTTAGAAAAAAAGGTATAGAAAGGTATAGAAATTGTAGAAAACATAGGTGAGATATTCTGCATAGGTGTCAGTCAATGAGCATTTAGTAATTACTGTTATGCTCCAGACACTGTACCTACTGGGAATATTACTACCACACACTTTCAGTATAATTTTGCAAGGGAAAAGGGAACATACAAGAAAATGGAAAACTTAAACATTACTGATGAAAAAAAATTACAGTTGAATGGTAGCTCTGAAATAAAATACAAAGGTAAAGAGAAAATTAAAGGATTTCCATGTTATATGACAAAAAAATAGCAGATAGACTTTTTCTATGATCCTTAAAAGATCTCCAAAGTCTCCAAAATTGGAATTGTATGCAAGAGACAAAGAAATTTAATCAGTGTTTATCTTCTTAAATACAAAGAAAACTAACAAAATAACAGCCCAATAAAAGAATATCAGAGAAGGCTTATCCTTAATTCTTAATATGCTCTTCTAGCACACCTCCCCCACTATGTATTTTGCTTTAGACTGAGAAGAGAGGAATAGAGTGAACTGGGTAGAGTGTCCACATATGTGTGACTCTATGAGGCCTAGTGAAATGGGGGACAGTTAGAATCACATAAATTTTGATAGTCGCTATTGTGAAGAAGTGAAGAGCTTAGAATCTGATATTTCAGAATGCAAAAAAAAAAGCTTAGAACCAAGAAAAATTTACTCAGCCAAACTAAATATAATTCTATTGGGGGGTGGGGGTGGGGGTGGATTTATAATGAAATAGAGGACACACCTGATGAAAAGACCAGAGATGAGTAGAGTGTAAAGTCTTTTGTACTCTGAAGTATAAATACAGTTGTCAAGAGAAACATAAAAAAGTAAAAATAATAGATAATTATGAGGGCCTAAAAAGGCATACAATTGAATATGGGGAAATAATAGCTATGTCTCTTCATAATCCTGTTATTACCAATAGACCAGAGAAAGAGTCTAATAAAACTGCTCTTGGGAATGGTTTTGTTATGCATTGATGATCTTTAAAAAGGATGCCAAAGGATGTTTAGAAGTTCTCTACAGTTTTCATATATTAAGTCCTACATGGTTCAGGTTTTTTGACTTGTCTCATTCTTTTCCAAGCCCTATAAACTTTGTTATCTCCACACATTCTATCTTTGAGATCAATATGTTTTACACAAAAAGAGAGAATGTTTTCTTTTAATATTATTGCTTTTCTTTTGGCTTCTTTTCTTGATTGTCGTTCACTTCTTTGTATTTGAATTCCTACTCAGTTGTCCTTTCTTTTCTTTGTTGAGACTTGCCATCAAAGATTCAAATTTTTCTATTCTGTCAATTATTTAAGCTGTGATGACCATAAAATCTTTTCTCATAATTTTAATCTCTCTTTTGAATCATTCCGGAAAACCATGTTATATTTCCATGTTCTCACATACTATAGAGTTCTCTTTTCAACAAGTATTGGATAGTTTTCCTTTGTTTTGTAATAGTTATTCAAAGATGTCTGAATTAATTTTCTGCATCAAGAGGCCATATTTCCTCCAATTGTTAATGTTTTCCCTCTTGATTTATTTGCTTATGCTCAAGGTCTTTGAGTTTTATTCTTCCTGAGCTCTTTGGTAATTTTCATCTCTCTTTTTTCTCTTATTTCCCCATATTGCTCTCTCTCTGACAGCTTTCTCTTTAATGGTGGTCTCCCTGGGTGATAGCTGAGCAATTCACAGATCACTTGCTTAGTTCTCTGCTCTAAATGACTTTTGCTTCAACAGAATTAGTCTCAGTTAGAAAGCTCTTTTTCTCAGACTTGTTGGAATGTCACATGTTCTCTTCCTCCCACCGTATACAGTGTCCTGTCCTGGTGTCCTGTCTGCTTCCTGTCCTTCAGTTTTCTGTCTTGCCATCAGCAGTACAGAGCATTACCACAATGGTATTGTTGATTTCCATTGTTTGAGTCTCTGAGGTTCTGTACTGGTAGGGTATAATGTTAGGCTCTATTTTAAACCTAGACATATGCCATTCTCCTTTCCCTCTGTTCTGTGCTATTCTGTGCTGACTCTTTGCTGTGGTCCCAGCAGGTTTTTATCCCCGGAGCACTGTCATAGTTGGATGTGACCTGAACAAATATCTGTAGCCTGAAGCCCAGCCTTTATGGCACTGGAAAGAGTGAAGGGGTATTGGGGCATTGACTTGGGTTTTCTTATAAGTTCATGTATCTAGCTTTTGGATTTTGTTGCAAGTCCATGTGTTGGGTACTTGGATTAAATAGTGCAATCATGCTCTTGGTAATGTGGTGGTGGGATCAGTGGGAGAGGGGGTGTTGAGTAAGTTCAAGGTAGGTGTCAGTTCATAGATTCCTCCATTTTGGATTCTGGGTGTCCTAGACCATGTAGACATTTGAGATTGCTTTATCTTTGATGTATAATTTCTGTTTTGGGGAGCCTTTTTTTTTTGAGGTTGTGGAGGTCAAAGAAAAAATCTAGTCTTCCATCTTTTTGGTCAGGTGACCCAAAAGAGGAGTGGCATTCTTAAGCAAATGAAATAGAGTGAATTACAAAAGATATAATAGATGACTTTCATTATGTGAAACTTTTTAAAAGGCTTCTGAACAAACAAAATTATTGCATCTAGGATAAGAAGGGAAATAGTCAAATGGTAAAATATCTTTGTGTCACATTTCTCTGATAATCATTTGAAATCCAAGATAAATAAATATTGTCTATCTATTTATCTCTCTCTGTCTATGATTTTGTAGGTCATATGAGTAACAAGAGAGAGAAACAGACCTTTGTAAAGGCAAGCATAAGCAGCTCTCCAGAGGAATGCTTCTGTGAATAGCTTTAAGGCTCTGATTACATAGTATAGTAAACTCTCCATTTATTCAGTAATAAACTAAGGCAAAACATTCACAGAAACCAAAGTACAGCATTCATAATAACATAACAACTTATCACTAAAGTGACCACATAGTTTTTATCAAAGTGACCACATGGTTTTAAACAAAAGATATCATTCAACAAGCCTTTAACTCAATCATCCTTAATGGGGAAGTCTCCTTAAGGGACACAAAGTACAAAGGTCAAAATTCTCCACCCCTAGGTCATATTGTCTTAATCTCTCAGTCAAAAAATCTTCTTTCTTCTTTATTGGAGATTAGTTTCCAATCATCCTTAAGAGGTGCAAGGTACAGAGTACAAAGTTCTCTCAGCCCTAGACCACAGTAAATCATGATCTCCTCAGTCAGCACTAAGTACCCAAAGAAAGGTCTTTTCATCTTGACTCAAGGCTGACTCCCAAATTCCATGGTTCCTCTTCTATGGGTCCAGCACTTACCTGAATCTACCCAACTGTCACCTTGATTCAAAGGTAGGCAGCTCTCAGTTCCTTGTTCAGCTCCTCATCCAGCTCCTTGTACGATTCCTTGTCCAGTTCCATATTGAAGTTTACAGTGTCCAGTCCACCTTGTCCTTTGCAGTTTCTGTTTCTGGGAAGTCAAAGCTTAACAGAGTCAAGACAACATTCATAAACATTGCTGGCACCATCATCAATTCACTATCTGCCTGTGAAATCAACACAAATTATCAGCCTGAGAACTCAACACAAATTATCAGTATAGTCCCAGGACCTCTGAAACCCTCCCCCAAGACTTCTGTAAAGCAAAGAGTCAGCACAGACAACAAGAGAATCCTCTTTCCGGGCTTCAACTAAGTTCCCAGGACTTCTGTACAAAGTATTACAAACAAAAATCAACACAGAACAGACAGAGTTCTGCCACCACAAGTTTTCCCTTCTCAATTCTGCTCTCTCCTGGCTTGTGTTCAGCTTTCAAACTGGTCATTAACTCCTCCCTGTTCTGCCTTCCTCTTATGTCCTTCCTGTTTCTGTCTTTGGCAAGTCCTTCCCACTGTGGGTTTCATAACTTCTCTTTCTTAACAAAGACTTGATATGATCATGGGCAAGGCTCAAAAGAAACTTGAACTGAAACAAGGTGATAAATAATTAAATAGCTGAAACAAGGTGCTAAGTACTTCTTTGCTTGCCATTACATTTTATTTGATCCTTATAACTTCTCAAATATCTCCAAAACAGACATTATATATGAAAGATAAAGCAACTTCATCTATCTATGATACTCACCAACCCTGAGCTCAGTCATTATCCTTCCCCACTACTGGCATTGAGACTGCATGAGAAGACCCAAGAATATATCACAATCTTATGAGTAAATTCACCCCCATAATCAGGGTTCCCTTCCTTCTTTACATTGTCATGAAGACCCCAGCTCCAGGCTATGAAAATTTGCCTTGGCTACAAAAGATAGAAAGGTAGCCATAGCCCCTCAGGTGCAAAACTCTGCAGGGGAGCTACAACCCTGTAGCACCAGCACTGCAACACTCAGAATTGTTGCTATGAAGTCAAAAAGCCCCTTAAATAGGAGGAGACACCATGACAGGACTCTGTGTGTTGGAGGGGCTGTGCAGCATGCAGCCAAGCCTAATGAAAAGAGAAAAGCATCCAAATAAGGCCAGTTTGGACTATCCAAAACCATGTGGGACTGAGACCTAGGCCCAGCCAGCATGGAAGAAAGATGGGATGCTTTGAGACCTAACCATCAAAGAAACCAAAATGAGAGATAGTCAGGAATTTAAAAAAAATAGAGAGAAAATAAGAAGGGCAAAAAGCCTGAAATTACTGAAAATTTCAGGAAAAAAACTCAAAGAATTTGAACATAAACAAATAAATCAACAGGAAAAACAGTAACCACAGAAGAAAATGCAATCTACAGTTCTAGTAAACAAGTTCAGGCATCCACAACAAAGGAAAATGATCCCACACTTGACAAATTATAGGACCCTGTAGAATTCAAGGAGAGCATGGAGCCACAAAATACTGTTCTCAAGTGATTCAAAGAGAAATGAGAATTATGAGAGAATAATTCATATCCTGCATATAAAAAGTAATGAGTAGAATAAAAAAAAAACCTGGAATAGCAAGCCTCGCAAAGAAATGAAAGAGAAAACAATAGATTGGGAATACAAATACACAGAAGCAAAGGATCTTCTAGCTGAAGAGAAGCAAAAAATGCAATAACATTCACTCAGTATACTCACTGTACAGGCAAAACATACTGATCCTGAAGACAAGATGCATGGAGACAATCCACATCTGAAAGACATATGTCTCCCAGAACACAATAGGACAAAAAAACCTTAACACAATAATGAAAGAAATAATGGGGAAAAAACTGCCCAGGACTTCTGAATATAGAAAATGAAACACTAATGGAAAAAATTCACAAATCACTTCTGGGCAAAACAACAACAACCAAACCTAAGGCTGCAATCTGCTTTTGGAGGCACCAACAAATTTAGTTAGCTTGACAGACGGAGGTCCCCAGATAATTCCCCCAGGTCAGCATCAGCACTGGCTCCATCAAATTCAGTTGGGTAACACAGCTCCTTCTTTCCTTCTCTCTCTCTCTCTCTCTCTCTCTCTCTCTCTCTCTCTCTCTCTCTCTCTCTCTCTCCCTTCCCTCTATCCACATAGGGTATCATACCCTTATCTGCTGATGCTCTGGCCAAAGTAATGCAAATTTAGATCACTGAAACCTTGAGCAATGTCTTGGGGTTTATAGACTAGATTTTTTTTCGTTCCCTTGTCATCCCTTCCCTTCCCTTCCCTTCCCTTCCCTTCCCTTCCCTTCCCTTCCCTTCCCTTCCCTTCCTTCATTCCCTTCCCTTCCTTCATTCCCTTCCCTTCCTTTCCCTTCCCTTCCCTTCCCTACCCTTCCCTTCCCCTAGTTTTTCCTTTTTGAATCAGAATTCTTCTTTCACAACTTGAGTAATGTGGAAATATGTTTAATATGATTGTACATATTTTTATCAGATCATTTACTGTCTTGGGGAGGGGAAGGGTACAGAGGAAGGGAGAAAAAAATTTATATATATAAGTGAATGTTGAAAACTATCATTACATGTAATTAGAAAAAAATAAAATATTGGAAGTGAAAAAAAAGAGTATATGTTGGGGAATAAGGTGTAAGAAAGACAAATAGTGATTTAGAACATTTTTGTATGACTGTAGATAGCTTTAATGTCTTTATTTGAAAACTGCCTGGCATATACTCTGATTCAGTGACTTTGGTCTCCAGGCTATTCCATGAACAAGATGTCCTATCTCTTGGTTCTGGGCATTTTCTCTGACTCCTCTATGCCAGAAATATTTTTCCTTTTCTACTCCAACTATTGATCCCTCTGATGTCCTTTAAGTACTAACTAAAATACTACTTTCTACAGGAAACCTTCCTTAATCCTCCTTAATTCCAGTGCTTTCTGCTTTTTTAATTATTTCCTATTTATCTTGCATATAGTTTGCTTTGTATACATTGGTTTGTATGTCATTTGCCCTATTAGACTATAAGTTCCTTGAAGGCAGAGACTGTATTTTACCTCTCTTTTTTTTTTTATCCCCATAACTTAACATAGTATCTGTCATATAGTGGGGATACTTAATTCTGTTACCTAGATTTCTACCTTCATCCTTGCCTTCTTGTGTATATTTAGAAAAACATCTTTTGGTAGTCTTTCTGTTGTTATTCTGTTGCTGTTACTGTTCTTGCCCATTGCATTTTTTCCCCACTCCTTCTACATTTCTATTGTTTGGGGGTGTTAGAGAAATATTTTTTTTATTGTTCTGGTTTTCTTTCTAAAAATGTTCCATACTCTTCTTATTCAATTTTATTCAATATTATTCAATAATAGAATGCTCATCATTTGTCCTGCATAGCTAAGCTCAGATTTGTAATCTAGGTTTCCCTGGGTTGCATCCTGAGGTCCATTGCTCTTTGAACATATTGTCCCATTCCTTCCTACTTTTTCTAGTGAATGTGGAATAGTTTTGCATTTTTTGGATGCTTTTTCTTTTGCATTTGAAGGTCTTCCCTTTGCTGACTTGCAGAACTTGTTGTTTTGGAATTGAATTGTTATATTTAACCACTATGAATCTTAGGGTTTGCAGCCTTGGCTTTCAAAAATTTTTATTTTTTTCTGGAATTTATCTGTGAATTCTTTCAATTTGAATTTCATTTTTTTCAGTTCAGAACTTTTGGAGAGTTCTCTTCTATTATTTTCTTCATTATGGTGTTAAGGTATTTTTTTCTTTATTGTGTTATTCTGGAGACCCTATGATCCTTAGATTGTCTATGGCATTCTGTCTTTGAGATCAGTATGTTTCATTTACATAGCGAAGACATTTTCTTTTAATGTAGATTTTTTTTACTTCTCTTCTTCTAGGTTGTCCTTCACTTCTGTGTATTTGCATTCCCAATTTGTTGTTCTCTCTTTTGTTTCTTTGGTGAGGCCTGCTAGTGCAGGTTAAGGTTTGTCTTTTCTGCTCATTGTTTTTGCTGTGTAAGACATAAATTATGCTCCTATCATTCTTATTTTTCTTTTGTACCACTAAGGTATAGTGTGTTGTGGTTCCATGTTCTCCTCAAATTCATAGGGCTCTCTATCTCATCAAATATTGGTTCATTTTCCTTTGTTTTATGGTATTTATTCATAAATGCCTGAACTTATTTACTAGATCTGAAGGACATATTTCTATTACTGTTTTTCTTGTTGGTTTAGGTCTTTGAATTTTCTTCTTCCTGAAGTCCTTGGTGTATCAGCAATGCAGTATTCACAATGCCTACAGTAACTATAAATATGCTGACATAGTTATTAATCACAAAATGGAACAGGCTCTCTACATAAGAAATATAGATAGTGCATTCATTTAAATACCAGAAAACTG
>CM053581.1:326486736-326568132 GCA_028627135.1 Pseudochirops cupreus
CCACTGCCTCTGCCGCCGCTTCCAGTCAGCACCGCACAGCGACTAGCTTGGTTCCGGCGTTCTCTTGCTCCACCCCTTCCTGCTACATCAGCAAGCTCAAGGGGCGTGGAAGATCTTCAAATCCCAGTATCGTTACACTTGGTAATTTCAATCTGCCCCACCCCTCCCTTTGTTATTACTTACTTCCTGACTCTTTTCCCTCTGTGGTTTCCATGCAGGCTGGATCTCAAAAGCATCTCAACCTCCATCCATGCTGAATAATTCACCATTCACCAACTTAAGTCTCTGCCTTAAGTGACTTTTTGGTACTCAGAACTGGCCTCAGCTGGGGACTGTGCTCTTTCCTGCAGGCTTAGTAGAGTGCTACACAACTTGCTACATGCATGGTGTCTAGTTCTTATAACCTGTAACTCTCTCTCTGTTCCTCAGTTCTCTGACCTGGCACCAGCAATTTAGAACTTTGTAGCACTGGTGCTTCTGAGTTACAGCTAGTAGCAGACTTTTGTTCTTGAAGGACTGTGGTCAATTGACTTCTGAGGACTGAGGGAAATTCTGAAGCCTGGAGCAGGGGTCTCCATAGCACTGGAAAGAGGGAAGAGGGACTGAGGTGTAGGAGTGGTTTTTATTGTAAACCTGTGTCATGTTCTTGGGTCTGCTAGCAAAACCTGGCTGCCTATAGCATGGGATGTGGAGGAGTGGCAGTAACTGAGCTCAGGGTCAGTGAGAATCAGTTTCTGGGTTTTTTTAAACTTTTTTTTTTATTCTGAATGTCCCGACCTAGACTATGGAGACAGTTGAAGTTGCTTTATCTTTGGCACATAATTTCTTTTTTGGAGAGGCTTGAGAGTTTGTGAGAATCAGAGAAAATGTCTAGTCTGCCATTTTGTGAACCCCCCCTCCCCCACTACATTGCATTTATACCAGCAATGCATGTTTAGTTAGGTATTGGGAAAAAAAGTAGATTTTATTCATAATGAGAACCGCAAAAACCATATGATTATATCAATAAATTTAGGATTTATTTTGCACTATACAAAGCCATTGTCTGTTCATTGCACTAAGAAGTATATCTTAAGTAGTATTTATCTAAAACTAAGAGCCAATATTTTGTGTAGTGAAGATAAATTAGAGGCCTTTCAAAGAGCAGGGACAAAACAATGACTACATTATCACCACTGTTAATATAAAGAGTGATAGGAATCCTAGCCATGGCAATAAGAAAAGAAGAAGAAATTGAGGGACTATAAGCACAGGCAGAGAGGGAATAATATCACTATTTCTTTTTGTAGATCACTTCATAGTTACTTTGGGAATCCGAGGAAGTTATATCAAGTTAATTGAAATAATATTATAAAGGAAATATAAAAAATACAAAATAAACCCATATAACTCAGCAGCATTTTTGGATATTCCCAAAAAATCCTAGCAGGAAGAACTAGAGAGATTCTGTGCCAAATAACTGTGTCATGAATCAAATATTTATGAGGCTATTAACCAAGGTACACACAGAAACTATACAAATATAACTTGAAAATGCTCTTTACAGAAATAAAGATAGACTTAAATAATTAAATCATTGTTTATGGGTGTGGCAGGCCAATGTTATTAAAATAACAATATTACAAAAGTTAATTTACTTATTCAATGTATCAATAAAACCAATTTCAAATGAATGTATGACCTAGACATCAAAGGTCACATCATGAGCAAAGTTGAAGAGTAAGGAAGGAAATACTCTTCTTTATCTGCTCAGTTTCAAGTCCACAGAACTAGATAACCTCATCACTTCTAATCTCATCACCATGCTACTAACTCAAGCCTTCATTGATAACACCTCCCTCTCAACCTCCTCTCCCATCTGATTGGGGGACTGGAGGATGGAGGTCCAAAACTATCAAGAGGGCAAAAACTGGATGTTTTGCTCATTTCATTTTGCATGTACTACTCTACCTGATTTCAACTCTACATTTTGTATGTTGTCTCTCTCAATTAAATTTTAAATTTCTTGAGGGCAGAGACTGTATTTCTTTTTATTGATTGTGTCTCCAGCATTAAGCACAGTACCATGCCTGGTAAATAGTAAGTGCTTAATAAATATTTATTGGATTTATTTTATTTTGGATTTATTGAAAATATGGACAAGGAAAATTTTTACAACCAATGAAAGGATAAAGAAGAATACAGAAAATAAAATGGATCATTTTTATTATATATAATCAAAAAGTTTTTACAGAAAGAAAATTAATGCATGTAAATAGGAAGGGAAAAAGTGAGAAAAAAACACCTTTGTAGTAAGTTTCTTTGAGAAGGGTCTATTTTTCAAGTGATGTGAAGAAATGACATATATATATATGTGTGTGTGTGTGTGTGTATATATATATACATATACATATACACACTAACATATATACATATGTACATACACATATAAATGTGTGTCAATATATACATATACATACATACGTGTATGTGTATGTATGCATATACCACTTCTCAATAGATAAATGGTCAAAGATATGAACAGATAGTTCTCAATGAAAGAAATCTAAACTATCAAAACTTTAAATGCACTGAATAATTCTGTCTAATGACAGTTGATGAATCCAAAGTGTAGAATGAATATAAATTTTTGGATGTTGCTAATACATGAATTAATTTTGACTATGAATATCTGATACAAGAATTTTATTTTTCTTTTCTTTTTTTTCCTGGGGAATTTGGGGTAGGGAGACAGTAACTCATGCTAAGGTTACCAAAGTGGAAAAAAAGTAAGTCACATGTAATTTTTAAAATATATATTTAAAAAGAAAAACAAGCTAAAAATGGAAATTTGGAAATTCATAATCAATTTTTTATGTTCAACTTATGTATATCAACAACGTACATTTTATTTGGTGTTTAAATTCAGAAAAAAATCCTACATGTATGAGATTAGGTGATTCTGAACCTGAGATGTGGACATCTTGTTACCTCCTCTGCTTCATTTATTGTTCAAGTATAGGTGACTAATAGCGATCTTGACCAACTGCATAAAGCTTTAGAGATAATTTTGTCAGCTTGAGAAATCTTGAGTTCTCTGTTTGGAGCTCCTTGTTGCAAGGGGAATTTCTGAATCAAGATGATCACCACTGGGAAGGAATTCAATGTATAGAATGTCTCATCAGAATCAATGGACTTGGAGGAAAATTTTTGGACAATGCATAGCTGAGGTGAAATGTAAAATGTTAGATCAACAGTTTTGCAAACATCATGTTTTGATGTTTTAAATAACAGCCTCCTGGGAGAATATAATAATAGCTATAAGCTACTGTATTTTGTTTTATGTCTCTGTAAACAAACACTTGGGAATCTTGTCTTTATAATTATTTTTTTCTTACAGGCATCACCCTTGGAAGTAACCCTTGTGGAGATGCAACCTGGCATATACTCCTACATGTACTACAGTCACAGCTGGTGGAGACACAGAAAACAAAGTTTTTACTAATCAAGTTTTTGGTAATGTCAAGTTGCTTAATGTCAGAAATTGATATGATTTTAATGATGGAAATTACATGAAAGAAGAGGTTTACTATCGACTTTTATTATTTAACTTGAAAAGCAAAGACTAAAGTAGAAGGAGACTTGGCACAAGACTTTTTGTTCACAGATGATTGTGAACTTGATGCAGCCTCTGAGGCTGAGATGCAACAAAGTATCGATCAGTTTTCTACCACTTGTGCTAATTTTGACCAAGAAAACAGAGGTTCCCCATTAGCCAGCGCTGCACCATCCATACAAAGACGTTGGTTATAGCAAATGGAAAAATTCTGAATGCTATGGATAAGTTCACTTACATTTGAAGTATACTTTCTAGGGATGTCCACACAGATGATGAGGTTGATGTATACATTGCTACAACTAGCTCAGAGTTTGGGAGGCTCCAAAAGAAAGTGGGAGAAAGAAGAGGTTTTAGGCTGCACACCAAACTTGAAGATCTACAGAGTTATTATGCTGACTTCATTGCTATATGAATATGAAACCTGAATGGTCTGCCAGCACCATGCCAGAAAATTGAATTGCTTCCATTTGAGTTGTTTTAGGAAGAATCTGGTAAGATAAAGTACCACAAACTGAGGTCCTTTCTTGAGGTGAACTACCAACTCTCTACCACAGAGAGCACAATTCTCAAATACCAAATGTATGTCTGCCTAAAAGATTATTTTATGAAGAACTCATACAAGGTAGGCACTCACATAGAGGTCAGAAGAAGCTATACAAGGTATTCAACATGGTACTAGAAATGTTAGCTTTAGCAGTAAGAAGAAAAAGAAATTGAAGGAATTAGAATAAGAGAAGAAGAAACTCCATTATCAGTCTTTGCAGATGATGATATACTTAGAGACTCTAGTAGAAAGCTACTTGAAATAATAAATAACTTTAGCAAAGTTGCAGGATATAAAATAAACCCACATAAATCACCAGCATTTCTATATATTACTAACAAAGCCCAACAACAAGAGATAGAAAGAGAAATTCCATTTAAAGTTACTGTAGACATTATAAAATATTTGGGACTCCATCTGCCAAAAAAAACCCAGGCACCATATGAACACAATTACAAAACACTTTTCACACAAATAAAGTCAGATAAAAATAATTGAAAAGACATTAGTTGCTTGTGGGTAGTCTGAGCTAATATAGCAAAAATGACAATTCTATGTAAATGAATTTACTTATTCAGCGTCATACCAATCAAACTACCAAAAGATTATTTTATAGAGCTAGAAAAAATAATATCAGAATTCATCTGGAAGAACAAAAGGTCCAGAATATCAGGGAAATTAATGAAAAGAAATACTAGGGAAGGTGGCCTAGCCATACCATATCTTAAATTGTACTATAAAGCAGCAATCACCAAAACTATTTGGTACTGGCTGAGAAATAGTGGGAGAGAGAATGGAATAGGTTAGGTACACAAGACATAGCAGTCAATGATTATAGCAATCTGCTGTTTGATAAAGCCATAGACCCCTGCTTCTGCGATAAGAACTCACTATTTGACAAAAACTGCTAGGAAAATTGAAAATAATATGACAGAAACTGGGCATAGACCAATGTCTGACACTGTATGCCAATATAAAATCCAAATGGGTACATGATTTATATGTAAAGGCTGATACTATAAATAAATTAGGGGAGCAAGAAATAGTTTATCTGTCACATTTATGGACAAGGGAGGAATTTATGACCAAACAAGAAATAGAGAGCATTATGAAATGCAAAATGGATAATTTTGATTATATTAAATTGAAAAGTTTTTGCATGAACAAAGCCAATGTAATCAAGATTGGGAGAGAAATAAAAAACTGGGAAAAAATTTTGCAATCAGTGTCTTTGATAAAGGCCACATTTGTAAATTATATAGAGAACTGAATAAAATTTACAAGAATACAAGTCATTCCCCAATTGATAAATAGTCAAAGAATGTGAACAGGCAATTTTCAGAGGGGAAAAAGCTATCTATAGTCATATGAAAAAAATACTCTAAATCACTGTTGATTAGAGATGCAAATCAAAACAACTCGCAGGACCACATCACAACTATCAGATTGGTTAACATGACAAAATAGGAAAATGATAAATGTTGGAGGAGATGTGGGGAAGTTTGAAGACATACATTGTTGGTGAAGTTGTAAGCTGATCCCATCATTCTGGACAGCAATTTGGAACTATGCCCAAAGGGCAACAAAAATATGCATAGCCTTTGACTCAGCAAATACCACTTCTAGGTCTGCATACCAAAGAGATCATACAAATGGGAAAAGGACCCACATATACAAAAATATTTATAGCAGCTCTTTTTGTGGTGGCAAAGAATTGGAAATTAAAGGGTTCCCCGTCAGTAGGGGCATGACTAAACAAGTTGTGGTGTATGAATGTTATGGAATATTATTGTGCTATAAGAAATGATGAACAGATGGACTTCAGAAAAACCTCATAAGACTTAAAGGAACTGATGCTGAGTTAAGTGAACAGAACCAGGAAAACACTGTACATAGTAAGAGCCACAGTGTGCGATGACCAATTTTGATAGACTTAGCCCTTTTCACTAATGCAAAGACCAAAAACAATTCCAAAGTACTCAAGATGGAAAATGCCATCCACATCCAAAGAAAGAACCAAGGAGTCTGAATGCAGAGTGAGGCAGACCTTTTTCCTTTTTGTTTTTTTTTCCTTTCTCATGCTTTCTCCCACTCATTTAAAGTCTTCTCTACATCATGACTAATGTGAAAATAGAAATGTTTAGAAGGAATGTATATATAGAGCCTATATCAGATTGCATGCCATCTTGGGAAGTGAGGGGAAGAAAGTTTAAAACATAGAAGTTAAAATTGAAAACTGAAAATTAATAAATTAGCTTTAAAAAGAAGCTATACAAGGAAACTCTCAAGGTTTCTCTGAAGAACTTTGGAATTCATTGCAAGACATGAGAGACACCAGTAAAGGACTACCCAGCATGACCTCCCCACATCATAGAAAGTGCTGTGTTCTATGAAAGAAGCAGAATTACAGTGGCTGAAAGGATACCTCAGATGTGCATATCTAGAAACATCTCCATCTCAAATATTCAAATGGACTATTTGTGACTGACCTGTGGTGATGTCATTTGTTCTCTTCAAGTATGAAAGGCAGATACTAATTCTATTGCTCCTTAGGGACCGTGAGGTTTTCCACTTGATCTGTGGATGAAAACTTTTCATACATGTTGTCTTCCCTATTAGAAAAGGAGCTTCTCAAGAGTAGGGATTCTTAATTTTCTATCTGTATCTCCAGATGTTTTGTTTCCAGTAAATGCTTAAGAACATGTTTTCATTATGTGGAAGAAACAAATAGCTGTTCCACACCTGCATCATAATGTAAAATGAATATCTCTCTATTCCTACCTTTGTGGGAGACCCAAGATATGAAACAAACCTAAACTTTAAATAATTTTCTTTGAGAATTTGGGGTATGGATGTAAAAATCAAAGTGTATATGAGACAAATGGATGTAAGCTTCTTTTTTGGGAGGTGAGCTTCCTTCTGAATTGAATTCAGTATGGGCACAAGGTCCAGAGTTGAGACGAATTGGTTATTGGAGAAAGGGAAGGAATGGCATTCCAACCAGTAGTGGTGTTATTATTACATCTATGCAAAGTGCCTCCTAAACCATTTGGGTATTTTCATTGACAAGATGTGTTCTAATCAATGTATTGTTCCTAGTTCTGTTTAATATTACTTTTTAATTCAAGTAAAAATTTTTATTTTTCACTTACTAATGGAAGTATCTTTAGCAGTTTAATTCACTTTGTTGGTTGTTGTCCTTCATGCTCAAAGAGTACCAAATGACATTGCTATGTTGAGGTCAAGGTGCAGTTTGACTGTGGCTGTTCAGCACACAAATTTCCTCCATTTGCTGCAACTGATGGATGGTGCAGTGCTGGCTGATGGAGAATCTTCATTTTCTTGATGTTAATTGTCAGGTCAAAATTAGCACATGAGACAGAGAATCAATCCATACTTTGGTGCATTTCAACCTCAGAGGCTGCATTGAATGCATAACCATTTGTCAACAAAAAGCCATGCACCAGTTCTCCTTCCACTTTAGTCTTTGCTTGTAGTTCTTTCAAGTTAAACAATTTATTGTGAATGAGATAGCTGACTTAAATGCCATTTTTGTGCTCATTCAAAATTGCTGAAAATATCATGAGAGCAAGCAGATAGCTCTGCTTCACTACAATAGTAAGTGGAAGGTGTGAAAGCTTTGTTCACCATCTAGAACCTACGCAAGGATGCTGTTGTGGAATTGGCATACAATACTGATGAATTCCAGGTATCCAGATTTTACCATGATCTTCCACAAGCCCTCATGACCTACAGTGTCAAAGGCCCTAGTCAAATCAATAAACCTTGCATACAGACCTCTGTTCTGCTCCTGGCATTTCTCCTGGAGTCGTTGAGCAGCAAAAACATATCAACCATTCTTTGCCCCCTTCTGAAGTTGCACTGGCTCTTGGGTAGATAACCATTTTCCAGGTGAAGCATTAGGTGAAGGAGGACTCTGGCAAGAATTATGCCAGCAAGGACTAAGAGAGAGACCCCTCTGTGATTATCACAAGACAACCTATTTCCTTTACCTTCACAGAGATAGAAAATGGAGGCATCCTTAAATTTCTGGAGGATAACCTCCTCTAACCACGTAACCTGGAAGATTACAGTCAACCTTTGTATGAGCAGTGAAATCTCAGCTAGAATAGAATCAGCACCAGGATCTTTGTCACATGAGAGAGGCTAATGACATTCAAAATTTCTTCATTTGGAAGTTTGGCTAGAGATAGATTGGGTTCAACCTGAGGCAATGGTTAATGGCTTCACCATTGGTTGATGATGGTCTGTTAAGAACAATATGGAGGTGTTCAACTCATTTCTCCAGGATCATGTCTTTTAAATTTTTTTTTGGAGGGGGGGGAGGCAAGGTGATTGGGGTTAAGTGACTTGCCCAGGGTCATACAGTTAAGAAGTGTGTCAAGTGAACCCAGGTCCTCCTGACTCCAGGGCTAGTGTTCTATTCACTGTGCTGTCTAGTTGCCCCAAGGATCATGTCTTTATTGCTAATCTATGTGAATCCACCAGTACTGAGTAGTTGAGATCTACCAAAGGTCTTTCTTCTCTAAATAGCCTTCGGGGGATCATAAAAGCTCTTTTGATTGTTACTCTCAGCATAAAATTGAACTTCATCTGCCTTCTTATTAACCCAAGAATCCTGTATCTCTCCCAGCTTCACTTGTACTTTACTTTTGATGGAATTAAACATTGCCTTCTTAGAGACATACTAACTGTCCTTCTGATAAATCCTGTGGAGTTCTTGTTTTTTTTGTTTAGTAGCTTCTGAATTTCTCCATCATTTATGTCAAACCAATCTTGGTGTTTGTGAATGTTCTGGCTCAGATGAGCAAATGCATTGCATTTAGCACATGTATCACACTGCCTTCTTAGAGACAGTTGTTTGGTAAATACCAGATCTGCAAAAGCTGACTACTCCTTTTCTATTCCACTGTTGGCACCTGTGTTTTGGCTCAGCTTCCTCTCCAACTTATCTATCAGCAGTTCACCCATGGAGATGCACTCTAATCTATTGCCATTAAATCTTCTGGTAGTCATCTTGCCTTGTGGACAGTGCTTTTATTGAATGCAAATGTTTGGCATGGAGAGGATTTATCTATGATCAGCCCAGTACCACATATCAACTTAGTCACTTTCATATCCTGTCTCTTTTCCCTACAATGACACAGTCTATTAAAAGTCACTGTTTGCTGTGAGGGTGTATCCATGAAGTTTTATTGCATTTAGGTAAATAGAAGACAGTGTTAGTGATGGTAAGATTATTAGATATGCAGGTATTCAATAGTTTATATATATGCTGTTGTTTGCTGTTGTTGTTGTTTCTGACTCCATTCCTCTCAAGGGTTCCCTGCCATGTCTAAAAATTTGTGCCTCCTCTGGCATTAAAGTCTCCTAGAATTATGAACTTGTCCTCTGCATGCACATTGATAGTGAGGATCTCCAGGTCTTCATAAAATTTTTCTTTTCTCTCGTTAGGTTTCATCATAGTGGAGGCATATGCATAGATGATGGTGGCATGATGCTTTCTTGCAAGTGGCAATCGCATTGTCATGGGCCTATGATTCATTCCTTTAGAGAGGCATGAAAACTTGTTGACTAGATTAATTGTGATTGCTAAACCTATGCCATCTTTATAGTGCTCCCCATGACTACAGCTGCTTGAGAAAAATGTATGTCCAGCTCTGACTTCCATAGGCTGGCCTTCATTTGCCAGCATTGTTTCTCTTGTAAGAAAAGCTGTTTATCTTTCATGTCTGTTGGATTTCTTATCCTTAAGCATGCACACATTCCATGTACCAATGGTGAGTGGAATCATCTTTGCAAAAGTTTTTGTACTTTTTAAAAATTTCAACCACCTGCTGTAGTAAGCAGGATAGGAGAAGCAGACAATTTTTAGAGTACTTTTTTAGAGCCCTTTACTCATACCTGGACATGAGCAGTATGGTCCTTAAAAAGACTTCTCAGATACCCAAGGGGTTGCCAAATCCCACTGCTGCTTCAGTCCACTAAGAAGATGACCTGGACTGCCTCTCTGCAAGGTTGTGACTACAGTTCCCAATATATCCTCACCTGTTGCTTTTTTGATTGTCTGTTGCCACAGGACTTTGAAGTAGGTAAAAATGGTAAAGTATTATGGTTGATGTCTTTTGACTGATGCATAAATTGGATTTAAGTGAGGCAGAGTTGTGGGAAGTTGTCAGTTTCATTCTCTCTTCCAGGAATCAAGGTCCAGTGGCAAGACAAAAGTAAAGATGACTGGTGATGGTTCAGGATGCAATGGATGACCTTGGTGCCTTTGGGCTCTAACCGAGCTCTAAGTGGTCCACAGTGCCTACCTCAGTCACCTTCATGGCCATTAGAACAACTTGTTCCTATCTGCCCATTCCACCAGGGGATGTCTTCACATTTTGGGGATAGTCACCCCTACTAGCTCACTGAAGGTTTTGAGACCCTCAGTTACCCAGTTACCCAGTTGGGTTAATGATGCAATGTTGTAAAAATACACCTAATTAGAGGAAAACTCTTAGAGATGAGGAGGGGAGGAGTGGACAGTGCTCTGAATACTTCTAGTTGTGTTTGTTTGACTCATCTTGCAATGCAGGATAACTAAAAGTCTTCTAACTGGATGTTGAGTAAGAAGAATTGATGACTAAGTTGATTAATGACTAATACACAAACTACACATCTAGGTAGAGAACAGAGAGGAGCAGATACCCTGTACTCTAGCATGGGTTGCTCTATATAAGGCAAAGATATCAAAATTCAGATAACCTCAGCCTGGTTTAGCCTGTCTACCAACTCTTTCTTTGCTTCATGTCTAGGGTTTCCCCAAAAAGAAGTAATAGAAAGCCACTTAATTTCCAATGCATGACAGATATAGAATAGCTTTTAATTTCCTCAACACAAAAGAACAGTAAACTACAACAGATTTATATTATTAAAACTTAAAACAGGATGTTGTAACTTATAATTGTTGTTAAATTCTCTAAGAGGTCGAGATTTAAAGCCATCAAAAAAGAAGGAGTTAGCAGGACTACTAAGTGGCATTTTAAGTTTACCTTGCTTCTTCACTGTCTCCCTCAAGATCTATGTCATCTGGAAAGCCAAGCTGGGGTTGAGCCCATCCTTATGCTGGTGGTGATTTGTTCCCAAAGATGTAGCAACAAAGTAGTTATTAGAGTCCCCTGAGGTATCAGACTTCAGTGACTATGGAACCCAAGAACTCCTAAAGCACCAAGGTTTCCCCAAAATTTCATTATAAGATCACTATTTGGTTACTTTTTTAACATAGAATCTTTTACAAAAGAATATTTACTTGGAAAGGTGTAATGGGAAATATACAAACATATTCCTTTCAATATGGAGGGAGGGGTAGAATCCCTTTCCTACCTTGCACCTGTCTCTGGGTAACCTAAGAAGATTAAGTTTATAGCTTAGTTCAGTTCTCATAGAGTCTAGTTCCAGTTCCAAGTCTAAAAACTCCTCTTGGTTCTAGGCACCACGACTTCTTAGGATTTACATGTCCAGGGAGATTAACAGTTTTTCTTGCTCAGTGGCTAGTAATGGGATTGCTTCATCATTTAAAACCTTAAAACCTTCAGAACTTAACTCCCTGCGGCTTAATTATACTTGTCAGAGAACTCTACATACACTGAGTAGCATGCAAACCTTATTATCACTCTTAAAGACACAGGCTGTATTTAGAATTTAGGCAAGGAATCAACAAAAGACTTTGAGTGCCCATATCTTAACAGGGAGCTAATTTCCACACTACTGAACATTTCACAAAAATCTGAGTTTTGATATCTTTGCCTTATATAGAGCAACCCATGCTAGAGTACAGGGTATCTGCTCCTCTCTGTTCTCTACCTAGATGTGTAGTTTGTGTATTAGTCATTAATCAACTTAGTCATCAATTCTTCTTACTCAACATCCAGTTAGGAGACTTTTAGTTATCTTGCATTGCAAGATGAGTCAAACAAACATGACTAGAAGTATTCAGAGCACTGTCCACCCCTGCCCTCCTCATCTCTAAGAGTTTTCCTCTAATTAGGTATATTTTTACAACATTACATCATTAACCCAACAGCCTAGGGACAATGTGAATTTTTGATTCAAGTCTTAAGGCCTCTGAAAACTGGGGACAGGGGAGTAAGAATAAAAAGATACTTAAAAAAAACCAATATGAGTAATATATGGGACAGATAATTTCCTCCTACACATAAAGAACTCTAACCATGGAAGACTTAGAATATGAATTAGGAGGATTAGTAGGATTCAGTAACTTAATTTGTATCTATGGTTATAATTGGTTGGGAGGCTAATACTTTAGCCCTCATTCAAACATGGCAAGGCAGCACTAAAGAGTAGATATTTCTATAGTATATAGATACTTCCAGAAAGGCCTGGATTCATGTCCTGCCCCTGAAATATACCATCTATATGACCCTGGGCAAGTCCTTTAAACTCTAGCTACTCTGGGTGAGAGATGACAAAAGCAGAGAGTAATTGGAAAATTTTTAATTAAATAAGAACACAACACAATGTAAGAGATTTTATTTTGTGGTTTTTCTAAATCAATATGTAGCCTCAGGGACCTTTGTCACCACTCTTCCAAGTAATTCTCTAAAAATTTTAAATTGTAGAGAATATGTTGCCCGTGTTGGTAGAGAGAATTTCCTCACCTACGAGTTCACTATGCCAATGAAATCACAGGTCTAGTACCTATCCCTATCCCATTTAAACAAAAAGTAATTTTGAAATATAGTTAATTTCACATTTCACCTCAGCATTAGTCACTGCCTACATCACTCCTAGTAGCTGTCTTCTACCGAAATGTCCAAGATCAGTCAGTTTTCCTTTTATGGGTAACTTGCTGTCAGCCAATTCCACTTTGTGCATAGTCACTGGCATTTACAGATGTCTCATGATCTTTAGGCCTTCAGATATAATGGAGTCAATGCCCAAACATAGGCATGGACTAGCCATATGAGGATACAGGCATCAGCTACATGGAAGATACATAGAGAAATAGGGCCAGCTGCTCTGGGTGTGCTGGTAAATGTTTTACAACTGGCTTTCAGCATGATATATTTTAAAATTTAATCTACATTATTAAAATTTTCTCCATTACTTTAACTCTAGACAATCAACAAATCATAAATCAAGACCTGACTTGTGTTTGCCAATTTCTGATGTGTTAAAAGCTTACAGTGAATATTTAACAATTTTCCAGGCTGAGCTCCCTCTGCCTATGTGTTCTGGGAAGGCAACAGTTCTGACTTGAGTCCATTACAAGCTTATGCTATACAACCTCAACTGGGCCCTCACTGCTCCTTGGCAATCCTACTGTGCCTCCCTTATCAAGTCACTGTCCCACTCTTCATGGTGGCTCTGCCAAACCTTTTAATCCCTCCTCAAACTACCCCTCTCTCAATTGAAAACGTTGCTTAAGATTTTACAGAAAAAAATGAGACCTTTTTGCTGTAAACTTCCTCTTCTCTCCTCTTCTTCATCTCCCATTGTTCAAGTGCCTTCTTGGAAAGTAATCCCATTCTATCTCATCTCCTTCAATAGATTGTTCCCTCTGTAATCCCCACTCATTCACTTATTTTCAATTCCTGCCTCTTTACTAGAGCATTTCTCACTACCTACAAATATGTCCATGTCTCCTCTACCCTGAAAAAAAATCTTCACTTGATCCTTCCATCTTCACTAACTATTGTTTTATATTTCTCCTGCCCTTTGAAGATAAACTCCTTGACAAGGTCATCTACAAGTGCCTCTACTTTCCTCTCTCTCTCTTCTTAACTCCTTCTAATGATTTCTTATTTGTCAAATTCAATGTCCTTTTCTCAATCCTTATTTTCTTTGACTTTGCTGTTGCACATAGTAGGTGTCTAATAAATGTTTATTGATTGATTGATTGAAGGCAGCCCAAACCTAGGCTCAGATTAACCTTGTCAGGACATAGGAAACACTCAATGAGGCAAGGTAGAGAAATGGGGCCAGTGGTCCTCCCCATCTGATTCTGGGAGGCAGCTCAAAGTCATATGAAAGGTGGTGAGGGGAAGAGAAGTCTTCCGTTTTTCTATATCCATTGAGTTTTAGTACAGCAGTCAATTAAGCAACTCTTTCCTATCTCCCATTGCAAATCCTTTAGTCATTAGTTCTTCTTATTCAACAGCCAGTTAGAAGACTTGTAGTTAGATTTTTTGCAAGATGAGTCAGATAAACATTGCTAGAAGCATTCAAAGAACTGCCCACCCCCCACTAGCTCAAAAGTTCCAAAGTGATCTCCTAGAACCAAGTTCTTCTCCCTTCCCCTGATTAAATATTTGCTGCCCTTGATAAATAGACCAGGGTGGATTTTGTCAAATTTTTGTCCATATCCCTAATCCAGGAAAGGTCTGTGGGGTCCCAGGGAGGAACAAGCATTACTCTTTCATTTTCTTCCTCCAGTACTGTTGAAAGAGTATTAAAACAGTTCATGCATCACAGATCTTATACATTTACAAATTTATAGATAGAGATCACAATTACCTCCCAAATACACATTTATACAAATTCAACAGAGAACATTTTAAATAAGCCAATTAGAGGTTGCTTAGTACCCCAAAAAGTCTGTTGAAATAAAATAGCTAGCAAAAGGGGAAATAATAGAGAAAAGGAAAACATAAGCTTCCCTTTATAGAGAAACTCTCTCTAAGAGAAAGATCTGAACTGAACTATAAGAATATCTCTAAAAGTTTTAGAGACTTAGGGGTCTAATGGAAGTTACTCTTTCATCCTTAGGTTAGAAACCAAACCATTCTGAATTGAAGATTCTTTCATAAATCTTTTTAGGTCTTAGGACAATCCAACTGTGAGTCCAAATAAAATTTCCAGGTGTTCTATCACACACAGAACACACCGAAATTTTTCCAGAAATCCCTATATTTAAAGATATTCAAGTGGTTTTTGTAAGTACCAAGACCTATAAGAATTTGTAAAATGATGTTGTTCAGTTGTATCATCATGTATTTAAGAGGACATGTAATGCCCCATTTATCAGGCCTTTATCTTCATGGATGGATATTAATTTCCTAATTGTTCGTGAATTTGGGTTTATGACTTTACCAAAAGCACTCAGGCTGATTTTTCTAAGGACAGTAAATTTTTAACAGGAAGCAGAGGATAAGGGAGGGAATTCTACCACCACTTCACAACATAATTACAGAAACCTAGAAGGTAAACCACAAGATGCTTAGTATAAGAGGTGAATGCACATGATGAGATTTTGTTGATTAAAGAAGATTCATGAAAATATTCTGTGATCTTATTTTGAGGTGTGAATTCTGACTGGGAGAAGAACAACAGCAACTAAAGGTATACTTCTAGCCTTGGCCAGTAGCCTCTTAATACCAAACATGTTAACCATGCCTCTGGGTGCTTTTAATAGTCAAAGGAATTTCATCAGTTTGTCAGTTCAAGAATTGGCGCCAATAATGTAAGGAAAATCAGACCTCTGAAAAGGAATTACTGTGGTTGGAAGGAGATTTTTTTTCTTCCCAATCCTAGTCACACATATCATCAGAAAAGCTAGTAGAAGGTAATGAATCTAGGTGAGAGTAGAGAGACAAATTCAGGAAAGATGACTATGGAGAGATCTGAAG
The DNA here is from genome assembly GCA_028627135.1 of Pseudochirops cupreus. Taxonomy (NCBI): domain Eukaryota; kingdom Metazoa; phylum Chordata; class Mammalia; order Diprotodontia; family Pseudocheiridae; genus Pseudochirops; species Pseudochirops cupreus. The sequence continues at coordinate 326,502,533 of CM053581.1, forward strand.
GAAGAAGTCTTAAGCAGTGCGACCCCTTGTGGCAGAGAGAAGTATAGGCTATGAATTCAACAGAGGAACTGATTTTTGTGAACCCACATAAAAGGCCAACACATTGCAGTATTGCATCCATGGGCAGCTATGTGAAGACTTTATAAAGGTTGGTTACTCTTTGCCAAATGTGTATCCTACATGTGTAGGATATCATGGTGCTCTCTGTTTGAGCCCACTCTTATTATTGGTACTTGTGGGAGCATGTGCCTCAAACTTTTGGGAGAAATGCTTGTATCAACTGTGCTTACTGTATAATCTTAGTAAATGTCTTTGCTAAAAGTTAATTAAGTCTATTGACTGATTTTTTAATGGGAAGCATATTGATAAGTTCTCATGAGCTACAGTGTTAGGAATAAAGACTGAGAGGATTACCCATAGAACCCGAGGGTAGTAGTCTCTCTGCTAAGGACTTACTCCTCAAGTGGGAGCATTTATGTGCAAAGTGAGAGAGTAAAACAGAGGGGCATATGTGTTACATTTGTTTCTGCTGCATGGAGAAATTTTTTCCTCTTTATGTTTAATACCTTCTCTAAGACATAGGAAATTATGGTAGGTTAGAATGATAGGTTGAATGAGCACTGTACTACAAGTCAGGAGACTGTGAACTTGAGCAAATCACTTAATTTCTTTGGGTTTTAGGCAAAAGAAGGTATAGGATCAGGTATAGGATTTATTCTAAAAGTCCAATAAGTCTATGTTACAAGCATGAAACACACTTCCAAATTGTACCATATTGCTTGGCTAAATAAAAAAAAAAGAATTTATATTTAGAAAAGACTTAGGACGTCTTGTCCAACATCCTTAATTTATAATTAGGGAAAATGAGAGAAAGGTTAAATGTTTTGCTCAAAGTCGCAAAACTAGTTAAAAAAAAATCCAAAAAACGAAAACCAAAACCCAGCACTCCCGAGTACCAGTCTAATTCTCGTAGAATTAGAGAACCTCAGTCCATAGAAGTCTTAATATCATCTAGTCCACAACTTGACTGAAGCATGTCTTTATAGAACTTCTCTGTCAAGTGGTCTTCTACTTTCTTCTTTTTAACATCTCCATCAAAATCCATGATTTTAGAGGAAAATTTCATAGGTAGTTCTGAAACGCAAACAATTTTACTTCTTTTGGGGAATGTCAAAATCTTTTTTTTCAAGGGGTAAATTAAATTTGGTTTCTAACTGATATAACTTGTGGTTAGAGATTTGTTGGTAAATTAACTGGCTTTCTGGAAAAATATATACATGATACACTTTAAATTTAATCTGCATTATTAACATTTTCTCCATCATTTTCTGAAGTCTAGACAATCAGCAGAGCAATAAATCAAGTCCCAATTTGTAGTTTTTGCCAGTTTCTGACATGTACTCACACTAAAAATTTAACAATTAGCTGTCCTGCTCTGTTGTGAGTTGGCTCCAGCACATCCCTGCTTAAGATTCATTAATTTTTTGACCAATTACTTCAGTTGGTTCCAGAACCATATTAAAGTTTGGTTTGGTGGTCTTACTACCTTTACTTAGCTTATTAATAGAATTGGTGCAAAATTGGATGTATTCCTACAAATCCTTCCTCACTGCTGACAACAGCAACTAAAGGTATACTTCTAGCCTTGGCCAGTAGTCTTTATACACAAAGGAGAGCACTTATTGAGTGTGGGTTAAGCAAAATAACATATGCTTAATAACATTTGTGGAGAACAATCTTATTTGAAAAAGAAATGATAAGGATAATGAGTCATTCTATATGAAAAGCAGATTTCATTCTATGTGGACTTTTGCAAATTGAAGTGCTGAAGTGAATGCATACTTTTAAATATTCAAATTAATTGACTAAACACATTTTTAGTGTTGATGTGACAAAAGCATCTTAGAGAAAATGTGCTGTTTAATCTACATTGTTTGCAATTATTTCACATTATTGAATATCTATATAATAGTTTTATCTCTTACTCTTGGGCCATTTTTCAGTTAGAATAAAATTAAGGAAAATGAAGAAACTATTTAAACTGATCCAGTCAGAGATGGAATGTGCTACATTATCCATTATTAATTGAATAGTAAGGAAAAAAGAGAATTTTATTATTTAATTATCATTTTAATGCAATTTGTGAGGACTTTTTGGTAAAACAGTAGGTTTATCTTAAATAAATTGAGTTATATTGTAGTACCAAATTGTTTCAGAATAGTTTCTCCATTATCTTAGTAGAGATTACCTGCTTCAAGTGAAACCTATCCTGAATACTTTCTGACCTGTTTGGTATTGTGATATTGGTAACCAGCCACACTTTCTAGCCATTTATCTTGCTCTCCTCTGAGTAATCTCTTTTCCCCCCTGGATCTTAATTCTGCTAATAGCACCCTTGACTGGCTGCCAGACAACAAACACAGGCAGGTGAAAAATGAATGGCTCCAGCCTGACCGCTGATAACTACCAAAGGCTTTTTATTCTTAGAATTTCCTACAAAAACACATTCACCTACATTCCTCTTGGATGCTTTTAAAAAAACCCTTTCAATTGTGGTTATTCTTGGAAGGAAACAGGATTATTGATAACTTTTCTTCTTCCTTAAAAAAAAAAAACTCCCTACAATTCCTGAGCATTTGAGTTTCTTTGTAATTCAAAAAACATGACTAAGTGATACAGTTTAATTAAAAGAGATGGGGATGAGGGTAAAGAGAAGAAGATGACTTCTCAAATGACTGATTAATGTGTAGAATTCATAGTTCTTTGAGAACTTTATGATTTAAGCCTTTCTGTAGTAAAAGTGGGTGAAATGTATACATGTGCTAGAGGTATGCAAATCAGTTTTAAAAGAAGCGAAGCTTTCAAATTTTATTGTCTGTTGAGAAAAACTTATGATACAGTTTTTATTCATTGAAATCAATATGGCACATGGTAATGGTGGAGGTAGTAGTGGGGAGCTTTAGCTCTGAAAAGGTACTAAAAACAACTCACAGCGTTCTTCTCGTGATGGGTCAGCTTCCCTAATACTAAAGGCATCAGGAGCATTCAACATTCTGTTTGGTTCCTAAATAATCTAGGTAATTTTACAGATCTAAGGGCTGTATGGATTTCTGACTTGAGCACTGCATTAAAAATTGCAATGAGATCAAATTTAAAAATAAAGATTTCATTTTATTGCCATGATTTAGGTGGAGTATTTGAATATATGTTTAAAGGTGAGTGGTACTCAAGCTGGGGTATGATTGGCTTTGCTGGGCTATATAAAAGTATCAACTGTTCCTTCAGGGAAATAATTTTAATAGATAACAGCATGTTTATACTATGTTTCATCAGAGATATTTAAATCTAAATTAAGAGCAGTTGTGAGATGGGTTGCCAATTTTTCTTGTGATAAAAGGGAAATAGTTCAGCAAATGTAGTCCAGATGTTATCTTAATCTGGTCCTCATGTAAAAAAAGCTCATAGGATAGTAACAATAGTATATTCTACCTGTTTCTCATTTTCCTCCTCTCAGACACCCCCCGTGAGAGATAGATTAAACCAACACATCATTTATGAATCAGCACTGGTCTGGGGCTTATTTCATATATAGAGACTAAAATTTGCAGCCACTGGTTTTTGATGAATGTAAAAAAACATGCTTGGTTGTAGGCAGCATTTGAAGGAGAATCCTTTAGATTGTTGTTGCTTTAAAAGAAAGGCAGTGAGTTTGGAGCAGGTCCACAGTTCATGGCCATGTTCTGATATTAATTCCTTCTTTGTTTTAGGCTGCACAATCTGTAATATGATGTAACAAAGTCAAGGTCATGGAAACAGGTTATGATACACTTCTCTAGACTCCTCAAAGTGCCTCCTAATTTTCTTGGATGTTCTACTTAAGAGTTCTGAACCTCGTATGACTCCCCTATGTGGGAGTCTTTCTTTTGAAGTCTGAGATCCCCTTCGGTTGGGGCCAGGATCTACAACGTAAAGAAGAACTCTTATTAACCATCCCATGCCCTACTTTTCCTCTATCATCTTTCCCTCATCTCACCTCCTCTTCTTTACAGGATTTGTGTGAACATTGGCCCATTTGACACTTCCAAGATAACCTAGGTGTTTTGGGCAGAGAAGCTCATTCTAATTGATTTTGTGGGAACTGTACACAGTTCTTTTAGAGAAAAAAAAAAAGAAACTCATTTGTTTGTAAACCATGCACTCTAGTTCATGTGCTGTTTCAGTGTACTGAAAATGTCACTGAAGCAAATGTTCAATAACTCCTAAGTGGTCTGAAAGTGTCTACTATTCTTTTCTTGAATAATTCATATGTGAGAAGAATCTAGTTAATTAAAATTATAAGATATTCTGATATTAAAAACTTCATCTAGCATGAAAGAACTTGCATTATTTTGTACTATTTCAGAGGCAGCAAAACAATGGCAACAATCTGAGAGTAAAGTCATTCCTTCCCCAAAAAGAAATTTGAAAAGCCTCTGGATTTTCTCAAATGTTTTCTGCAAGAAATTAATTCTGTTTTCAAAATATATTTCCATATTTATTTAATGGCAGTGAAACAAGGCTATGTTGTAAGAAAAATGAGCCTTCAGGGACTGCCCACACAGCTGGACCTTTGCAGAGGGAGGTGTTAAAGAAACATTTCCAATGAGACAGGACAACTAGGATTTACATTTTTAATGATAACCTTGGAGAGGCTGCCTGGTGGCATCTAAATTGTATGACAAAAATGACTTCCAAAACTGAAGAAAGTTTTCTTCTCAGATCATTGTCAGAAATATTCTAAAGAAAACTTTGCAGACTTTCTTCACAATTTCCTCTCTATGTTCGATGTCAAGTTGTTTCAAGAATGATCAAGCTCCATAACACATGAATATGTGGCTCAGAGAGATCAAGCGTTTAAGTGCATTCCTATTTATCTATATGTGATCAATATATGATTAGAAAGATAAACTTTAAAAATAACACAATGTGAAAAAGGCATTGCCAGGAGGTATAAATAGCATGATATATCAATTAATATAGAAACCATGATATCAGTAAGATTTTGTGCCTCCTGTACAAAACTCTATTTTACTGTACAGAATGAAAATCATGTGGGGCAATTTAATAATCTATTAGTGCATTCATCTTTTCATCATTTGGCAGGTGGAAGTAGTAGTAGTACAGTTTTTAGTTTTAATTATAAAGGATTCCAGATGTAGAATGCTACAAAAATTAAAACCAGAGCTACTCAAATGTCCTTTCAAAGTAAGCCAACTTCAAGTAATCTGCTTTTCATTTAAAAACATTATTAAGGTTGTTACTAAGAAATTCGTGGTCTTAGCCTGTTCAGTAATTGACACCTTTAAAGTGATTAAGTAGATTTAGAGAGTGTAGAAAAGTAAATTTGTCTTAAACAATGACTCTAATAATCCATTTACATATAATAGACAAATCGACGTCCAGAATTTCAAGGTTTGTGTTAGCCTTGGGAAGATGTGTTAAATTGGAGGGTGATCCTAACCCTTCTAGCCTTTCTTGGTTTTATTTTGTCTTCATGATTAAGTTTCACATTCTTTGCTTGGCTACTTAGCCATGAAATTTTAATCGTCACAATTTACCTGCTAGTTGGTATTAGGTCTTAGGATTAAATGTTTTCTCAAAGGCAAAATAACTGAAGTTAGAAAATTTTTGCTCGGTCACTAATAAGCAAATAAATCTGTCAACTTGTCTAGCATTTTTGTAAATTCAACCTGCTATAATTTTCCAGCAGCCATTCCTATAGCTAAGCAAGAAATGCATTCAAACAAACAAATATGGCTCTTCATCGACTTCAAATGTCTGAGATTGTTGGTTAGTTGGCAAGGCTGATAAATTAGTAAAGTAACTCATTTGGTGTAAACCGAACCTGTTTCTGAGGCAGAAATGTTAGGCTTTTATCCTCTGGAGTGTGATTGAAAGGGTGAGAAGTTAATTTGGCAGCTTCACTTCTATGGTTTCATAATGTTTCTCCCCATCTGCCCCTCCTTTCTCCACCCCCCCCCCTTCCCGCCTCTGTTTAGTTGCAATGAAGGAGGTGATTTCAATGCTTTGTGCCTGCCCTCATACAAGGCAAGAGCATGACCCGAAAGGAAACGCCTCTCCCCAGGGCACATCCTGAGTAGCAACAGCTTGACTCAAGTGTTTCTTATGAACAGCCGTCCAGAGCACTTGATCTAAATCATACCATTTCCTTCACAGTATGGCATAGTTAACAAGTCAGTGCATCAACACAATCTGCAGATGGCAGTTCAAAAGGTGCTCGTCCCCTCAGCGAGAGGGAGGGCAATGAATGCTCATTACACAAATTCAGCCAGGGGCTCCGTCAGGGTGTAAGGGAAGAAAGGGGGGGCAAGCCTACCCTGAAAATATATGTCTGTGCAAATAATTGCAGGTTTTGGAAAAGTGTGTTATTGGAGTAAAGTGTAAACAACTTTCAGAAAAAAAAATTGCACACGCAGTGGACTTTGGTCTCAGAAAATAGAAGGCAATGAAATTAGTGACAGTGTGCCTACAGCACCTACCTTGCTCCATTTAACTGAAAACCTCGACAAATATAATGTAATTTATTGAGCAAAGCCCCAAAGATCAAAAGGGAAGTTATCAACAGATGCAAGCATTGCTAAGCTGTGCATGCCACAGATTTCTTGAGTACTTACAGACAGTATTTCTAGAGCAAGGTTTATATTCCTACACAAATTACATTAACTCTGAATGTCCAATGAAGAATCTATGAGACATATTGGTCCTTTAGACTTCAAAACAAACTTAAATTAGAACCATATTGCTGGAATACTTCTTAGCTAAAATTTATATTGCTTCAGTTACCAAATCCAGATTAAGTCCCAGGCTCAGCAGGGGAGTCCATAATATATTAAGAAGGAAGATGAGAGTGTGCACTTCTGGCCTCCTCTTATAAAATTTTACAAAAAGTTTCTTCAAACTAACAAGGAAATGACTACAAGGCCCTAAAATGTTGATTTCCAGAGGCAGATGAAGGGAGGCCAGCTTTCCTACCCTGTCATCTTTGTGTTCACCACGAATGCCTTTGGGGATAATTTGGATCACTTGGAGAAAGACTGTTGTAAGGTCTCAGATATCAAGGAAGGTAATTATACACATGTAGGGAGATTCAGTCAAGGTCTCTCTCAGTGAATTGTCAGAGTATGAGATATATCTCAGGAGACCAAATAAGGCTCTCCTATGCTGATCTTTGTAAGAAAATCTCTTTGGGAACTCTCAAGAGGGGATTTTACCATAAATTTCACTGCTTAGAAAAAAGGAACTTTTAGTCCTACGTTATATTAAAACACTGCCAGTAAAAATATTTTCTTTCTACATTTATTTCAACATGAACATACTTAAAAGGGAATACATGTCACTCTTTACACTTCATTTATAGAATGGTTTTTTCAGTGTACTTTATAATTGATGTTACATTTTGAAGAATGAAGAAAAATTTGAAAACTGTCATTGTGAGAATTTTGTTTCTCTCAGATTAATATTTCATTCTATTAATGTCACCATACAAACAAAAATATGATATAAAAATAAGTAAAGTATTAAGGAAAACCATGGTCATGATTGGCAGAAATTTAATATTCAAGTGGACTCCGTTCTAGAGTTTTTCTGTTATGACCCCATATTTCAGAAGTCTAAATTCCTATCCTCTTAAAGAGCAGTAGTACCTCAATCCAGGGGCCTTGTACGTTAAGTAATTTTAATTTCTTAATGTAGAGAAATGAAAGTAGAGAAATAAAAGCACTGGGGAGGAGCATTAGTGAATTCCTTTCCAGTTTTCTCTCTCATGTAAGCTTGATATGTTTAGAAATTCTTGTCTTAAGGGCATGTCCTTTTATATTTATAGAGCTTTATATAGTGTAACTTAAGAGGAAAACAGGATACAACACGAATTAATTTTTATCTTAATTAAGTTCTATCTCTTATCAAGGTACTAAGCTGTGCCTGGAACCACAAATTTATTGTGCCTCAGCAAATGCTTCATATAACATAATTCTCTGCAATTCGTGGAAGTTATCTGCATGTTGAAAAAGAGGCTGCAATAATCAGGCATCTTTTAAAAATGACAAGTGATTGAAAGCTCACTTTAACTGAAGAATTGGAAAGAGTGTTATTGAATGGGAAGTCAGAAAACCTGAGTTCAATTCCCTGCTCTGCTGCTTTCTACCTGCATAACCTTGAGCAAGTTACTTAGGGTCTCAGTTTTCTCATCTGTAAAACAGGGGGTTTGCAGTAGATGACCTCAGGGTCCCTTTACAGATTTATAACTATGATACTATTTTATCACTGTTTGAATGTGTGAAGGAGGAGCCCCCTCCCTCACTTCAAAGCAGGTGCACATTCTGACTGCATGGTGACACTTTTAAATGGCTACTGACTCAGAAATCTATGGAGCTCTGAAAGGAGAATTGCCCACCTCTCAGACCTCTGTTGCCTAATAGCCTGCAAGTGTGAGGATGATTCTTTGGAATCCAGAAAGTAGATGGCAAAAGGCCTTTTACCCCACTTTTACCCCTTGGGAGAACATAGCCTATGTCGAAGACTGCCTCTTCTCTCTCCACTCCTCCGTTGCTGCTTTGGTGCAGGGCCTTATGCGATCTCCAGTCAGCTGACATCTTTCCCCCTTTCTGGGAATCGGAGGAATAAGGAGTCAGTTACTGTAGCAGTTGCGTTTGCAACATGGTCCATGGTAGACTGGATAATTAGAGAGTGTCCCACATACAGAGAAACCATCAGAAAGAAAAGAACCTAGCTGGCATTGATCAGGCTGCCCTCGGTGAAGGGAAACTGTAAAACAGCCAAACAAAAACTCTGTTACAAATGTCCCAACAAGACTTGATAATTTGTTGAGAAGACAACTGAGAGTAATCATTTTAATACTGAACTGAAGCTTTTGTATAAGTACAATTTAATCATAATGAATGATTTCTTGAATGTATTTTATTGAATTTAATCTAAATTTTTTAATCAGTATATTTAGTTTTCTTTCTATGTTTTATCCTTCTCTGGCTTTAGATATTAGGACTATATTTGTTTCATTAAAGAAATCTGAAAGAAAACTCCCCCCCACACGTTATTTTTAAGAATAATTTGTGCAGAATTGGGGTTGTTCTTTAAAAGTTTGGTAGACACGATTTAAACATAAATGGCGATATAAGCAAATCAGGAAGGCAAGAGGTGGAGAGCCTTACTGCATGTAAAATGGACAATTTTGATTATACTAAACTAAAAAGTTTTTGTGCAAAATGCAAACAAAATAAGCAAAAAAAGCAGAAAGTGGGTAAAATTCTTAAAGAGCATCTCTGATAAAGTCCTTGTTTCTCAAATATATAGAGAATTGATTCAAATTTATAAGAATACAAGCCATTCCTAATTGATAAACGGTCAAAAGATATGAGTTAGGAGTTTTCAGATAAAGAAATCAAATTATGTGAAAAAAATGTTCTAAATCAGTATTGATTAGAGAAATGCAAATTAAAACAATTCTGAGGTACCCATTCATACCTATCAGATTGGCTTATGTGACAGAAAAATAATAATAAGTATTGGAGGGGATATGGGAAAATTCCTATACTAACTCACTGTTGGTGGAGTTGTAAACTGATCCAAATATTCTGCAGAGCCATTTGGAACTATACCCAAAGGGCAATCAAATTGTGCATACCGTCTGATCCAGCATTATCACTACTAGGTCTGTATCCCAAAGAGACTGAAAAAAAGATGGGGAGAAGGACCTATTTGTACAAAAATATTTATAACAGCTCTTTTTGTAGTTGCAAAGAATTGGACATTGAGGAGATGCCCATCAACTGGGGAATGACTGAATAAGCTGTGGTATGTGATTGTAATGGAATGCTATTGTTCTGTAAGAAATGACATGCAGACTGATTTTAGAAAGTTCTGGAAAGACTAACATGAACTGATGCAAAGTGATGTGAGCAGAACCAGGAGAACAGTAACAGCAATGCTGTGTGATGATTAACTGTGAATGACTTAGCTCTTCTCAACAACACAATGATCCAAGACAATCATGATGAAAAATGCTATCCACCTCCAGAACAAGAGCTAATGGAGTCTGTATGCAGATTAAAACATACTAGTTTTCTCTTTCTGTATTTTTTTCATCTTTCTCCCCTTTTGTTCTGCGTCTTTCACAATATGAATAATAGGGCAATATGTTTTGCATGACTGAACATGTATAACCTATATCAAACCATCTCAGGATGAGAAGAGGTGAGGAAGAAAGAGGAAAAAATTTGGAACTCAAAATTTTGTTAAAATGAATATTAAAATTTGTCTTTACTTGTAACTAGGAAAAACACAATATTATTTCAAAAACCTAACTAACTAAATAAAAAAAATAAACAGGTTACCCCCAAAATACTGATTTGGGTAATAAAGAGTTGGAAGTTCGTAACTAAAAAAATTTTTTATAGAATTCTCTTGCGACTCCATTGGGACAAAGAATTTTTTATTTTTTTGCCTTTGGTAGTTTCTTTACAGCTAGTTTTATTTCTTTTCCTGAAATTGTTTACTTACCACATATTTGTTCTTCTGATAGCTTGGGTATCACATATTTCAAAGTACTTCTCTATTTGTGTTCTAAGCTTTGGTAGTATAAAACCGCAATATTGACTGATAATTCTTTTTATTACTTCTGGTTTTGTTGTGAATTCATCTTGTTTGCTATTTTGCTGATTGGATTTTCTACCTCTTTTTAAAAATCAGGTTAAAGTTCATCAATTGTATTGCTTATATCAACAAATAAAATAATTTCTACATTTTTTTTGTTTCCAGTTTATCCACTTTTTCTGTACTTTTTATAGTTGCACTTATTTTGGTTTTGTTTGTTGATTTGCCATGTTTTAAAAATAGTGATCCTCTCCTTTTCTATTTTGTTAATGTATATTTTTAGCAATGATTGCTTTATCTACATGCCAGAAATTTTAGTTGGCTGTTTAATGACCATCATTCTCTTTCACAAAATTATTGTTTCCATATTCGTTCTATAACTTAATAACTATTCAGCAGTTTATTAATAAGCCTCTATTTGGAGGCAAATTTTTGTTTGTGCTGATTACCAATTTGATTGAATTATGGTACGTAAAAGATATTTATTATTTCTTTTCTTTAGACATTTGCACTATTTCTGTGCCCTAAAACATGGTGAATTTTTGTAAAAGTTCTATGTAGTTCTAAAAAAATATGTATGCTTTCTAATACTCACATTTAGAAGAAACCTATAAATTGTTTACTTTTAGGTTTTCCGGCAATTTGTTCAATTTCATATTTCCCTTTTAGATTTGTTAGATTTGCTTCCTTTCTGTTCCAAAACTGAGAATTAGTACATTAAAATCTACCACTACTGTATTCTTTATATATTTTTGTAAATCAGGTAATTTTTCTTTTATTAATTTAGATGCTAAGGCATTTAGAACATAATTTTAATATTGATATTGGTTTGTTGTTTATGAGTCCTTTCTGCATTAAGTAATTTCCTTATTTATCTCTTTTTGTGTTGTGAATGTTTCTTTTTGCTTTGTCTTATAACACGATTGCAATTCCCACTATTTTGGATTTACCTGAATCATAGTAAATTTTGTTCCAGCCCTTCATTTTTATTCTGTGTACAAAGAATGCCCCCAAAGTCTTAGTTTTAAGCTTTAATAGACTTTTGGTACACCCACTACCTTTGTTTTTCTGGTGAATTTCTTGTAAGCAAAAGATTGAGAGGTTTTGTTTTCTTATCCAACCTGTCACTCTTTTTTGTTTCATTGGAATATTTTATCCTTTCACATTCAAAGTTCTGAGTTTAGATTTAAATTTTCTTCCATTTGTCTCCAATATCTTTTTCTGAATTAAGAGTAATTTCCTCTCTCTCAGTAAATACAGTACTTACTTCTTCACTTATTTTAGCTTAATCTACTTTAAGGCAATCCTATTTCTATCAGCTCTATTCTGATCATGCTCAATCACCCATCTCATTCTGTTATCATATCTTTCTCTAGGTTTGGAGTTTTTCCTAACTAATTAATTCCTTTTTCTTTCTCCTCTTATCTTGTTACATAATTCTTCCTTTCTTTTTTTCCTCTCAGTTAAGTAGTGAAATGAAATTTTCCTTCTCCTTCTTTTCAACATATTTGTTGGTTTTTATTTTGTTTTCTTTACCTTTTTCTAGCTTTTATCCTTTTCATTATTTCTCTTCCTTTTCAGCCTCATCTGGATTTTAATTCGTTGATTCATGGTTCTTGAACTTATTTATTCCTTTTTTATTCTCTGTGTTCTTCATGGAATTAAAGCTTGTGAAGTACCTATTTTGAGTTCTGTTTTCTAAATAATTTCTATGTTATTCATCTGTAGATCACTTTGTGTCAATTCCTGCAGGAGAAAGAAAGAATAAATGTTTTGCCCCATGGTATGGATTTCCCCATCTCTCTGATGTGTAGTTACTTACTACCCTTTACCCACTGGTCATGAAATCACTTTGTGCCCATGCCTGCTCACTCTTCTGGACATCAGTTTTCCCCAGGAGCTTTGATTCCTCTTCTCCTTTAACATGATGCTGTGTTCATGGAGACACAGCACTCTCTCAAAAGTAGTGGTTTCTCTAAACACTTCATCCCTGTAGATGATCTCCCAGTGTGAAGTCCTCATCTCCCATTATAATATATCTCTCTCTAGCAGGAACATTTTTCATTGGGAGCCCCTTCTACCACTGAAATGAGATTCTCCCTTTCTTTCCTGCTCCTTTAGTCTCAACCTTTGCCATCTTGCCCATTCTCTTGTTGATCCTCTTCTTCCTCAGACAACACAGGGGTTGTTTTCTCAGTATTAATCTTTGACTGTATTAGGGTACACTCCATATTCCCTTTATCTTTCCCTCTTATTATGCATCCTCACATTTTGTAACTTCATCCCACAAAAAAAAAGATTCACCTGTTCTAAGCTTGTGATGTTGGTCTTCTGCCATCACTTCTATTTGATTTCTGCTTTAATCCTTATCTTATATGCTTTTAGATAGAAATATCTTAATGCTTTCTCAATTATTCTTTTGTTATTACTATTGTTGTTAATCCCATAGGTATCTTTTCCTAGTTTCTAGGATTTTTTTTCTTTTTCTGGCTAATTTATTTCATTACTGATGCCTTCCTCAATTAATGTATTTGTTTGTCTCATTTGTATTTCTGTGGTGCAGAGTAAAAAGCAAAAATTTTCTCTTATTCAGACCCTCATAACCTCTCTTTTGCACTAGTGCAATAGCCTTCTAATTGGAGTCCCCTCTTCAAGTCCTCCTAACTCCAATCCATTCTCCATTCACTTCCAAAGTAATTTTCCTAGGGTATAGTTCCAATCATGTCCCTTCCTACTCAACATACTCTAGATATTCCCTATTACCTTCAGGATCAAATATGAAATCCTTCATTTGATCCTTTTACAACCTGGCCCCATCCTACCTTTCTGACACTTTACTCTCCTCCACAATCTCTGTGATCCAGTAATACTTGTCTACTTACTGTTACTCTTACAAAAAGGTACATTTTGCATCTCTGTGCCTTTGTATTAGGTAATCTAAGTGACTCAGTGGGTAGAGCATGTTCCTGGAGTTAGGAAGACTCATCTTCCTGAGTTCAAATCTAGTCTCAGACATTTAGCTGTATGTCCCTTAACCCTATTTGCCTCAATGCTCTTATCTGTAAAATGAGTTTCAGAAGGAAATGGTAGGCCACTTTCCAAGAAAATCTCAAATGAAGTCATGAAGACTTGGCTATAATTGAAAGAACTAAACCACAGCCTTTGTACTGGGAGTGTGTGGGCTGTTGAAGGAGGACTATCAACATGCCCAGTATGAAGGCTTGTTGATCACTTTTCAGGGCTGCTTTGGTGTCCACCTATCCCCCAACTCTCACCATTGGCTTCAAGTTGCGATCCCAACAAACATCCCAATAAAACCATCTTGACAGATAGACTAAACCAGGTTAAGAAAAACAGACAGGCCTCCAATCCATTTATGAGGTAGGGAGATGTCTAACCCATTCAAGTAAAGACTCTCCCCAGTGGAATGAGAAGATGAGGCAATTTGTTTCAACAGAGACCTTGGTCAGACACTGAAGGCACCAAGACTATCCACTGCATCCAGGGCCCTTCATTGGACTTTTGTCTTGCCATTGGACTTCAATGATTCCGGAAGAAAGAGTGAGTTTGATGTGCAGTTCTGCCTAACTTAAATCCAATTCACATGCTAGTCACGACATTACCTTGTGATGTTATTAGTCTTCTTCTAAAACGAAGGACAAACAATATCTTTGTATTGGGTGTCCTCCTTGCCTGGAACACTTTTCCCCAATCCTGGACTCTTAGATTCCCTGATTTCGTTTTAGATTCAGTTCAAATATCACCTCCTCTCACAGGCCTTTCTCAGTTTCCATAGCTGCTAGTGCTTTCTACTCTCATGATATCTTATATGTACTCTTTATCATATTATGTATATCTCTAGTTATCCCGGTGAATACCTGGTCACTGGATCTCGATGGCTCTGAAGGAGAAAGTGAGGCTGATGACCTTGTACAGCTCTCCCTCACTTAAATCAAAATCGACTGTTAAGTCATGTAATCATTTCCCTGACACAATGGTCCTCTTCGAAAACAAAGGACAAACACAACTATATATAAATATGTGTGTGTATACATACATACGTATATATTCACACACACATATATTATGTGCATATAACATATGTGTAGATGTGTGCACATGTGCACACACACACACACACACACACACACACACATACACACACACAGTTCCACTGCTAGAATGTAAGCTTCTCTAGATAAGGACTGTTTTTGCTTTGTCTTTATAATCTCAGTATATTTAGCACATAGTAGGAACTTATTAAATGCTTGTGTCATGATTTAATGACCTTTCACAGACGGCCCCAAGAAGAGGTCTATGATTTCAGAGTCCACAGTGGGAAAGAAAAATCTCTGTCTGTCTGTCTGTCTGTCTCTCTTCTCATTTACTCAAAGAACTAGATCTTCAAGTCTTCACCAAAAGGCCCAGCTTGTTGACGGGAACCCACCCCTTTTCTTTAGCCTTTACCTTTCAGACCTCATAACCTTACCTCAGACCATCACCCCTCCCCCCCATTGCTGAACTGACCTAGAAACCAATTTAATCTTTGTCTCCAGGGCTAGGACCATCTGCTCTTCCTGTAGCATTGGTGTCCTTTATCTCCTGAAGTCCTGAAAGATAAGTTCTGCCATGATTTTTCATGTTAATGCACTATTCTTGACCATGAGAATCAACTTTTATTATTGATGAATGGTAATATAGTCTACATTTCTCCCTTTTTTGTGATTCAGAAGATATGAGCCCACCCAAAATATGTGTTTGTTAATAAACTAAAATAAATATAGAGGAAAAATTTGTTAGTATGATAAATTTACATTTTAAACATAATTTAGTGGAATACTTGATAAAGTTCTGAAATGCAAGTCACTAAGGAAGAGAAATATCTAAGGAAATAGGTATAGGACTCCAAAATAAACTACCCAGATTAGGGCTTCCTATATATTTCTGAGCCTACAAAGGGTCTTTTCTTCTTTTTTTTGAGGGTAGGATACAGTAATGACTGGGTACAGAAAAATGACAGTGAGGGCAGGGCATTTCCAGTATATAAAGGCAATTGCAAATACACAGATATTATAAAGAATGATCTCAAATTGAAACAGAAACTAGAGACCACCAGACCATCTATAAGGATCCCTAATGGCCACATATTAACTTAGAAAACTACATATTAACATTATTTATTTTCTATTATATGCAGGGGACAGCGTGCCAGGTCTAAAGTCAGGCAAATTCACCTTCCTGACTTCAAACGTGGCCTCTTCTAGCTATGTGACACTGGGTAAGTCACTTAACCCTGTTTGCCTCAGTTTCCTCCTCTGTAAAATGAGCTGGAGAAGGAAATGGCAGACCACTCTAGTATTTTTGCCAAGAAAACCTAAATAGGGTCACAAAGAGTTGGACATGAATGAAATGAGTCAATAACAACACATGTTCTTTATATTTTTTATTAGTTATGCTAATTATTTCCCAATTACACTTTAATCTTGTTCAGACCACGTTCTGGAGAGTTGCATTGTGTTTGACATTTCTGCTTACATGATAATTGGGTAATGGCATGAACACGTGGCAAACTACAGGCAGAGGAAAGGTAGTTTGCAAAATATATGTCTCATAGTTTTTACAGGAATAGAGGTTGGTTACATGTTAACTACCTGTGTTGGCTTTTTGTATATAATTACAAAATAATCTATAAGATCAAGATATAGCCTTTGGAGGAAGCAAATCTCAGTCAACCTAATCCTACATAAAGACAAATTCTTATTTAAAAGGTTCAGAGGTGGATTTGACATAGTATAAACAAATATGACCTTTATTTACTCTCCCTTTCTATAATTACTAAGGCAGAGTTTTCACCTTTTAAAAACATTTTTCTGTTCTTAGTTTTCTACCTTTTGTTACATCTTAGAGAGAGAATAAGATGTTTTATCAAAGAAATTCCTGAAAATAGCCTGTTGTTGTTTTGCTACTATACTGATAAAAAATCCTAACTTTAGAGATGTTCAGTTGCTTGGGTATGAAATGAAGGAAACCATGGTGTTTTGGGTTTTGTAAGGATATCAGTGAATCAACTAATAAACGTTTATTTAGCACTTACTGTAAGCCATGTTCTTATTGAACTTATCTTTTTTGAGGAAACCATTCTAGTCATCTTGGACTGCTACCAAAGCTTCTGGATGTTTATCTACTTCTGCTTGTGGTTCTGGTTTTTTGTTTTTTTTTTTGGAGGGGGGAGGGCAGGGCAATTAGGGTTAAGTGACTTGCCCAATGTCACAACGCTAGGAAGTGTTAAGTGTCTCAGGCCAGATTTGAACTCAGGTCCTCCTGACTTCAGGGATGGTGCTCTATTCACTGAACCACCTAGCCACCCCTTTTGGTTCTATTTTAAAGAGAATAGCTGAAGACCAACATTGTAAGAAGACAACAGATTAGTGGAAGGGTGAAGATTGTCTTAGTTAAGTGAAGTGGTATGGATAGAAATGTTGGGTTTCTAATAAGAAGTTTCCAGGAGATCCTCCCTTGCCATTTGTATCATGAAATTACTAAAGAACCAAATACTCCTATAATTTAGGGATAAGTTGTGCATTTTTTTTTCCTTAAGGAGAGATGTGCAGCTTGTCCTCCATTGCCTTTTCTCATGTAGACAGAGACATTGGACCATAGTATGTCCCTGAAGTGAACTTATTTCCAGTCATTCCCAAAAGCTTGTACTATGTGAAGATGAAGAATTCTCTAATTGACTGACAAGTCAAAAGAGCTGATGACTCAGGGGATCATATAAAAGATGGAATAGCTTCTAGCTTCTGGACTGCAGTTCTTCAGGTAACCAGAAGTGATTCCAGTGAGGGATGAAAAAGAATGTTCCTCCTCTACTTTAGTATCATGAAGAGCCTGCCACTCCCCACAGTAGGTGGAGTTAGGACTGAGGGCTCTACTAGTTTAACTTGTTCTGAAGACTGTTGGTGGTCTTTGTCCTTTTGTATTTGCTATCTCCTAATATTAGGTCAACAAATACTCTGAGAACAACTTGTCTTTTTGAATTCAGAAGATCTGGAGAAGGAGAACGGAGTTCTTATTGGAGTTTAATGGTGGTAGTTATCCACTAGAACAGCAGAGACTGATAGGAGAAATACCTGCACTTGAGTGCACCATCATGAAAAATAAGATCAAACTTGGCTTTTTGATGGGACAGTGTCTAGTGCAGAGATGTAATAGGAAATTCCTAATTAGTCATATTGCACAACTGCTGCATTTTCAATTGAGGCTTGTTTCCCAACAGATTTTAATCAGAGTTGTTTATGAAGTTTGCTAAACCAATGTTTATCTTGTTAATTCTGTTTCTGTTGTGATTCTTCCACATTTAGTGATAAATTACCTGTCACATACCTGATTCATATTTTACATGCAGTACTTTTTTCTAACTTCTTTTTCTTTTGAGGAAACCTCTTAGACACTGGATACAACTAAATGTTATAATTTACACTTTTTTGGACACCAGTGAGGGTTTGTTAGGAAGCCAGGAATTGTGATAATGGAGAATTTAATTCCTCCATTCATAAGTCTACATGAGTGATGTCTTTTCATTAGAATTAGCATCATAGGATAGTGGTTTTAGAGCTAGAAGAGACATGGGACTACATTTAGTCCAGCCCCCTCAATTTATAAATGAAGAAATTGAGGCCTATAGAGGTTAAGTGACTTGTCTAAGGTCACACAGAGCTTGACAGACCTGGGCTTTGAACCTAGGTCTTCTGACTTCAAGGTCCATACATTTTCTATTGCAACTGTACCAGTTCAGGAGTGTTAGCTTTATTTAGTGTGCATCTAGAGGGAAAAAAGTGAACCCTAGTCCATCTAACCCTAATCCAATTGAATTGTTATTCCTCCAATTTTGATATAATATCAGAGAGCACTTGTGCAAATTGAGTGGAAACATGCATTGCATATAAATGTTATATTACTTTGAACTCTAGAAATCTCTGTCAATTATCTCTAACTAATTCCATTTGCAGTGATATATCTTCCAGGAGGCAGGACCCATTGCTATACCCTTCTTCTTTAACTTTTTATTTTTTGGTAGAACTCCTAAGGCCCTTTCAGCCCCTGAAGTTCTAGGTCTTCAAAAAGTTTCACAGACAGGATTTATGCCTATACATTGGTCTTTTTGCAAAGAGAAATCAAGTCCCACTGACAAAAACAAATGTATAATTATAAACTTGCAAAATATGTGTTGGGATTTTCTAACTTGTCTATTAATGATTATTTTTTGTTATACATTATTATGGTATGTAGAGCAACTACATTTCTGTCATACTGAAAGAAAATAACAAAATGCTTACTTATATTGAGGCATCTTGCTACTTATTTTTTATTCTTTTTAGTTCTTTTATTCATATGGCCCATGATCTTGTTCATATTTTGAAAAAAATTTTGAACTTTACCTTAAGGCATATTCACTTGCCACTTGTGAGACCTCTCAGAACATTTTAAAGAATTTCACAAGAAGCTTTTTCCATTTTGGCAGCAAGTATTTTAGATAAGAGACTCCTCGAATTCCAAAATGATCATTTGCTTTGTAAATCTGTTTTAGTAAAAGGAAAATCAGCTGCCTAAAGAATTAAAGTTTTCTTATTGAAATGAAAATATTCCTTTCATCTGAAATGTCAGCCTTCCCCTTAAATTAAACCCAATGAGACCAGCTCAGACTTTTTATATAATGCATCTTTAGAGAAGACAGGAAAACATTACATACTAGCAACAAAGTTGTTTTTCCATCCTCTGATTGGTTGGATGAGACAATTAGATAGTACAGCAGGGGTCTCTAACCTTTTTGTGTGTGTGTGTCATGGACTCCTTTGGCAGTCTAGTGAAAGCTATGAATTCCAAATAATGTTTTTCTCCTTGCAATATATTTTTGATTTGTTTCATTAAATATTTCCCAATTGTATGTAAAAAAAAATTAGTGCTCATTTTAAAGAATTTTGAGTTTCAAATCCTCTATTTCCCACTCTTCTTCCCTCTCCTTGAGAAGGCAAGTGAATTGATATTGATTATACATGTGAAGTCATGCCAGACTTATTTCCATTTGAATAATTTTTTTAAATGTATAAAATACACAGAGTAACAAAGGAAACCAATTATATTGAAATATAGTTACCAAAATATTTCTTGAAAAGTATTATTGGACACCAGGTTAAGAAACCTTGTACTAAAATATCTTTTCCCATGTTTATGGCAAAATCCTTAGACCTGACTAACTCACCTCTATTCTTCCTCCTCTCTCCTCCCTTTCTCTAAACCAAGTTACCACCATATACTTAAGTGGAGCTGTATCAACAATACAGTATTCACAATGCCTATAGTAACTATAAGTATGCTGATATCATTATTAATCACAAAATGTAACAGGCTCTCTACACGAGAAATATAGCTAAAACATTTATTTAAATACCAGAAAACTGAGTCGCAAAACCAGAAAGTCAAAGCTAACACAGTAGTTATGAAGTTGGCACATGTAGTTAAAGTAGTAAACACCCACATTCTCAAGCCTTCAAAACAGGACAGGCTACCTCAGGCAAAGATCCTCCACTCCTCACTGACAACAACTGCTCAGTGTCCAGGCAGCTTGCTCCTAGTGGCTTCTGCCCCACTGCAGTTCCCATCCCTGGCAGTCCTCAGCAGGAGTCCTTAGCAGAGATTCTGGCAGGCTCAAGAAAAAGGAGTTTGCACTGCAACCACAGCCACTGTCTCTGCTGCTGCTTCCAGTCACCATGCCACAGACACTAGCTTGATTCTAGCTTTCTCTTGCTCCACCCCTTCCTGCTACATCAACAAGTTCAAGGGGCATGGAAGATCTTCAAATCCCAGTATCATTACAGGAGCTAGAGAAGGAAGGAGCCCAGGGAGATGATGGTGATGAAGATGAGTTATTAACAAGTATAGACATAGATTTGTATGCCTCCCCCTCTCCCCAATTATATGGCTTCTTACAATGGTCACATGAAACCAAACATTGTCAAAGCTAGTCTCCAAATAGCCCAGAAACTTAAAAAGAAAGCAGCTTTGGAGGTCCAGGAAATAGAAAATTTGAAGCCATTAGTTAATAGTATTGCTACTTAAGAAACTATAACAGAATACAGAATATATCAAGTGGAATAGCAGGATATTATTGCTCTTTTAAGAAAGTATCCAGGGAAGGATGACTGGACTATAATATCTGGTTCCACTAAATCAAATTGCAAAAAACTTTCTCAAATTTAATGAAAACCCTGAGAAATTGCCTGAGGAATTCAATCTGGTGATAAACACTTACCAGCCATGATTCAGTTACTTAGACTCTGATGGTAGGAAAGACCAATTACAAAAATTATTTGCCACCACTACTTTGCTACTATCACAGTAGGTTTTGAAATCTAAGACCTAACAATGACCACAAAAGCAAAAGAAGTATATGATAGACCGATTGAGGGAGTTATGGAAGCCTTCCCTAAGAAAGAAAAATGAGCAAGATCTTTGCATATAGACAGGACAAGCCAGGAAGCTCTTGCTGCCTTACATGTAGCTCTATTCCAACAATTACAGCAAAAAGAAAATCCAAAATAAAATGTGAGGAAAATGTATCAGTAGCATAAATACAAGGTCTAAGATTAGAAATTTCTTTGAAAAATGTATCTGGGCTGGCAAGCAAAAATAATAGATAAAGTAATTAAGGTTGCCTCCTATTGTGTAATAAGCTAAAAACTTGAAGAAAAACAAGAAGAGTTTACAAATGCAACAACTTGAAAATCCAATAGGAAAAGGCCAAAGGTTGATCTGGGAAACAAGAATGGAAAACAGAGACTTAGGAGAAGGCTCAGGACACCACTCCAAACTAGGGCTAGTGACACCCAGAGAATATATTCAACTAGAGACAGGACACTGGAGGAATCCCCCAAACCTGCAATAAGTAAACCAGGCCTTTTATATTTCAAGAGTGTCTAATCATAAAGATATAATGAAGTTAATGAAAATTTGATAACTTTTACTTCTCCATTATCCCTTAGCAGTACAAGGGAAATCACTTTGTTAATGGAAAACTAACCTCATTTTAGTACACATAGGAGTAACATTCCATTCTGCCAAAAGACAGATTTTCTTCTGTTTCTTTAACATTCAGGCAATGGATTTTTCTATTGCTCCTATGCCTTATCCCATTTCCCCATAATGATCCGTATCTCTAGGACCACTTAGCACTTAATATTCCTTCCTTCTACTCAACTTCCTAATTCACCATTTTTAAGACAGACCCTTGGTTATAGCATCTATAGCACCAAAGATGAAGCATTCCTTGATGTCACTATATATATATACATATATGTTTGTATACAGCATCAAGGTGTGATAGAAGGCTTACTTTTCTTTCTGTACAAGATTATGTTGAGGTTTGGGGTCTTAGGGGTGCTTGAAACCCCCAAATACCAACACACTGGGTCCTACAGAATGAATTTGACTTATACCTTCTCTCAGCCAAAGTAAAACAAAGTTTATTAAAAATTCACCATAATGGGTAGACACTTAAGGAGCCTAAATATTTGTGATGCTTGTATTGGACAAGCCAACTAGTACAATCTGACAAAGACTGAGTCTGTACTAGATTGAATCTCAGCACCTTCATGGAGGCAAGATGGATCTTATATATAAAAAGACTGTGGGAGGGATCTAGAGGTGGTATAGAGGAGAGGTTTGGGGAGGGTCTTGAGGAGGAGTCTGGGGAGGGTCTTCAGGAAGAGTCTAAGGAGGATCTTTCTTGAGGAATTGAAGTCAGACTCGAGGAATGGGATTAAGGATGGGAAATAGCTGAAGGTTACCTGGAGATGATAGACAATGGAGGGCTAGGCTAGTTTAAGGGTAACAGATTCAGGTATTGATACTTTGATAGGATCAAGGGTGGGAAACACCTAGGCAATAGAGGGTTAGGCTAGGTTAAGAGTAATGGAGATTTGGGCCTAGAGATAAAGAAAGACTTATGACCTCAGGCAAATGCCTCATCAAATGGGAAAATTCAAGGGGGTTCTCAGAGCCCAAACCCTACCAATTCTACCCCATCTTGTGACAAAATAACAAGAATTAAAAATACATATATACATATATACATATATATATATATACATACATACACATATATATACACACATATATATACATATATATACATATATATATATACATATATATATACATATATATATGTGTATATATATATATATATATATATATATATATATATATATATATAGCATCAGCCCCTCTCTTTGGTCTACCACTGCCATGGAGGTTTAGTCATCAAGCATAATGCTTCTCACTGTCACCATAAGCTATTGCTCAGAATCCTTCACTATCCATTAAACCTCCAAGTGGAGGCAGGAGGCCAACCTATAATAGTCTTTGATAGTGCAAGGAGATATTTCCCCATATAACAGTCTTTATAACATTCCATTCTTCTAAGGAAGAAGTCAAATGATAAAGGCTATTTGAGAATCTTGTGTAATTGAATTCATAGTAATACCCAAATTTCTAGTTGTTTATGACCTAACCGACATTCTTACCTATTCCCCCAATGACCAATGATTTTTTTTTGTAATAGGCAGCTTCTTCTTTGATGTCTTCTCCACCCAGATAACTGGTATCTGCTTTCTTTCTTCATTTCCCACAAGATTACTTTCCTGGACTTCATGATCTCCAGAAACTCACCAGTCTACAAAATGAACTCAACTCTCAAACTCTCAACTCCTCAGCACTCTCTAAGGAGCCCAGCCCTCCTGATTGGAGGGGATAAGGAGTAGACAATTGAGTTTCTCCTAGATCCTCAGTTGAGGAGGGAACCCTGGAAATTAACCTCATCATTTCCTACCCAGTTGCCTTACTGGATTTCATGATGTTCAGAAATTCATCATTCTACAAAATGAAATCAGCTCTGAAACTCTCACCTCCTCAGATCATTTTTCTGCACTTCTGGACTCTCCTTGAGCTTTTTTTTTAATGTGTTTTCCCTGTCCTCCTTCACTCCCTCCTCCCCATTTACTTGTGAACTTCTTGAGGGCAAGAATTGTTTTCTCCTTTTTTTTTGGCTTTTTCTTTGGAGGGGGGAAGGTAGGGCAATAGGGGCTAAGTGGCTTGTCCAAGGTGGCAAAAGTTTACTTTTATGCTATTCAGGAAGCAAATGTTCTTAAGGATCCTGCAATCTTAGAGGAGTACAGTTAAAGTTTATATATGAAAAACTATAATAAAACATGTTCCAAGTATGCTAATTAGGTGATTCAGGTTGAGGGATTAGGAAATGGTTAAGGAGTGGTCAATTCTTAAAGGAATATGCACTTTTTGTATCTACTGTGCAGGTGTTTTATTTGGAGTTCAGGAAAAATGGAGGTGGAGGATTAAGGAGGGGCACAGGGAGGTGTGGTTTTAGGCCTGCTATGTCACCAAGCTAACTAGCAGTCAGGGCCAACTGAGGATTGCTGAGTCTGCCACCAATCAAGGTCTTCTTTGACAAGATAGATGTAGGAAGTATACATATGTCTAAAGTCTAAGATATACATAACAAGGAGTCAAGGATGTATATAATGAGGTAGGGAGTTGGTATAGTCTAGTGGGTACTAACAATTTCTAGGCATAATGTCCTTGGGCTGGAGAGAAGCTGCTAGGGATAGCATTTTGAGACTAGGGAGAAACATGATTTTGGAATTGGGGTCTTATCACAGGTACCCAAGCACCCCTCAAAACCACCAGAGAAAATTTACCCTTGACCTCAGATGGATTGTAATCTTCATTGTTCATATAACATTTAAACCTGAATGACATTAGCCCTTGGATACATATGTCAAAAAATGAAAGAACCATAGCACCAAATGAACCCCAGCCACTCTAATACACAGATAACCTGCAAGGACTGACAGGGTGAAAGCAATTTCAGCTTAGTACCCCAGGCTCATCCTGAAGCAGAACGACATAGGTCCTAAGAGTCTGGAAGAAGCTGACATTTGAGGAACATCTCATATTTTGATTTGTGAGTTCACTTGGGCAGAAAGATGACAACGTCAGAAAAACTCAAAGACTGCTCAAAGGGTTAAGCAAAATAGTACCGCCTGGATGAGTTTTCTTTGTGCAGCTGAGTAGTGGTCACTTTGGAAAGCAGTTTGGGTGAGGAGCATTTTTCTTTCCCCCTCCCTTTGGGGGCAATACTTGGAACTAACCATACCTATCTCCACCCACTGGGATTGGTTTAGGGCATGAACTTTTCTTTGGGCTTCTATCCTCTTTCTCGATCTTTTCCTTGGTGTGTGTGTGTGTGTGTGTGTGTGTGTGTGTGTGTGCGCGCGCGCGCGCGCGTGTGTGTGTAATGGTAATGTAGATGAGTAGATCTTTCTCATCCATTAATGTGCCCATGTGACCTGCTTAAGTCACATGGAAGCCTAAGTCACATGAGGGAGAATCATACGCAGCCTGTGGTGGGAGGAGTTTGCTGAATGGGTGGAGGAGGAAAGGTGGAATAGAGCCCAGAGGAAGGTGGTCAGAGCAGTTAGAGCTGAGGAAGAGAGAGAAAGCAGGCAGAGTTGTGAGTGTTTGCTTGTGGGAAGGACATAGCAGAGGGAAACCTTGAAGATGGTGCTGCCCCCTGCATGGTTATTGTTCATAGATTTCCTTGTTGGTATGATGGATTTGGCTTTTTGGTGTTGGAATTCATCTTTCTGGTATTGGAATAAATGTTTTGATTCTGTCTTCCACTTGGAGAGTCTGTTATATTTAGTGATTCAGAATTATGCAGGCATATTCATAGCCTCTGTAGGCACTATGAATATCATATTGGGGTACAGTGTGTGTGTGTGTGTGTGTGTGTGTGTGAAATTGAAACAAAATAAAGACCTCTGGTGTGAACTGAATGGTCTTATTTGGAAATAATGAAATTAGCTTGTGAGAATTTTAGTCTAGGAACAAAGGCTTAGGTTATACATGACTTTATTTCTCTACAAAGCTAAAAAAGCTTAAAAATACAGAATTAAAATAAAATTCTCTGAGCCACCAAACGATCTGTCAATTTCTGATCTGAGAACAGGGTGATCTCTCAGGAAAATTGTATTTGGTATAATGAATTATTCACAGCCCTCTCACTCTACCCTCTACTTTATGACATTTTCTATAGCAAAACACACATACAGGATGCAATTAAAATGATTTTATCTTTGCATAGTAAACCAGTGTTAAAATGTAAATGGCCAGTAAGTAAAATTTAAAATATCAAAGAAACATTAATCAGCCATGCTGCCCATTGCATATGGTAATAAAACAGAGAGGGGAGAACAGGAAGTGGAATAGATTTAGTATTGTTCCAGCAGTTTATTCAATTACTACTTAATAGATTCCCTTAATAAGACAAATTGCTAACTGGAGAAAGGAAAAGACTCTACCCTCTACAAGGCTTAGACTCAATCTCCTAGAAAACATCCCCAGTTTGCTGCTGCTTTCTTTCTCTTTCTCTCTTCTCTCTAGTTTCTTTTCCGGGGGGATTTAGAAACTACTATCATAGTGGAAAAATTCACACTGAAATTCCAGTTCCACAATAGCTCTCTCTCTTCTTGAACTAGCAGGAAATACAACTCCCAGCATCTTTAGTGACTTAACCTCCTTCCAAAGCAGTCAGTCCAAACCTTACCAGAAGGATTGTCACATTTTTGCTACATGTATTGTTCCCACTTGAGAAAATTCCACCTGGAGTACCAGTATTTAAAATTTTCTTTTATATTTGTGGTTGGTTGTCCATCTCAGGTCAGGCAAAATAGTTTAAGCATTTTATAATTGGTTTAATCCCATTTATCTCTCATATAATGCTACGGTGTTTTTTTTTTCTGAGAGATGGTGCCTAAGAAAATTTGATGCTCCTAAAACAGGGCAAACAGCACTGCTTTTTCTGACCATGAGCCCTTTCTTAGTGCTTAGGAGCTTTGGGTGTGATGAAGTCCGTGGCTACTTCTGGTCATGTGTGTTTCAGGGCTAAATGATTACAATGATTTGGGGATGATGAAGTAATACTCTTGTGGGCCACTGAACAGGAAGACATGATGACATAATGGACTTTAAAATGTAGTGGCCCATCCTCAGTTATCTCTTCTCTTTCCAGTGGCAGATTTCATGGGGTAGGAACAAAGGGAGGAGGTTACCACGTTGACAGCATGGCATTCACTCTCAGGTGGTAATGAGGGAAGCTTAAGCCTGCCCCTTTGGCTGCCTCTTGTGTTTTGAATTTCTTTGTGTGATTATTGATGACACCATAGAAGTGTTGAACTGAACATATGGACATGTCTTGAAGATAGCTCTGTAAGACCAAGAATTTGGAGATCTTGGGTCCATAAGTCAGATAACTGGCTGATTTTCTTCATCAGAGAAGGAGACCGTAACTGGAAAGGTGAACCTAATCCCTAGACTGACTGTAGCAAGACACAAATATGGAGGGAATTATTTGGACAGTACGGAGCTGAGATGAGATGAAACATGCCTTTTCAGCAGTCCCCCAAACTGTACCATGTGTTAATATTTTAAGTATCAACCTCCAAGGCAGAATAAATAGGAATGTCATTGCTGCTGCTTGTTAAATTTGCTGTCAATACATACTTTTGAGAGCCTTTTGTATTTAGCATTCCTTTAGGGTACAGGAAATAAGCACTTATCCTATATCTAATTCATATTGTACATTGACTTTTCTGCTTCTTCCTTTTGGAGAAGACAGCTTAACTTTAAGTAATTTCCCCCAAGGATGCCTGGGTGCTAATGTAACAAGTCAAAAGTTTAGATAAAAGGTGTTTGATCTTTCTCCTAGATGATTAGTACCATATAAGACTCTACCAAGCCTGGACTGCATGATTCGGTTACAAAGCAAATAGGTTCCTTGAGGGTGGGAAGAGAGAAAATGGGCACAACCATAGTGACTCTTGCATGACATACTCTAGTCAGGTCAAGTCAGTTGAAGAGAGAGAGCCAGAAGCTGCTTGGGAAAGGAAGGAATTTTATCTCCTCTTCCCTCTCCCACTTTCTATGGCTTCTAAAGGCAGAGCTTCACCCAGAAACAGGAACCCCATTTAGAAGTTGGAGAGTCATCTCAAGACACAGTTGAGGGAACAGAAAGATATACTCCAGACAGATACAGGAATAGTGAAAATAGTCGCTTGAAGTCAGAAGTAGCTTCAGAGTGTGATCTATGGCACTGCAATGGTAATGGGAATTTGAAGACCTTCCCTAATTTGAAGATCTTCCCTGCCCCCTAATAGACTGAATGTAATCACATGGAGCCTGTAGTGAGAGGAGCTTGCTGAAGGGTGGAGCAGAGCCTACAGGAAGCTGGGAGTCAGAGCAGTTAGAGATAGAGGGAGGAGAGGATGCACCCAGGCAGACAGCTAGACTTGTGAATGTTGGTTTGCGGGAAGGCTAAAGGATGGTGTGGTTCTCTGTGGTGTTATGGCTTATTAAGTTGTTTGCTACTATGATAGATTTGGCTTTCTGGTCTGGGGATTCAGTTTTCTGGTATTTGATTGAATGTTTTGCTTCTGTCTTCTATATGGAGCAACTGTAGCATATTCACAGTTGCTGTAGATGCTGTGAATATTGAATTGGTGCTACATTTGGCAGTGAGGATGGGATTACAAGTATCAGATCTCTATTTGGAGGCAGATGGGATTTGGAAGAAGAAATGGCTATCACAGGATGGAAGGATTTACCTTATTCCTCCCTGGCAAGTGAGTGGGCTAAAAGCACAGGGCTCTGTGAAAACTGAGAAATGATGTTACAGAAGGGAGAACCTAGAGATTTAGAAACATGTTTACAAGGAATACCAATAAAACCACAGAAAGAACTGGATGGAGTGTGTAGAAGAGGCTGGGTTGTACTAATAAATTACTGTATTATATGTAAAAGCAGAGACAAACTATTACAAGAGAAAATTAAGATGGAGAAAAAATTAGGTGTTTTGAGTGAGAAGTTGATTTTGGTACAGTGTTCAGGCTCTCCTTTAGAAGAGCAAGCTAGAAGTTCTCATGTAGTAGAAGAAAAAGCTTTTAATTTAGTTCTCAAAAAGAAGTAGAAAAGTTACAGGAGGAAGGTACATAGAGTTTTGGCAGAAGTTGAATTTAGTTCCCTTGATGATGACTGCCAGGAGAATGTCTAGGATGAAATTGATACAATGTTACATAACCAGACTTTTACAAGGGCAGAAATTTGCCCCATACTAGGAGGAAAGCAGGAGAATCAGGAAGCCAAAGAAAGTTCAGGGAGATAATTAAGGATTTCACTCAGCAAGAGAGATTACTAATAAGAGAAGCAGATTCACTCAAAGGATGGGAGAATTGTTAGTGTCTTGGATGGTGAGAATCAGTGCTGAAGGGGCCAGAAGAGTATGTATAGATAGCGTGGATTGCTTGAAATTTATAGGTATTTGTCAGAATTCTTTTGTCCAGCAGTCTTTTAGGCATTACCATATTCAAGAAGGTAATAATATAATCAGTCTGTTAGCTTTAGCTGCAACAAAATGTATCCCACTGATTCTACGTGGCCTAGTGGAGACAGACCCTGCTACTTGCTTAGAGACTATATGAGAAAGTTAAAGAACAGATAATAGAAACTGATATCATGTTTGGAGATGCAAATGCATATCACTATATCCTCTTAGAATTTCTTAAAGAAATATCATAGTGAAGATGGCTCTACTAATTGGCGAAATGGGGAATCCTCTTTCAGAGGTGCTGGGTAAGATTTCACAATTAAGTGACTTGGGAGAATGGGGAAAAGATAAATTTCCTTGAGAACAAAGAGTAAATAGCCAGTGGATTCAAAGTCAGAATAGATAGATGGGAAAAGAATTGTTTACTGCTCTGTTGAGAGCAGGGGTAGATTTTGGAAGAATTGATTATATTCCAACTAATGAACATTACAAACTGTGTCAAGAAAAGGGGCTTGACATTAGATGGAATAGAGAAATGAGAACTGCCCCTACAGATCTTCCTGAACGATTGTATTCAGGTTTGTCACACCTTCAGGGAGACTCAGATTTTAAAAAGTACTGGGATAGGTGGAAGTAGTCAACATACTAAATTTATGGCAGTACATCAAGCTGTTAAAACAAGCAACAGAGGAATGTCATATATGTCAACTGGAAAAAGAACAAACTGTTCCTTGGATAGTAACTGGAGAGATACCAAGGGGAAATGGTCTTGCCCAGATTTGGCAAATAGATTATATTGGTCCTTCTACCCCAAGATAAAGGATGCAAATTTATATGTATGTGTGTTGACACCTATTCAAGTGTACTAGTGGCTTGTCTTTATAAGAGTGAGACCCAGAAAAACACCTATAAAACTCTAGATTTCATAAGTCTGTATTATGGAACCCCAATGCAGATTCAAAGTGACAAATGGATCACATTTCAGAAGTAATGAAATGAAGAGATATTGTATATTAAATAATATGGAATGGATATATCATATTCCATATTATCCACAAGCATCTGGGTTAATTGAAAGAATGAATCGATTACTGAAAAAACAGTTAAGGAAGTTAAGTTCTAATAATTCATATCAGCATTGGAAGGAAAATTTATTCACTGCTTTACATAATTTGAATAATAGACAATTGGGAGAAAGTATGTCTCTAGTCAGAATGATGACTCCAAATCTGCAAATTAGAAAATAGCAAACACATAAGATCTCAAATATTGAGTACTGGGCTGTGAGGCAAGATGTCCTAGCACTGTATCCAGGAACACCTGGTTCAGCAGGATATGATTTACATTGTTTAGAGGATACTTGGTTGGATAGTAAAGAAATAAGAAATATCTTCACTGGAATACCTATGAGAATCCCTAAAAATCATTTTGGAGGGACATTACCTAAATCAGGATTAGCAGCTCAAGGAATACATGTATTGGCTGGAGTAATAGATTCTAATTATCAGGGAGTAATTACTGTGACATTCAAAAATTTGGATAAAGAACCTATACAGTTTTGTAAAAATGATAGAATAGTTCAAGTGATTATTATTCCTTGTGAAACAAAACCCCTTGTGAAAAGTGAACTTCCTTCTGAAATAACTAACAGAGGAACTGAAGGGTTTAATTCTACTGACAGAATAAAATTGGGAGCTGAAAAGGAAGTCAGATGAGGTTCCAAAGGATGTGGAAATTATAGCCCATGGGAAAGATAATAGTGTAACTGTTGTTTATTCAGGAGAAGATTATTACCAAATTGTACCCTTAATTCATATATGCTACTGTAAATGATGCTATGATAGTGGGTTCATGAGCTCCAGAAGCATGACTGACCCTATATTTGTTTCTTTTTGACTCTTTGTCTGTTAAACTTGTTTGAGAGATTTGTTTCCTGCAGGCTTAGTATCCTCCATTTTCAGATTCCTGATCACTTAAGCTGGACGTCACTCTTTGTTGACCCTGGACCTGACTTCGACTGAACTCCAGATGTCAACTAAAGAACTGACCTCATTCTTGAGGCACAGACAGCTCTATGTCCAATTTCAGCAGAAAGTAGCTATGGAGAAGAGATCTTTGCCCCTTACCCCAAGATTTTGAGCCCCATTCATTTGAGGAGGGAATGATAGAGTGCTTGTGCTCAAGTCCCCACCCTAAGATATTGTTTTATGTGCTCGTTTTCTGTTATCCCTGTCATATTGTTGCAAGTTTCTGTTGACACCAGCTACTCTATCAGTTGTAGTGAAATATATTGTTAATGTATTTTTGCTATGTAAGGGACATGAAAGATTTTGGAGCTGAATGTAATGGTAATGGGAATTTGAAGATCTTCCCTGATTTGGAGATCTTTTCTGCCCCATAACAGACTGAATGTAATCACATGGAGCCTGTGGTGGGAGGAGTTTGCTGAAGCGTGGAGCAGAGCCCACAGGAAGCTGGGAGTCAGAGCAGTTAGAGACAGAGGGAGGAGAGAACACATTCAGGCAGACAGCTAGGCTTGTGAGTGTTGGTTTGTGGGAAGGCTAAAGGATGGTGTGGCTCTCTGTGGTGTTATGGCTTATTAAGTTGTTTGCTACTATGATGGATTTGGCTTTCTGGTTTGGGGATTCAGTTTTCTGGTGTCTGAATAAATATTTTGCTTCTGTCTTCTATGTGCAATTGAGTACTATGTCAGCACATTCACAGTTGCTGTTGGTGCTATGAATATTGTGTTGGCACTACAGGCACCAAGATTCAAAAAAGAATGAGCAAAACAGAAAAGTAGCCCTGGCAATCAAGAGTAAGTTGCAATGAGGACTACAAAAGAAGAGAATAAATATGAAGTCCCTTCAGTTTAGAGTTGTGAATTGCCTTTGCATTTGTGTTCCTTGTTTGTGTGCCTACTTCCATTACACCTGAAGTTTGTATCTACTTCTTAGATAGATGTTTTGTATATTTGTGAGAGAATATACTCTAGATGATCCAATAGTTCATTAATGTATCTTTTCTCACAGCACCTTCAACATTGCTTCTCTCTCTCTCTCTGTCTCTGTCTCTGTCTCTCTGTCTCTTCTCTCTCTCTCTCTGTCTCTGTCTCTGTCTCTCTGTCTCTCTCTGTCTCTCTCTTGTCACCTTTGGCAATCTGATAGGAGTGAAGTGGAATCTGATTTTTGCTTTAACATGGATTTCTCTAAATATTAGTGATTTGGAGCATTTTTTCACATGACTGTTAATGACTTAGGGTTCTTCCTCTGAAAACTGCATGTTCATATCAGTTACAGAAGCATTCATTTTTATAACTCCGAATCAATTCCTTATTTATATTGAAAATTAGATCTTTATCAGAGAAACTTGTGTGGGTTTTCCCCTGTTAAATACTTCCCTCCTAATTTTAGCTGCACTAGTTTTCTATGTTACAAATATAAATTTTTAAATTTCATATAATCAAAATTGCTCATTTTATCTTCTGTTATCCTCTATCTTTTATTTGGTCATGAAATCTTCCACCATCAATCGATTCAAGAGATATTTTCCTCTTTGTTTTGCTAATTTGTTTATGCTGTCACCCATCATGACTGCCAGGTATTTATTTGGAGCTTATCTTGGTATACAGTACATAAAATTGATCTGTACCTTATTTCAGTCAAGTTCTTGTACAATTTTCCCAAAATTTTTTTGGGGGGGTCAAATAGCAAGTTTTTACTTTATTAGCTGAGATCATTGGGCTTATCAAATACTGTGCTCACAAACTTCTGCATATTTATATACTTGATATAATCCTCTGGCAATCTCGATTTCTTAACTTTTATCAAATCATTTTGATGATTATTTGTTTTGTAGTATCATGTGTGATCTGCTATCACTAGGTCCATTTCCTTCCTACTATATTTCATTATTTCCTCTGAGAATCCTGACCTTTTCTCCCAAGATGAATCATTATTGTTATTATTTGGCTCTAGAAAGTATATAAAGTAATTCTTTGATAGTTTGATTTTATAAGTCTGAATAAGTAAATTAATTGAGGTAGTATCATTATTTTTATTAGATAGGATTAAGCCTTCCCATAAGCAACTAATATTTCTCTGATATTAATGTCTATCTTTATTTTCCTGGACTTCCAAGCATTTCATTCATTTTTTAGTTATTTTAGATGGAATTTATATTTTTTCTTCTCCTTGCTAGGTTTTGTTTGTAGTATGCAGAAATTCTGGTGTTTCATTACATATTCCAAAATTTTGCTCAATACTGCTTTTTTTCTCATTTTAAAAATTTATTTATTTATTTTTTAGTTTTCAATATTCACTTCCACAAGATTTTGAGCTACAAATTTTCTCCCCATCTCTCCCCTACTTCCAACCCAATATAGCAAGCATACTGAACACCTCTTCCTCCAATCTGTTCTCTCTTTTGTCCTTCCCTATCTCCCATTACTTTCTTTGAGGGCAAGATGGATTTCTATACCCCATTGCCTATATATCTTATTTCCCTGTTTATTGTAAAAAACAATCTTTAACATTTGTTTTGAAAACTTTGATTACCAGATTCTTTCCCTTCTTCCTTCCTCAACCACCCCCACGGGGAAGACAAACAATTCAATATAGGTTGTACAATGTGTAGTTAAACAAAACATTTCCATAGTAGTTATATTGTGAAAAAAAAAACTGTATTTCCCTCCACCCTATCCTGACCCCCCATTTATTCTGTTTTCTCCTTTGACCCTGTTCCTTTTCAAAAAATGTTTGCTTCTAATGACCCTCTCCCGCAATCCACCCTACCTTCTATCATCCCCCTCTTATCCCCTTCCCCCCTGCTTTCCTGTAGGGTAAAATATCTAGTTGAGTGTGTATGTTATTCCTTCCTTAAGTCAAATTCAATGAGAGTGAGGTTGACTCATTCCATTTCACCTTTCTGCTCTTGCCCTCCATTGTAACAGTTTTCTCTTGCCTCTTTTATGTGAGGTAATTTACCCTATTTTATTTCTTCCTTTCTCCTTCTCCCAATACATTCCTCTCTCACTTCTTAATTTTATTTTTTTAGATATCATCCCTTCATATTCAACACATCTTGTGCCCTCTGTTTATGTATATGCATGCACACACATACACAAAAACACACATATGCCCTCCTATACATACATCTATGTATGTATACACATATATACATATATATTCCTTCAACTATCCTCATACTGAGAAAAGTCTCATGAGATACAATTATGTTTCCACGTAGGAATGTAGATAGTTCATCTTTAATAAGTTCCTTATGATTTCTTTTTCCTGTTTACATTCTCATGCTTCTCTTGCTTGTATTTGAAAGTCAAATTTTCTGTTCAGCTCTGGTTTTTGCATCAAGAATGTTTGAAAGTCCTCTATTTCATTGAATGTCAATATTTTCCCCTGAAGTATTATATTCAGTTTTGCTTGATAGGTAACTCTTTGTTTTAATTTTAACTCCTTTGACCTCCAGAAGATCATATTCCAAGCCCTTTGATTCCTTAATGTAGAAGCTGCTAGGTCTTGTGTTATCCTAATTGTGTTTCCACAATACTCAAATTGTTTCTTCCTGACTCGCAATATTTTCTCCTTGACCTGGGAACTCTGGAATTTGGCCATAATATTTCTAGGAGTTTTCTTTTGGGAATCTTTTTCAAAAGGCAATTGGTGAATTCTTTCATTTTCTATTTTGCATCTGGTTCTAGAATATTAGGGGATTTTTCTTGATAATTTCTTGCAAGATGATGTCTAGGCTCTTTTTTTTTTTATCATGGCTTTCAGGCAGTCTAATAATTTTTTAATTATCTCTCCTGGATTTATAAATTCAGTGGTTTTCTGGTGAGATAGTTCAAATTGCCTTCTATTTTTTCATTTGTTTGGATCTGTTTTATAGTATCTTGATTTCTCATAAAGTCATTAGCTTCCATTTGCTCCAATCTAATTTTGAAGGAATTATTCTCTTCAGTGAATTTTTGAAATCTCTTTTTCATCTGACCAGTTCTGCTTTTTAAGGCAACCTTTTCCTCACTGGCTTTGTAGGACTCTTTTGCCATTTGAGTTAGTCTATTTTTTAAAGTGTTATTTTCTTCAGACAGCCTGCTGACTCATTTTTCATGATTTTCTTGCATCATTCCATTTCTCTTCCCAATTAAACCTCTACTTCTCTTACTAGATTTTCAAAATCCTTCTTGAGCTATTCCATGGCCTGTGACCCATTCATATTTTTTTTGGAGACTTTTGATGAAGGGGTTTTGGCTTTGTTTTCTTCTGGTTTTGTTTTCATCCTCTTTGTCCCCCCCCAAAAGGATTCCATAGTCTGATTGTGCTTCTTCTGTTTGCTTATCTTGCCACCCAATTACTTGACTTTTGAGCTCTTTTTCCACTTCCAGAGTGGAGAGTGCTGTGTCCCAAATTTCTGGGGTTTTATGCAGCTGTTGTCAGAGTTTTACTCAGGCACCTACCTCAGAACTCTGAGGAGGATTTTCTCTTCACAGCCTCAACAAACTCTGCCACTCCAGTGCTCCTCACCCCAGGACCACCACCCCAGACTGTGACCCAAATCCAGGCAGGGCAAAGCAGAAGAATCCTGCCTCAGTGCCAGCAGAGAGATTCCTCCAGATGCCCTCTGGAAAATCATTTGGTCCTCCTACAATCTGTAGGCCAGAAGCCAGATGCAGTAGCAACTGCCGTCACCTTCTCTGCTGTGGGGGCGGGGGCTGGACTGTGCTCTTCTCTCACCCTGGATCATCAATGTTCCCCACTGAGCTTTTACTTTCTTTTTGGTGTTTATGGGTTGAAAATTCTGGAGACATCCATAACTTCCAGTGATTCTCTGTCCTGAAGTCTGCTCAGGTAGGTCTGTGCCACTGGTTGGGGCTGCCCCAGGTGTGGGCACGTACTGCTCATGTGAGATTGTGCTTGGCTCCCAGCCGGTATGATAGACCCTTCCTGTCAGCTTACCAGGCTGCCTTCAAAGGGAGATTTGTTTCTCTCTGTCACTTTGTGGGTTCTGTGGCCCAAAAATTTGTTTAGAGTCATCACAGGTATTAGAGGTGGTTGGAGCAGTAGCTCAAGCAAGTTCCTGCTTTTGCTCTGCCATCTTGGCTTCACTCCTCATTATTCTTTTAATTAATTTTTTAGCTGACTCTCTAAGGGTACTCTAAGTAAACCAATATATCATCAACATATCATTGCAAATAGCAATAATTTTGCTTTCTTTGTGCCTTGGTTTATTCCCTGGTTTCTCTTTATTGCCTTATAACTATTGCTAGAATTTTATAACCTGCCTTGAAAAGTAATTGTCGTAATGAATCGATTTACTTTAACCTAGATCTTACTGGTAAGAACTCTAGTTTAGTTCTATTACATACTATGCTGCTTTTTGGTTTTAGGTAGATATTATTTACTATGTTAAGGATAGATTAATTAATTAATTAATTTCTATGACTTGTAGTGTTTCTTTAAAATGAGAATGAGTATTGTAATTTGTGAAAAGCTTCTTCTGTCTGTAGAAATAATCATATGCTTCTTGTTATTTTTGTTATAAATATGATTAATTATTGTTCTCTTAATATTAAACAAATCCTACATTTCTGGTATAAATCCAGCTTGGTCATGGCGTATGATCTTTTTGATAAATTGTTACAGAATCTTTCCTAATATATTATTTAAAATTTTTGTGGCTATGTTGATTAGGGGATATTAGTTTACAGTTTTCTTTCTTTATAGTTCTCTTCCTGATCTAAGTATCTGTTTCAGTTACTTTAATGAAATTATCTATTATCCTTATGTTTTGTTCCTTGCTTTTCCTTTTCTTTAGTACTAAGCTATTTAGTCTCCAGTTAGTTTTTAATCATTTCTTGACCAGCTCTCTATTAAATAAAATTTTTGTTGCACTGTGGACTATAAAAAAAAGTGTTGAGTATTTCTGCTTTTCTCATAAACAAATGAAATTTTTGTGCCCTAATTTTTTGCAAAGCTGCTGTATGCCCCTGATGAATATGTATACTTCTTTATAAACAGAAGAAAAATCAAAGAAATTTGTCAATTTGGGACTACTACAGTTTGTTATATAATTTCATGTGGGTCTTCATTGCACCTAAATTGATTCTCTATCACCTTAAACACAACAATTTTCTGAGTTTATTTTTTTTTATCCCTCTTTAATCTTCCCACTATTCTCAATCCCACTATGTTCTTACCCTACTTCATATTTTACCAAAAAATAAAAAAAATCAGCCCTAATCTCTCTGCTGATTTTTAATTTGGCATCTTTAACTGAGTTTCAGGCATCTCAAACTGGATGTCCAGTAGACATCTTAAACCCAATATGTCTGAAACTGAACTGGGCATATTTCCCCTTAAACTTTCCCTTTTTTCAATTTCCCTATTGCTTTTGAGTGTACCACCACCCTCCCAGTCCCTTAGGCTTGCAACCTAGGCACTATCCTTGATTCATTACTATCTGTCACCCAGATACCTCAAATATCTTCTCTCTTTTGATACCACCACCACCCTGGTACATGTTCTTATCACCTCACATCTGCTCAGCTATTGGTCTGTCACAAGTCTCTTTCTTTTTTAAAAAACTGATTAATTTATTTTTAGTTTTCAACATTCATTTGCACAAGACTTTGAGTTCCAAATTTTCTTCCCATTTCTCTCCTACCCACCCACCCCAAGACGACAAGCATACTGATTACCTCTTTCCTCTGTCTACCCTTTCTTCTATACTCCCATTCCCTTCCTTACCACCTTCCCCCATATTTTCTTGTGGCAAGATGGATTTCTATACCCCATTGCCTGTATATCTTATTTCCTGGTTGAATGTAAAAACAATTTTTTAACATTTGATTTTAAAACTTTGAATTCCATATTTGCTCCCTTCTTCCCTCTTCACCCACCCCCATTGAGAAGACCAGCAATACAATATAGGTTATACCTGTGTAGTTATGCAACACATTTTCATAGTAGTCATATTGTGAAAGACTAACTATATTTCCTTCGATCCTATCCTACCTCTCCATTTATTCTATTTTCTCTATTGACCCTTTTCCTTTTCAAAAGTGTTTGCTTCTGACTGCCCCCTCCCCCAATCTACCTTCCCTTCTATCACCCCCCTCTCATTCTGTTCCCCCTTACTTTCCTGTGGGGTAAGATACCCAACTGTGTGTGTATGTTATTCACTCCTGAAGCCAAATCCAGTGAGAATAAGGTTGACTCATTCCCTTTCACCTCCCTTCTCTTCCTCACCATTGTAACTGCTTTCTCCTACCTCTTTTGTATGAGATAATTTACTCTGTTCTATCTCTCCCTTTCCCCTTCTCCCAATATATTCCTCTCTCACCCCTTAATTTTATTCTTTAGATGTCATCCCTTCATATTCATCTCACCATGTGCCTTCTGTCTATGTATACATATACACATATATATGCATATATATACATATATACACATACATACATACA
Organism: Pseudochirops cupreus; assembly: GCA_028627135.1. Lineage (NCBI taxonomy): Eukaryota > Metazoa > Chordata > Mammalia > Diprotodontia > Pseudocheiridae > Pseudochirops > Pseudochirops cupreus. The sequence goes on from CM053581.1 coordinate 326,541,136, forward strand.
TACATGTGTATGTACACACACACATTCTCTTTATCCTAATACTGAGAAAAGTCTCGTGAGTTACAAATATCATCTTTCCATGTAGGAATGCAAAGTTCTACTTTAATAAATTCCATATGATTTCTCTTTCCTTTTTACCTTTTCATGCTTCTCTTGCTTCTTGTATTTGAAAGTCAAATTTTCTGTTCAGCTCTGGTCTTTTCATAAAGAATGTCTGAAAGTTCTCTATTTCATTTAATGTCCATATTTTCCCCTGAAATATTATACTCAGTTTTGTTGGGTAGGTGATTTTTGGTTTTAATCCTAGCTCCTTTGACCTCTGGGAATATCATAATCTAAGCCCTTTGATCCCTTAATGTAGAAGCTACTAGGTCTTGTGTTATCCTATTGTGTTTCTATATTGTTTCTTCCTGACTGCTTGTAATATTTTCTTCTTGGCCTGGAAACTCTGGAATTCAGCTATAATATTCCTAAGAGTTTTCATTTTGGCATCTTTTTCAAGAGGTGATCACTGAATTCTTTCCATTTCTATTTTACCCTGTGGTTCTAGAATTTCAGGACAGTTTTCCTTGATAATTTCTTGAAATGAGAGATGCTGTGTAGGCTCTTTTTTTGATCATGACTTTCAGGTAGTCCAATCATTTTTAAATGATCTCTCCTAGATCTATTTTCCAGGTTAGTTGTTTTTCTGAGATACTTCACATTGACTTCTATTTTTTTTATCTGTTTGGACCTGATTTATAATATCTTGATTTCTCATAAAGTCATTAGCTTCCATTTGCTCCATTCTAATTCTGAAGGAATTATTTTCTTCAGTGAACTTTTAGACTTCCTTTTCTATCTGCCCAACTCTGTTTTTTAAGGCATTCTTTTCCTCATTGGCTTTTTGGACCTCTTTTGCCACTTGAGTTAGTCTATTTTTTTTGTTTGTTTTTTGCCCTTTTTTTGAAAGGGCAATTGGGGTTAAGTGACTTGCCCAAGGTCACATGGCTAGTTTTTGTGTTAACTGTCTGAGGCTGGATTTGAACTCAGGTCCTCCTGATTCCAGGGTTGTGCTCTATTCACTGGGCCACCTAGGGGCCCTTAGTCTATTTTTTAAAGTGTTATTTTTCTTAAGTATTTTGGGGGGTCTTCTTTAGCAAGCGTCCTTAAGGTATATGAAATACAAAAGTCAAAATTCTCCACCACTTGGTCACATTGTCTTAATCTCTCAATGAAAAAGTCTTCTTTCTTTTTGATTGGAGATTAATTTCTAATCATCCTTAATTCAGTCATCCTTAAGAGGTACGAGGCACAGAGTACAAAGTTCTCCCGTCCCTAGGCTGCACACAGTAAATCATGATCTTCTCAGTCAGCATTAATTACCCAAGGAGAGGTCTTTTCATCTTGGCTCAAGACTGGCTCCAAAATTCCATGGTTCCTCTTCTATGGGTCCAGCTCTTGCATGAATCTACCCAACTGTCACCTGGATGCACAAGCAGGCAGTTCTCAGCTCCTTGTCCAGCTCCTCATCCAGCTCCCATTCCATATTGAAGCTCACAGTGTCCAGTCTACCTAAAGTCCTTTGCAGTTTCTGTTTCTGGGAAGACAAAGCTTAACAGAGCCAAAAAAACCAAAACAAAACATTCATACACATTGCCAGCACCATCATCAATTCACTATCTGCTTGTGAAATCAACACAGACCCACAAACGAGGTCTGAGAACTCCACACAGACACACAAACAAGGTCTGAGGACTCCACACAAATTATCAGTATAGTCCCAGGACCTCTGAAATCCTCCTCCAGGACCTCTGTAAACAGACAACAAGTAAATTCTCTTTCAGGCCTTCCAGTAAGGTCTAAAGGCTTTTGTAGATAATATCACAAAAACAATTCAACACAGACAGAACAGAGAGAGTGCATGGCCACCACAAGTGTCTGCTTCTCAATTCTGCTCTCTCCTAGCTTGTGCTTCTGCTTTTATCTGCTTTTATCATTAGCTCCTCCTTATCCTGCCCATCTCTTATGTCCTTCCTGTTCCTATCTTTGGCAAGTCCCTCCCATTGTGGGTTTCACAACTTCTATTTCTTAATAAAGACTTGATATAATCATGGGCAATACTCAACTGAAACAAGGTGCTAAGTACTTGTTTGCTTGCCATTCCACAGCCTCAAAAGCCCAATTAGTGAATGATAATGAATTCCAAAGATAAACTAAATGATTTTTTGACCATTTAATATTTCAAATTATGCATTTCCATTTTTCTTTTCTGTTAGCATCTATAATCTAGAGCTCTTTACAAGGCACTGCATAATAGAGTGGTAGAGACCTGTTTTGTATGTGTATATATGTGAATATGAATATGTAACCTCATCCTATGGAAATCTCCTATTATTGCCTAGTCTTATTATACTGACCATACCTGATCATGAAATTATGAAATCTGGCAAGAACAGAAGATGTTATAGTCTTCTCTTCAGCAATACTCAATTAGAAATACTTCAAAAGAGGAAAATGAAAATTAATTGTGATTTCCCACACATTCTTCCAAAGGTCCTTACACATAATAGACACTTAATAAATATATATTGAGTGGATGAATAAATGAAAGTGCTGTGCACACAGAATTTTTTCAAGAAATATTTCTCAGTTGGCTGATTGACTGATGATGGTGCTTGTGTCATATAATCATTTAATGACAAAAGTATGATTCAGTAGAATTTGTAACAGTTTACAAGGAAATGTTTTCTGTGATTACATTGATATAGGAAACTCTCATATGAGGAAATCTACTCTACCAATTCAGTTTGGCACATTCTATGTCTTTTCTTCTTAGGGAGAGCCTGAAGTTATTACTTCTCTTCTTTTTTCTAATGAATCATAAGGATGAGTGTTCTTATTTTTGAATTCAAGGTATTATTTTTTGGCCACTTTCCAGTATATCTGTCAGGAGAAATGCTCAAATCTTTAAGCCACATGCCATAGTCAATTTGAATGAATAAATAAAGAATTTGCTAAGTGATAATTATGGACAAAGTTGTTTTTCATTCTTCATTTTAGAAGAAGATGTCATGATGTTAGTATCAGGGTGTTCTGTTGTGACTGATCAGTCTAATACAAGTTTGGAAGACTTGACCCCAGGTTGGGAGATAGTAAAATACTGGATAATGGCTGACAACTTGATTGGCTTATGAATTACATTTAAGTAAGGTAGAGTTCCACAAAGTAGTCAACTTCACTCTCTTTTCCAGAGTCTTTGAAGTCCAAAAGCAAGATAAAAGTCAAGTTGACTGTCAATGACTCTCCGCACCTTGGCATCTTCAATTTTTGACCAAGTTCAAAGCACTCCACAGCACCTGCTTCAACCACTTTGTTCTCATCCACCCATTCCACCAGGGAAAGCCTTCACATGCTTGGGGTAGACATCCCCCTGTCTCACCAATGGGTTTGAGAAATGTCAGTTACCCTCTATCTGGTTTAGCCCATCCATCTACTGAGATAGTTTACTGGCATGTGGCTAATGCACATGCTACAGATTCTTAGAGCTACAAATGAGAGTTGGGTGACAAGTGGACACCAAAGATAAACCCTCACATCAGATGTGCTAGTCATTACTGAACATCCCACACACCCACTGTACTAGGATTAAGGGGATAGAAATAGAAAAGTAAGTCTGTTCCTGCTCTTAAGGAGTTCATACATTTTTTCTCTTTTTTCCCATTTTATTTATTTTTAGTATTTAACATTCATTTCCACAAGATTTCGAGTTATAGTTTTTCTCCCCATCTTTCCTCTACCCCCACCCCAAAATAGCAAGCCTACTGAATACCCCTTCCCCCAATCTGTTCTCTCTTATATCCTCCCCCATTTCCCCCCTAAATTTCTAGGGCAAGATGGATTTCTATACCCTAGTGTCTGTATATCTTATTTCCAAGTTGCATGTAAAAAACAACATTTTTTAGCATTTGTTTTTGAAACTCTGGCTTCCAGAGTCTGTCCCTTCTTCCCTCCTCACCCACCCCCATTTGGAAGAAAAGAAATTAAACATAGGTTGTACATGTGTAGTTACACAAAACATTTCCACGGCAGTTATATTGAAAGACTAACTATATTTCCCTCCATCCTATCCTGTCCCCCTCTTATTCTGTTTTCTATTTTGACACTGTCCCTTTTAAAAAGTGTTTGCTTCTAACTGCCCTCTCCCCCAATGTGTCCTCCCTTCTATCATCTCCACTCTTATCCCCTTTCCCCCTGCTTTCCTGTAGGGTAAGACACCCAATTGAAAGTGTATGTTATTCCCTCCTTAAGACAAATTCAATGAGAGTAAGGTTGACCCTTTCACCTTCCTGCTCTTCCCCTACATTGTAACAGTGTTCTCTCGCCTCTTTTATATGAGATAATTTACCCTAATCTATCTCTCCCTTTCTCCTTCTCCCAATATATTCCTCTCTCACCTCTTAATTTTATTTTTTAGATATCATCCCTTTGTGGTCTGCTCATCCTGTGCCCTCTATGTATACATGTACACAAATATGCACGCACTCACATATATATATTTATACACACAAACACCCTCCTATACATACATACTTATGGGGAGGAAAATTGTAACTCAAAATCTTGTGGAAATGAATGTTGAATATTAAAAATAAATAAAATGGGAAAAAAGAGAAAAAAACTTTGAACTCCTTAAGAGCAGGAACAGACTTACTTTTCATCTTTAATAAGTTCCTTATAATTTCTTTTTCCTGTTTACTTTCTCATACTTCTCTTGCTTCTTGTGTTTGAAAGTCAAGTTTTCTGTTTGTCTCTGGTTTTTTCATCAAGAATGCTTGAAAATCCTCTATTTCACTGAATGCCCATATTTTCCCCTGAAGCATTATACTAAGCTTTGCTGGGTAGGTGATTCATGGTTTTAATCCTAGCTCCTTTGACCTCCAGAATATCATATTCCAAGCCCTTTGATCCCTTAATGTGGAAGCTGCTAGGTCTTCTGTTATCCTGATTGAGTTTCCACAATACTCAAATTATTTCTTCCTAACTGCTTGCAGTATTTTATTCTTGACCTGGGACCTCTGGAATTTGGCTATAATAATCCTAGGAACTTTCTTTTGGGGATCTTTTCTAAGAAGTATTTGGTGATTTTTTTCACTTTCTGCTTTCCCCTCTGGTTCTAGAATATCAGGGCAATTTTCCTTGATAATTTCTTGAAAGATGGTGTCTAGGCTCTTTTTTTGATCATGGCTTTCAGGTAGTCCAATAATTTTTAAATTATTTCTCCTGGATCTAATTTCCAGGTCAGTGGTTTTTCCAATGAGATATTTTACATTGCCTTCTATTTTTTTTCATTTGTTTGGGTCTGTTTTATAGTACCTTCATTTCTTATAAAGTCATTAGCTTCCAATTGCTCCGATCTAATTTTGAAGGAATTATTCTCTTCAGTGAGTTTTTGAAATTCCTATTCCATCTGGCAAATTTGGCTTTTTAAGGCGAAATTTCTCCTCATTGGCTATTTGGGCCTCTTTTGCCATTTGAGTTAGTCTACTTTTTAAGGTGTTATTTTCTTCAGTATTTTTTTGTGTCTCCTTTAGCAGGCTGTTGACTCTCTTTTCATGATTTTCTTGCATCATTCTCATTTCTCTTCCCAATTTTTCCTCCATTTCTCTTACTTGATTTCCACAATCCTTCTTGAGCTCCTCCATGGCCTGTAATCAATTCATATTTTTCTTGGAGGCTTTTGATGCAAGACTTCTGACTTCACTGTCCTCCTCCAGTTCCATGCTTTGATTCTTTTTGTCCCTAAAAAAGGATTATATGGTCTGATTGTGCTTCCCCAGCTTGCTCATTTTGCCAGTTACTTGACTTTTGAGCTTTTTGCCATGGTAGAACTCTGCTTCCAGATTTGCAGAGAGCTGTGTCCCAAATCACTGGGGTCTTTGCAGCTGCTGGAGCTATTAAGAGGGCACCCTGGCTGCAGCCCCCACAAGCTCTGGCACACTGACCACACACCCCAGAACCACCACTCAAGAACGTGATCCAGATCCACGCTTGTGAAAGCAAGGGTGGTTACCCTCTGAATGGTCACTTGGTCCCCCTACAATCTGCAGGCCAGGAGCTCCAGAAGCAGCCACAAGGCAGCAGCTTCAGCTGTAGCACCTCTGCCACTTCTTACCCTGGGGGCAGGGGCCAGACCATCCTCTTCCAACACCTTTCCAGTAGAGTGCTCTACTCACCTTTTATTTTCTCTTTGGCATTTAGGGTTGAGAAGTCTGGAAACCACAACAGCCGCTGGTGATTCATTCTCCTGAAATCTGTGTGGCTGGTCTGGGCCACCCTGGGGCTCATGTGGGACTCAACTTGGCTCCTATTGTGCTGCAATAGACCCTTCCTGTTGGTCTGTCAGTCTGCCTTCAGTGGAACATCTGTTTCTCTCTGTCACTTTGTGGGTTCTGTAGCTTTTAAATTTATTTAGAGTAATTTTTTTTTTGCAGGTATTGGATGTGGTTGGAGCTAGAGCCCATGCCAAGTTTTTGCTGTTACTCTGCCATCTTGGCTCTACCCCCCAGGAGCTCATACTTTAATAGGGGAGATAATACAGATGGAAGATGTCAGCTATTGATCAGATGGAAAAGTCTCATTGTTTTTAGAGTTCAGCACAAGGCAGATGGCAGTCACTCTCCTTTAATGTCATTCCCACTGATTAAATCACAGTGATTTCTGATGTTGAACATTGTCAGAGACTTTAGAGGCAAGACCTTTCTTTTCTGATTCTTCTGTCCAACAGTTGCCAAGATACTGAGGTATTGGGGAAAACAAAGAATGGTAATCTTACATCTTATTCTTTGAGGTAGGGTTTTGAGGAATTTCATACTAGAATGCTGTGTCATGTTCTTTTTTTTCACATAAGTGTAATGGGCTAAACTCAAGGACTGTATCTCTCCTCAAAAGTGTAATATTTTTTAAAAATCCACATCTTTGATACAATGCTAGGAGAACTGTAAGTAGGTAATGAATACTTGTTGGAAATATGGAACTGAAGGGATCTATACTAAATATGAAGGTAAGATCTGCATCATAATTCCTTTAAAATGGAATTAATACTTTATATCCCATGAATTATGGTTTGCTAGAATACTGGTAGGTGACCAGCCTGAAAATGTGCCATTGTATGTCCCTTATGATTATCCTTAAAAATACTTGGGAAGCTATCTATAATTCCATATTTAGAATGTACAGCACATTAGTATCTAAAATTATTTGTCCTTTTCCATATAAGTTAAAAAAAACTCTTTATTTGTCTTTACTTCTTAATCTGTAGTCTTCTGTGGGCCTTCAAGATTTTCCATAACCTACCTCCTGTCTGCCTGATTTGACATGATTTCTCACTACTCCTAAAATAGAACTTTCATCCGAGTCATTTGGTTTCCTCACTGTTCATGATTTAAATATTGTTAATTTATATATTAGTCCTTAGTTCTTACTAGCTTTCCTGTTCTCTCCCCATATCTGTCTTGTCCTGTCTTCTTTTTACTTAGCCAAATCATTTAAAGCCCTACTCAAATCCTGACTACTCTATTGTGTATTAATCTTTCCTTATATCCAACTCATTGTAGCTGTAGTTTACATTACACAATTAGAATACTTTAAGATGCCTTTTTGTATTAGTCCTAATAACAACATTATGTACTCTGACAGTAGGGACAATGTTTCTTTGTGTCAAAAAAAGTGCTGGGTATAGTAAGTGCTAAGGAACATTTATGGGTCCATTGGTTTACTGCATTATAATTAATTCTGAACAGGATAGGAACAGATATATTTCTGATATTGCAGACAAGCAAACTGAAAATTAGTTCAGCAAGGGGATTTAAGACTTGAATTCAAATCTGCTTACTGCTTGTCTTAAGAGAACCTCTGTGGTTCAGTTTTCCTGAATAAGCAGGGAGCTGCAGAAGGCTTTGTGAAAGCTCTGGGTTTTTTTGCCAACTATGTTAATCCTAATTTGTCTCTCTCAAAAGGGTTTCTTTCCTTTCTTTTTAAAATGAATGTGGAAAAAAACACTCTTTGATAAGCAATTAGACAAAGATATGATAAAGACAACTTGGGGAGCAAGGCACAGAAAAAATAAAATCATTTGGCTATCTTGAAGTTAGTATTTCACTGTTTTATAACTTGAGTCCAAAAGAACACAAAGAAGTATGTGTCTCTGTGTGTGACTTGGTAAGGCCATTTAACAGTGGGATCTTTTCCAACAATGTATTTCCGTGACACACACTATACTTAGTATGTTTGAGGTTTACCACTGTAAAAATCAGTAGTGTTTGGCCTATTTTAGAATTGCTTGTCTTCTGCAGGGAATATACATATTGTTCCTTTCATATAGTTCCTAGTATGTGAACATAACGCTATGGATACACCAGCAGTGATTAACATATCTTGGGTTTTTTTCGCCCTAGCTTTGGAATAGATTTGCAATGATCCAACCACACTGTAGGTAAATCTCACCTGTGACTAAGGACATGTATTTGTAAGATAGTTGCCCTAGGTTAACTCTGTATCATGGTATGATTACAGTAGCACTTTAGAGTTAAAACAAACAAACAAACAAAACTTCTTTTCTTTGCTACATTTGATCCTTACCAAACCCCGCCCCCCAGACTGCCTCCTGTGAAATATGTTGTGTAAGCACCATTTAAGGAGAAATAGGTGGTGTAAGCTTCATTTTACAAATGAAAAAATAGAGGTAGAGAAAGTGAAGTATTTGCTTGAGATGATATAAGTAACAAGCTCATGGCAAAGTGAGATTCAAATGTGCATCTTCACATTATGAGATAACTAGTATTTCTGTTATAATTCATGACTTCCCTTTGCTAATTATTTAAGGGCTGTAAAAATATTGTGGGTATCATTAATGTTGTTATGCAAGGTACTGCAAAATACTTGTTGGTCAAATGTTTTAGCTGCTCTGTTCTTCTACATTCCCTATTGTGATTAGAACAATTAATGTTCTAGAATAAAGTATTTATTTTCTGAAATAAATTTCTGAGGTATTTATATTCTGAAATATTATTGTGTCCTAGGATGGGAAAAAACTTTATTAATATCTATACATGGCTTGAGATCCTAGATAAAACTGTTATGGACATATAGAGAATAATTATCTACAAAGTGAGGCAAGACCAGTGAGAAAGATAAATCCCCTATGGTGTAGTTGGAGCTTGATGGGGGTGACCAAAAATGTTTGTATGGAGCCTCAATGCTGCGTGTTAAACAAACAATATATATTAGAGAGAGTCCACGTTTATCCTCTAGAAGTTCAGTTTGAGATTTCAGACCTTTTATATCCACTCTGTAGTTAGTATTTGATACAGGTATTCAATTTGTTTTAAGAACAAATTTTATTTTTCTTTTGAAGGAGAGACTAAGGCAGTCAACTTGAGTGAATGCTAAAAGTAAAAATTAGGCCTGCAAACTCCCAGCATATTGCTCCAATCACTCTTTGTACACACTTCTGACCAAAAAAGGACCTTGTCAGAAGGTATTATTAAAATAGAATAGCTCAAAACTGTTATTGGAGGAGGGGTGTGCTGGAGCCAGTTTTAATTGGATGATTGTTGAATTCTCAGTGTGTGCATTTATACCTAGGAAATTGGCAAATGCTGCAAATTGGACAAGATTTATTATTTTGTTGATTGTCTAGACAGAAAGCGATGGAGAATATGTTAATAATGTAGATTAAATTAAAAGTGTTTAGTGCAGACTTTTTTCCTTAAAAAAAAATTACTAGTATACCACTATAGCTGGACTATAATGGGGGACAGAGGTTCTTATGCATCCACTATAAAAGAGTCTTTGCTCTGGATCCCTGTGTGTGGACAAGCTTTGGTCTTAGGGGAGCCTGACTCCTAAAGGAAGATCGGGTTTGTTTTCTTGATCTTCCTCTCTCTTTATGTACCAGCCTTGGGACCCTGGGAAGAATCAGTTTTGAAAAGTTTAGATTTGCCTCATACAGAGGGTACTTGACATACAATATAGATTAGGTACAGGAAAGCTATTTATTTCCAAAAATAAAGGAATGTTTGAAACACAAATAAAGTCTCAAACTGAATTGATGAGAACTTAAAAAAACAAACAAACCATGGAGTAGTTACTTATAATTACTATAATAATATACTCATACTTGATTGATAGTTAAAACATCAAAAAAATTGGCATTTTGTAGGATGGTTGAATAGACATTTCACCTCTGCCTCAGTGTTGCATTGTTTGAACAGTTCCCTCAAGGGTATTATCTTCTCTTAAGCCTGGCTGAGAGATTCTTGTTCTATCTTTGTTTGTCTTCTCCAAGAAGTGTTACTATAACTGTAGGTGGATCCCGCTAGGAACTTTTGGGCACCTACATTTAAGGAGAGAAATGCAAAACAGAAGAGATGACTGGAGGATTGAGATTCTCATCCAGCCTCACCTATGATGCATGTGTATTTAAAGTTGCTATAACTGACAGATGTTCCTATAAGATATTTTATAGGAAGCCTCAGAGAGAGATGGCTGTGTGACTAACATTCTGGAGGAGATAAGACAGTGATAGTTCTTTTAAGATCTGAGTAGGCAGCTCATTCTAGTTCAGTAGTCAATACTCTTTCACACAGCTTTAACAAAGCTCTCCTCCGAGCTGTTCCCCTATAATAGCAATGGAATTTGAAGATCCCCTTGTGTTAGCAAGCTAACAGGTACTTAGCACTTAGCTCCAAGTTCATGATTGTGTTAAATATTAAGACCCAGAACTTGTGAATGCCACAGTGGGAGGAACTTCCTGTTGTAACAGCAAGGGGTGAACAGGGAGGAGCTAATACCTTATATAAAGAAGAGCCCAAACTAGAAAGACAGAACTTCTTGGAGCAAGTATCATGGAGTCAGAGCAGCTACTGCTGGAGAGAGAGAGAGAGAGAACTGCTGAAAATGAAAATTGCTAAGAGAGAGAGAACTGCTTGGAGTGAGCTTCTGGAGGCTAGGCTGCTACTGCTGGAGAGAGAAGAGAACTGAGAATTGAACTGAGAACTGAGAAGAGAAATGAGAACTGACTACTGAACTGAGAATTGAGAAGAACTAAGAAATGAGAAGAGAGGAGAACTGGGAGGAGGCATGGTTGTGGTGTTGGTACTTTGTATGTTTTGATGTTGCTTTGTCAGATTTGTCTGCTATTAGAGGAAGGTGCTGTTATTACAGAAGCCCTGGGAACTTGCTGCTGGTTCAGAATTCCTGAAAGAGGATTTTTTTTGTTGTATGTTTATAGAAATCCTGGAGGAGGGTCTCGCTGACAATTTCAGAAGCCCTGGGACTATACTGATGATTTTTATTGAGTTCTCAGCCCTTGTTGGTGGGTCTGAGTTGATTTCACAGGAAGAAAGTGAATTGATGAGGATGCTGGCAAACTGAGTGAATGTTATTGTGGCTTTGTTAAGCTCTGTCTTCTCAGGAACAGAAACTGTGAAGGACTTGAGGTAGACCAGAAGACATGAAGAGGTCCTTGTGAACTTCAGTGTGGAAGGGGAACTGGATGAAGAACTGCACAAGAAGCTGGACAAAGAACTGAGAGCTTGATGTCTGCCTTTGAACTCAGGTGACAGTGGAATAGATTTGGGCAGGAGCTGGGACCATGGAAGAGAAATCATGGAAACTGAGAGCCTGCCTAGACTCAAAATGAAAAGACTCCTCCTTGGGTATTTAATGCAAATTGAGAAGATCATGATTTACTGGTGGTGGAAGACCTTTGTACTTTGTGTCAATTAAGGAGCCTTGCCTCCTTAAGAATGATTGAGTTACTAAATGAATGTACTTTATTTAAAACTGTGTGACCACTTTGGTGAAAATTATGTGGCCACTTTAGTGGTAAGTTGTTAAGCCATAACATTGTAAATGCTGTATTTTAATTTCTGTGAATGTTTTGCCTTAATTTGTTACTGAATAAATAGAGAGTTCACTATATTGTGTAATCAGAACCTCAAAAGCTGTTCACAGCAGTAGTCCTCTGGAAAGCTGCTTGTGCTTGGCTTTATACCCCCTTTCCCACGGGCCAAGGGATCACTTAGGGGTCAAACGATCATGTTATTCATAGCTAAGTCAGAATATGTGGACTCACAGAAGTGGCCCAGGGTTCTATAGGTCTATGAGTAGATGTTGCCTGCTTGTTCCCATCACAGAAATATAGTGGTTTCTGTTTGTTTGGGGGTGAAAAATAGATAGGATTTTACATTATTCATTTCATTAACTCATTTCCTAGAGAAGGTACAGAAGATAGAATTTTTTTGTTTCTCCAAGAAAATACATTTTTATGGAGTATTTATTTCAAGCTGGATTTACCCATATATATCTACAAAATGAAACTTGTGCAGAATGCTTGTTTTTCTAATTTTATATATATATATATTTGCAGTGGTATTTTGGAGAATGGTGGAATAAGAAGAGCAAGAAGAAAAAAAATTAAATAATGGAAAGGGGGTGTGATGTGGTAACATGAAGAGTTCAGCCGGAAGCATGCTAGGAGAATCCTGTCTGTTAATAAGCTCTGTTTATCTAAACCTGTGGTTTAGAAATGTAGTCATTTGAGGAGTGACTTATTTGGGGGAGGGAAGAGGTCAAGAACCAAATAAACATAATTAGACAATTTTCATTAGAATGTCAAGTTTCAACCAAATCCTTTAGCACCAGCACTCTCTTCAGAGGCCTTGACTTTTAGCCTAGGACCAGGGGGATTGAAACTCTGACCAGTAAATGCACAATTCATAGCCAATGTACATCAGGCACAGTCCCTTTACTTTCTGGATTATTTCACATCCCAGTAAATTAGTTTTATCTGGTCCTGAGAACATTTTAACAAAGAAAGCTCTCTACATATCACATGGGGAAAATAATAAGGAAGAAAAGCATGAGTACCCTACCTAATTAGAAACAAATAACTTTAAATCTCCCTCATATATCAGTCTTTCCTGTCTTTTACCCTCCCACCCTCTTCATTTATCTTTTGGTATTTAAAAAATTACATCCTACTGCCAGGCTTTTTTGTGATTCCTTTACCTAGTACTGTGTTTTTTGTTCTATTGTTATGAAACTTGACATCTCAAAATCAAAGTATGAAGTTAATAAATGATATAACTGTTTGTATATGGAGGAGATGGGGGTAAAACTTTTGGGGGGAAAAAAGGAAAAGAAAAAGCACCTAAAACAAGCTCAGATGAACTGAAATGGACCAAAGTAAAAAGAGACATATAAAATGTTTTGTAAGTTAAAACTGACTGTCTGTTCCAGGTCTTACCTCATTAACTGTTGACTGAAGGCCTTGGCCTTCTGGGATATCTAACACCCATGGCCAATAATTAGATAAACTCTGCACTATTCCCTCTTGCCATTCCTTGTGTTGCTTTGTACAGATCATTGACCTAGACTTCTTTACAAATGTTGATCCTTCCTACTAGGAATGTTTCATTCCTTGAACTTATATGCTCAGTGCCTACCACAGAGGTTGGCACAGAGTAGGGATTTAATAAATAGTTGTTGAGTGATAGGTAAATAGAGGAAAAGTTGGTCCTTGAGATTTTAGTTCTAGACATAACAAATACTCCTAACACTCACCTCAGTGCATTATCATGTTATCTTTGTAATCTGTCTTAAATACACACACACATACACATATCTTTCTGTGGATGTGTGTTTAATATTTCTCCCACTGACATGACATGTATTTTGTGTATCTATATATAATAATTGCATACATACAGAAATATGTTTATGGAATCGGTGCTAGTATTTTCCCTTGAACTTATAGTTTAACAACACTTCCATGCATCAATAGAAGGAAGTGGAAACCAGGTGCCAACATATAGATACCTCCTTTTGTTGTTACTCAGAAGACTATTCAATTGCTTTTCTGAGGAGCAATGGAAATGAGAATAGGAGTGTGGGGTGGGGAAGTTATGGTTCTTTGAGTAGGACCAGATAGATCTCTATGTGGAGTAATATTACAGCTCTTTCTCCCATAAACAAGCTGCATGTCTGCTTCTAAAGAACCCATCTGGCATAGCTTTGAAAATGGCAATAATTACAAGCCGATGATGGACATGGAAAAAAAGACCCACTGAACTAAGTCATAAGGAAGTATAGTCCAGGACTATAGGGAAATTACAGGCCAAAAAACCTTTCTACTTTAGTTATTTTAGTGTTGTCACTCACAGACTTTAAATGCTGCCATAAACACTGCCATATTTTATTGACTAGCTCCCATGACAGGAAAATCTTTTAATTTTATTTTTACTAATAACTTATTGGAAAAGTTGCTCTTTGGTGACTGTGCCAGGTAAATGTACCTTTATCTCTAATGTTCAAAAGAAAAGATAAGAAAATAAAGGTGCCTATTAAATTTGCTTTGCAGATATTTGCAAAATAGTTTTACTTCTTACAATGCAGGCCAATTGCATCAACTCCTAGACAAGGTAGGGAAGAATAATGTGATTCTTCACTGTTGAGCATTTTTTAATAGTTAGACTTATAGAACTAATTTAAATTCTTTTATAAGGTGAATCCCTATTTGCCCTTCAGCAGAAACAATTCTTACTTGAGGGCATGGGTTCTTCACCTAAGGTTTGTGAATTTTTAAAAAACATTGATAGCATATTTCAATATAATTGGTTTCCTTTGTAATCCTATGTATTTTATTTTATGCATTTAAAAATATTATTCTGAGAAGTATTCCATAGGCTTCTCCAGACTGCCCAAAGTTTCCATTGCACAAAAAAAACTCTCTACTCTAGGAAATGTTTTGACATTGAAAGTGTAGCCCTTTAGAAAACAGACCCCAAAGTGCTATAACTTTTATCTAAACTAGAAGTAGACACAGAAGAAAAGCATTTTCTTAGTCTTGCTGTTTGTTAATCCTTTTGACCCTTCCCAGTTAAAACCTATGAATTTGAAGTAAGAGTTAATTCTTCCTTTAGTGTGTTTAATGGGGTGTTTGCTTTTGTTGATGGTAATTGTTTAAAATTAAAAAAAAAAACTTTGAAAGTAAGGATTTCTTAAAGGCTTAGACCCCAAAGCTTTTGACCAAATTTCTTGAAAATAAGCTTAGTACATTTTCTTCTCAAGCACTTCAAGGTACTACATGAGATAACTGCTTAAAGAAAAATCTTCACAGAAGTGAAGATCACACAACACAAATAATTCCTTTCCTTCTAGACTTATGTAATTATCAAAATTCACAATACAGGTAACATATCAGAATCAGCCTAGGACATGACATATTACCAACTGCTTTAAACAATGATATTTATAATGTTAAAGTGAGAATTGTTATTATGCTTTCTTCAAAGATATCAACATCTATTTTATACTTTTTTTTTCCAGCCTGGAATTAGAAATAATGAATAATGATATGGATTAACTTTTCTGATCCAGTGGAATCATAACAGTAGGTGCTTGTTTACACTGGAAATTGACTTTTACAGTGTCCCAGATAGCAATTGTGTTATTCACTTCTTTAAACAAATGGTTGCCTGTAGTTTTCACTCTTTCTTTTGTAAGGTACTTTTAAAATTCAGTTCCCCCTTTTTTTGCCACAATTCCTCATATATAATCCTCAAAGACTTATATTTTACTCTTAGCAGTTTGCATCCAGCCTTGGGTATCCCAGAAAGATTATTTAATTGTGTCCATTTGCATTTGATTACTTGTGAAAGCACTTTTTTTTTGTGAAGCTAAAGCAATAAAATGGTTGTGAGATGGAATTTACAAATCAAAACTTAGTTCTCTTGTTCTTTCACAAACCTTACCTTACCTGAAATCCACTTGTCAATAAGAAATGATTTTTTTTATATCTCTTTCTTATACAGACTATAATTGCTCCTAACAAAAGAAGCATGAATGGGTAGAAACTATATATTAAATGCAAAACTATTTGTATAGTTTTCCTTAGGATGCTGAATGAAAAGATGAAGCTCCTGTCTTTTCCCAAGGTACTCAGATATCCATGAAGTTCCCTCACTTTCTGGCCTTTATGGAACTGTCAACAGTGACAGGACTGCAGATGCTAAAATGTCTCTGTTTACAAGGGATGAGAACTAAGTAGAGATTTCTGATAAACTTTGTGATTTCTCTCCTCCAATCTCTCTTGTATTAGTCAAATTAACTTCATGTGTGTGGAGGGAAAAGATACTAAGGAAAAATGAAAGTGTCAAAATTTTAAACATAAACAAGTCAGCAAAACAATTGTGAAGATAAACCACTTCTGATGATGGCAATTTAATAAATAATGTGGCCCAGGAGACACAGAAACCAAGCAGCTGGAAAAGATCTTACTCCCAGATTCCTTACATGAATGTAGCTTTCCAATATATTTAAAGTTTCTTGAAAAATATCAGTATTGTTGAGAGGGGCTTATACTTTAATGTCATACTCTTCTGTATTTAATATCTTTTCCTTCCTTTAGCTCCCCCAATCCTTCTGGAAATTTCAGTCAAAATAGTAGATAAACAAGTTTAAAGTTCTTGTTAATGGATTTTTAAAATATTATTACTCATTCTGGGACCAGGTATATCTTTGAAATCACATATAGTCACATTAACTCTTTTCAATTGAGTGTTGTGAGTAGAAAATCTATTATCTGTAATATATTTATTATAGAGAAGAAGTGTCCTTTTAGCCAGAATAAAAATTAAGTATGATAAGGGAATAATTTAATTTTTAAATCATGTGCTTGCTTAGATTTTTTAAAGCAGAACAATGCCGCTTAACCACATGTAAAGTTATATAGTGTTTATCATTTAATTTTTAATATTATATTTTATAACTATATTTTAATCTAAAAAGGAGAATGCTGCTGCCTGTCTCCTAAGGGCACCATATTATTTCCAGAAACTTGACTTTTCCAGAACTGTAGACAGGAGGACCTCAGGTTTGTACTGAGGGCCTTTTATATTGCCATTCAATCCCTTTGCAGAAATACTATTGCTGGAAATGAAGGATAACATATCCACAGATTACTTTCTTAGTTTTCTCTATTATCGTCAGAGGTATCACCATCTTCCTAGTGACCCAGGCTTGCAACCCTGGAGTATCACAAATTCTCTAAAATGGTGTTGACAGCCACCGAAAGGAATAACAACAATAAACAGTTAAACAATCACATACGAGGCACTATTGTATGCTCTAGGGATATTCAAAAACAGCCAAACAGTTTCTGCCCCTACAGAACTTCACAATCCAATGGAGTATGTTTATAGGGGTTGAGGAAGTGTGCACAGATAATTACATACAAAGTAATTTGAGCATTAACAACTGGGGGAAATTAGATCTTCTTCACAGGAAGAAGAAACACCTCATTTGAACCTTAAAGATTCTGAGAGGTGAACTTTTGCCTAAGGAAGCATAATTACTATCAGCAAGACCAAAAATTTAGGGTCATCTGAGAAAACAAGTATGAAGTGGTTATCTCTTTTCTACAGATATTAAAGGTCAATGTGATAAATATTGAATGTAAACACAGGATAATTACCTAGTTGTAATTTATTAATCTCAAAACAAAAGATATAATGAGTTTATATGTCAGGATGTGTGACATAAACAATGAAGTCTCTTTTGTGATGATTTTGGGACATGTAGCAGCACACATGAGATCCATGAGGAGATAGCTAGCTCTATCAGGACCAATGGAATGTAAGCTCCTTAAGGTCAGAGAATTTCAGTTTTATCTTGGTATCCCTTGGCCTGGCATGGTACCTGATACATAGTTACTTAATAAATATTTGGTGAATGATTGACAATCAATGCCACCAATACCATCCAATGTTATTTTCCTGAGTAAATAAAAGCAACTGATGTCCTTTGTAAATGTTCCAGTGATAAAAGAAATATCCCAAAGTCTGTCCCACCCAGGTCAGGCTAGTTTCCCTAAGAGGAACTGAAATTATCCTTTATTGGCTCAGGCTATTGATGTAGTTTCCTGTTTGCCTGGTTGCAAAATATTGGAGAAACTCCACCTTGGGCCTGATGCAGACAACCATGGGTAACACAGGGGTAGAGAAGATGAACTCACCAATATCAGTGTCTTTGTTGAATGTATTTGTTGATTACCCTTCCCTTGATTTGGCTAAGTACATCTCTTAATGATGAAAATGACTGTATTCCAAATGCATCTGAGGAAATGATTTCCTTGATATTGGGAGGTTAAGGAGAATGGCAATGTGGTGCAGCAGTAAATGTGCAGTCTTTGGAGTTGATAGAAAATTGTTAATATAATGACAGAAATTGTTAATACCAAATGTAACATGGACTGCCACTCCCTTAAATGATGCTCATAATGTTAGAATTTCAGTAATGTCCTTACATTGCTACTTTTAAGATGTTTACTCTTGATTAGGTTGAACTGAACTACATCCTAGTTTTCCTCACCCAGAGATTTTTGCCTTGTAGGGAAACCTCAACCTGGATCTAGGCCTCTGCTTTCATAGTCCCCTTCCAATGGAATTCATGGCATGGAAGGCAAAACAGGCAGAATGAAATGGTTTTCCTTGCTCATATTGCCCAGGGTGACTGAGATCTCATAACCAGGCTTGCTACCTCCTGTTACTTCCTCCTCCCACCTCTCCTAAAATTATGAAAAAAATTTTCAAGAGTCTCTTTGGGAAATCCACTGGATATCCCAGAGTGGCAGGTTTGTTACCTGTTATCTCAATTAAAGACACTATATTCCTCAATTCATGACTTTGATTTATTTCGGGACCTGACAGAGTTAGAGAACCAGCATTCAAATTCAGTCTTTCCCATTTATTAACCAGTCTCAGTGCCCAGTTCTGTAAACAAACAAATAAACAAAACAAAGGAGTAGGACTAGTTAACTTCCAAATACTTTCTGCGTCTAAATATATGAACCAACAAATGGCAGCTGAAATTTTCATGCTCAGTGTAGTTTTTAGGTATGGTTCATATGCATTTTCTCTGCATACAAGGGTTAGTGGTCTGGGAAAATTTAATCTCACTGAAAATGGAAATTTTATAGCTTAAGTTTCCCCTCCCCCCTACATCTAACTTCTCCCTTTCTATGTGAAAATAAAAACAACAACAAAAGCCCAAAACTTTTCTAGGCTCATATATTTGTTCTCTTATAACTTTTTTTTTTGGTGAAGGGAGGGGTGGGGGCAAGAGGAGAGGGGAGGAGGGTTCAAGGGGGAAAAGGAGAAGCATAAACTCTAGAGAATCACAGAATATCAGACTTGGAAGGAGTATCTAGCCCATTACTTAACTACATAGGAATCAAATCCCCTTTTCTATATCCCTGTCCATTGTCTATTCTCACTACTAAGAAGCTCATTCCATTTTCGATTTACTCTAATTGAAGGGAAGTTTTTCCTTCTCTCAAGTAGACAACTTTTTTTTGTATTTTCTTCTCCTCTTTGCTTCTAGTTGTGCCCTCTGGGGCCAAGTACAACAAGTACAATCCCTTCATTAGGTCATTAGGTACTTCCAGCCCTGCTCATCTTAACACTCCCTCCCCACTCCCAGTCATTTTCAAGACTGATTTTTCTTCCCCAGTAATTCATTGCCTTGCTGACATTGAGGAATTGGGGTTTTCTGGTAAATATAAAGAAGATTAAAGCATTTTAAAAAGTTCTTGGGGCAGCTAGGTGGCACAGTGAACAGAGCACTGGCCCTGAAGACAAGAGGATCTGAGTTCAAATCCAGCTTCAGACACTTGACACTTACCTTGCTTTGGGACCTTAGGCAAATCACTTAGAACCAATTGCCTTGCCTTCCCCCCTCAAAAAAAATTCTCTTCCAATACACATGCTTGGTGAGGCCCAGACAACATTGCAGATGTGTGGAGGCCGGATGAGGCCTAGTCAACGTGGCTGCAAGTTGATCCACCAACCACAAGGGTCATTCCCAGGCCTATCACCTCAGGGCTGGGATTGGACAGAGCTGGGTAAGAGACAAAGCCTGTGGCAGAGGCAGCAGCTACTCCTAGGAATACCAACCCACAGCCTGGAAATTTAAAAAGCCCCTATCTGAACTTCCAGGGACCAGGATGGCAGGGTGAACCTTGGCAGCTCCAATCCCCTGCTCTAACACTGAAAACACAATAATTATTGCCCCAGATAAAAATTTTAAACAATAAAGGCTTGGGAATCCTGGAGGAAGGGGATGGCTAAGGCCCTGCCTCAAAATGGGTAAAAAGCAGACTGTAAAGACAAAGATTTTGGAATCCCATTATTATGAGAGGGAGGAAACAAATTCAGAAGGAGATTGTATTGACTCCACACTCACAACTGAAGCCTCAACCAGGATTATGAATTGGTCTCAAGCACAGAAAACATTCTTAGATGAGCCCAAAAAGAAATTTGAAATCCAAATTAGAGAGGTAGAGAGGTAGAAGATAAAAGCAATACTTCTTTTAAAATCAAAATTGGGAAATTAGAAAAACTTTACAATAAAGAAAACAGCTCCTTAAAAAGAAAAATGCGTGAACTAAAAATGAAATCTGAACATATGGAAAAGGAGCTTCAAAAAGTAACTGAGGAAAATAATTTGCTAAAAATTAGAATCAACCAAACTGAAGCTAATGACTCTATAAGGAGCCAAAAATCAGTCAAACAAAACATCAAGAATGAAAAATTAGAAAAAGAGATAAAATATCTCAATGAAAAAATAACTGACCTGGAAAACAGATCAAGGAGAGATAATCTGAGAATTACTGGCCTACCAGAAAATCATGATGAAAAAATGAGCCTGGACAACATCTTACCAGAGCTCATGAAGGAAAACTGACCTGAGATCCTAGAACCAGGAGGTAAAATATAAATCAAGAGAATCCACCAGACACCTCCTGAAAGAGATCCCAAATTGAAAAGTATGTGAAACGTTTAAGAAAACTATTGAATTAATAAATAAAACTAAGAGCTAATATTATGAAAAAACCAATAAATTTGATAGACTTTTAGTCAATATTATAAAAAAAAGAAAGAAGGAAATCAAATTACAAGCATCAAAAATGAAAAGGGTGAACCTATTTCCAATGAAGAAGAAATTAAAATAATAATTAGGAATTATTTTGCCCAATTGTGTGCACATAAATTTGACAATCTTAGTGAAATGGATGAATATTTACAAAAATACAAGTTGTCCAGACCAACTGAAGAGGAATTAAACTACCTAAATAACCCCTTATCAGAAAAAGAAATTGAACAAGCCATCAATGAACTCTCTATGAAAAAAATCTCCAGGGCCAGATGACTTTACTAGTGAATTCTACCAATCATTTAAAGGACCTTTGACTCCAATACTTTACAAACTATTCGGGAAAATTAGAGAAGAAGGAGTCTTACTAAATTCTTTTTATGACACAAATACGGTACTGATATCT
The DNA here is from genome assembly GCA_028627135.1 of Pseudochirops cupreus. Lineage (NCBI taxonomy): Eukaryota > Metazoa > Chordata > Mammalia > Diprotodontia > Pseudocheiridae > Pseudochirops > Pseudochirops cupreus. The sequence continues at coordinate 326,562,518 of CM053581.1, forward strand.
AAATTGGGAAGACACAAAACAGAGAAAGAAAATTACAGAACAATTTCCCTCATGAATATAGATGCAAAAATTCTAAATAAAATATTAGCAAAAAGACTACAGTAAATCATCATGAGAATAATACACTTTGTTCAGGTAGGATTTATTCCAGGAATGCAAGGGTGGTTCAACATCAGGAAAACTATCAGTATAATCAATCACATCAACAACAAAACTAGCAGAAACCATATGATTATCTCAATAGACACAGAAAAGGCTTTTGATAAAATACAACACAAAATAAAAACACCAGGAATAAATGGAGTTTTCCTTAAAATAATAAGTAGCATCTATCTAAAACCACCAAGTATTATATGTAATGGGGATAAGCTAGAAGCATTTCCAATAAGATCAAGGGTGAACATAGATGTCCACTATCACCCCTCTTTTTCAACTTGATACTTGAAATGTTAGCAGTAGCGATCAGAGAAGAAAAAGCAATTGACAGAATCAAATTAGTCAATATGATGATATACTTAAAGAATCCTAGAGAATCAAGTAAAAAACTATTTGAGATAATAAACAAATTCTACAAAGTTGCAGGATATAAAATAAATCCACACAAATCCTTGGCATTCCTATATATCTCTAACAAAATCCAAAGGCAAGAGATAGAAAGATAAAGTCCATTTAAAGTTACAGTAGACATTATAAAATATTTGGGAATGTATCTGCCAAAACAAACACAGGACCTATATGAACACAACCATGAAACACTTTTCACACAAATAAAGTCACATCTAACTAATTGGAAAAACATCAATTGCTCATGGCTGGGTCAAGCTAATATAATAGAAATGACAATTTTACCCAAATTAAATTACGTATTTAGTGCCATACCAATTAAGCTACCAAAAAATAACTTTGTAGAGTTAGAAAAAATAGTAGCAAAATTCATTTTGAAGAACAAAAGGTCCAGAATTTCAAGAGAATTAATGAAAAGGAATGATAGGGAAGGTGACTTAGCCATACCAGATTTTAATCTGTGTTATAAAGCAGCAGTCCTCAAAACTACTTGGTACTGCCTGAGGAATAGAGTAGTGGATCAATGGAATAGATTAGGTACAGGAGACTCAGCAGCCAATGACCATAGTAATCCAATGTTTGATAAACCCCAAGACGCCAGTTTTTGGGATAAGAACACACTATTTGATGAAAACTGCTGGGAAAACTGGAACATAGTATGGCAGAAATTGGGCATAAAAAATATCTAACATTGTACACCAAAATAAAGTCAAAATGGGTACATGATATAGGTATAAAGGCTGACACTGTAAGCAATCTGGGAGAGCAAGGGATAGTTTACCTGTCAGATCTAAGGAGAGGGGAAGACTTCATGATGAAACAAGAGGGAGGGGGGGATAAAATCTGAAACTCAAAGGACTGTGGAACTGAATGTGTAAACTAAAGTAAATAAACCAATTTAATTTAAAAAATACACATGCTTCCATTATTATAAACCAGATCAACAAACTAATTATGATGTTGAGATTCATTTGCTTTTTCATTATGAAGTATAATGAAGTCATGCTTTAGCCATGTTGAATTTATAAAATTCATTTAAGGGGTTTATTTTTAATATTATTAATTTCAGAAAAATTTACTCAGAAAAGATTTACATAAAAGGTAAACTGGGTATGTGAAGAAGTATTGAAAAAAATTATGTTTTCTTCTGTAAGTTTTGGTTCATTCTTTAAATCCAGGCAAGCTTGAGAACTGTAAAAAGTCTCTGATTTCTGAGTAGTAGGGAATTAATGCCAAGAAGACTAAGGGGATCTTGCTCACTCATAGATTTTGCTTTTTTTCCTTTTAATGACTGGCAAAAATGTGAGTTAAATGTTTGTTTATCAAAACATCAGTTTTCATAAATTGAACACAAAACATCTGTACATAGACATTGTTAAATAAAGTAATGACTTAGTATTACATTTTTGTCTGTAATATTTATCTGTTGACCTCAGATTGAATACACTCAAGTCCTGTGTGTTTTCTGCAAAACAGAAAAGTTCAAGCCACGTTAGCATTTCAAAGTCTGGCAATTTCATAGCATGGGTGTTCCTTTCACTAATGGAGTTTGAGATCCCTCCATACCTCAACATCAGATCTTCATAGACTAGATGTCTGTGGCTAGACATCCATCACCCTTCAGTCAATCTTCTATCAACTGATGAGTCTCTTTTCACTTATGTAGACTGGTTATCAGATAACATATAGATTGTCACTGAGTCCATTCTTTTTTTTTCTTCTTTTTTTTTTTTTGAATGACTTGTTTATTTACTTTTAGTTTACAAGATTCAGTTCCACAATCACTTGAGTTTCAGATTTTCTCCCCTCCCTTCCCCCCTCCCCCCATGGTGGTGTGCAATCATGTATAGGATCTGCAAATACTTTCACATTGTATAACAGTTTGGTTATATAGAAGGGTTGTAACCTCTGAGTGATCACTGGGAAAAAAAAGCAAAACCAGACATGAAAAAGAACAATACCATGTTATGCTTCAGTCTCCAGTTCAACTATAGTCTTTCTATATCTTTCTCTGCGTTTAGGCTTGTAGAGTTGTCTTTTAGCTGTGCGTTGTTGAGGATAGTCCAGTTTATCAAGGTTGGTCATCATATGTACGATATGTCTGTGATTGTGTACAAGTTTTTGCTGGTTCTGCTCTTCCACTGAGTCCATTCTTGAAGTCATTGCTACTTGGTATATTATCAAAGGGGCACTGGAATAATTCATCAATAGAGGATTTTTAGATTTCTAATGATTGCTTAAAAGTTGAGGGTTCTAGCTATTATTTGGTTGGGTCATTCCTATAGTCTAGTGGGTCAAATTATCCTTCTGGTTACACATCTTTTTTTTTTCTTGGTCAGAAATGTTGAACAAAAGTGTCATTGTCTGACTCAGAGCTATATATTTGTATGTCTTACCTAGAATGCCAAAGATAAAATATTTAGAATTTCAAAATAGGCCTTCAATTTGGTTAGCATTTCCTCAGATAATCTGAATGACCAAACACCCTCACTTTCTCTATAATATTATTTCTGTTGCAATTTCTCTTCATGAACCCTTAAAATGGTCTTATTGTCTAGAACTTCATACTATTCTACCTGTAGTCATGTTTTTGTCTTCTTTTGGAGAACAATCTCCTTACTCCCACTCTTTACTGCAGCAATGTGCTCCATTATCTCTGCTTTCAACTGTGTAGCAACTCTAGTCTTTGACTTAGCTTCTTTACATTTTATGACTCCTGAATATCTTCTATCTCATCTTCATTGTGATACTTTGGCCTACTCCCCTCAAGTCCATAGGTATAAAGGAACATATTTCAAATTTTTATTCTAAATTTCACTAGGTAGTAGCTCTAGTGGTTTACAAATTGTTAAACAAACAACAACAATTCCTTGGCCCAGGTTTCCCTCCTATATTACTTTAGAGAACAGGGAAATCCAAAATGCTTAATAATAATGTTAAGGAGATTCCCTTACCTCATTTGTTTAGTGCACCCTAGGAAACTGCTTTAAAGCATTCTAGTAGGTAGAAATGAGCAACAATTCTAAGTATTGTTGGAATATGTGCTACTTCTGCTGCTTCCTTTTCATTTTGAAAGTGGAAACCCTAGGCATCACAATCTTGCTCTTTTATTTTCTGTTTCTATGGGAGGTTAGAGAAAAAATATATTGTTTCCTTTTGAAGTTTGTTAACAGAACCTAGTATTAGTAATCTAGTATTAGAAGCAGGTTTTCCATTCTTTGAAATATGTTATTGCTTTTCCTTGTTAGTGCTCATTCCTTGCATTGTATATTCTGTCTTATGAATTTTTGTGTATGTTGTCAGAAAACACTTGATGTAGAAACAGTATTTCAGAAGCTAAGAAAGTCTTCAAGAAAGAGACTCAGGAAGTGTTGGAAAAATCCTAGAGGGATGAAGTAGATAGTTCCTACTGTATGCAAAGCATTTTGGTAGGCCTTTGAGGAGATACAAATATTAGATAAGATAGCCCTTATCGAGTTTAAATTCTATTCTTCTTTGCAAATGAAAAGATATTTATGTAAAAGTGTTAAGTTTCATGTTCAGTCTCTCTTACTTGATTTATGGCTCCAGTTATCAAATGGTTCATACAATTTTTTTTTATTACAAATGTTGCACAGAATAGTAATTGAATGATGTAGAGATGATATTTTTTTTGTATTTTGCTTGTCTTACCTAGAATCCTTTCTTCAGTACACCAAGGATCTGTAATTTTGTTGGGTTTCCAGAAACCCAAATCTCAACCCTTCTATGCCTCATGGTCTTTGTGAGTTGCCATGGCCAAAATGTTCATTACCCTGAAACCAATCTGATGATATATTTCCAAATTTAGCTGCTTGGTCTCCAGAAGACAAAAATACAATTTGGTTTTAGACCTATATTTGAAGCTTAACAAGAAAAGACCTGTCAGAGTTATGATTAGTTGATAATTTTGGAGAATCCAGGTCACCTCTGTGGAATGGTGTGGCATTCATGTACAATAGGAGAGGAAGTGAAGGGTTTCCAAGTAAATGAGTCTGTCTAATGAGATGTTGGCCATAGAAGTTTTGCCTGCTTTTAAAACATTTCTTGGTGAAGTCTTTTTAGGTTTTGGATCATAAGATCACACGGAGATAAATTTGGAATTGAAAAAGACCTTAGAACTTGTCCTCTGTTCCATGGTTAATTCTTTTTAAAAACCTGAATAAAAGGAGAACCCTAGACGTAAGTCATCTTTAAAAAAGGTAGATTTTTGTTTTGTGTTAGTTGTGATACAGTTTTAAGATCACTCTATTGCCTACAAATTTTTAGATTGTAGCAGTGATGACAGTTGAGTCAAATATATTATTAAGGGGGTTGGCCCACAGACAATTTTTGGTATTTTAACTATCCCAGCTCTTTCCTTCATCAACAGATAGTCATTAAATGCCTACTGTAAGACCAGAGCTGTTAGGTATTGTGGTATTTTGGCAAGAATAAAGTAGTAGAAAAATCCAATTAATTCTTCACCCTAACAATATGATGATATACTTGGAGAATCCCAGAGAATCAAGTAAAAAACTTCTTGAGACAATAAATAAATTTAGCAATGTTGCAGGATATAAAATAAACCCACATAAATGCTCAGCATTCCTATATATATCCAACGAAGTCCAACAGCAAGAGATTGTAAGAGAAACCCCATTTAAAGTTACTGTAGACATTATAAAATATTTGGGAATCTACCTGCCAAAACAAACCCAGTACCTTTATGAACACAACTACAAAACACTTTTCACACAAATAAGGTCAGACATAACTAAATGGAAAAACATCAATTGCTCATGGCTGGGTCAAGCTAATATAATAAAAATGACAATTTTACCTATAATTAACTTATATATTTAGTGCCATACCAATCAATCTACCCAAAAATTACTTTATGGAACTAGAAAAAATCGTAACAAAATTCATTTGGAAGAACAAAAAGTCCAGAATATCAAGGCAATTAGTGAAAAGAAATGCTAGGGAAGGTGCCCTAGCCTTACCAGATTTTAATCTGTATTATAAAGCAGCAGTCATCAAAACTGCTTGGT
>CM053581.1:326568632-326619992 GCA_028627135.1 Pseudochirops cupreus
AAAAAAAATTCTTCACCCTAAGAAGTCAACCAACAATGTTTTGTGAGTGATAGAAAAATGGAATGAGAGAAGAAAATGAAACTGTCATACTGCTTAACCATGATCTCTTCTTAAAACAGAAAAAAGCGTAAAGTAATGGAAATTCTCAGAAAGAAAGAGAGCTCTTTCAATTCCATAACTTAATTGACTTAAAAAAAAATTTAAAGGCTGAAGTAGCAGGGAGTAGGGAAAGGAGAAAAGGAGAAAATTTTTTCTACTTTTAACTAACATTTCACTTCTCTCTAATTGGGGGCAGTAGTGAAATGAACAACATGGATAAAATAGCTGGGAATGCCCCTTGGCCCATTGCTTAAGTTAAAGTTAAGAAGAAAGTTTGGGAATAGGGAACTCAGAGGTGAGGAAACCCTACCAATGCAGCTTGGCGCCTCATCTAAAGTCTGTAGTCTTAAAGTCTAGAGTTTCCTAGAGCACTGAATGGCAAAGGAACTTGCCCAGCATCACACAGCCAATGTTTCATAGGTAGGATTTAAATCCAGATTTTCCTGGCTTTGAGTTCAGTATAATATCCATTACACCATAATTTTTTATTTCTCTGATAAAGTCTCACAATAACTAGAACAGTGTCCATCTAATAACTGTTACGATCAGATAAACTCTCTCCAAACTTCTCCACATACATTTATAATTTACAAGTAGATTCTTTTGGAAAACTTTGTGCAATCTATCTTGGTTTCATTTCAGTCATCTTGATGACTATTGAAACTATGAGTGTTATGCCTGGGCTAAAATTTTGCTTTCTGGTAGCTTATATAATGGGTAGGAGTGGGGGGGGGGGAGGGACGGAGGAGGTTGATTTAGACAACCAGGGATTAACAGGACATAGACTCTTTAAAAGTTAACGCAGTAGGTGGGAGGACAAGCCATTTTCACTAATCTCTGCAGCCACAGGCATCCAAATGAGTCTGTTTTGCCCTGCTGCTGGGTTTTGATTTCAGGGGACCTGGTCCTTCAGAATTGGGGGTAAGGCTGGGGGAGACAAGGAACTTCCATTTTTCAGTGTATTTCCAGCCCTCCTGAAGAACAGTGAGCTTTTGAAGAAACAGCTATTGAAAAAGGTTATTTTAAGTAGTTTACTGCTATTGTATAAACCTTTATTTAAATTAGAACATAAAATGTTTCTGAACCTGCCAAACAGGCATTAAAATATTTTCCTCCATTTATGCCTATTGTAACATTTGGTTTCTAAGGAGTTCTAAAGAGCTTTAATCAGTAATCTTCGAGTAGGAAGTTATTTATCTTTATTACCAGTCAATTCTCAGTGGTCGTTGCAGCAACAGCCTTTTTATTGCATCTGTGTTTAGTTGTTCTTTGACATGATAGAAGTCAGCTGCAGTTCAATGGGCTTGCTATTTGTGCAACTTAATTGCTTGCTTCCTTCAATACATATTCAATTTTTCCTTTTATGAACTGGGCTGTTGGAAAAAATTAAGCTTAAGAATATGACTGTTCCCTGTTGATCAACCTCTTTCCCAAACCCATTAGTAAAATAGGTCAAATAGCCAACTGTTGAGTGTTAAGTATACCATTACTAAGACATTTCTCATCTGAAAAGTGAATCCTGTGTCAGCTAAATGAAAAAAAGTTTGAGCTTTGAAGCTTTTCTAGCAGAAATTATATTTCCTTTCTAGCAGAAATGATGTTTCCTGCAACAGTGTTGGTTCAAGGTTGAATAAATTATCACCCCTTTGTATTAGAAATCACTCATTTTACACAAGTTGAACTTGAAGAGGAACAAAACCATTGTTTCTTCCTTTTTTTGTTCTTTAAAAAATGTTCAAATCTGGTATTCCCCTTATGTTGTGACTGTGATTCAGAATTGCTAGAATAACTTATATATGTGAGGATCTGTAAATGTTTGTGGTGACTATAAAGTATACTCAATGAGGGATCTGATAAAAACAAACAACCTATACCCAAAAAAACCTTACATTGTCCTAGATTGACTTCTTTTCCATTTCACCCTTATATTGAGAAGGAAAATCACTCTAATTGCAGTGGTGATGGACTGATTGGAACTGTGCCAATAGAACAGAAAACATTATGTAGCTATAAAAAAGAAAATTTTGTAAGAAAGGGAGGAAAATGTCAGGGATTGGTTTATGTTTTTAGAGGAGGGAGAACAGAATGCAAACAAAACAAAAATGGAAGAATTTACTAGCTGGAGAGAGAAGTCTGGAGTTTGTTGTCTATCTATCTCCCAATTGCATCTTTCAAATTGAGCTTTAACAGAAAAATTCACAAGGATGAACTTCCTTTGATTTAAAATCACTTGTCAGTCATCATTTAAAGCACTTAGATATTTTTTTCAAATATTCCATTAGATTTCTACAATAGGATTGCAGTGATAAAACATCCAATAGTAACATATGATGGATATTTCACTACACCTTCAGTAAAGTGTAGTTTTTCTGTCATTCCCTTTAGATATTTACAGTCATTGAGAAGTTCCTTTCATTGAGCAGCTCACTACACAATATCAATGGTAAGGAATTTTTGCTAAAATGGTCAGAGGCCATTTGTTTGTCCAGATCCCACTTTCCGCTAATTGCCTTAGTAAGCAATTTAACTTTGGGACATTTCAGTTTGCCTACTTGCTAAATGGAGGTTGGGGCCTTTAGCCACTCCAGCCAACTATCTAGTGATTTGATTACCTAATGATTGCAAAGCAAAGTTCTTTGAAGCAAAAATGTGCAAAGTCTAAGTAATAGTCAGTGTGTTCTTTCCTTTTAGGAAGACCTGGTTCATATTCTAATGAATATGGACTCTAAGGCTATCAGCTCTTGTCTTTCCATGCAAATGGGAGTGTTGACATCTGCAGTCCTGGATGGAGGTTAATTCTCTCTGGAGATTTTGCATTTACTCTCAGATACTCTCACAGCTTTAACCTTTGTTTAGGTGTATATATGCAATATTTGACCCAGTGTCTGCAACATTAAGGACATAGAGGATTGAGCTAAAGTTTATTGAGATCACTATGTAGGGTTCAATTTCATTTCCATTTCCCTTGGTAACAGCTAAAAAATGATTGTCCAGGAAAGTAAAGAATAAGTATTCTGACAGCGTAATATATTTTCCAAAGAGAAGACAAAAGAGATAGTCAAGTTATACCAGTCTTAGGACATTTGGGTGTCACATGGTGGTACTCTACAAATCCTAGACATAAATTTCAAATAGGAGTGGGGTGCATTATGATTTAAAAATGTCCAGAATTTTCCTAGAGAATCCATGAGTTGCTGTTGCATTATAATTCCCTCCCTATTCCCTGTAAGAAAGGAGACAGTTTACTGTGACTTTACCAAGAGTTGATTGGTTTAATTGAAGCATCAAATCAAATCTTGGAAGTTTGAGCTGGGAGGAAATAAGCTGTTCAAAGGACCCAGCAGGTGGCGCTGTGGATACTACAGTGGCAAAGTTACTGTGAGCAAAAGATGAAACGGAGGGAGGAGGAAGGAATAGATCACATAAATAAGACTATGGCTTAAAAAAAATAGAGCATCTCACAAAGCTCTAAGCCAGTCTCTGAACGTGGAAAGCTGAAGCAGCTTTGTTCTTCTGCCCGTACATTGAAAAGACAATTATCATCTTGTATTTTCTTCTTGTAAGTAGTCTCTTATTTTTAAAGTCTTAGTTATAGAGGAATTAACTTAAATTATATCTGAGTATTGTGATACAAAGTTTTAAAATAGGCTCATTGGGGTTTATAAAGTTTTGAAGTAAAGGTTTTGTTTATAGAAATAAAATAACTTCAAAAACTGCAGTGTGTGAAATTAGAACTGAGACATGATATTTTTATAATTTGAAATTTCATTCTGTACTCTCATAGCATTAATCACCAAAAGATTAGATTCAGTCAGTGAATTATTATTTGGGGCATGTTTTTAAAAATGGCTACCTTCTCCTACTCACAACCCTGGGGTCTACTGCTATAATGGTTGTGGGATTTGAAGATCTTCTGTGCCCCTTGAACTCGTTGATGCAGCAGGAAGGTGTGGGGCAAGAAGAAGCTGGAGCCAAGCTAGAGTCAGTGCAGTGACTGGAATGACTGGAAGCAGTGGCTGTGGCTGTGGCTGTGGCATGAACTCCTTTTTTTTGAGTCAGCCAGAATTTCTGCTAAGGACTCCTACTGAGGACTGCCAGGGATGGGAACTGTGGGGGGCCAGAGCTGCTGGGAGCAAGCTGCGTGGACACTGAGCAGTTGCCGTGAGTGAGGAGAGGAGGATCTTTGCCTGATGTAGCCTGTCCTGTTTTGAAAGCTTGAGAATGTGGGTGTTTACTACATTAACTACATGTGCCAACTTCATAACTACTGTGATGGCTTTGATTTTCTGGTTTGGGGACCCAGTTTTCTGGTATTTGAATAAATGTTCTAACTATATTCTTCGTGTAGAAAACCTGTAACATTTTGTGATTAATAACCATATCAGCATATTTGTAGTTACTGTAGGCATTGTGAATACTGCATTGTTGATACAACTTCACTGTACTTAAAATATAAGCTTAGATTTTCCCATAAAAAAATAACAACCATATTTGTAGAAGAATTCTCTGATTCCACTGTTAGCTATCTTTGTTCATGGGTAAATGTAGTTGTGTACATAGATAGAAGCCAAATAACGAAATAGAATTCTACTTTATTTACTTAATTTTTTTTTTTTGTCAGGGAAGCAATTGGGATTAAGTGACTTGCCTAGGGTCACACAGCTACTAAGTGTCTAGGCATTATTTGAAGTCATTTCCTCCTGAATCTAGGACCAGTTCTCTACAGTGCCATCTGATTGTCCCAGCTTTATTTACAAAAGGAAAGATTTTGAAGGATGATAGGAATCTTCTAAAAGTCTTTTTTGGGGGTCACATAGGCCATTTGGTACAAATTGAAGCCTTTTGGGGATTCTGACCTTTTGTGGCCACAATTTATAACCCTGTTGGTCTGATGCCCTTATATTAAAGATATAAATTGCTTATCCCTTCTAATCTCTGTCTCTTGTTTCAAGAAAAAAAATGGGTAGAGGAAAATCAGTAACTTCATAATGGCAAATCTTATCTTCCCAGGATAGCTAAGAGTTCTGAGAACATTTGGAAGACCTCTAGAGGCTAGCAAATGATTGGATTCTGTCTTACATTGAGAGATTTGGTGGGCACAATGAGGTCAGCATGGAGGAAGAGTTATGTCCAGAGCAGACATAGAGGAACATGTGGAGGAGTAAGGGTAGAGATAGGACAGGTAATTTTTCACAGGTTAAAGCAAGAATTTAGGATGTGCAGAGGCAGTCAGGATCCTAATAACTATGTCTAAGGGTCTTAAGACATTATCTATAGTATGTAGTACTTCTAGGAACTTCATGCTGTCTCTAATCTATGGTATGATTAGTGCCAACAAAACCAATGCAAGCAGGCACTTGAATTACCATGAATAAATTGAATGTCCTAAATGTCTAGAACGTTTCATTAACTGAGGAATCAAGAAATAGGAGCCAATTTATTGTGCATTCAAAGCAAGAATATTTTTGGATCACTAAGCAAATTTCATTTCTTGGAATAGATCCTGCTTTTTTGGAGTCAGAAGCATGTAAAGTGAAGGAGCAGCACCAAGGAACATACATTTCCTGTCATTTCCCCCTTTGGCAGGTCATGCCAATAAGACACTGGCTCTCATATCCCATAATTACTTTTGCACATTTTTAACATATAGTAACAAATTGGGCTTGTGGTAGGGGAGCCAAGTGATATCTTGGGACCATAAGTACCATAAATAACATGAAGGATATTTTTATTTTGTTTATTTTTTGTTAGAGAAGGAAGCAGCTTCTTTCTTAAGAGCAGAGAAGCAGAATGGATCAGCAGCTAAGTCCAGCTTTTGGTTTTAAGAATAGTTAAGGGGGCAGTTAGGTGATGCAGTGAATTGAGTACTAGCCTTGTAGTCAGTAGGATTTGAGTTCAGATCCGACCTCAGACACTTAACACTTACTAGCCATGTGAACTTGGGCAAGTCACTTAACTACAATTTCCCAGAATTCACCCCTCCAAAAAGCAAAAAAAAAGTTAAAAATTCACACACATACACACACACCCCCCCTCCCCCCATATCTCATTTGTAGTATCTCTGGATTTAGCAAGATTCCCTACGAGCTTATGTCACATCATTTAAAAAAAATCTCTGAGTCATGATTAAATTGTACCAGTTATGACATTTAAGAAAATAGTATACCTATGAATATAGAATTTCAAACTAACAAGACCATTTTTCAGGATTAGCAGCTTAACTCTGCATGAAATTGCAAGTAGAAAAATTGGTTGTCTACATGTATAGAATCATACTCAAAGACAAAAGTTTATATAAGACTTCATTCTGCTTCTAATAAAACACTTGGATCATCGAAGATGTTTCTTTTCCTTCACCTTAGAGCTTTCTAAAAATTGCAAAATCTATTACTTATTGGCTCTTCCAGTGTTTAACATTATCAATCAGGTAAAGTAACTCTTGCTTATTTCTGAGGGTGGAGATTATGTACTCTGTAGAAGAAAGTACTTAATAAATATTTGTTGAATTGAGTGTCAAATCTAACATTCTCATGATGCATTTCAAATCCATTTCTGTTAGCATTAGAGGATACCTGATTACTGGTCATCTTTATGATAACTATTCATGTGTTTAGATGCCTCTGCTGAAGTCCTCAACCAGTTGAATACAACATGCAGTGGAAGTAATCCTAGGTTCTAGTAGTTTATACTGCTTTAGGATACTGTCAAGACCCAAGATAGAGAGCTTTAGAGTACTGGACAAAAGACTGTCCCCTGAAAACCAGTAAGTTTAAAAAGTTTTATCTTCAGAAAGTTGGCCAGAGAGGGTGACAAGATTTATGATTTCTTTCAGTCATGTGATGGCCTAGTTCTGAAAGGACCTGGCATTTTAAAACGATGTGGTCAACCTTGAGATGACCCATAATCTTTTTCTACTCTGTGATAGAAGCAAGGGAACAAAGCACGGCTATTTGTTAAAAGAAGATTCAGTTTCTCTTGACTAGATTTGACTTGGCACCATTGGGGAGAAGCAAACAACCACAACTCACTGGATTTAGAATCAGATCCTGCCTGACTTTTATGCCTTACAATGAAGGATTCAGACTACATTACTCATAAGGATTTTTATGATCCTATACACAGCACCTGGGGCTCTTTCTCACACAAGGGATCCAATAAGAGCTATCATAAGTTTGAGGCACTTTCTTGTTCAGTTCATAGCTTACAAACTCCCACCACTATTTACTTTTATCACCCAAAATATTCATTAATTTAAAATAAAATAAGTTTAATCAAGCAGCATAAGAAAAAAGAGATAAGAAAAGTTTCCTCCTCCTCCCCTCTCACCCACATGCACACTTTGACATATACTCTCTTACTGGTAAGCACACTACTAGTAGGGAAAGGACTCAAAAAAAGGACATGAATGATCAAGAAACATAAATGGAAGGATCACATGTGGTTAGGGAATAAATGGGCAGAACATACATGTAGGTACATAACGGCCAGGGCACATGCATGTCATACTTCTTACACTATAGTTATTATAATTTTTGCTAAATACTTTATTGCATGCCTATGTCTTCAAAAACGTGTTTCAGGGATTCCACCTGGTCCTCTCAACACATGAGGAAAGCTGTTGGACAGCTGGGGCATTGAGACTTGCTCTTTTCTCAAGAGCTTTTTATTGGCATTTAAATGAAACTAGAGGCCAGGACAAAAGTTCCATGAAGCAGATAATATTTCAGTAGGTTCACATTCCTCTCTTTATTATAGCTATTTTCTAGTAACAAAAAATCCTGACATTTGCCCTGAATACTCTAGACTATGGTAGACTCTAGACATAAGTTGATACCCCTTTAAAGGGAATTGTCCCTAGATTCTTAGATTTCCAGGTTATGATTTATCTTTCACTCCCAATACTAGTCTCCCTTCCCCCTAACTCTTCTTTCTAAGTGATATCTTCTACCTACACCCAAACACAAGGTAACATAAAGAAATCTGGGTAAGAAAAGAACAGAATTGAAAGCCATTCAGGAATTCATTTTCTATCATCTCAGGCCTGGCTAATGCAGAAGGTGATCTGGGACTGGGGCACTAGCAGCTTTTCAGAAGAATGCTACTAGTTCTGATTACACAGTAGAGTGAACACTCTATTCCATAACAAATCAAAGCAAAACATTCACAGTAAATCAAAGTACAGCATTCACAGTGTTACAATTTATCACAGAAAATGGTCACATAGTTTCTACCACAGTGGTCACAAAGTTTTCAACAAAGAACAATCATTTAGTAACTCAATCATTCAATCATCCTTAAGGAGGTTTGCCTCCTCAAGGAACACAAACAAAGTACAGCAGTCAAAGCTTTCCACTCATGGGGCACACTAAGTTAACTCAATCAGTCACTTATTCAGTCATCAATCACTAAGTACAATCATTTAGTCAATCAATCATTCAATCAACCCGAGCATTCAATCATCCTTCATCTTTCACTATTCAAACATCAGAAAATACACATACCAGCCACCCCTGGGTCACTAGTAAATTACAATTTCATCACTACTCAGTACCCATGGAGAGAGGTCTTTTCATCTTGACTAGAGGCAGGCAGCTCCTACTTGAATCCACCAAACAGTCACCTGGATTCAAAGGCAGACAGCTCCCAGTTCCTTGCCCAGCTCTCCATGAAGGTCCTGCTCCACACTGAAGTTCACAGTGTCCAGTCCACTTTAAATCCTTCATAGTCTCTGTTCCTGGGAAGTCAAGACTTAACAAAACTACAAACAGGTTCAGGCAAAGCGCCAGCATCACAGTCATCCTTCCTCAGTCTTAGGCAGCTAGGCTGACCCTTTGAAATCCTCAATAACTCTTTAGCAGCTCCAGCTGGCCCTCAGATTCAGCAGAAGTTTCAGCTGGTTCCCAGAATCAAAATCACTCCATCCAGGTTTTCAAAATCAAAGTCATTCTCTCAGCCTGAGGGGGAAGGGGAACTTTCCTCTTCAGCCCCCTCAGCTCCTCTTCAGCATCCCCTGCAGCCACAACTTCTGCCTCCACAGAGCTTGCTCCAGTAAGATCTGACTCCCTCTCTCTGGCTTTTTATTTATATACAGTATTGCCCCTTCCTGTTCAGCCCCTTCCTGTTACATCAGCAACAGGAGACAAGAGTTCATACCTTCTGTTTCTTTAACAGAGACTTAATCTGAACTAGGTGCTAAGTACCTCTCAGTTTAGCAGTACAAAAGGAACTTCAAATCTCATTACTGCTACAGAATCTTAGAAGACTACTGGTAGGGATTAAAGGTCAGGATCAAACCAGAACATATAATAAAGATAAACTTACTTGGTCCTTGGTTAGAGCTTTTAGAAATAGCCCCAAATTATAGTATTTCTATCTGGGGAGATACCACAAAGTGTGTGTGTGTGTGTGTGTGTGTGTGTGTGTGTGTGTAACTGCATTTCATATAGCACATGGAATTGTATGAGAAGGCGGCAGAGTGACTTTAAATTAGTGGTTTAGATGCTACATGCTTGGGAGCCAGTGGTAGCTAACAGGTATAGCTATCAGGTAGTATGCCATGGAAACATAAAAGGATACCGATTTTCTTTGAGAATTTCCACACTTTTCTATATGGAGAATGTATGGAAATTCTCTACGGAAATTGAAAGAACTGTTCCAGTCACCTGTAGAATTCTGTAAGTTATCTGTTGTGATTCTAAAGTGTTTTTTTTTCCCCCATTGGAGGCTATCAGCAGATATCCTACTAGAGGAGATGAAAGAATCTGAAGTCCTGTGGCCAAGAAGAACAGCTTTAATTCCTCTTCCCTGTGAAGCTCTTTAAATTTCTAAAGACATTTGTGGTGACTTTTTATAGTTCAGTTAATTTTCACTTTATGTTTACACACTATGCCGTTTCATGCATATATATTCAATATTTATATTATTTCACTATCTGGTTGCTTTAAATGTAATTTAAATTCTTTATTTTATCTCTACTGATATAATGAATTTTACTTCTGCATTTCTTTTTTTGATAGAAAAGCAGAATGACATACTACCTAAAGAGCCAGCCTTGGAAATAGGAAGACCTGAGTTCAAGTCTATCCTCTGACATACACTAGTTGTTTGACCCTGGACAAATTACTTTACCTTTCAGTCCTGTCTAAGTCTTTAAGTTACAGTGAAGGTTCTGACATTCATTGGGGAAAGAATTTTCTTCTCTGAAAGTTTCCTACACTGATGATTCTATTTGTGTCTTCGCTTTTTATAGTTTTTTGTAAGCATTCCATTTGGAGTTTTAGCTTTTTAAAAATATCCGTTCTGCCATTCTCTTTTTATTGTATTGTTCATTCAGTCTGTTAGTCAGTCAATAAACAATGATTAAGCACCTCTTAAGGTGACAGGCATTTACTAAGTGCCAGGGATACAGAAAAAGGTAACAGATAGTTCCTATTCTCAAGGAGCTTACAGTCTAATGGAAACTATGCAAACAACTATGTACAAACGAGCTTTGTACAGGATAAATTTTTGATGTTCAGTTGTTTAGTCTTGTCCAACTCTTTGTGACCCCATGAACCATACATGTCAGTCCCCACCACTACCTCTCAAAATATTTCTAAGTTCATCTTCATTGTTTACAAGACACTATCTATTCATTTCATTCTCTGCTATCCCTTTTTCCTTTTGTCTTCAATATTTCCCAACATCAGAGTCTTTTCTAATGAGTCTTGTCTTCTCACCATGCAGACAAAGCATTTAAACTTTAGCTTCAGTATTTAGGTTTCCAGTAAAGAGTCTGAATTGAAGTATTGACTGATTTGATGTCCTTGTTCAAGGGACTCTTAAAAGTCTTCTCCAGCACCACAATTTGAAATTGTTGATTTTTTTGGTGCTCAGTTTTCCATATAGTCTGACTCTCACAGCCATCATTGTTATTAGAAAAACCATAATTTTGACATCTTTGTTGGCAAGGTGATATCTCTGCTTTTTAGTGTGCTGTCCAGATTTGTCATGCCTTTTCTTCTAAGAAGCAAGTGTTTTTAAGTTTCATGGCTGCAGTTGCCTTCTGAAGTGATCTTTAAGCCCAAGAATATAAACTCTGCAAATGATTCCATTTCTTCTCCCTCTATTTGCCAGGTAATGGTGGAACCCTTTGCCAGGATCTTAGGTGTTTTTTTTTAAATTTTTATGTTAAGTCTCAAGCCAGCTTTTACACTCTCCTCTTTCACCCCAATCTAGAGGCTTCTTAATTCTTCACTTTTAGCCATCAGAGTAGTCTTGCCTACAAACTTGAGATTGCTGATATATCTCCTGGAAACTTTAATGCTGGCTTTTGATTCATTCAGCCTGGGATTTTGCATGATGTATTCTGCATATAAATTAAATGAGGTGACAATACATACCCTTGTCATACTCCTTTTCCAATCTTAAATCAATCAATTGCTCTACATTTGGTTCCAACTGTTGTTTCTTGATCTGCATACAGTTCTTGAGTTCCTCTGCCTCTTTTGGTAATTATTGGTTCGTATATTGCTGAAGCCTGGCTTGCAAAATCTTAAGCATAACCTTGTGGTGTGTGAAATGAGTTCAGTTATTTGGTAATTTGAACATTCCATGCTTTCGTTCTTCTTTAGGATTGGGATATAAAGTGATCTTTTCTAATCCAGTGACTACTCTTGAATTTTCTGAATTTGCTGCATATTGAGGGCTGCACTTTAACAGCATCATCTTTTAGGAATTTCAGTAGCTCAACTGGAAAAAAAATAAATAGGAAATAATTGATGGAAGGAAGGCCCTAGACAGGGGAACTTGCAGCCTTGAGGCTGCATGTGACCCTCTAGGTACTCAAGTGTGACCCTCTGACAAAATCAGCTGCACTTGAGCACCTAGAGCAGAGGTTCTCAACCTGTGGGTTGTGACCCCCTTGGGGGTCGAATGACTCTTTCACAGGAGTTGCCTAAGACCATCAGAAAACACATATTTCTGATGGTCTTAGGAACTGAGACACTGCTCCTTTGTCCATCTCCAGGTGGGTCCACCCACATGCAGATACACCCACATATAAGTATTAAAGGGTTGCAGCATTAGAAAGGTTGAGAACCACTGTGCTAGAGAGTCCCATGTGGCCTCAAGGCTGCAGGTTCCCCACCACTGCCCAAGAATTAAAGATAATCAGAAAAGACTACCTATACATATAACTGGGATTTGAAGAAAGCCAGGAAAGAGAGGAGGTAGATAGTAGGAAGGAGATTGTTCTTGGAGCCAGAAGATGGAGTGTCATCTTCAAGCAACTAGTAGGAAGGTCATTGTAACTGGTTGGCAGAGTACATGGTAGAGTATGGGGTATAAGAAGATTGGAGAGGTAGGGGAGGAGAGGTTATGAAAGTCCTTGAAAATCAAATAGAAGACTTTATATTTAATCAAGGAGTCACTGGAGTTTACCTAGGGGGGGAATTGGGAAAATAAGTGACATACACTTTATTTTTAAAATTTTTTTATGTAAATTTTTTATTTCAGACAAATACTAAAACTTAAATACATAATAAGAAAAGGAAAAGAAACATAAATTTAAATATAAAAGACAAAAGCATGTCATATGTATAGCAGAACATAGAAGACTAAAAATACATAGCAATAACTTATCATTTCAAGAAAGCTTATACATTAAATACTGTGCATTATGTTGAAAGCTGTCCATCTTTTCTTTGCTTCCTTATAGGTTTTCTTTTGTTCTCTGCTGCACACTTTTTACTTTATTCTTTTTTTCCCCTTCCCTCATACCCCAAGGCTACAATTGAGCATGGATATATTTATATATAGGTATTGACATATACATACAAGTATACCTATATACACATACATACATACAGAAACATATACTTTCACTAAGAGATTGCATTCCTAATCTTGTATTTAATTTTGTTTAGATATTTGATTAGATATTGGTAGATGGATTAGATATTTTTCTTATCTTGCCTAACTCCTCTTCTTTACTTCTACCCGGTAACTTGCCTTATTATTGCTTAAACTGCCCCCACTCCAGCAATCCCTCCCTTATCCTCCCATCCCCCTAAATCTAAAGATCCCCTTCAACTTATTACCCCAACTTCCCCTCTAAAGATCCCTCCATTATCCTCTCCCCCCTCCCTATCCCCTTAGAGTTTTATTTTTTTCAGAATTTAGAAGACTTTTATATTCTTCTAGAGGTGTATATATTTCTGCCTTTTAAACTCATTTCTAATGAAAGTAGATTTCTAGAACTAACAGCTCCCCTCCCCCATCTAATTCCTCTGTATTGGTTCTTCCTCTTGTACTTCATTTGTATAAGATAATTACTCTTTTTTCCCCCCTATATACTCCCTTTTTTTTTATTGGTAAAATTCTTCATTAATTTGTTTACTTTTAGTTTACATGATTTAGTTCCACAATCCTTGGAGTTTCAAATTTTTCCCCCTCCCTCTCCTAACTCCCTCCTCCCATGGTGGCATGCAATAAAGTATAGGATCTGCAGATACTTTCACATTAGACATTAGTCAGGTTGTAAAGAAGGACTGTAGCCAATGGAATGAACAATGGCAAAAAAGAAACAAAATAAAACAAGAAAAAGAAAGAGAGCAGGCGTTTGCTTCAATCTGCATTCAAACTCTGTTCTTTCTAGTTCTTTCTCTGAATGTAGACATTTCTTTCCATCACAAGTCTTTTGGAGTTGTCTTAGAACATTGCATTGCTGAGAAGAGTCTAGTCTATCAAAATTAGTCATCACACATACGTTGTGTCTGTAATTGCATACAGATTTCTCCTGGTTCTGCTCTTCCCAGTCAGCATCAGTTTGTATAAGTCTCTCCAGGTAAATACGAAATCCATCAGCTGCTCATTTATTATAGCACAATAGTATTCCATTACATTCATATACCACAACTTGTTTAGCCATTCCCCAACTGATGGGCATCCCCTTAATTTTCAGTTCTTTACCACCACAACAAGATCTGCTATAAATATTTTTGTACATATGGGTCTTCCTCCCACTTCTATGATCTCTTTGGGATACAACCCTAGAAGTGGTATTGCTGGGTCAAAGGGTATGCACCTATTTATAGCCCTTTGGGCATACTTCCAGATTGCTCTCCAGAATGGTTGAATCAGTTCACCAATCAATCCACCAAGAATGCATTAGTGTTCCAATTTTTCCACATCCTATCCAGCATTTATAATTTTCCTGTTTTGTCATCTTAGCAAATCTGACTGGTGAGATGTGATACCTCAAAGTTGCTTTGATTTGCATTTCTCAAATCAATAGTGATTTAGAGTATTTTTCATATGTTTATAGATATCTTTAATTTCTTCCTCTGAAAACTGCTTGTTCATATTCTTTGACTATTTATCAACTGGAGAATGACTTGTATTCTTATAGATTTGACTCATTTCTTTGTATATTTTAGAAATGAGGCCTATATCAGAGACACTGGTTGTAAAAATTCTTTCCCAATTTACCACTTCCCTCTTAATCTTGGTTATATTGGTGTTGTTTGTACTGTAACTTTTCAATTTCATGTAATCAAAATTATCCATTTTGCATTTCATAATGCTTTCTAACTCTTGTTTGGTTATAAAGTTTTCCCTTCTCCATAGATCTGACAGGTAAACTACTACTCACTTTCCCAGATTGCTTATATCATCAGCCTTTATACCTAGATTGTACACCCATTTTGACTTGATTTTGGTAGATGGTATTAGATATTGGTCTATGCTCAGTTTCTGCCATACTATATTGCAGTTTTCCCAGCAGTTTTTGTCAAATCATGCATTCTTATCCCCACAACTGGGGTCTTTGGGTTTATCAAACAGTAGATTACTATAGTCATTAGCTGCTGAGTATCCTGTACCCAAACTATTCCATTGATGCACTACTCTATTCTTCACCCAGTACCAAGTAGTTTGGATGACTGCTGCTTTACAATGCAGATGAAAATTTGATATGGCTAAGCCACCTTCTGTAGCATTTCTTTTCATTAATTCTCTTGATATTATGGACCTTGCGTTCTTCCAAATGAATTTTGTTATTATTTTTCTAACTCAATAAAGTAATTTCTTGGTAGATTGATTGGCATGACACTAAATATGTAATTTAATTTAGGTAAAATTTTCATGTGTATTATATTAGCTTGACCCAGACATAAGCAATTGATGTTTTTCCAATTAGTTAGGTCTGGCTTTATTTGTGTGAAAAGTGTTTCATAGTTGTGTTCATATAGGTCCTAGGTTTGTTTTGGCAGGTACATTCCCAAATATTTTATATTGTCTACAGTAACTTTAAAATGGGATTTCTCTTTCTATCTCTTACTGTTGGATTGTGTTAGAAATACATAGGAATGCCAGCAATTTATATGGATTTATTTTATATCCTACAGCTTTGCCAAATTTATTTATTGTTTCAAGTAGTGTTTTATTTGATTCTCTAGGATTCGCTAAGTATTTCATCATATCATCTTCAAAGAGTGATAGCTTAGTCTCTTCTCTAACTAACTTGATTCCTTCAATTTCTTTGTCTTCTCTAATTGTTTCTGCTAACATTTCTAGTACCAAATTGAATAAGAGAGGTGAGAGTGGACATCTTTGTTTCAGCCCTGATCTTATTGGAAATACTTCTAGTTGGTGCCCATTACGTATTATACTTGCTGATGAATTTAAATAGATGCAACTTATTATTTTAAGGAAGACTCCACTTATTCCTATACTTTCTAGTGTTTTTAATAGGAATGGATGTGGTATTTTGTCAAAAGCCTTTTCTGCATTTACTGAGATAACCATGTGGTTTTTGCCAGTTTTATTGTTGATATGATCAATTATACTGATAGTTTTCCTAATACTGAATCATCCTTGCATTCCTGGAATAAATCCTACCTGATCCAAGCATATTATTCTTGTGATAAGTTGCTGTAGTCTTTTTGCTAATATTTTATTTAAAATTTTTGCATCTATATTCATAAGAAATTGTTCTATAATTTTATTTCTCTGTTTTGTCTCTTCCCAATTTAGGTATCAGTACCATATTTGTGTCATAAAAAGAATTTGGTAGGACTCCTTCTTCACCAATTTTCCCAAATAGTTTGTAGAGTATTGGAATCAATTGTTGTTTAAATGCTTGATAGAATTTACTAGTAAATCATCTGGCCATGGAGATTTTTTCCTAGGGAGTTTGTTGATGGCTTGTTCAATTCCTTTTTCCGAGTTGGGGTTAAGTCATTTACTTCCTCTTCTCTTAATCTGGGCAACTTATATTTTTGTAAATTTTTATCCGTTTCACTAATATTATCAAATTTATGTGCATACAATTGGGCAAAATAATTCCTAACTTTTGTTTTAAATTCCTCTTCATTGGAGGTAGATTCACCCTTTTCATTTTTTATACTAGTTATTTGGTTTTCTTCTTCTTCTTCTTCTTTTTTTTATCATATTGACTAAAGGTCTATCCATTTTATTGGTTTTTTCACAAAACCAGCTCTTAGTTTTATTTATTAATTCAATAGTTTTCTTAATTTCAATTTTATTAATCTCTCCTTTGGTTTTCATTATTTCTAATTTAGTATTTAATTGGAGATTTTCAATTTGTTCTTTTTCTAACTTTTTCAATTGTATGCCCAATTTATTGACCTCCATTTTCTCTAATTTATTCATGTATGCATTCAGGGATATAAAACTTTCCCTAAGAACTGATTTTGCTGCATCCCACAAGTTTTGGTATGTTGTCTCATCATTGTCATTCTCTTTAAAGAAATTAATAATTGTTTCTATAATTTCTTGTTTGACCCACTCATTCTTTGGGATTAAATTATCCAGTTTCCAATTAGTTTTAAGTCTATCTTTACATGGCCCTTTATTATATATGATTTTTATTGCATAATGATCTGAGAATGATGCATTTAACATTTCCACCTTTCTGCACTGAATTGTGAGGTATTTATGCCCTAGTAGGTAGTCAATTTTTGTGTATGTGCCATGTGCCACTGAGAAGAAGGTATATTCCTTTTTATCCTCATTCAATTTTCTCCAGAGATCTATCATATCTAGCCTCTCTAAAATTTGATTCCCCTCCTTAACTTCTTTCTTGTTCATTTTTAGGTTGGATTTACCAAGTTCAGAGAGGGGGAGATTGAGTCCCCCACTAGTATAATTTTGCTGTCTATTTTTTCCTCTAACTCCCTTAACTTCTCCTCTGGGAATCTGAATGCTATACTGCTTGGTGCCTATATATTAAATAATGATATTGCTTCATTCTCAATGGTTCCTTTTAGCAGGATATTGTTTCCTTGCCTCTTTTAATTAGATATATATTTGCTTTTCCTTTATGTGAGATAAGGATTGCTACCTCTACTTTTTTTTTTAACAATATATTCTGCTCCCTCCTTTTACCTTTACCCTGTGCTTGTCCCTTTGTTTCTGATGTGTTTCTTTTAGACAACATATTGTAAGATTGTGATTTTAATCCATTCAGCTATCTGACTCTGTTTTATGGGAGATTTCATCCCATTCACATTCACAGTTATGATTTCTGTCTTTCCCTCCATCCTATTCCCTCCCTTGTTTTTGTTTTTATTTCTTCCTCCACTGTTCCCCTCCTTGAGAGTTTTCCTTTTTACCACCATCTCCCTCAGTATTCCCTTCCTATGCCCCCACTTTACCTGCCCTTTCCCCTTACTACTATTTCCCTCCCTTCTAACCACCCCTCCCTTTTTACCACTCCCCTTTCAATAACTATTTTACCCTCTGATTCTAGGACCTCAGGAAAGTTTTCTTTATGACTGTTTGTCCAGGCCACTTTTTTCATCATGGCTTTCTGGTAGACCAATAATTCTTAGATTATCTCTCCTGCATCTGTTCTCCAAGTCAATTGTTTTTCCAGCGAGATGTTTTATACTTTCTTCTAATTTTTCAATCATTATATTTTATTTGATTGAATCTTGAAGCATCATAGAGTCCTTAGCTTCAATTTGACTGATTCTAATTTTTAATGGATTATTTTCCTCTCTTAGTTTTTGAAGCTCCTTTTCCATATGTTCAGTTTTCATCTTTGTTGATTTTTTTTTCCAGTTTGGTAACTGTAGATTTAAATTTATCTTCTACCTCTCTAATTTGGCTTTTAAAATCTTTCTTGAGCTCCTCCAAAAATGCTTTTTGAGCTTCAGATCAGTTCATATTTCCTTCTGTTTTCTCAGGTGTGAGTATAGAGTCCATGTTGTCCTCTGTATTTGGTTGTTTTTGCTCACTATAATAAGATTGGATCAGTTTTCCTGCTTTTGATTTCTCAGCTTCCTTCTTACCCCTTGTGGTTGCCTATTTCCTGACTGGGCCTCTCAGGCTGGGAGCTAAGGGCCTGCTTGTTGACTTTGTGTGCTGTAGCCTCTGGGTGTCTAGACTGAGGCCAAGGCCAGGACGCTCAGTGTTTCCTCTGAGTTACCCTGAGGCTCACAGAGTAACCTGTGGGGGAGGGCTGGGCTGGCCACTTCAAGTTTCCACCGCTGTACCCCTGGGCTACAGTTCAGGCAAGCTCAGTAGCTGGTGGCCAGCAGAGCTGGTGTCTACAGATTCCTCTGGTGGTGCTAAGGTACACCTGGGCTTGTGTTGTTAGTGTTTGCTGGTTCCACTTACCCCAGACTTTGGGAGCTCCTGTTGGTCAGCTGAAGTGGGGCTTGTTGGGATGCCTCCTGCTCTTCACTTAAGACTCCATACTGCTTCATTTACAACGTTCCTCAATGACTCCCAAGACTGAAGCTGTTTCAACTATTTCAAGATTTTACTCTGGGTGGGACATTTATCTCTGGGCTTTCTGGGTCAAGGCAGGAGAATCACAGCAGCTAGGGTTTACCTTGCCATCTTGGCTCCCTAAATTTCAGGTAGGTGATTTTTAGACATCCAGGCTGTGGGCTCATAGCTCCAGGAGAAGCTGCTGTTGCAAGCCTTGTTCTTTCTCTTACCCAGCTCCAACCAATCCTCCATCCTGGGGTGAGACAGCTGTGAATTGCCCTTGGGGTGGGTGAGTTTGATGGCTGGGGCTCCTTCTCACTCTGCTGTAGTCTACTCTCAGGTCCACATTGGTGCAGCCCTCACATGCTCCTCACTCCCCCTGCTCAGATGTATGTGGGCACTTTTCTGGGCTGGGAATCTGCCACACTCCATCTCCCAATGGATTCTATCACTCTAAAATCCTTTCAGATTTACTTTTTAAAGCTTAGTGATGCAATTCGCAGAGGAGCTTAGAAAAATACCTGCTTCTGTCCTGCCATTTTGGCTCCTGATAATTACTCTTTTTTTAAAAAAATTAGCTCTTGTTTAGTTTTAGTTTACATCATTCATTTCCACCAAATTTTGAGTTACAAATTTTCTCTTTGTCTTTCCTCTACCCACCATGCCAAAACAGTGATCCCACTGTATAACCCCTCCCCCAATCTTCTCTCTCCTATACCCTCCCCCATTACTCCTCTAACTTTTTGTTAGGGCAAGATGGATATCACTACCCCAGTGCCTGTGTAACTTATTTCCCAGTTGCATGTAAATAATAATAATAATAATAATAATTACATATGATATATTTTTTAAATGTTTGATTTTAAAACTTTAAATTCTAGATTCTTTCCTTTTCTCCTTTGTCACCCAACCCCACTGGGAAGACAAGCAATTCAATACAGGCTGTATATGTGTGGTTATGCAAAACATCTCCACAATGGACATATTGTGAAAGATTAAATATATTTCCCTCCATCCTATCCTGCCCCCCCCACTTGTTCAATTATTTACTTTGTCCCTGTTCCTTTACAAAAGTGTGTGCTTCTAACAACTCTTCCCCGCAATTTGCCCTCCCCTCCATCATTACCCACTCTCATCCCCTTCTCCCATACTCTCCTGCAGGGCAAGATACCCAATTTAGAGCATATATCATCCCCTCCCTAAGCCAAATTCAATGAGAGTAAGGTTGACCCATTCCCTTTTGCCTTCTTCTTCTTCCCTTTCATTGTAACATTTATCCCTTGCCTCTTCCATATGGAATAATTAACCCCATTCTTTCTCTCCCTGTCTCCTCTCATTATATTCTTCTCCCACCTCTCAATTTCACCTGTTAAATGTCATCTCTTCCTATTCAATTGATTCTGTGCCTTCTGTCTATGAATACTTGTACACATATATACACACACTCACATGTATTCATACACATAGGTACCCTTCTATATAGATGTGTGTATACATACACATGCACACACACACACGTATTTATATTCCCTTCAACTATCCTCATACTGAGAAAAGTTTCATAAGTTACAATTATCATTCTTCCATGTTGGCATGTAACTAGTTCAACTTTGATAAGTTCCTTATGATTTCTTTTCCATGCTGACCTTCTCATGCTTCTTGTATTTGAGTGTCAAATTTTCTTTTCGGTTCTGTTTTTTTCAGCAAGAATGTTTGAAAGTCCTCCACCTCACTGAATGACCATATTTTCCCCTGGAACATTATACTCAATTTTGCTGTGTAAGTGATTCTTGGTTTTAATGCTAGCTCCCTTAATCTCTACAATATCATATTCCAGGCCCTTTGATCCCTTAACATAGAAGCTGCTGGATCCTGGGTTATCCTAGTTGTGTTTCTGCAGTATTCAAATTATTTATTTTTGGCAGCTTGTAATATTTTCTCCTTGATCTGGGGACTCTGGAACCTGGCTATAACATTCCTAGGAGTTTTCTTTTGGGGATCTTTTTAAAGGGGTGATTGGTGAATTCTTTCAAGTTCTATTTTGCCCTCTGGTTCTAAAACATCAGGGCAAATTTTCTTGAGAATTTCTTGAAGGCTGCTTTCTAGGTTATTTTTTTGATCATGGCTTTGAGATAGTCCAATAATTTTTAAATTGTCTCTCCTGGATCTATTTTCCAGGTCAGTGGTTTTTTTCTAGGAGATATTTCACATTGTCTTCTATTTTTTCATTTGTTTCAATCTGTTTAATAGTATCTTGGTTTCTCATAAAGTCATTTGCTTCCATTTGCTCCACTCCAATTCTGAAAGAATTATTCTCTTCAGAAAGCTTTTAAGATTCTTTTTCCATCTGGCAAATTTGACTTTTGAAGGCATTCTTTTCCTCATTCACTTTTTGGGTCGCTTTTGCCACTTGAGTTAATCTATTTTTTAAGGTGTCATTTTCTTCAGTCAGGTTGTTGACTCTCTTTTCATGATTTTCTTGCATCATTCTTATTTCTCTTCCTAATTTTTCCTCCACTTCTCTTATTTGGTTTTCAAAATCCTTCTTAAGCTGCTCTATGGCTTGTAGGAAGTCTTCATGTTTCTTGGAAGGTTTTGGTGCAGGAGTTCTGACTGTGTTATCTTCCTCCCATTCCATGCTTTGATCTTTTTTGTACCCAAAGAAGGAATCTAAAGTTTGGTTGCTGTTCTTACTTTACTTCCTTTACCTGCTCATGTTGCCAGTAAGTTACTTGAATTTTTAGCTCTGTAGAATTCTGCTTCTAGAGGGGAAAGCTCTGTCCCAAAGCTGCTGGAGCTATTGGGAGGCTGCCAGTTTTTTGCAGCCCCCACCAGCTTTGGTTCACTGAAAACACATCCCAGGACCACCACCCAAGACTATGATCTGGATCCAGACCACTTAACTCAAGAGCACTTAGACTCTGAATGATTGCTTGGCCCCCTACAGTCTGCAGGCTGGGAGCTCTGAAGCAGCCACATGGAGACAGCAACAGGGCCGCCACTTCTGCTGCTTCTTTGCCCTGGGGGTAGTTTGGCCAGTCCGCATTTCTCCCCCAAATTTAGCTGAGTTCCACTGACCTTTCACTTAGTCCTTGTTTCTTATGGCTTGATAATTCTGGAAACTGCCACAGCTGCCACTGATCCACTCTCCTGAAGGCTCCAGCTGCAGCTCATCCTGGCTGCCCCAGAGCCAAGCCACAGTTTCAAGCTGGGCTGGTTTTGGCTCCCAGGAGCTATGATGGGCCCTTCCTGCTGATCTGCCTTTAGTGGGAGGTGTATTTTTGTGAGTTTTGGAGCCCTAAAATTTGTTTAGAGTCATATTTTATGGGTATTTGGGGTGGCTATGTGGGAACTGTGGAACCTTGCTTCTCCTATGCTGCCATCTTGGCTCTGCCTCAATGCAGTTGATTTTTGAGGGCTTACTTTGTGACCCACAACTTTGCTAAAGCTATTGTCTCAATTAGTATCTTTGCTGATTCTCTAGGAGGTTTCCCAAGTATACTCTTGAATCATCAGCAACTAGAGATAGTAAGTATCTCTGGGATATTATGTTTCTTTTCTCTAAACCCTTTGAAATATTCTCTGTCAATATCTAGGATACATGTTAGACTTACTGGCTTTCCTCTCCTCATCTTGTCTACTTGATGAAACATTTCAACATTTCAATGTCTTCCTTTTTTTGAATCCTTATCCCCCTTGTCATATTCCCACTTATGTCCAGCCAAACCTCAGACTTTGATCCCTCCCACCATTAGTCACCTTTACTCCTACATACTTTCTACTAAATGAAGTTGGCAAAAATCATGCAATTGTTTTGACTGGGCACACTACAAATTTATGTTACATTACCTACCTGGGCCCTCACTGCTGCTAGGCAATCTTATCATTCTACCAGAACTGCCCTTTCTGATGATTTCAGAGTTGCTAGATTTGGTGACCCTTTCTTGATCCTCATTCTTCTTGACTTCTCTGCAGTTTTTGACACTGTTAATCATTTTTTCCACCTTGATATTTTTCTTCTCTCTAGGCTTTTGGGATACCACTCTTTCCTTTTTTCCTTCTACCTACCTATCTGACTGCTCCTTCTCTGTCTCTTTTGCTGGATCCTCTTTCCAGATCATTCTATCTAATGTTAGGTGTCCCTCAGGGTTCTATCCTTGACCCTTTTTTCTTATTCCTCTATATTTGTATATCTATATATATCACTTAGTGATCTCATCAGTTCCCATAGATTTAATAACTATCTCTGTGGTGATGATTCTCAAATCTACCAGTCTTGACCCAATCTCTTGGATTACCACCAGTCTTGCATTGATGCCTGTCAGACATCTTAAATTGTATATCCAGTAGACATTTTAAACTCAATATTCCCAGAACAGAACTCTTTATTTTTCCCTTATACCCTACTTTCCTCCTATCTTCCTTTTTACTGTAGAGGGTGACACCATCCTCTCAGCATGTCAGACTCTTTCTGGGAGTCATCCTGGCTTCCTTGTTATCCCTTTCCACCAACATCCCAGGCCTATAGATTTAACCTTTGCAACATCTCTTGAATATGCTCTCTTCTCTCCACTGACACTGCCACCAATCTAGCTCATGGCCTCATAATCTCATGCCTTGATTATTGCAATAGCCTTTTGGTGAACTTATCTGTCTCAAGTCTCCCTCCACTCCAATCCACTTTTCATTCTTCCACTAAAGTGATTTTCCTAAAGTAAAGATCTCATCATGTTACCCTCCTTTTCAATAAACTCCATTGGTTTTCTATTGCTTCCAGGAAAATATACAAAATGTTTGGCATTCAAAACCCTCCATAACCTAGCCACTTCCTACCTAGACTTCTTACATATTGCTTGCCGATGTGTACTCTTGGATCCAGTGATACTAGTCTCCTGACTCTTTCTTGAGTAAGACACTCCATCTCTTGGCTCCAAGCACTTTTTTTTCCTGACTGCCCCCCCTACTTATAATACTCTTCCTCCTTCACTTTGATTACTGACCTCCTTGACTTCCTTTAAGTTCTAATTAAAATCCTACCTTCTACAGGAGGCTTCCCCCAATGCCCCTAAATTCCAGTGCTGTCTCTCTTTTAATTATTTATTGTTTATCCTATATATAATGTGATTTGTATATATTTGTTTGTAGGTTCTCTCCCCAGTTAGTGTGTAAACTTTTTGAGGGAGAAGACTATATTTTGCTTCTTTTTGTATTGCTAGTGCTTAGTACTGTGCCTGGCACATAATAGGCACTTAGTAAATGGTGACTGATTGATTTCTTGATTAAGTAATCACTTATTCCCAAGGTTCTTTTTATTATTGTTATTATTTTTATCCTAGCTCTCACTTCTTATTTGTTAGTATCAAATATATGTGGTTGGTAACTATCTTTTATATACATACATTTGTATATATACACATAATATACATATGCATATTACATATGCTATTTGCAGAATATGTCTGTGTATATGTATGTATGTGTATATGTATGTATGTGTTTGTGTATATATATATATGTATATGTATACATATATATGTATATGTATACATATATATATGTATATGTATACATATATATACACATACATATATATACATATATATATATATATACATACATATACCTATGTATATATTTTCTTAAGGCAGTGAAAGTTAAAGTAGCCATAAAGATAACTGAAATCCCTTATTACTACTATATCTTGGTCTTGTGCTGAGCTTGTGATCTGTTTCCCAAACTCCTTATTCTTTCCCTTTTTTTGTCTAGGAGGTCTTAACTCTATTCCAGTGGCAACATTACTTCTATTTTTTTCATATTTTGTTCTTTACCAAGCTCTCTCTACTCCACTCTGTTTCATGGATTTCTTCATAAGTATACATCTTCTTAATATACAATACTACTCTGTCCTTCCTTTCATGTAATTATTTTATTCATTCTGAATAAGACAAATTCCTCCAGAATCATGTTTTAATCACAGTTCTCATCCCACTAAGTCATAACGATACCTATGGTTTATGTCAAGTTTTTCCCTTGTCATAGGATCTCTGGTTCACCTTTCTTGATACCAATACATTGTACATTTGAGTATAGTTATCTAAGGCCATGGGCTGCTGGCTTCTTTTCTGGATTTTGTCTATTTTAAGTTTCTAAGTGTCTCTACTGCTATCTTGTTTCTTTTTATTTAATATTTTCCACAATTACATGTAAAAACAATTTTAAAATTCATTTCTTAAAACTTTGAGTTCCAAATTCTCTCCCTTGCTTTCTCCCTCCCCCATCATTGAGAAGGCAAACTATTTGATATATGTTATACATGTTCAGTCATGCAAATCATATTTCAATATTCATCATGTTGTAAAAGAAAACACAGACCAAAAACAGAGAAGTAAAAAAAAAAAGTATGCTTTGATCTGCATTGACTCTATCAGTTCTTCCTCTGGAGTTGGATACTGATTTTCATTATAAAACTTTAGAAATTATCTTGGATCATTGTTTTGCTGAAAATAGCTAATAGCAACTGATCATTGTACAATATTGCTGTTACCAAAACAAACAATTTCTTTATGTTAAAATTTATTTTATTTTTAATTTATGGAATAAAACAAACGTTTCCATAAAAGTAGAATAAAAAAGGATGATTACACATGAGACTGCAAATCTATTATGTAGAACTTGCTATTCATTTTAAATATATAATAAAATTTTCATGCAATTATCATATAATTTTTTCCTTTTTTTTCTTCCCCCCATGCCAGCCTAAAGATGGCTACCATGAGACATAAATAGATGTGTGTGTGTGTGTGTGTGTGTGTGTGTGTGTGTGCATGTTTCTATAAATCTATTTAGCCGTTCTTTCTTTAGTTGCAGATAGGTCCTTCGTAGTGAATTTGGGTATTTATAATAGTCAAAATGCTATTTGTTTCCCATACTGTACTTTATGTGGTATGTAGCTTGGTGTGTATAAATATTCAGTTTTGTCCTCCTTAGTTTCTCAAAAGAAAATAAAACCTTAATATCTTGGCCAGGAGACTGTCATTCCTATATTTAAGTCATAGTCTAGAAATTCAAATTCCATTCTCAGTTACTCAAATTTTCTTGATTAGCTGTGTACTTCCAAAATCTTTGCAGAGATAAAAAGTAGTACCTGTGCCTTTAAGTCCTTCAATTTCTTGTCCAAGTCTTCATCATACTTCATTCCTTCTGGCAGCATCATTTGTGCCCTGCCATGGACTCAACACAAATGAATAGCAGTTGTCTGATTTGATACAACTTGGGAGGCTTTCTATCACATCCTAGAGGCCTATCCTGGGATGACAGGAGATTTCTCTATTGTTACCATGTCAGCATATATATATACATACATACATATACATATATATACATACACACATATATATACATATATGTATGTATATATACATATATGTGTGTGTGTATATATATATATATATATGGAGATACAGAGAAAGAGAGAGAGAGAGAGACTTACTGACTAGAACTATTCTGTTCTTTAATGAACAAAAGCATTTGAGGATACACAGATGTCTCCTTAGACAGCTCCCCCTTTACTTACTCATAGGACTTGCTCCTTGGAATACTGACAGTTGCTTGATTCTCAGATGGTTTGGCTCCTTCTTCATTAGCCAGTGCTTTGTATCTGTTATTTGGTCCCAATTTGGGCTTCCTTTATTTTTTTCTGTGTCACATTTTCTTGCCCTCTGAAGAATTGATATAGGTCAGCATTTTCCTTTAGCCTCTTCAGATTCTTCTTTGAATTGAACTGAAACTTAGAAACTTTCCTGGAAAGTGGAAAGGTGTTCCTTGAGTTTTTTTTAAAGTTTCTCTTCTATTATAATGATTGATCTGCATTTTGAGCAGAGTCATTTGGACCAGGCAAAAAATGTGAATATTGCACACTTTAAACAGGTCACTGAAAAATTCTCACTACTGTCCATTTTACAAAGTAAAAGTAGGAAGCAAAATATGAGGAGATGCAAGTACCTTGTTCCTCTTCTGCCTCAGAGACATCTCCAGCTAAGAATTTGGGGAGGTCAAGGGAGTATAGCTAAATGTAGTGAAATAGAAGCTGTGCACATGTCATTAATATAATGGTGTACATCAGTGTCTTCAGGAACAGTGACTTCTTTCAGGTTTCTGCCCAAAATAATGTGGCAGTATGAGGTAGTCCAAGGGAAGGACAGTCAAGGTATACTGGACTTTTTCCTAAATCAAGGCAGATTGCTTTTGACCAGTTTCAACCATAGGAATAGAAAAACAAGTATTAGCATGGTCAAACCCCTCTCCCTCACCCCATGCCACTGTCCCTAGACCTGTACTACTTGATCTGTGATGTTCACAAGGTCAAGAACAACTATAATGATGAACTTTGTTCAGCTCCCTATATTCTCCTATACATTGCCAGGTGCTATCTGTCTTCCTCAAAAGTGACACAGGGTTTTTATAAGGGGCACTGGTATAGCAAAGTGTTTTGGACTCCATTGCAGAAGAAATATATTTCATATTACTGAAGATCTGATATTGTCTAACACTAGACACATGTAATGATTTGGGTAATTCTATGGGTTTCCATTTGCCCTACCTGCAGAAACATGTATAGAAGTTGTAGAAATGGCATGCATAGATATTGACTCCTGAGACTCCACGTTGCTGTTGTTTAATCATGCTCAACTCTTCATGACCACATTTGGGGTTTTCTTGGCAAGGGTACTGGAGTGGTTTACTATTTCTTCCTCCAGATCACTTAGCAGATGAGGAAACTAAGGCAAAAAGGATTAAGTGAAGTGTTCAGGGTCATGCAGCTAGTAAATGTCTGAGGCCAGATTTGAACTCAGGAAGATGAACCTTCCTGACTCCAGGGTGGGAACTTTTTCCACTGTGCCACCTATCTGCCCTTCCATAACCTGCCTTCTGTAGACTTTCCAGAATTATCTGAGTGTGGCTGGGGCTTCAGAAGATGCCTTAGACTTGAATCAGCCCTAGTGCTGAACTTTCCCATATACCTTTGTAGGGAAATTTCATGGAGCACTTCCGTGTTTTAGCCATCATTTACTTTCTTTTTAATTCCATGTTCAGAAGCTACATTCAAAGGTCCGTTCAGGAGAAGGTGTCATTTCCCTCTGCCCACCCAGCAATATGGCAGACTTTATGACATCTCCTGCCAGGGATGTGCTAGAGTCAGTTTGAACTTAAAAGCTATTGTTAAATTTTTATTGTGAGGATGTACTTCTTTTAATTCAGCAAATGATACAAACTAATGCTCGATTTATTGTTTTGTTTATTATCTAGATTTAAGAAAGTGATGAAAATGTTAATAATGCATGTGAAACATATAATTGTTACATGTACATTTTGGGAGGAACAACCAGTTGTTAAATATTTGTGTGCATACTCTGACCTCTTCTCTCAATTGTTCCCAGAGTATCTATTCGCACTGACAGCAGTATTTGACCAATCCACAACTGTCCCGAGTGTTTGCTCAAATTTCATCAATTGATCAGCCCATACCTGTGTGGAAGAGCAAGATCCAGAGTTATTCTGGTGGGGCTCCATCCAGAAGGTAAGATCTACTTACAGCTGTGGCAGTCTGGTCACAGGCTGATGTATATGTGGTGGAGGACAAACAAATTCTACTTATTGAACTCATTTCCTTTAAGAACTTTACTCTCAGTCTTGCAGATCCCTATCAGAGATTCCTCTGACAGGAATTCATCTTTATGGGGTTGGGTATGATTAACCCCCCATCTTAGTCACTAGAAAGAGTCAACCCTTTCTTGAGTCTCTAATAAATTTTAGTTGACTCTCTAAACGTAAGGTATCAGAAAGAATCTCAGCCTATAGAAGTCAGCTTCGCAGAGCTGCTTAGTGTTGGCTTTATTATACCATACCCTCAAGAGGCATTGCTCCAATGATTCATCAGCTTTCTATTTGAACTTCTACTTCAGTCACCCCAGCTCCTTGATGGAAAGGGTCTGCCCATCATCTGCTTCCTCAGAGCAGGGAATCATCTTCATCCAAGGAGTAGTAAGAAGATAATTACAGGGTTATTATTTTATTTGGCTACTATATTTCTTGGAATTTTCAATTGGGGATCTCTTTCAGGAGGAGATTGGTGAATTCTTTCAATAACTATTTTACCTTCTGATTCTAGGACCTCAGGACAGTTTTCTTTGACAATCTCTTGGAGGATGCTGTCCAGGCTGATTTTTCATCATGGTTTTCTGGTAGGCTGATAATTCTTAGGTTATTTCTCCTGGATCTGTTTTCCAGGTCAGTTGTTCTTCCAGTGAGATATTTTGCACTTTCTTCTAATTTTCCAATCTTTATGTTTTGTTTGACTGCCTCTTGCTGCATCATAGAGTCCTTAGCTTCAATTTGACTGATTCTACTTTTTAGTGAATTATTTCCCTCAATTAGTTTTTGAAGCTCTTTTTCAATATGTTCAGTTTTCATTTTTAGGGAGGTATTTTCTCCGGTTAGATTTTGGACCTCCTATCCTAGTTCTCCAATTTTACTTTTAAAGATTTGTTTTCTTCAGTGAGATTTTTTCCCCCCAATTTGATCACTGTAGATTTAAATTTATCTCCTACCTCTCTAATTTTATTTTAAAAATCCCCCTTGAGAGCCTCCAAGAATGCTTTTTGGGCTTGACACTAATTCACATTTGCTTCTATGATCTCCAGTGTGAGTATAGAGTCATTGTTGCCTTCTGAATTTGGTTGTTCTTGCTCACTATAAAAAGATTTGATGGTCCTAGCCTTTGCAGTTTCCTTCTTTCCCATTGCGGTTGCCTATGTCCTGGATTTTTAGAGTGGATATCTGCTTCTGGGGTGCAGAAGTATTGAGCTTCTCAGGTTGGGAGGCAGGGGTTTGGTTGTTAACTTGGTGAGTTATAGCCTCTGAGTGACTAGACTAAGGCCAAGGCCAGGACTCTCAATATTTCCCCTGAGTTACCTCAGGGTTATTATTTTAAACCACCTATGGGAGCTCCAAAGTCTCTTCCTTCCTCACTTTCCTTGATCTTTACAACCCTGAGACCTAAGCACTACAAATATACAGATGAGGAAACTGAGGTTCAAAAAGGTTCATTGTTTGCCCACATTCCATAGGTCTTGCAAGTGGCAAAATGAGAACTAAACTCTGATTCCAGAGAGCTGTTTCCACCATAATCCTGCCCTGTGAGAGGTTAAATATGTGAAATGAATGCCACTGACGTGGGCCATCGGTTGAACACAAATAATTGCATGGGCAAGAACAAAAACAACAAAAATAATATTTGCATTTTGGACCACTTATTTTAGGGCTTATAGGTAAAGGCAAATGTGATCTTCTGGGGACACTTTTCGGGTCTACATCCTAGCTTCATGTACTCCTAAGAGAATCGCGACAGAATTTCCAGCTGGGGCACTTTTCTCCTCTGAGATAGATGACGCCTAGTTGACCCCAGATCCCAAATCCCTGTATGGAGAGCTCCATGTAGTCTGGAAAACTCAGTGTACGTAAAGTTTCGGCCCAAGAGGGGAGCCAGGTTTTTTTTCGCCTATGTTCTTTCTATTGCTTTTGGGTAAAGAGAAGCCCTGTAAGACACATGTTATGGCCAAGCAGGAGGAAACATTTGGTAAACTTTGTAAAATATTCCTTGTTTTATTGAATCTGCAAAACTTTGCTTTTGGGAATCATTGTGATTTTTGTTTGTACGTGTGGGATTATGTATGATCACGCAACATTGACTATTTTGGTCCCATGTGACATTAGGAAAGCGAGCCAAAGATCATTACTTATAACACCCTAGAAGACTGTTCTGAGTTAAGGGACAAGGGCTGTGTTCAAAATGTACCCCCTATCTATTTTCTGGGTATGGAAAATATATCAAACAGGTTAAAGGGTGTAACAACACTCTTCTTTGCACATACCCAGATCACCTATTCACTTTGCACATACACAGATGGAGGCACCTACATGGGGGGGGGGGGTAACAGAGACTAATTTCTGGTAGAAGATAATCTGTGTTCTTCTACCACGTAATAAAAATAGAAATAGCTTGTTTCCCTTTCTCTACAGGTCATTTCAGAATTCTCTAGGAGTTTCTGTACCATAGGCAATCCCTATAGAGATCCTCTGTGTCCTTATTCTAAGGGGCACCTGAAATTTCCCTACAGCTGCCTGCCACTGCAAGGACGGTGTGGAATTGCAAATTCGTCCAATAGGACAGGAAGGTTACTTGTGGGTTTTAGGCAAAGGTATTCTCACCCTAAAAAGTTGTAGGGCATTTTGCTCTTTCAAAAAGGCAAGGAGTCTAGGTTTATTTAAATGTGAAAAGGACAATATGATAATTTCTACTAGGCAGGAGCATTCTAGTGATTCAATATTTCTTCCATTAAACTTAATATCAATACTTATATAGAACTCAGTAATACTGACAGTATCAGTATTTAAACAATCAATGAATAAATGAAAAATTTGCAAAAGTACATCAATAAAACTAATCTGTGAAGGAACCCATACTGGAAAAAAATTGACTGTACCATTACAACATAAAATATTTTTTTGCCAGTCCTTTAAAGAAAATCACTCCAGAGGTCCCTACAAACGTGAAGAGCCCAATTTTATCTGAGACAAAGCCTTACTTTAGTGACCCAGCTCTCTCTACCTTAAGACTAGGTATGTGACAATTCACTCTACTTCCAGAGTTCTTTGGTATCCTTGGGAGAGTGGTGTTAGTCACGTACTATCTCTCTAACATTGGCTCAAGCCCTTACCAATTTTGTTCCTCCAAATTTTTGAGTATTCTGTGCTCCCCAGTTCCATTTAACCACTTATGAGTCAAATTAGTTTTCAAAAAATGAATATTTAGGTCAAAGGTATGGGAAGAACAAATTATACAAACATCTCCCCCCCTCCCCCCCCAAAAAAACCACAACACCTTTTGGTGCAGGAAATATAATTTCTTTATACTCCTTTAGTCTCTGGAGAGGGAAGAGAGATCAGATTCACAACTTAGCTCAGTTCCAATATAGACCAGTTTCATCAAGGTTCAAGTTCAACTTTCCTCTCTCCTCTCTTTTTCCATCTGCCCCAGATCCTGATTTCTTATGACTTCCCTACTGGACTTGGAGCAACATCTGGCCTGGAATGCTACCTCCAAGGTAGTCATTATAGCTAGAGCTCCTGGGTGTAGACACTCTATTATTTGCACCTAGATCTGAAATGGACAATCAAAACAAGAGAACAAAAACTCAAGACCGTTTGTCATAGCTACAAGGTCTAAAAGATGTGTGTGTGTGTGTGTGTGTGTGTGTGTGTGTGTGTGTGTGCATTTTCCCTAATTCATCCCATGGTCCTAATGATATAGGTGAGTAGGACCTCAACCCTTTGAATACTGTGAAAAAAACCCCTCTAAGTAATTTCTCTTCTTTCTTCTGAGTTGACACAATGCAACAAAATTAAACCCAACAGAGAATATAAAAATACCTTGTTTTAGCCCATTATAATTCTTTTTTTTTTTTGCTTTTTGGAGGGGGAAAGGTAGGGCAATTGGGGTTAAGTGACTTGACCAAGGTCACATGACTAGTTTTTGTGTTAAGTGTCTGAGGTTGGATTTGAATTTAGGTCCTCCCAAATCCAGGGCCGGTGCTGTATTCACTGTTCCACCTACCTGTCCCCCATTATAATTCTTTAGGGGTTGCTTACAAAGATATTCCTGAAGAGACAACCAGTGTTAGAATTAATTTACTTTTTGAGATTGGAATGGATGTCACATAATAGTGTCAACTGTCACATGAAATGCAATGATTATACCGAAGTAATTTGTGAAATGATAAAAAATTTGACAAGAATTCTATACTAGACCTTCTACCATAATCCTGGTGAGATGGCCAAATTGGATGCCAGGGTAGTAAGGCAGCCAGTGGATGAAATGATAAATACCATCATAGATAATCCATGATCTTAGTTTCTAGTATGCCTTTATTTTTGCATAATAATTTAACAAACTTGAATTCTTTTACTGATTCTATGTCCACCCATTTTCCTGTAGCTAATCTATGCTTTGTTTAACTCATTACATCTAATTCAGAGCTATCTTCTCACTGGGTATACAACAAGTGGTTATTTGTAGTAGTGTAAAGAGCGCCTGAATGTTCCTGTAAAGAGTTCCTGTATGCAGTAGTATCATACAAAAAGAGAGATCTCTAATGATGAAGCACCACTTTTTGAGTTATAAACCTTGTATTGGAAGAGTGAGGTAAAGGGGGTTCTCCTGGTTGGCTAGAGTGTTGAGTCTGTACCCTGACCACTTACAAGGAAATATGTGACTTTGGGATGATGTTGCAAACCCTGTAGAATTCCTTCGTCTAAAATCCTTGATGTATGGAGGGAAGAGAGGATATATTGTAATGGTAATGAAAATTTGAATAGCTTGCTGCCACCTTAATAAGCCTAAGGGAATTTGAAGACCTTCCCTGCTTTGAAAAGAAACTCTGCCCCCTGACGGGCCGAATGTGGTCACATGGAGCCTGTGGCAGGAGGAGGTTGCTGAAGGGTGGAGCAGGGCCCACGGGAAGCTGGGAGTCAGAGCAGCTAGACAGTGGGAGGAAAGAGGACAACAGGCAAGCAGACAGTTAGGCATGTGAGGTAAACCCAGAATAAATACAGCTTATTTCAAAGAAAAGAATGGTTTGACCACAAGGACTACAAGAATACCTGAAAGAAATAAAGAAAAAGGTACAAAATGTAATGTTAAGTGATATGAGAACTGTGGAGGGATAAAGAGGAAGGATAGTTAATAGTTTGCAATAAAAAGTGATAAACTTTATGCAAGAAATGATAGGAAATGGGGACTGGACCTATAATTTCAATGATACAGAGAATTTCCGGGTAAAGCCAAGGGCAGAGCCAAGATGGTGGCATAGAAGCAACAAGGTTCTGCAGCTCCCACATAGCCACCTCAAATACCCATAAAATGTGACTCTAAACAAATTTTAGGGCTCAAAAACTCACAAAAATACAGAAAAACACATCTCCTGCTGACGTCAGCTCAGCAGGAAGGGCTCATCACAGCAAGCTGGGAACCGACAACC
Organism: Pseudochirops cupreus; assembly: GCA_028627135.1. Classification (NCBI taxonomy): domain Eukaryota; kingdom Metazoa; phylum Chordata; class Mammalia; order Diprotodontia; family Pseudocheiridae; genus Pseudochirops; species Pseudochirops cupreus. The sequence continues at coordinate 326,602,547 of CM053581.1, forward strand.
AACCCAGCCTGAAACCACAGCTTGGCCCCAGGGTGGCCAGGACAAGCTGCAGCTGGAACCTTCAGGAGAGTGGATCAGCAGCAGCTGTGGCAGTTTCCAGACTTGTCAAGCCATAAGAAACAAGGACAAAGTGAAAAGTCAGTGCAACTCAGCTAAATTTGGGAGAGAAAACCAGTCCAGACAAACTGCCTCCAGGGCAAGGAAGCAGCAGAAGTGGCAGCCCTGCAGCCACCTTCACATGTTTGCTTCAGAGCTCCCAGCCTGCAGACTGCAGGGGGGCCAAGCAATCATTCAGAGGCTAAGTGCTCTTGCATTGAGTGGCCTGGATCCAGATCACGGTCTTGGGTGGTGGTCTTGGGGTGCATTTTCAGTGAGTCAAAGCTGCAGCAGCCTCCCAATAGCTCTGGCAGCTGTGAAAAGCCCAGTGATTTGGGACAGAGTCTTCCCCTCTGGAAGCAGAGTTCCACAGAGCTAAAAATTCAAGTAATTGACTGGCAACAACATGAGCAGGCAAAGGAAGCAAAGAACAGCAACCGAACTTTAGATTCCTTCTTTGGGGACAAAAAGGACCATATTCAATACAGCCTGTATTGAATTGCTTGCCTTTCCAGTGGGATTGGGTGATGAGGGAGGAAGGGAAAAAATCTAGTATTTAAAGTTCTATAATCAAATGTTAAAAATATATATATATATATATATACATCATTATCATTATTATTATTATTATTATTATCAACTACATGCAACTGGGAATTAAGATATACAGGCACTGAGGTAGGATGACCCATCTTTCCCTACTAGAAAGTCAGAGGGGCGATGGAGGAGGACATAGGAGAGAGCAGATTGGGGGAGGGGTTATACAATGGGATGGCTGTTTGGGGGTGGTGGGCAGGAGAAAGATGGGGAAAAAATTTGTAACTCAAAATCTTGTGGAAATGAATGATGTAAACAAGACAATAAATTAAATTTTAAAAAAAGAAAAAAGGAAAGAGATCAAGAATCTTTCAAAGGAGCAGAATTGGAGAAGCTTTTGCCGACTTTAGTATATATGTCATTTCCTTTTCCTAATGATGATAATGACATAACTACCACATTCAGCCACTAAAAGTGATGGAAATGACAGTTGCTTCTGGGGAGCCCCCTCCTACCTTTCTAGTCCTCCTACACTTTACTCCCTCCCCTTTTGTGTTTATTGACTGACTTTCTGATTCCCTAACTCCCCTCCATGTACTCTATAATTTAGTGACAATGACTTTGCTGTTCTTTGCTCATGGCCCTTCATCTCCTGACTCTGGCCTTTTCACTGGCTTTTTCCCATTCTTTGAATGCTCTCCTCATCTTCACCTCCTCACTCACTTTATAACTCAGCTCCTTCCTACCTCTCCTGCCTACTGCTAATACTTTCCCTTAAAAATTATCTTCCATCTATTCAGTATTTATCTTAGTTGTTTGCATATTTTCTCTCCCATTAGTATGTGAGCTCCCTGAGGTTAGGGACCATGTTTTTGCCTTTCTTTGTACCCTTAGCACTTAGCACAGTGCCTGGCATATAGTAAGTACTTCATAAATGCTTGTTGATTGACTCAGTTCCACTGAGCTGAGGAACAGCTTGGAAGCAGAACATGAGAGAATGAGCCCAGTGGATTGACTAGTTTAGCTCTGATTTATGTCCAGTGTTAGTCAAGCACAGCATGAATCATCTCTACTTAGACCTGGGAGCATCTGTTCAACAACAAAGCTATGATCATCAAATAACTTTTATGAATTTCCTGAGACAGAAGGAGGACACTGAAATTTGTAGTTCTTTTATTCTGAGTAACCCTGGCCACATATTCTCTATACATACATGCTCTATGACCCTGGGACTTTAGGTATGTGTCCATTTTCCCCACACATATGAAGAATACATGATTTAGTAGAACAGTATAACTGAAGGTATTGGTGATATATAACTATTATGTGTTTTATTGGCATTTTCAGTAAATATCTGGTTGACATTGATTTGGTTGATTTGTTAATTTAAAAAAATACACTAGTCATTAGCTATACTCTTGATGGGACTAGTCACCTGCAAGGATTTTCCTAAGGTCCTGAGAATTAGAGTAGTAGAAGTGTGACTACCTCCTCTCTTCTGCTATCCAGATTCCCTTGATATAATTTTAAGTTAAATTGATCTGTATAAAAAATCTGGGGGGAGAAAGGAACATTGTGATTTTTCTTTGTTTCTGGAATTGTCCCACCTTGGATTTCTACATCCTTTCCAAGGATCAGTTACCCTGGTGAGTAAATAGGGCTTAATATATTTCATTCCTTGGATGTATCTGCACTTTACAAAGGGACAATGCCTACCCTTAGAGAATATATCTTTAATAGTGGACTTTTAATCACTCGTAGACTGCAGGCTCTGAAAGAATCTAAGTTCTTTAATGGAGGCAAGATTGATCTTTTATACAGAAGACTGTGGGAAGAAAGAAGGGGTCTAAGAAGGATTGAAGGGGTCAAGTACAGACAATGAAAGGGCAATTAATTAACTGAGAAGGCCCCAGGAGAAGACCATGAACCTGGGCCACATGGGAAAGTCCAAGGCTTTTCCTTTTTTGGCATCCAGGTCCCAAAGACATGGTGTTTTCCTTTTAGGCAGTCAGATCCCATCTCCATCACTCCAATTGAAGTTACTTCTATACTTCAGAGTATGATACCACCAGTCAGAGGTATAATGGCAAGTATTTAGCAACCAGCTCTCAAAAAAGTGAATATTAAACTTTTAAGTTTAATCCACATTGTTTAAATTTTTCTCCAATACTTTCTTAAATCTAGATAATAAAAAAACAATAAATCAAGACCTGATTTATACTGCTTGCTGATTTCCAAGGAATAAAAGCCCACAATGAAAATTTAACAATTTTCTCTCAAGTCCAGATGCCATCTACCTAGAACAATCCAGCAGACTTTCCATCTAACATACTGAACTTTAGACGGCACAAACCCAACTGAGAAATCAGTCCAGTGAAGACACAGAACCCTACAAAGAGACAACTCTGAAAAAAAATCAGTCCAGATGAACAGCAAAACAACTTACAGAAGACTTTGTGAGCATTCTCTGGAGAGAGAAAGGATATCAAGAGGGGCAAGTTTCCTTGGCCATGTGTTGCCTACACACATGGAGAACTGTTTATGCCCATTCTTCCACACTCAGGGACTCTGACTGTTTTTGTGGGAGAGTATATCTCTGATCTTGAAGAAAAATTATTGGTAAGTATTCTCATTATGCTATTTCAATATAGCCTTTGCTAAAGAACTGAGTTTATTCACTGATTAATGGGAAGTACTGGTGGGGGCTTATGAGCCAACATTCCCCTATTTATAGTCCTGGGATTGGTAATAACCATTCTTCTGTAGACCCAATATTTCAGTGGCAGTGGGCCTTGGGGGCAGGTGCTGTATGTACATATGCATGTATATGAAATATTTAATATATGTGTTATATGTAAAATATTTGCTATGTATGTTAAATGTGTATATATACTACAATACATATAAGATAGGAAGAAAAAAAAAGAAAGCAGGAAAAAAAAATTGATTTTTTGATCTGGACCTATGATTTAATCTCTATAAGGCATACCCATTGTAAAAACTCTTTCTACTAAAGCAGATTTACAACTCATCTGTAAATAGTTGACTGAGGCACTGAGTGATTGTCCATGGTCAGGTAGCCAGAATGTGTCAGATTCAAAACTTGAAACAAGGTCTTTCCAACTCCATGTTCATGCCTTTATCCATTATTTTACTCTTCTTCTTCTATTGCCTTGTAGTTTAGTGACACCTTCATGGAAATGTTTGTTATCTCCTCAAACAAGGAGGACACATTGTAGTGCCAATGCAAAATTTATAGCACTAGCCATGACTACAAATATTCCTGCATGGTGTTTGATCACAAAATATAACATAAAGAAGACAGAAATGAAACATTTATTCAGACACCAGAAAACCAAATTCCAACTCCAGGAAAGCAAATCCATCACACCACCATACAAGTTATTGCACCACAATGTAGCAGAGAGGCATGCCATCCTTTAGCCTTCCCACAAACCAACACAGGCCTAGCTGTCCCAGCAGTTGGCAAAAACTCAATTTTTAGTCGGGAGCCTATCTCCTTGGGTGAGTCCTCTCCTTCCTCCAGCTCTAACTGCTCTGACTCCCAGCTTCCTGTCTGCTCTGCTCTACCCTTCAGCAAACTTCTCCTACCACAGGCTCCTTGTGATTATATTCAGCCTATTAGAGGTCAGAGTTTACTTTCAAAGCAGGGAAGATCTTCAAATTCCCATTATCATTACATACATATGCACACACATATGTATGTATATGTGTGTATATTTACATATAGTTTTATATACATTATATAATACGTGTGCGTTCGTGTGTGTGTGTAATGTTCTATGTATCTTTGATAGCCAGGACTATGTGTATTATACATTTTTGTATTTTCTATAGGATTTTTTTTAACAGAGTAAGGAACAACAATTGTTGAAATCTAATGATTTCACATAAAAACTGGTGCTGCTTTGAGTTGCCCTAAAGATTTTATTCTCATAAGCAGTAATTAAGAAGTGGTTTTGGTGTTTATTCTCCAGGATTTACTCAATAAACTCCAGTGACTCCTTGTTGCTTCCAGGACCAAATGTTCTGTTTGACATTCAAAACTACCCTTCACAACCAAGCCCCCTCTTAACTTTCCTTTCTTCTTATACCTTACTCCTTGACTCTTTGATTCAGTGATACTGGCCTCCTCACTGTTCCACTAAGATCATGTCTCAGTTTTAGCAGCAGTTTCTATCAACAGAAAATGTATGTGGGGGAGTGGGTATTGAGGAATGACATTTTGGCTTGGATTTGGAAAACATTGCCTACTCTTATAACATGGTACAGGTATTATTTACAATTGCATAGTTGGCATGACATAAAACAAAAAAGGATGGGCATTGCTACTACCAAGCAACTCTCGTGGTGCTTAGGCATCTGCAAAATGGATGGGTAATGCCATTTCTCAAGGTAGAGGATATTTCAAAAATTTAATTTGGGAACTTAGAATAGAAAAAAATTTCATAATGGGCCAAATTCACTCAGGGATGATTTTTAATTTAAAAAAAAGTTTTGCATTCATATGTACTTTGAGATGAAGATATGAAATACACTCTGAAGGCAGATCAAGTCATAATACTGTATTAACTACAAGGACACTGTATATCCATTACATATGTAAGAGGCTAATTCTGGGCATACTCGGTTCTCCTATCACAGAAACACTGTGTATATTGCATCTTCCCATCATGTGCCATCCTTGGATTAGCTGCTTTGCTGGAACATTTGGCATCTTTAAAACTAGCCACACTGAGACAATCTCTTTTCCAGCTCACTCTCTTTCTGCCTTGCTTTTTTTAGTGCTTCTTTTGTGCTGCTGTGGCTGGTCAATAGTTTACCTATAGTAGCATGGTGTAATGGCAAGCAAAGAAGTACTTAGTGCCTTGTTTCAGCTATTTAATTGTTTAGCTCCTTGTTTCAGTTCAAGTTGCTTTTGCATCTTGCCCTCACTTTAAGGAACAGAACTTGTGAAACTCACAGCAGGAGAAACTTGCTGATGCAACAGGAAGAGGTAGAATAGGGAGGAGCTAATGACCATATATAAGGAAAAGGCTAAGCAAGGAAAGAGCAGAATTGAGAAGGGGAAATTTGTGTTGACCAGGCATTTTGTCTGTTCTGTTTGTGTTGATTTTTGTTTGTGATACTTTGTACAGAAGCGTTGGACCTTACTAGAACCTCTGAAAGAGGATTTTCTTGTTTGTTTACAGAAGTCCTAGAGGAGGGTTTCAGAGGTCCTTGGACTGTACTGATGATGTATGTTGAGTTCTCAGACCTTGTTGGTGGGTCTGTGCTGATTTCATATGCATATAGTGAATTGATGATGGTGCCAGCAATGTGGCTGAATGTTGTTTTGGCTCTGTTAAGCTTCATCTTCCCAAGAACAGAAACTGTGAAGGTGGATTGGACACTGTGAGCTTCAATATGGAATGGGACCTGGACCAGAAGGTGAACCAGGAGCTGGACAAGGAGCTGAGAGCTGCGTATCTTTGAATCCAGGTGGCAGTTGGGTAAATTCAGGCAAAAGCTGGGACCATGGAAGAGGAACCATGGAGTTTGATAGCCAGCCTCAAGCAAGGTGAAAAGACCTCTCCTTGGGCACTTAATGCTGGCTGAGAAGATCATGATTTACTGTGACCTAGGGGTGGAGAACTTTGACCTTTGTACTTTGTGTCCATTAAGGAGGCCAGCTCCTTAAGGATAATTGAGTTAAGGACTTATTGAATGATATCTTTTGCTTAAAACTATGTGACCACTTTGGTGAAAACTATGTGACCCACTTTAGTGATAAGTTGTTATGTTATAACATTGTGAATGCTGTACTTTGGTTTCTGTGAATGTTTTGCTTTAATTTACTGCTGAATAAATAGAGAGTTCAGTATACTATGTGATCAGAGCCTTAAAGCTGTTCATAGTAACAATACTCTGGAAAGCTGCTCATGCTTGACTTTACACCAGGAACTGAATCAGTGGTTACCTTCTCTCTTTCCTCTCATTTACCCTGGCTTTGGGATATGGGCTTTGGAGCATTTGATTTTTCTTTTTTTGATTGTGCCTTTCAGTTTCAGGTATGGGTGGTGATCCTCACCAGACCAAGACTTTAAGTGACCCTGAACTTGGAGCCAGGATTGCTGGTAGGATGTTGCATTCAGATACCTCAGCAGAGAAATCTGGAGAAGTCAGGGTTCCTGTCTTGGGATTGGGACTGTGATTTATAGGAATTGAGCTAAGCTAAAAGTCCAATATCCTCTTCCTCTCCCAGACAGTGAGGTGCTATGGAGGTTGTGGGAATTAGGTCTACCATGTGCTGGGAAAGTAGGTTTGTATATTTGTGATTAAACCTTTGAAGTAAATATTCTTTTGTAAAACCTAATCTGACATATTGGTTTAATGGGACCAGGGTATAGGAGACTCCCCTTATACTTGGTAACACTATCAGTTGGAGCTGGAGTCATTTGCAGAAAGCCCAGATACCTCAAAGGGTACCAGAGAACCCTGGATGAGGTGTGAAATATAAGATACCTGGTTTTCAGACAGTGGGACAAGGTAATCAGTGTTACAAATAAATGGTAAACTCTACAATGAAAAGTATTTTACTGTTCTAACAATTATCTGTGTTTATTTTCAAGGTGAATTAACCCAAGGCTTGCTAATCCTCTTTTCAAACCATTTTGATGATTGATCAAAATCTCAGAATTACATCAAAGACAATATGAATCCTCTAAGGATTTCAAATCAGTGGAAAAATATTTTTAGTGTATAGTGTCTGGTTGCTGTTGAGAGGTTTAATATGTCAAACAATAGTATTGGCTAGATCAAATACATACATAGTACTGTTTTCTAAGTTCAATTGCTAAAGGATGATTGCCTGACAAATGCATGATTCTACTTTGCACAACATTCCATTGTGGATGTAATTACCCTGTACATGTAATATGTTTGTGAAATATGGCATAGGACAAATTTATATATTGGGATTTTTTCAGATATTCCAGGTGAGAATGAAAAATTCTTCTAGAGTTACAGAGGAAGAAAATCTTACCCATGGTCCTTGAGTAAGTGACCACATGTAAATACTGGTGGTTAGTGGTTGTTTTTCTCTTTGTAGCTAGTCCACTTTGAAGCCATTGCACAACATCTGAATATTTTGATGCATTCATTCTCCACGGGGTTTTGGTGGTAATGCATGCACCCTATATCTGTGAATGATGGTTTCCCTTCCAACCCACAAATATTTCATTCCCAGCCTAATACTTCAGAAGAATTGAAGAAAACATTTGTTTAAGCAGTGTTTATTTAGAATGTTCTGCTTCTAGTGTTATCTCATAGATTGGGCAAGTTCCACAAAAATAGCTCTCAAACTATTTGTACTCAATTAGATGTTTATTTAAAATTTCCTTTTGGTTCAAGGCTGCAAATGTATTGCTCATTTTTCACATTCCAGGTTGTATTGTTGTTGCAAATTTAACAACTGTGACATGTTAAAAAACAGTATTTAGGGAAGAAATTAGGTTTGACAGGATGTGACCAGATGTTTCCATGGTGTTTTGCCAAAATGTCACATAAATGCCAACAAGATTTTACTAGAGATTTTTTCAGACTCCCTTTACCTCATAGTTCTGCCTCCAAACAATTCTACCATATTTTAGCTGTGATGGCAGAAGCTTTTGCATCTTATTTTTATATAGATTTCTTGCAGAGATAAAAATATATTAATTTTATTTTAATTTTCTAAAAACTAAATCCCAAGAACTTAAGACCAAAATGAAAACTGTCTTTAAAATTCAGTATACTAAGGACATGAAATGTTAATACTCTTTGCTGCTCTGTCTCTCAGTTGAGTTCTTTGGGCCCTAGTTTCTTCACCTAAGAAAGGGGTGGCCTAAATTATCTTTCACGTCCTTTTCAGTTCTAACAATTCAGTATTCTCTGACTGTGAGACAGAAAGTATTCAATGTCCAGGTCCCTACTTTGACCTAGAAGTGGGAGGGTAAGAAAATTATTTGACCTGTGGGCCCTCTTCACTTTTTTGGCTCAGTCTACCAATTATGACTGGAAAGAACTGCACAGCCTTGAAGTAACTATAACAAAAATTCTAGATATATTGATTGATGGATGGATTAGATCTTAGACTGATTTCTGAATTTGAAAGTATTCAGCAAAGACTTTAAAAGGACAATTTTTATTCAATAACACATAAGATCCAAATAAATCTTTAAAATACTTTTTTAAAGTTGTAATAGTATCCATTTTATTTTAGCATTAGGTATTATGGTTTAATTTCTGGAAAAATGGCAAACCATATATCAAAACTCTCAGAATATTTTTAGTAAGTGATATTTATATTCCTAACTTTTCACATAAATGGACATGTGTGTATCTACCTATATATGCATAGATACATGAACAAATACATACTATAGTACTCCAATGGTTCTGCAGTTTTGCTGATGTAGGTATTCCCTCCAAGGGTACAGATTATAATTCCCTTATTATAAATCCCTTTCTGTTCATCTTGAAGAAAAGCTTGTCCATGTAATCCCACAAATTCACTCCTACAGAGGGTTTACCTATTTCCCTAAGGGACCTTCTTCAGGTTCTCTTGACATTGTGAGGACATCAGTGGGACCTTTTTCAATTATGCAGCTTTAAAAAAATTTTTAAAAGCTTCATTTTAACCAGTCCTGTCACATTTAACTTACAAAATCATCACAGTTTTCTCCAATGTTTTCCCTAATACATATGGTTTTCTTATGCCCTTTATAAGGAGAAAAAATATTCACCTTTCCTTCTTCTCTTTTTTTGTTCATTTTTGTTAGTTTTTTAAAAAACATTTTTATTTAAAATTTTGAGTTCCAAATTCTATCCCTCCCTCTCTGCCCTCCTCCCTTCCTGAAATGGTAAGCAATCAGATATAGGTTATTCATGTGCAGTTTAAACCACTTCCTTGCAATACTTCAGACTTAGTTATTGTTCCTGTGCTGTGCCCACATTCCAATAGCACAGTCAGGGAATGGAATGTTTGGAATGTCTCCACCCTCTAAAATATTTTTGGATTAGGCTTATGTCTTTTCCCTGAAAAATTTCTGTCGAACATCATTTGTCTAATCACTTTTATATTTGTACATCTTGTTAACCATGACCAAATCTTGGAAAACAGTGATTAACTACCAAAGGCCAAAGCCTATTGAATTAAGAGCATTATTAAGCCTTTAAAAATTCCATGGGGCAAGAAGAGTGATACTCAGAGTCATCCCCCCTTTAGGTCTCTGTTTTGCTGAATTTACTACATGCCAGAGACATCAGAGGCTGCATAACATCATTGGTTCTTGATTCAGAGAACATTTAGTTTCAGATTCCACCTCTGATGCTTACTACCTGTGTGACCTTGGACAAATTCATTTGCTAGGCCTCAGTTTTCTCATCTGCAAAATGCAGGGATTAATTTCTGTTGTCCTTTTAAGTTCCATTAGCAATGATTTTTGTTTGCTTTTTGCTCACAATAGCTCCAAGTAAAGTCACTTTGCACAGATACAAGGCCATGTAGTGTGTGCATGTCTGTGGGCCCTGAAAGAGGCCTGAAACTGGCACACCTTTTCAAACCACAGTAGGAGACAGGGCCAGCTTCTGAAACCAACAAAATTTCCAATATCTGATTACTCCAATTTCTAGTCAATAATTGCATAGGGAAAATAAAGGAGTAAAAGGTTCATAATTAGGACCCATGTTGTATCACCAAGAAAATAAGCTAAGACACAAGTGGCTTGGAAAAAGTGAAGCTAATTCCAGCTTCCTTATTTAGAATTTTAGAGGTATACAGATGACATAGGGAGCAGGAGCAGGCTCCTCCTAGCCTATAGTGGAAGAGAGGTTTGAGCCTGGCTTAGTGCAAAGTTCCAATCTAGAAATGGAGTAAGTATAACCATAAAAGGCAAAAAGTGGATTTTTGATAAAATAGATGATTTTCCAGGTTCCTAATGAAAAGAATAGTGCAGGGCAGAAACTTTAAAATGTTAACAGAGAAAATAAAAAGGTAAATACACCAGATGAACGTAGACCAAGTGCTAGCATTCAAATAAGGAGAGAAGAGACAAAAGTTCTTTCAAAATCCCATTGTTTTTAAGGGCAACAGTGGAAGTAAAGATAGACAAACATATAGCTTTGTTGTAGTGCGGTATTGCTTTGTTGGCTTTAAGAGAGAACAGAAATGGATGAGGAAAAAGAAATAAGCTAGGGGAAGATGTTCAAGAAAAGAGGAGAAACTTATTTCTCATATAACAATGGTTTGCTCTTGCCCTTCTGTCTGGTGGTTAGGTCTGTTATTTTTCACCCTCCCTATATGGTTATTCAGTACCCTTAGGAGAATTGGGGGAATCTCTCTGTCTCTGGCACTAGTTATAGAGTTCACTGATTGTTTTTCTCTCTCACAATATTAGGGGTCCAAATGCCCTAATTCTATCGAACCACTTAACATTAGATTTGCAAAGGGATAATAAGAACAAACATAAATATTTTTGCCAGTGTCCTGGAGAGTTATCTCCCCTATATTACCTCAGTCTCTGAAGATGGCAAGGGGATTAGGCATACAGATAATTCAGTTCCTACACAGCATTAGTCCTACTGCATTGATGTACAAAGTGTTCTCTTTTACTTGTGTCCTGAGATCCTGGTTTCTCAGGGCTTCTTTCCCAGGCTGGCTTTAACCTCTAACAGTGAAATCTAAAGTGGAATCTTGCAGAGTTTTTAAGGTGACTTTCTGTTTTTCATAGCAATTCAGCTTAGTTTGAACTCCAGGGAACATCATAATTTGCTCAAAACAACCTGATCACTTGAAGCATCATCATCCTGTAAATTGACAGATTCCATCAGTGGCTCAGCTCATCTACTGAATATCATGCACCTACACAACATACTTCCTGTACTCCTGGACCCCTTTTAGCTTCTTTTTGTTTTTTTTGTCTCCCTAAAGGCAGGGACTACCTTTTCTTTCTTTTTCTTATTTGAATCTCTTATACTTCGCACAATATCTGGTACTGTGTATCTAGGTACACCTAGAACTGAAAAGGACTAATGAAAAAGACTCAAACCCCTACCTGTTTCTGGGACTACATGGCCTGAGGAAAGGGAAAGACAGTGGGCCTCAGGCCTTCCTTGCTTACTGCATGATTTCACTCTATGAGTTTTTCACCTCTAAATGTTGCTGGAAAGAGAGGAAGAGAGACTACACAACTAATAGAAAAGGTCTGCTTCCAGCCACTTGGAAAGCTAACAAAGGATCTCCATGCCTGTATCAGCCCTTCTGTCTTCTAGAAGCATGTCCCACATATCTACCATAGGGGTCCCTTTATTAGGATGGAGACACCTAAGGCACCTAAGGGTGATATGGGCATGCGCAAAACCCAGTTATACTCATAATTTACATGTATATATACGTATATATAATATATACGTATACACATATGTGCATATATGTATGTGAATATATGTATATATGTATGTATATATAAAGAGTGAAATGGAGAAAAGAGTTGGAGATCATAAAATCCAAAAGATCAATCAGGTGTGAAATGCACAGGATTAGAAAACAACTCTATTAGAGGGAAGGAGAAGCTGCAGTGGTAAGGGGTACTGAGAAGGTATGAATTTCAGAGTTAATTTCACCTTGCAGAAGGATGAGTTTCTGGAGATCATGAAATCCAGATTAATAGGGTGGGAAATGATGAAGTAAGTTTCAGGTTGTTCTCTTCAAATAGAACATCTTGGAGAAATTCCCAGACATACATTACCTCCCTTCTCCAACAAGAGGGAAAGAAAAACTGTAGGGTGAAGGAGTGCTGAGGTGTCAGAGTTGGAGTTGATTTTTATCTTGATCATGAAATCCAGAAAGTCAGTCAGGTAGGAAATGATGAATTATTGATTTAAAAATGGGATTTGGCAAAGAGTTTACAGAAATAATCAGGCTAATTTTATACCAAGAATGCTGGGTTAGTGCAATATTGGGGAAAGTATAAACACAGCTAGGTTGTACAGTGAATACAGTGCTGAGCCTGGAGTCTGGAGGATTCTCCTTCCTGAGTTCAAATCTAGCCTCAGACACTTTTTAGCTATGTGACCCTGGATGAGATCCTCTTTGTCTCAGTTTCCTCTTCTATAAAATGACCTGGAGAAGGAAATGCCCAACAAGTACAGTGTCTTTGTTAAGAAAATTCCAAATGGGACCATAAAGAGTTGGACACGACTGAAATGACTGAACATCAATGAAATAAACACAATAGCCTGTATTAACAACAAAAACAATAGAAGTCATGATTAAGTAATTAGATGAAGAAAAATCTTCTGACAAAACATAACATCAATTTATGTTTGCTTGTTTTTTTTTAAATATTAAGAAAGCATAGGAATAAATAGATATTTCCTTAATGTGGCAAATAGTATATGTTCCAAACCAGGCTAGATACAAGCCTTTACAACAAAATTAGGTTAAAACAAGGATGTTTATTGTCATTGTTTTTGCCTGTTATAGTTGTAGGAAAACTGCTTATTGTAATAAGACAAGAAAAAAGAAATTGAGGGAATAAGCATAAGCAAAGAAAAACCAAAATTATCTTCTGCAAAGAATATTGTGATTGGAGAATTTTAGAGAGTCAACTAAAACAATTGAAACAATAATTTTATTAAAGTAGCAGGATACAAAATAAACTCACATACATCATTAGCATTTTTTACTTTACCAAGAACATCTAGCTGTAAGATATTTAAAAAACCCAACTCCATTAAAAATAATATCACCTACCAAGGAAAACAGGAATTATATGAACACATCTATAAAAGTCTCTAAAGAAATAAGAGAATACTTACAGAATGGAAAGATATCAATTATTTACTAATCGATATGCTATGAAATGACCACATAAACTAAATTAATTTACAGATTTGACACCATACCAATCAAACTACAACTTTGTAGAACAAGATGAAGTTATAACAAATTTCATCTGGTGCTACAAAAGATCAAGAATCTAAAAGGAAATAATTTTTGAAATGTGGGAAGGAAGGCATCCTAGCAGTATCAGTTTTCATACTGTCCTACAACATGTACTACAAAAAATCTTTAAAATTATTTGATAAGTGATTAAACAATAGAGAAGTTGATCAATGAAACAGGTTAGGGGAAACAAAGTCCTAGAATCAAACAAATATAATAGTTGACCGTGCAGTAAACTCAAGGATATAAAAATACTTGGCTAAAGACTCTATTTCACAAAAAATACTGGGAAAACTGGAAAAAATGAACATCTCATTTCATAAACCACAATAAGCTCTGAATTAATTAACTAAATATAAAAGATCATATTACAAACAAATTAGCAGAAAAAAATACCTTTAAGAACTATGAATGTGAGCAGCTAGGTAGCATAATGGATAAAGGACTGGCTCTAGAGTCAAGAGAACCTAAATTCAAATCCTGCCTCAGACACTCACTAGTTGTGTGACACTGGGAAAGTCTCTTAATCCTAATTGTCTAAGGGGGAGGAGGAGAGGGAACTATGGGTGAAGGGGAAGGTTTTGACCAAACAAGGAATCAAGATAATGGATCGTTTTGACTATATAAAAATGGACGGTTTTGACTATCTGGAATAGAAAAACTTTTGAATAAACAAAATTGATGCAGTTGTAATTATGACATGAAATGGAAATATTTGCAACATATTTCTCCAATAATGGAAGCTTATATAGAGAATTGATACAAATATGTGAAAAGAAGAGTCGTTCCCCAACAGATAGTCAAAGGATATACACAAATGGACTGTGTTTTAAAGATGTGCAAGCTGTCAACAATTTAATGAAACCTTCTCCAAATCACTAATAATAAAGGAAACAAAAATTAAAACAACTCTGATGTTCTGCTTCACCCACATCAGCTTGTAAAAATGACACAGAAAAGGAAAATAATAATTGTTGTAGAGGTTATGGGAGAACAGGCACACTAATGCACAATTATAGTTTTAAAGTATTCCTAGAATTTGGAAAAATTTGAAACTCAAGTGATTGTGGAATTGAATGTTGTAAACTAAAAGTAAATAAATAAATTAATTAATTAATAAAAAAAGACATTGAGATAGTAGGATACCTTTCATTTGCTACTCTCTCTAAAAGGCTACATTGCAAGAGATTTTATTGCTACATTTTGTGATTATTATTACAAGAAAAGGCTTCTTAAGGGAATAGTCTCTGTTAGTCCTGAAAAGAACAGGCATACGTGCACCCCTTCTGGACTCACAGAATGTTCTCCAAGTACTATTGACAAAATGATATATTTAGAGAGAAATTGAGATTGTCTAAATATTTAGATGTCATTGTGTATATGTTTCATGGCTAGGGTTATGTCAGATCCAAGAAAGACATACCCTTTTCCCCATCACCACAGGCAAAGGGTTCTTATCTCCATTTCTTATTGATAAGAGAATTTCTGTGATAATGGAAGCATTTGTAATGGAAAGGGAATTTGAAAATTTTTCCTGCCCCTTGACAGGCTTAAGTGAATTCCAGGACCTTCCCTGATTTGAAAATATATTCTGCCCCCTGTAGCAGCAAGCACCCTAGCATACCCAAGATGGCTGCTGGCACAGGTTCTCAGATCTGGTTTTCTAAAGGAAAGCAACTCAAAATGGGTTAACAATCTTACTTTAATCAATCATCTATCATTTACCTAGTTCAGGGGGAAAAGTCAACAATTTTCTGAACTTCAGAAAATACAAACAGAATACAAACAGAAGTTACAAGCAGACAGAGAAACAGATCAGCAGACAGGGCTTCCAGCTGTCTGACCATTACATCTATACCTAGTTAGTTACCAGAGAGGGAAGCATCAACATCTGGGTTTTCAAAGCTGGGGGGCTCAACAGCTGCCCAGAGTCTCATCTGGCCAAATCACACAACTCTTCCCAAAGTGAGCCCCAAAGCAAAAACTCACATCAGGGTATATATAGCCTTCTCCTGGGTCAGAGAATGTCACAACCCTGTTGACCCACTGCCAAATCACAAAGTTACAAGGTGTGGGCATTCCTAAAAAAGAAGCCTCTCACCACAAGCTCCATGTGACCACATTCAGCCTATTAAAGGGCAGAGTATATTTTCAAATCAGAGAAGCATATTTTCAAATCAAATCAGAGTCACTTAAGCCTATCAAAGGGCCAAGGGGCAGGGAAGATCTCCGGATTCCCATTCCCATAACACCCCCTAATAAGCTTGTTATTTTTTGATTGGGTAGTGGGGTACCAGTGTTATGATGTTCTCTGACCCTCGACAAGCCTATATATACCCTGATGTGAGGCTTTACTGTGGGGTTCACTCATTGGAAGAATTGTGTGATTTCACCAGATGAGACTCTGAGCAGCCATTTAGCCCCCCAGCTTTGAAAACCCAGATACTGGTGCTTCTCTCTCTCTGGTAACTGACTAGGTATAGATGCAATAGTTAGACAGCTGGAAGTCCTGTCTGTTAGTCTGTTTCTCTGTCTGTATTTTTTGTCTGCTTGTAACTTCTGTTTGTATTCTCTGAAGTTCAGGGTGCTGACTTTTCCCCTGAACTAGGTAAATGATATCTGTTTGATTAAAGACTGTTAATCCCTTTTGAGTTGCTTTCCTTTAGAAAAGTAGATCAAAGAACCTGTGCTAGCAGCCATCCTGGGTATCCTAGGATGCTTGCTGCTACAGCATTATGAAAGAATGTAGTGAGAATAAAGAAGGTGTAAATTAGAAGATTATGATTCTGTTTTTTTTTTGGTGGCCCAAGGCAAATTGTCACCCATTCTGATTTTTTTTTTCATTTTAAAAACATGTATAATGTTTAAAAAATTACACAAAATACTTTTAAAAATAACATTGTAGAAAGTCATGTACATAAGTTTTTTTTAAATCTCCAGGCTTTTGTGAAAATTTCAATTAAAACATTTTCACCAGTGATATTTTTACAGTCTTATCCACAACAGGAGACATTAACTAATTTGATTAAAAAGAAAGAAAATTACCAGTAACAGAAATGGAAAATGAGAATTTAAAAAATAAAGAAAATTATTAGAAATGATTTTATCTATCCAATGAAACACAGTAAAATGGACGAATATTTACAAAACTGTAAAATGCTCATTGTCATTGTTAAGTCATTTTAAAATTATGTCCAACTTTCCATGACCCCACTTAAGATTTTCTTGGGAAAGCTACTGGAGTGGTTAGCCATTTCTTTTCTTTTCTTTTTTTTTTAAACTATCATTTATTTTTAGTTTACACCATTCATTTCCACAAGATTTTGAATCACAAATACTCTCCCTGTCATTCCCCCTCCCTACCACCCAAAACAGCGATCCCACTGTATACCCCATCCCTCAGTCTGATCTCTCCTACATCTTCCCCCATCACCCCTCTGACTTTCTGGTAGGGCAAGATGGATCTCCCTACCCTAATTCCTGTATATCTTATTTCCCAGTTGCATGTAAATAATAACAATAATAATTATAATCAAGTATATATTTTATTTTATTTTTCTTTAAATTTTATTTTAGTTTGCATCATTCATTTCCACAAGATTTTGAGTTACATATTTTTGCCCCATCTTTCCCCTACCCACCACCCCAAAACAGCCATCCGAGTGTATGCCCCATCCCCCAGTCTATTCTCTCCTATGTTTTCCCTGCTCACCTCTCTGACTTTTTGGTAGGGCAGGTTGGATCTCCCAACCACAGTGCCTGTGTATCTCAAGTTCCAGTTGGACGTAGTTAATAATAATAATAATAATAATAATAATAATAATA
>CM053581.1:326620492-326649421 GCA_028627135.1 Pseudochirops cupreus
GCTGACCTAGTTCTGAACACTGCTCGCAGCTGCTGCTAATCTGAGGCTCCTCCTCTCCTCCCATCCAGCTGCCTCTGGGGTTCAGCCAGGGCTTCAGGCCAGGCTGGTTTCGGTTCACAGTGCTGATATGGTTCCTCGTAGCTGAGCTGACTTTAGTGGAAGGTATATTTGTGTGCGTTTTGGAGTTCTAGGATTAGTATTTTGGGGTGGCTATGTGAGAGCTGCAATATGTTGCTGCTGCTATGCTGCCATCTTTGCTCTGCCCCATTATGTATATATTGTAAACATTTTATTTTAAGACTTTAAATTCTAAATTCTTTCCCTTCCTTTCTCATCACCCAGCCCTCTGGAAAGACAAGCAATTCAATACAGACCATATATGTGTAGTTATGCAAAACATCTCCACAATGGACATATTGTGACAGACTGACTCTATTTCCCTCCATCCTATACCATCCTTTCTTGTTCTATTCTCTACTTTGTCCCTGTCCCTTTACAGAAGTGTGTGCTTCTAACAACCCTCACCCCCAACCTGCCCTCCCATCCATCATCCCCCCCATCTCATCCCCTTTCTCCCTGTTCTCCTGTAGGGTGAGATATCCAATTTAAAGTGTATGTCATTCCCTCCCCAAGCCAAATTCAATGAAAGTAAGGTTGCTGCACTCCATTTTGTCTTCCTGTTCTTCCCCTCCATTGTAGCAGTTATCTGTTGCCTCTTCCATAAGAGACACTTAGCCCCATTTTGTCTCTCCCTGTCTCCTCTCATTATATTCCTCTCCCACCTCTCAATTTCACCTTTTAAAATATCATTGCTTCCTATTCAGTTGATCCTGTGCCCTCTGTCCATGCATATCTGTACACATAAATACACACACTTACAATGGTATTCATATGCATATATACCCTCCTATATAGACAAATGTGTATGTATACATGCGTAAATACATATTTATATTCCCTTCAATTATCCTCATACTGACAAAAGTTTCATAAGTTACAATTATTGTTTTTCCTTGTAGGCATGTAAATAGTTCAACTTTGATAAGTTCTTTATGATTTCTTCTCCTTGTTCACTTTCTCATGCTTTTTTGTATGTCAATGTCAAACTTTTTATTCAGCTCTGGTTTTTTCATTAAGAATGCTTGAGAGTCCTCCATTGAACGACTATATTTTCCCCTGAAACATTATACTCAATTTGGTTGGGTAGGTGATTCTTGGTTTTAATCCTAGATCCTTTGATCTCTGGAATATTATATTCCAGGCCCTTTAATTCCTTAATGTAGAAGCTGCTAGATCCTGGGTTTTCCTGATTGTGTTTCCACAGTATACAAATGGTTTCTTCTTGGCAGCTTGTAATATTTTCTCCTTGATCTAGGAACTCTGGAACCTAGCTATAACATTCCTAGGAGTTTTCTTTTTAGCATCTTTTTCAAGAGGTGATCAGTGAATTCTTTCAAGTTCTATTTTGCCCTCTGGTTCTAAAATATCAGGGCAATTTTTCTTGAGAATTTCTTGAAGGATGATTTCTAGGTTCTTTTTTTGAGCATGGATTTCAGGTAGTCCAATAATTTTTAATTGTCTCTTCTGGACCTGTTTTCCAGGTCAGTGGTTTTTCCAATAAGATATTTCACATTGCCTTCTATTTTTTTCATTTGTTTGGATCTGTTTAATAGTATCTTGATTCCTCATAAAGTCATTCACTTCCGTTTGCTCCACTCTAATTCTGAAGGAAATATTCTCTTCAGTCAGCTTTTGAGATTCTTTTTCCATCTGGCAAATTTGACTTTTTAAGGCATTCTTCTCCTCATTGGCTGTTTGGGCCTCTTTTGCCATATGAGTAAGTCTATTTTTTAAGGGTTGTTTTCTTCAGTCAGGTTGTTGACTCTCTTTTCATGATTTTCTTGCATCATTCTCATTTCTCTTCCCAATTTTTCCTCCACTTCTCTTATTTAGTTTTCAAAATCCCTCTTAAGCTCCTCTATGGCCTGTAAGCAGTTTACATTTTTCTTGGAAATTTTTGGTACAGGGGTTCTGACTGTGTTGTCTTCCTCCCATTCCATGCTTTGATCCTTTTTGTCTCTAAAAGAGGAATCTAAAATTGGATTGCTGAGCTTGGTTTGATTCCTTTACTGGTTCCTTTTGCCAGTCAATTAACTTGACTTTTGAGCCACAGCAGAACTATGCTTCCAGAGGGGAGAGCTTTGTCCCAAATTACTGGGGTTTTTGCAGCTGCAGGAGCTATTAGGAGGCTGCTGTCTCTGCAGCCCCCACCAGCTTTGGCTCACTGGTCACACACCTCAGGATCACCACCCAAAATCATGGTCCCTATCTAGGCAAGAGCACTTAGCCTCTGAATGATCGCTTGGCCCCCCTGCAATCTGCATGCCATGAGCTCTGAAAGCAGACACGTGGAGGCAGGTGCAGGTCTACCATTTCTGCTGCTTTCTCGCCCTGAGGGCAGAATTGGAACCAGCTCCTTTCCTGCAAATTTAGCCGAGTTCCAGCGACCTTTCACTTTGTCCTTGGCTCTGATGGTTAAGAATTCTGGAAACTGTCACAGCTGCTGGTGATCCCCTCTCCCAAATGCTCCAGCCACAGCTTGTCCTGGCCACCCTGGGGCTACTGTTGTGGTTTCAGGTCGGGCTAGTTTCAGCTCTCAGTGTGCGATGAACCCTTCTTGTCCACCTGAAGGGCTGCCTTCAGGGGGAGATGTGTTTCTCTGTCACTTTGTGAGTTCTAGAGTTCTAAAAATTTGTTTAGAGTCATATTTTATAGGTATTTGAGGTGGTTATGGGGGGAGAAGTGGAGTTATCCTACTTCTACATCTGGTTTGCCATTTCTTTACCAGGTCATTTTATAATATGGAAACTGAGGCAAACTGGGTTAAGTGATTACCCACAGTCACACAGCTAATAAGTATCTGAAGCTGGATTTGAACTCAGGCTCTCCTCACTCCTGGCCTGGTGCCTTATCCCCTGTGCTATCCAGCAGCCCTTAAAATGCTCATACTAACTGAAGAACAAATGGAGACTCAAAATAAGCCAATCTTAGAAAGAAAAATTTGAAAAGCCATAAATTAGCTAATTAACTTTGGTGATTAGTTACATTAAAAAGTGTTGGGGCAGAGCTAGGATGTGGAGGATGGAATGGGTACCAGCTGGATTTGCAAGTGAACATTTAAAGGACAATTAATTCCAAAATTACAGAACGAAAAAAAAGTAGAAAAAGGATCCTACAAACTTCCTCTCACCTTTATCATCCCTACTCTCTCCCTTATCTTCAATTTCTCTTTTTCTATTGCTAACCTTGCTATTGCTTACAAACACACCTATATGTCCCCCATCCTCAAAAAAAAATACCTCATTTGATACATCTATCCCCATTAGGTATTATATCTTTCCTCTCCTTTGTGACTAAACTCCCTGATACCTCCACTTTCTTTCCTGAACTCTCTTCTTATAGTCTGATTTTTAATCTCTTCATTCAACCCAAATTGATATTTCTGAAGTTACTAAAAATTTCTTAATTGCCAAATCTAATGTCCCATTCTCAGTCTTCATCCTTTTTGACCTCCCTTCAGATTAGATCAACACTGTTAATCACCTTCTTCTCCTTGATACTCTCTTCTCTCTAGGTTTTTGTGATGCTAATCTTTCCCCATTCTCCTCCTATCTGACTGTTTCTTTTCATTCTCCTTTCCTGGATCTTCAGCCAGGGACAGGATTCTTCTGGGGTCTTTTTTTCCCTCCCTCCATGCTAGTTCACTTGATGATCTCATCAGAGCCTGTAGATTAAATTGTCATCTCTAGTCTGATGATTTTCAACTACAACTCATTCAAAATTTAATTCCTCTACTGATGTACAGTCTCAGATTTTCAACAGACATCTTAAACTCTTATGCCTTGTAGACATCTTAAATTTAACCCATCCAAAATGGAATTCATAATTTCGCCCACTTCTGAAAAACCATCCCCCTTTCCTAACTTCGCTATCACTATCTGAGTATTACCCTCCTTCCTGTCACCCCAGCTGGCAACCTAGGTATCATCCTCAATTCCTTACTCTCTCTCACCTTCACATATCTGATCTGTTGCTAAGGCCTGATGATTTAGCCTTCCTGACATCTCTTTTCTTTTCTCTTAGATTGTTAGGCCTTTGAGAGTGGGCACTGTTGGGGCAGCTAAGTGGCACAGTGAATAAAGCACCGGCCCTGGAGTCAGGAGGACCTGAGTTCAAATCTGGCCTCAGACACTTAACACTTACTAGCCAAGTGACCTTGGGCAAATCACTTAACCCCAACTGTAGTGCCTTCTCCCCTCAAAAAAGAAAAAAAAAAGAATGGGCACTAACAACAACATTGTGTGATGATCAGCTTTGATAGACTTAGCTCTTCTCATCAATAGGATGATCCAAGACAATTACAAAAGACTCATGATAGAAAATGCTATCCACCTCCACAGAAAGATGGATAGTTCTATTAATTAACTACTTTACTTTTGCAATGGAAGTTGTCTAAACACGTAAGTATCCTTGATCTTCTTTCTGGTGCTATTCAAACCATGCAAAGTGCTGTCTGCCATCGTTATTTGGAAGGAATTGCCTCCACCTTACTAAACATACTGCTACTATAATTTCTCCATTTGAGAATAGAATTTCTTCTATTCAATGTGTTTACAAGGTCAATGCTAAAAGAAGAAAATACAAGAGAGGTAAATGCAACTAAGGAGGTTCTGGAACAAGCTAAATCTCTACTCTATACTGAGAGCAACAGCCTCTGCTACCATCAGTCATAAAGAATTCCTTCTTGTCACTTTGAAGGCTACATACATGAAGGTTGTCATGCAAAAACTGTCTCTTCTACCAGATGTGGTCAATATCATCAACTCTTTTGACTAAGTGATCAATTAGAGAATTCTTCATTGATTCCATGATTGGAAGCTGACAACTCCCAACCCTAGAGATCTCACATAGTCCACCAAAAATGGACAGGGAATGGTGAGTGGTGGTGGTGTAGAAGTCAAAGGGGCATTACAGATGTAAAACTGTGGAGTTTTTACTAAGAAATATTTACTTCAAAAGGTATAATTACAGATACCCAAACTCACTTTCTTTAATACATAGGAAACATAATTTTCTTCCTTTCCTGCAGGGAGGGAAAGGATTAGGTTCAGAGTTAACTTGGTTTCCCTAGCCTACAGCATAGTCCCAATCCTTAGTCCAAAAGCTTCCTTGGCCTTGAGTCCCAGACATTCTGGTTCCTCAGGGCTCCCACACTGGCCAGGCTGTACCTCCAATCCTGGCTCCAAAGTCACCATGGCTCAAAATATGAAACTGAGGACAAACAATACAGACCAGAAACATACACCCCCTGATCCATTTCTCTGAGTTAGCAATAAAAGAGAGGTAATGAGAGGAAGGAAAACCCTTTTCACTGGTTCAATTAATTACATTCATGCTTAGTGCAGCAGATAGGTGTCACTGAAAAGAGCACAGTCAAAAAGATGGTAGAAAAGAGGGCAACCAGCTCAGCCTCACCAGTTTTAAAAGACTCAAGCAGTCAATTAAAGGAGGCTACCTCTCCCCGGGTAGTAGGGGATGCAGCAGGCTCTGTGTTAAACAAACTGGGCATCTTTAAAGAGTAGCCAGGGCTAAACATAAATTTAACCAAAGATTATATAACTTTCTGAAAACTTGAGCCTCCAATCTCATATGGACCAATCTGAATTTTTCAGCCTTTGCTGCAGTTATCCTGGAAGCCTGGTAAAAATACTTGGGTAGATTAAAGGCAAAAAAGGCACTTAAATGGAATACTTCAAAGGATTGAAGTGTTGAAATTCCCAATGAATTTCTAAACCCTGATCAACCTGCTTGGAGCACAAGTAAGCTTAATAAAAATGAGTAAGAGACCTTGGAATTTCAAGTGTTCTTTTTTGCTTACCTGCTGTGATTAAGAAGTAATTTCACCATGTCAAGATGCAGTGGTATTCGTTGTTCCACTCCTCTTCCTTGTTTCCTATTTGCTAGTCTCCCAAAGGTGCTAGGAGGATGACAACATTGATTGTAAAGCTGATAAATTTCCTTGAGTCTCCAAAAAGACATCATTTAAGACAAGTTAAATTCCTTGGAATTTGGAGAATTTGATACTTTTATTTGTATCTATTTTACTAGTTATACCTCATGTCATTTGAAGATTTCTTGGTTGATAATTCAACCAAGGAAGCCTAGTGACAGGAGACTACTCAGAGTTAAAGTCAGAGGTCTTTTGGTGATTCTATCCCCAAAGAAAGATTATGTCAATGCAAAGGAAAATCAAGAAGGAATGAAGATGGTAGTGGGTTTGACGAGTGTGCAGAAAGTGTTTGAATAATTCAGATCCCCATATCTTTCTCAGTAGCAGGTGGGCCTGAATTTTCTCATTGGTTACTGACTTCAGCCTTTTAATGCCCTTTCTATATGGACATTCAGGTGAAATGGAGCATATTCTGAGACTGAGCCATACTTTCACACATTTTAAGCTTACATGAATATTTAAAATGTTTTCATTTTAAAAAACATTCTAAAGTGATGATATACATTTCATTATATATAACATATGTGTATACAAATACTTGTATGTATCTTATTATAGAATATTGACATGAAAAGGATAAATATGAAGGCAGAGAAATAAGTAAGATTGTGTGTGTAGTGACTATCTACATGAAGAAATAGTTATCATTTATATAGCAAGTTAAGACTTGCAAAACATTGTAGAAATATCATTCCATTTATTTCTCTATTATCTCTTACAACAACCCTGTAAGGTAGGAAAGGAGAAGGAAAATCAGGAGAAAGAGGAGAAAGGAAAAAGGGGGGGGGCAATGATGAAGAGAAAGGAAAGGAAAGAAAGAAGAAGAGGAAGGGAAGGAAGGAAGAGAAGGAAGGGAAGATTGGAAGTGAGAAGAGGAAGGAAAACTGGGAAAGGGAAGGGAGGGAAAAGGGGGAAGGGGAGGCAAGAAGGGAAGGAAAGAAGAAAAGAAGGGAGGGAAGGAATAAAAGAAGGGGAAAAGGAAGTAGGGAGAAAGCGGGAAGAGGGACAAAGGGTGAGAAAAGGAGAAAGGAAGAAAGGGAAGGAAGCAGAGAGATGTAAAGAAAAAAGACAAAGAGATAGAGATAGATAGATAGGCAGATAGATACATAGATACATAGATACATAGATACTTAGATTCATAGATAGATATACAGAGAGGCAGAAAGAGGGAAAGAGACAGAGAAACAGAGACAAAGAGAGACAAAGTGTTAGAAAATGGTCCAAAGGGGTAAAATTCTGAATTCTGAATAGACCTGTAAGGGGACGCAGAACAAAACATCTTATGGTTGTTTATAAATTCATTTGCTTTTGCCTTGTTAAAGGCTAGGAAAGAATCTGGGAAGAGTTTGTCCCTTGTTTTATGTTTACTTGATTGTTTTTGTTGACAGTTAAAAAGCACACATTATGATTAGCTATTATACATTAATAAAAAACCTGAAACTTGAATTTTTATCGATGTTACTTACCTAACACATCTGTATGTATGCACACTGATAAGTCAGTACCCTCATACTTTATGATCTGTGATCTCATTGCTGTGCATATTCAATCCAAGTATACAGATTAGACTCTCTCCATGTGGTATTTGAGAGGTGTCATGGCCCCAAAATTTATTAGCTTGCTAATTTAGCTAGTTTTGACTTCAGACAACAAACTGCTCTTCTTAAAGGGTTTTCCAGCTTCGCAAGTACTATTTATAATTTACTGGCATAGCCTTTGAGAACTTGCAGCCACCTCCATACTATAATTAAACATGAGAAAAGTATTCTAGAAGAGTATATACATGCATACAGTTCTGAATCCCTATCATATTTTAAAATATTCTGTCATATCATTTTGCCATTTAGAGATCTGTGGTTTTGAAGAATATAGCAGATTCACTGACACATACTATGAGGAAATCTATTTAAATTGTAAATTTAATTTAATAACTTAAACTGTAAAAATAATGCTTTGTTTTATTTGGTGATGTTCAGAAAGGATAACAGTTTTGAAATTTTAAAGAGATTATGTGTTAAAATGAAGCAAAGAAAAATGTAGCAAATAAATTGGGAGTAGTTGGAACCTGATAATTTTTAGTCAATATGCATGTAATGCTATATTATTACACTATAAGAAACAACAAATATGACAAATTCAAGGAAACGTGGGAACAATGAATACATATTGAAGTCAACAGAAGGAAGGAGAAATATACATGACTACAAAGTAGGTAATTTTCTAGTTATAATCATCACTATTTGTCCCCCAAGAAGAGGTAAGAAAATGCATTTTCCAACCTTCCTTGGAAAGGTACAGGTTATCATTTAACTTAAAAAAAAGATTGTTAAAAAAATCTCACTGAGGATATTGTGGGGGGGGAGGCTAATATTAGAAAATGACTATGGCTAAAGAAAAGGCATCAATAAAATCTTTATTTTAATTAATAAATAAAATTTATAATCCCCCAAACCTTTGCAACATAGAGACACTTGGAGGAAAGGTGAAAAACATAGGACCTTAGAGCTCTAGAGAATAGTAGAAGTGGTTTAGGCTGGGTGAGTGGAAAAGTCCATTTAATGTATTTAGTATTGCAAGTGAAAAGCTAAAAACTATTGAGGCAATTCACTTTCATATTATAAATAAGAGTTGGGCAAAAACTAAAGCTTATAAAAACAATTTATGAATGCAATGCAATATCATTTCACCATAAAGCACAATAAGTATAAGGAATTCATAGAAACATGGAGAAATTTCTATGAACTAAACTAATTTGGCAATGATTAACAAACTCTCCAGCGGTCATACCTGTTCCATTCCACAAATCTTGAACTTTCATCTATCATAAAAACTCCATTCTTATCTCCTACTGCCTGTTCTTTTATTCCCACCCCTTTTAAACCAAACCTTCCCAATAATGAACTCTAAGGCTACTTACTTTTTTCACTGTGCTCTCTAGAATGGGTGCTCCACAGGTAACAAACTTACTTTCATCTTAACTCTTTTCCTTTCTTACTTCTTTCATCTTTTAGCTGTCAATGAGGTTTAACTCCCTTCTGATGATAGTCTTCCCAGACAACCTTTCCGGACCTGGCTGTCCTTTGTACTCATTCCCCTGCCAACTCATTGATCAAGGTTGGGGAGTTGGAATACTCCTTGTTCTCCATTGACACTTTCAGGATCTCCTATCTATTCCACTCAGTAGCTTTTTTGTTGAGGTTCAGTCAATCTGTCTCTCTCACTCAGCTGTAATTCTGATAGCTTTTGTCTACTGACCTTCAAAATGTTCCCCTTTTTTCCTCAAAGAATTTAGTACCTGATTGACAGTCTTTCCTTCCCAAATACTACCCTCTTACTAGGGGACTTCAATTTATATATTGCTATTCCCTCAAACATTTTAACTTCCTAGTTCCTCAACTTAATCATTTCCCATGATCTCCACCTCACCTCAGCTACATAGAGAAATGATTACACTCTTGATCTTGACATCACCCACAAATGCTCCACAACCATGTTTATGAATTCTGTTTGCAACTTGAAACCCTTTTCTTCATTCTCACTGTGACCTTAACCCCTTACTTCTTTCCCAGGTCATCCCTGTTTGAACTGCATTCCCCTCCTTTTCCACATCGTGAACACTTAGTGCATTTAGTTCAATTTTATATCATCCTTTTCTCTTGAACCTCTTGCCCCCTTATAGTTTTGCTGAACTTTCCTGCCAAGCTTCATTCTTGGATTACTCCTAATATCTGTTGCCTTCCCTCCTACTCACACACTGACAAATGAAGCTGGAAAAAGTCACAAAAATTTTCTGACTGGACCCAGTACATATTTAGATAATAGAACCTCAACTGGGCCCTCACTTTAGCAACACAATCTTTTATCTTTCCAACATTTTCATTTTTTTTTCAAGCATTAAGTGTGCACAATATAATTAGCACACAGGCTATTCACAAAGTGAAACCACTGGTTTGGTGTCAGGGTTCTCTCTTAGAGTGCCCTAACTTACCAGCAGAGGCAACCGGTCTCCCACACAACTCAAACGACGCTAGCGTTCCTTTCAGGAACAGAAGAGTCACAGCTCTGAGGTCTAAACAGAAAAGTTTATTAAGGTGTCTCCATGGGGAAGCCTTAAAGCCATATACTAAGGCAGGCTTCCAAAGATGCCTCCCAGCCCTAGGTCTTAAATAGACCCCAGATCCATCTACCACATGTGATAGAACCCAGCCGAGCAGAATTGTGAGAGAGCGAGTGCAGTTTCAGGGGTATGAAGGCCCCAAGGTGTGGAGACGCCAATCAGGAACAGAGGGTAACCCCACGCAAGAGAGTCCTGAGCAATACAGTATCCCTTGGCGGGGGACAGTGCAATATGCCCTGACCTCCACGTGACCCAACTAATTCCCAAGCCTCAAACACTTCCCTGTGGCATGACACAACCGCTTGCAATGTGAACCTCACAGTTTGGGAATCACAATTTCTGAGACATTATCATGCAGAGTGACTTTTGTTGACACCACATGCGCAAAGACAGAACGGGCTAAAGTACAACAGGGATTAAAACTGGAGAGGTTTCCACTATAAAGACTTGGAAAATACAGAATAGTCACTCTTGTGTGCTTGCCAGTGATCACCTGAGGGAGCCAATCAGTGGTCTCCAGGCTAGGCAGTAACCGTACTTGTTCTCCAAGAAACAGAAAGAGGAAAAGAGGAAAAACTTTTTTAACGCTTGTGGCAACACTCTCAGGAAGAAAAGCAGGCTGTTCTTCAACTCAAACGTGAGAGCATTTCTCCTGTGGCCCAGCTAAAGAACTGACAACACCAAGAATCAAGTGAGAACAAGACTATTATACTAAAGCCTGATGTTACAATGTAGGTTTTTGTTTTAAAACGAAGGTGCACACACAGAGCTGAAATGTAAAATAAGAAAAAAGTCATATAAAAAGGCTAGACACTAACAAAAATACAAGCCCAGAATCAGCTTTGTGGGTTTGGGTGGCTAGAGATGGGGGTAGGACTATCTGCAGGTTATTTACAGGCTTTTGGGGTATGGGGGAGGGGGGGAAGAAGGGTAGAGGAGAGAAAGCATTAAGGGTAAACAATTTGGACTCATTCCACAATACTGGCCCACATGAAATAGTTATTGATTTCTAAAGTAAAAAAATAGGCTCCCACTCCCACCCCCACCCCCTCATAAATATGTACACACAAAAGATCATTGGACAAAGACAACCTGACTGTATCCCAGCTCAGCTGCCATTTGCTTACACAGGGCTGGCCCCCTGCCTGCTAAGGAGGCAAGCCTCCTTGACTATTGGAGGCACTTGATCTGTTACCTCTTCACATCTCTTTGGCCTCTCTATGCTCCCCATGTCAGTGAGAAACAAACTGAACCAGGTTTGAGTTAGCTACACAACTAAATCCATACCTGGCACCCTCACCCTAACAATCTGCAGAGTTCCTCGAGTTCCTTGCAAACCAAGACCATACATAGCTCTGTCCTTCCCTCTGTACCTAGGACATCTGAACTGATTAGTTTTAAACTTTTGGCATAGAAGAAACATGATGGCTACGGAATAAAGCCACAACAATACTGGGAAAATGCAGTCATGACACATGCAGAGGGAAAAGGGGAAACTGCACTAGTACCTCAAAACCAGAACTAGATTTTCATGCATTTATGGGGACAGGGTGCAGGAAAGAAGATATGTGGAGTCAAGATTTTATAGGCTCCCTATACATTCAAAAAAGGAGGCTATGCCAAGGGTCTGCACTGATACCCATGAGCCTGACACAGCTCACCCCTGAGGAGGAGCTTGATACAGGCCACAACTAGAAAATCTGGATCCAACTTCAGGTCTGCAGCACCAAGAGTCCTTTTGAAGGAATGCAGCAAAGGAGTTTTTTGTTTTTTTTTTTAAAGGATGTACAGTGATGTCCATGAGAAGGGCTAGTTAGAAGGATGTTTCAGGTCAGGAAAACAACATAATCCCAATACTCAGTCCCTTTCCTCCTCTTATTGGCTGCCCTTCAACGTGCAGACATTGCTGACAAATGATCAGTCATCAATGGTAGGCAGCCAGAATGCCATGTTAGAACATGCACTGGCAAAGGTCACGAACTTGAGATTCAATTGCAAACAGGTTATGGGACCAGTATGTTTCCTATCCAACACAGCCACCTTTATGACACTTTCTCCATTCCAGACATGAATCTTACCATCATGACAGCCAATCATAATAAACTGAGAATCTGGAGCGAAGGAGGCTTCCAATGTGACAGCTTTACTGTTGTTATACCCCCCCCCCAAATGTATGCATTAATACTCCCTTAAATGCATCAATCAGGCAGATGAAACTGCCATTGGTAGTTAGAAGGATAAGCTTACCATCATTGCTGAACTTTAAGCCTGTTCACTCACAGTTCCTATCACACTGCATTTTGAAGGTAGCAAATGGCCCCTTATCAAAGGAGCAAAGATCATAAAGTTTAACCATTTCAGAATTGATGCCAGCAGCAAAAATTAACCCTTGTGGGTCAAAAGAACAAACAGGTTTTCCTTGAAGATGCATTAGGCCCTGGCAGTTAGGAGACCAAAGATCCCAGAGTCGGATGGTTTTATCCAGGGACCCAGAGATGAAAGTGTCATCTATTGGTGACATGGAAAAGGCTACCACCCTCTTGTGGTGTCCAGGGAAGTACCAGATGTATTTGTTATCATGCAAGGACAGGTAGCGGATTGTATCATCTATTTTGTTAGAACTACACACAACAGTGTTTGCTGCATGTGTGTATCTGATTAAGTCCACTCCATACTTCTTATTGCACAGTGTTCTCTTTGGTTTGCCCTCTGGCAGTCGGACAAGACAATAGAGTCGTCGTAGCTGCTCGAGATGACCGTCTCCTCATTGGGGCTGAAGTCGAAGCAGTTGATCTTGTCCGAGTTCTAGGAATACCTTGGCCACGTGGAAGCTCCGCAGCACATGGCGCCGGAGCCCCGAGGCCAGGAGGCCGCTCCCTCCTAGGGAGCACCAGAGGAATTGGCGGCGGCGGCGGGAAGTAGGAAAGGTGGCCGCGAGGGCCGAGGGAAGCCTGGGTGGGGCCCCCTGGGGAGGCGAGGCTAAGTCCAAGGAGAGTCGGGGCGGCTGCCTCGCTGTCCCCCTTCTCATCTACTTCCTCATCGTCGTCGTCGTTGTCCCTCAGCCTGGGCGGCAAGGCATCTTCTCACGGGCTCCTCGGGGCAAGCCGGCGCGGCTCTGGCTCATTGTGTCCGCCATTTGGGGGCCAGAGGCAGAAGCAGGGGGCACGGGGGCGCGAAACCACCACCGCCAGAGTAGTGCACTGTGGGAAAGGAATCAGGAGCGGAGGGGGCTTGCGTGGGCGGGGGGGGGGGGGAAGAAGCGCCGGGGGGGGGTGCGGGGGGGGGAGGGAGCGCGGGGGAGCGGTGGTGGGAAAAGGTGGGAACCCATGTGCCGCAGTGCCTGACAGGATCGTCAAAAATTTTAATTTTTCTTTAAACCTCCCATGGTTCATCTTCCCTCACCCTCTCAGCTGAGAACTTTACCTCATATTTCACTGAAAAAAATTGAGGTCATTCCCCAAGAGTTTTCTCTTTACCTTTTCTTCTTAACTCATATCTTCCAGGTGCCTTCTGCCATTTTCTCCACCTTCAACCTTGACTCACATAATGAGGTGAAAATCCTCCTTGCCAAGATGAACTCCTCTATATACATAAGTGATCACATTTTATCTCATCTTTCCCAGCAGATTACTCCCTTTATCATCTCTGCTTTAACTTATCTTCCATCTTTCCTTGTCTGTTGGCTACTTCCTTACTACCTATAAAAATGCTTGTATTATCCCCACTATCAAAACAAAACAAAATAAAACACTTGAACCATTCAACCCCACTAGGTATCATTTCATATGTTTCCTCCCTTTCCTATCTATATTCCATGAGAAAGTCATCTACAATAGTGCCTCCACTTCCTTTTTTCTAACTTTCTGCTTAATTCTATAGTCTAACTTTGGAACTCATTGTTAAAAGTATCTTAATTGCCAAATCTAATGGCCTTTTCTTAATCCCTATCCTTCTTGACCTCCCTTCACATTACAATTGTCCATCACCCTTGTTTCCTTGATACTCTCTTTTCTAGGTTTTTATTACACTACTCTCTCCTGATTTTCCTTCTACTTATCTTATCTCTCTATCTACTTATCTCTCTATATATCTTATATCTCTATCTCTATATCTTATATCTCTATCTACTTATCTCTCTCTCAATCTCCTTTACCTGATCTTCAACCAGGTCAAACATATTAACTATAGGTATCCCGTAGGATTCTGTTCTGGGTCATCTTTTTCTCCCCTCTATATTATTTCACAGGGTAATCTCATTAGCTCCCATCAATTCAATTATCATCTCTAAACTAGTTTTCATCTAGTCCTAACCTTTCTGTTGACCTTCAGTCTCACATCTCCACCTGCCTTTTGGGTATCTCAAACTGGATGTCCTGTATACATCTTAAACTCACCATGTCCAAAATGGAACTCATTATCTTTTCCCACAAACCCTCCCCTCTCCCCAATTTCTGTATTTCTGCTGAAGGTACCTTTATCCTCCCTGTCACCCAGACTGGCAACCTAGGTGGCATTCTCAACTTCTCACTCTCTCACCCCACCTCCCCACATATCTAATATTTTGCCAAGACCAACTGATTTTCTCTTCCTAACATATCTTGTATATGCCCCTTCTTTCTTCTGGCATTGCTACCACATTGTGTAGGCTCTTATCACCTCATGCCCGAACTATTGCAATAACCTGCCAGTTGGTCTGCATACCACATTTCTCTTTCCACTCAAATCAATTCAGCTGTCAAATTGATCTTCCTAAAGTGGAAGTCTGACCATACCAAACACCTTCTTCTTGATAAAGTCCAATGATTCTCTATCACCTCCAGAATTAATATAAAATACTGTGTTTGACATTCAGAATCTTTCATAATCTGCCTTGCCCCCTTTTTAGTCTTCTTACATTTTATGTACCTTAAAGTTCCTTCCACATGAAACTCCATCTCTGAACTCTAAGAATTTTCTCTGGCTATCTCATGTGCCTGGACTGCTCACTTCTATGTTCCCTCTCTTTCCTGGTTTCCTTTAAGTTCCAACTAAAATCTCACTTTCCACAGGAAGACTCTTCTGATCTCTCTTAATTCTAATTCTTTTCCTCCATTAATTATCTTCAATTGATCCTGTACATGGCTTGTCTATTCATAGTTGTTTGTCTAGCATCTCCCTTATTAGACTGAGTTCTCTTATAGAAGACAGACCATTTTTAACCTTTCTTTGTATTTCCAGTGTTTAGTAGAGTATCTGACGCATAATTGGCACTTAATAAATATTGATTAATTGATTGATGCAGAGAGAGAAATACACAAATTAGAGAACCTAAATCTTGTAACAGCTAAATTTACAGCAAGTTACTTACTTGAGGCTTTAGAGTTTTTTTTCTTTTTTTAATCTTTATTCTCACTGAGGAAGAGAACATGGTATTTTGTGCTTTGTGAATAAAAAAAGCAACTGTTGTCTAAATAGAGGCAGCTAGATGATACAGTGGGTAGATCTTTGGGCCTAGAGTCTGGAAGGAATGATTTCAAATCAGACCTCAGACACTTTCTAGCTGTGTAACCCTGGGCAAGTTATTTAATCTGTGTTTCAGTTTCCTCAACTGTAAAATGTAGATAACAATAGCACTTCTCTTTCAAGGTCCTTGTGAGGATCAAATGAGGTATCTAGCATAGTATCTGCCACATAACAGGTGCTTAGTACTTGTTTCCTTCCTAAATGTTATAGGTATGTTAGATATATTATATTAAAACTTGCTATTTCCTGAATATATCTCATGTGTTCCTGCTTTGGTGCTTTTATTCATGCTGTTCCCTCTTCCTGGAATGCTCTTCCTCATCATAACAAGAATTTATTCTAATTTGTTTTTTTTTTAAAGATGGAAATGAACATGTCAAAGAAATCTCCCAGCTGTTTCTTATCTTCTGGTTTCTTCAGCGATTCACCACCTTCTCAATGAGCAAAACCAAGAAACTTTTCATTGATAGACTTTATTTTCATTGATAGGCTTTCATTGATAGACTTTCTTGGCAGTATTGATGGGTTCTCATCCACTTTGGGTTTCTCAAAACAGCTGTGTTGCTTCTTTCTTCTCCTCTTCTCTTTCCCGATCCTGCTCTCTTTCTTGGTCCCTTTCCCAGTCCTGTTCTCCCTCTCTCTCCTGTTATCAGTTCCAATCTTGCTATCTTTCACAGTATTGCTTCCATTCTTTTTCCCTTAGAACCTTAGTTGTTGATGATACATAATCTCCAAAGTCTTTAAAAATGCTCACATCAGACTCTAAGGGTTTTCTCTTATCCGACTTTTCTTTGTCCTTTTCCTTCAGCTTCTTATTCCTGGTGCAGTCACAAGTAGGAAAGGACTTGTATCAGGTTGCTGATAATGATATCCTTTATGGTCAGTGTGGTCTTGGCATCCATGGTAGGATAATCAGCTTTGCTCCAGATAAGTGTAGTGGGGATATCTGTGTCTGCATACTTATCATTCAGTTTTACCACATAGACCATGTGACCTGGCAGAAACAGCTCATTTCATTCACAAGCATTATTCTTGAAGAGCATTTGACAAACACTATAGACCAAATACATCTTAAATGCAATCTCATTCATAGGATCTTCATTTTTCTTTGTTTCCTTCTGAGGATTCTTCATCATCTCCTCTTCTTCTTTCTCTTCACTCACAATCTCAGTTTGAACCTTCTGGAGAAGGGCAAAATCCAAGTCTTTCACCAAATGAGTATGTTCCATGTCACCACCCAAGAACTTGGACTTTTGGATCAGCTGCTCCCTCTTCTCTGCAGTGGATCTGTCAGCCTCAGCAGTAGATTCCATAGCTCTGTAATTAGCAGTGGTTCTGATCAATTCTGTTTCCTCATATCTTTGTTCACACCATCTCTATCTTCTTTGGCATGGTCCCAAAACTGTTCTGCTACCTCCCTTTCATGCTCAATTTCTTGTTGATGGAGTTTGGCATAGTAGCTTTTCTTTTTCCTTCTTCATGCTGCTGGATCTTCATCCTTGTTGTATTCCCTTGCCATGTCATGTTTGGATTTGGATCATGTTTGCAGATGTGGGCGAAGCTCTAGGTATCACAAGAAGTTTCCTAAGGTCTTTCTACGGCTTTTGGAAATAATTTATTTCCTCATTTCTTATAATACATTACATTAATATACCACAACTTCTTCAGCCATTTCTAAATTAATATGTATCCCCTTAGTTTCCAGGTTTTTTTCTACCACAAATTTAGGCTGCTATAAATATTCAGCATAGAAATTCCAGTCTTTTAGGCTAATTTGCTATTAATGAATAATTCATGAAATGATCAAGATTAAGTATTTTTTCTAGATTGTAAAAATGGAATGAAAAGTTCCTCTTTTCTATTGCCACTCTGACCACCATAATTATTGTATTTTTACCTCTTTTCTGAATTATCATATTAGCTAACTCATTCATCTTACATTCCACTGACAGATCAATCTTCCTAAAGTTCTGCTCATGCTATTTCCTTATTAAAAAACTTCACTAACTTCATTGCTTCTTAAATTAAAACTCAAATTTGGAATTCAGGGGCCCAAAGAATATAGCTCTAATTAACTCTTCTTGATTTATTTCTTACTACATCTCTGCCTATATAGTTGTTTGTCTTTTGTTTTGAAGAGGACCAAGGATATTGGGTGATGTCTTGACTTGTTTGTGAATGAAATTTAAGCAAGGCAGAGTTGCACAAAGTTCTCAGCCTCACTCTTTTGTCCAGAATCAAGACAAAAGGCAGATGGCTGGAGATGACCAAAGATGCAGTGGATAATTTTGGTGTCTTTGATGTCTGATCAAATGTAAGTGCTCCACAGCACCTGCTTCAACCACCTTCATGGCCATTGGAACCAATTGTTCTCATCTGCTCATTCTGCCAGAGAAAGTCTTCACATTATCCTAACACACTGATGGGTTTTAGGTTTGTTGTTTACATACTCTAGAGAAAAGCAAAACGGCTTTAGTGGAAAAGAGTACTGGACTTAAAATCTAAAAAGAACTAAATTTGAATCCTACCTTGGATATTTTATCAATTTATGATTTTAAGTCATTTCATTTCTGCACCTTTATCTTCTCATTTATAAAAACAATAATGATGTCTGCAAAACTTTCCAAGTGAAGTGGGAGGGAAGGGCTTTGCAAACTCTATAGTATTGTATAGATGTCAATTTTTATTACCTAAATTAGTCACTCTTCTCCAAGTAATTCCCACACTTTCTATCCTTTATGATTTTGCTCATGCCATTCCCTCTGGCTGGAATGATATCATTCATCTACGACTGGAAATTCTACCAATCTTTTAAGGTTCATCTC
This sequence comes from Pseudochirops cupreus, assembly GCA_028627135.1. Classification (NCBI taxonomy): domain Eukaryota; kingdom Metazoa; phylum Chordata; class Mammalia; order Diprotodontia; family Pseudocheiridae; genus Pseudochirops; species Pseudochirops cupreus. Next base: position 326,639,007 of record CM053581.1, read on the forward strand.
AAGAGGTCATAAAATCTTATCTGAAACTCTAACAGATCAGACATCAAAGACACCAAAATTATTCTATTTTTGAACTCCCATGACACACTATGATTTTCCTAGGGCAAGTCTCATATACTACTTTGATTGCTGAGCAACAAATTCGGTGAATAGATTAAATTCAGTGAATAGTTATTAAGTTACAAGGCACTGCCTGGCCTAGGTTCTACAGGCAATACTCAATTGGATCTATTATTCTTGTTTGTGTTCTCTTATAAATTTCCCATAGGTGGTAATGTACTGGAGGTCTTCCTCAGTTTCTCTATTGCGGATGTAAATGGAGTACTTTGACTGACCACCCACCATTCTCACTGTTGGCATGTGACTGACCTATTGTTTTCTTATCATCCAATTTCTTGATTTTTAAAAAAAATTCCTACTCTTCTCTGATATTTCTCATTGGTTATATACTGTGGCCTACACATACCTACCATGTGTCTTTCCATTGTTCTTTGGAGTACGTTTTATTCATTTTTTGTTCACATATAGCAAAAGTGGCAGAATATTGTTATCAAAAAGATGGACGTCTGCTTTTATGGGATTTAGGGGTCATTAAAAGAGTTTTGCAGTGTAGGCAATCTAGCTTCAAAATAGCTTCTCCAGTTTTACTTTGGGCCCAATTTATCATCCATCTATACTATTTGTCATGGATATACATATTGATGGACAAGCATCGTAGGTAGTTCATTCAAATGCATATTATAAACTGGGCAAAAAATATTTGTCATCCATGTGGTCTTTCCTATGAGGATGATAAGGTCAAACTCTTTTAAGTGTTTATGAATCTCTCTAAGGAGACTCTGAAATGATCTAGGGGTTGATAAAATTACCACAATGCCATTTATGAGTAGGAATATCTAGAAGACTTCACCATCCATAAGGAATATCTCTTTAGTTTTAAATTCTGTATTGGATCTTCTCCATCAGAGTGGTGAATACCTTTGGTGAACATATATCTCATCTGCTTTAGTCCTCACATGATATTAATGATTGCAGAATCAAGTAACAGGGTGATTTTCTACCAAATAGAAGGATTTTTTATATAATCAGTAAATAATAGGTATAGTGAGATCCTTTATTCTATTCATCTCACAGTAAATTGTGAAGTGGAAAGGATGCTGGTTCAAAGCTGAGTATCGTAGGCAAAAGAATACCTTTGATTTGTATATAGCTGTTCTTCATGAAGTTTTTACATAAATATGAGAGTAGGGATACAGGTAAATAATTATTGATATTCTCTCAGATAACTTTTTGGGGGTATTGATGAGGTACGAGAGTCCCCCTCCCCCCCAAAACCCCACAACTTTGATATTTCTTCTCATTTTGTATACGTCCATCAATGTCCTCACAGTTGCTTCCTCCATAGATTTTCTCTCAATACATTTTTTCCCATACGTTTTCTCTTTGGTGTCATTCCTCCCTCTCCTCTAAGTACATATAGAATTATTATGTTAGAGTCCAAAACGTTCCATTGCTCTTGGTGAAAAATTCAGTTAAAATAATGTTTCCCCATATTTGTTGTACTTTTTGTTCTTGTGTTTTCATCCTTTAGGATGTCTTTGGAATATCTTTGCTCAGTTGTATGTCTTACCAAGCTTTTTAAAAACTGATTTTATTCTTCACTTCTTCACTCTGCTTTATAAGACAACATGAGTTTATTATAGTTTACCATCTTTCTTTTGTAAAATCTTGCAGAGAAGTTTTAACTCAGTGTATCCTTTTGTAACAATCTTTATCTGACAAGTCAGCTGTGGTAGCAATTAACACACTGGTAAAACTTCTTAATAAAACTATTATAATTGGTATCAATATTTCTGCTATTCGTTTCCCTTTTTGATTGTCAATTACTTATTTAAATAGTTCAGGATCCAGTAGTTTGAGTTGTATCCCATACATGTTTTCTCATTAACATTGTTTCTTCTTATCTTTTACTAATCCTAATCTTAGCTCTAAGAAGCTAAGGGTCGGACTATATGAAGACAGTGAATTCAAGGATAACACCTATATCAATAACACATTTTTCCTACCCATAAAATATAGTCCATTTTGTTTTTTCTTTTTTTAGTTTCCAGATTATCATCTGTGACTGCTTTATTTATTTATACTTTTTCATTACTGAAACCTAAATACACAATAAGAAAAGAAAAAGAAAACTATTATAAACTTAAATACAAAATTAGAAGAGAAAAAAGCATGTCATATTCACAGCAGAACATAAGAGCATATTCAAAATATATAGCAAAAAAAATTCCATTTCAAGAAAGCCTGTATAATAAATACTATGTATTGTGTTGAGAGCTGTCCATGTATTCTTTGCTTCCTTGTTAGATTTCTTTTGTTCTCTACCGCACACTTTTTACTTTGTTCTTTTTCTCCCTTCCTCCCCTCAACCCCAAGAAAGCTACAATTCATAGTGGATGTATTTATATGTAGATATAAATATTAGATGCATATTTACACATACTTTCCCTAACAAATTCTACTTCTGATCTTTGTTTTTATGTTTGGGTATATCTCATTTCCTATCCCTTCTAACTCCTACGCTCTACTTCTACATGATACCTTGCCCACCTATTATTAAACTTACAACCCTCCCTTGTCCCCCCCATTCCCATTAATCTAAACACTTTTCTATACCCCTCTTAACTTATTCTCTCACCCTCTCTTCTAGAGATCCCACCTTATTCTCTCCCTCTCATTATCGTCCTAGCATTTTATTTCTTTCTGAATTTAGATTTTAATACTCCTCTCTCTGTCTCTCTGTCTCTCTGTCTCTGTCTCTCTGTCTCTCTCTCTGTCTCTCTCTCTCTCTGTCTCTCTGTCTCTTTCTCTCTCTCTCCACATATTCACACACACACACACACACACACACACACACACACATATATATATATATATACATACACATATATATGTATGTATTTTTCCCTTTTGAACCCATTCAATATGAAAATAGATATCCAGAACAGCCTTCCTCCCATATCTAATTCCTCTGTCTCAGTCCTTCCTCTCATACCTCATTTGTATAAGATAATTACCCTTTTTACCTATTCCTAAATGGTTTTACTTTTAAAAGCCATATTATACTCAGGTCTACCAATCTTTCTTACCAACTACCCAAATACTAGTAACAATCTTAGACATACATTTTACATTTTAGATACATAAAAGGTAAGCTGTCTGGCTTTGTAATTAGTCTTTGATATGTACCTTATATTTCTCTTGGTTCTTGTATGTCAAATCTTCTATTAAGTTCAAGTTGTCTGCTTTTTTCTTTTTTAACAAAGTCCTGAAAGTCTGACTGTTCATTAGACATCTTTTTTTTTTCCATTCAGGATTATGCTTAGCTTTTCTGGGTATATTTTGGTTAGAAGCCTGGTTCTTTTGGACTTCCAAATGTAATGTTCCATGACCTGTGACCTTTTAGAGTCACCAATGCTAGATCTTGCGTAGTTCTAGTTGTGGCAAACCATATTTAAAATGTTTTTTTTTCCTTGTTCCTCATAATATTTTGTTCTTGAGCTGGGGGTTTCAGAATTTGACTATAATACTCCTGTAGATTTTCCTCATAGAGTCACTTTCAGCTGGTGATCAGTGGATTTTTTCTTTTTTGTAAATTAACCTTTATTTATTTTTAGTTAATATCATTCATTTCCACAAGAATTTGAGTTACAAATTTTCTCCCCACCTTCCCCCTACCCACCACCCCAAAACAGCAATCCCACTGTATACCCTCTCTCCTAATCTGCTCTCTCCTATATTCTCCCCATCACCCCTCTGACTTTCTGGTAGAATAAGATGGATCTCCCTACCAGAGTGCCTGTATATCATATTTCCCAGTTGCATGTAAATAATAATGATAATAATAATATATATAATATATATTTTAAACATTTAATTTCAAAACTTTAAATTCCAGACTCTTACCTTTCTTCCCTCATCACCCTCCCAAACTGGGAAGACAAGCAATTCAATACAGGCCATATATGTGCAGTTAGCTCAAAATATCTCTGCAATGAACGTATTGTGAAAGATTGATTATATTTCCCTCCATCCTATCCCACTCCCACTTGTTCTATTCTCTACTTTGTCCCTGTCCCTTTACAAATGTGTGTGCTTCTAAAAACCATCCCCCATAACCTGCCCTCCTCTCCATCATCCATCCTCTCATGCCCTTCCCCCCTACTCTCCTGTAGGGCAAGAAACCCAATTTAGAGTGCATGTCATTCCCTACCTAAGCCAAATTCACTCACAGTAAGGTTGACCCGTTCCTTTTTGCCTTTCTGTTTTTCCCCTCCATTGTAACAGTTATCCCTTGCCTCTTCTATATGAGATGCTTAACCCCATTCTGTCTCTCCCTGTCTCCTCTCATTATATTCCCCTCCCACCTCTCAATTTCACCTTTTAAATATTATCTCTTCCTATTCAATTGATTCTGTGCCCTCTATGTATATCTGTACACATATACACACACTCAGATACATTTCATACTCTTATATACCCTCCTACATAGACATATGTGTATGTATACATATATACATATATATAGATATAGATATAGATATATAGATATAGATATAGATATATATACCCTTCAACTATCCTCATACTAAGAAAAATTTTATAACTTACAATTATTGTTTTTCCATGTAGTCATGTGAATAGTTCAACTTTGGTAAGTTCCTTATGATTTCTTTTCCCTGTTTACCTTCTCCTGCTTCTTGTATTTGAATGTCAAACTTTTTATTCAGCTCTGGTTTTTTCATCAAGTCCTTGACATTCTTCCAACTCATTGAATCACCATATTTTCCCCTGAAGCATTAAACTCAGTTTTTCTGCGTAGGTGATTCTTGGTGTTAATCCTAGCTCATATTCCAGGCCCTTTGATCCCTTAATGTAGAAGCTGCTAAATCCTGTGTTATCCTGATTGTGTTTCCACAGTATTCAAATTGTTTCTTCTTGGCAGCTTGTAATATTTTCTCCTTGATCTGGAAACTCTGGAACCTAGCTATAACATTCCTAGGAGTTTTCTTTTTGGTATCTTTTTCAAGAGGTGATCAGTGAATTCTTTCAAGTTCTATTTTGCCCTCTGGTTCTAAAATATCAGAGCAATTTTCCTTGAGAATTTCTTGAAGTGTGATTTCTAGATGCTTTTTTTGATCATGGCTTTCAGGAAGTCCAATAATTTTTAAATTGTCTCTCCTGGATCTATTTTCCAGGTCAGTGGGTTTTTCAATGTCGTATTTCACATTGCCTTCTATTTTTTCATTTGTTTGGATCTGTTTAATAGTATCTTGATTCCTCATAAAGCCATTCACTTCCATTTGCTCCACTCTAATTATGAAGGAACTATTCTCTTCAGAAAGCTTTTGAGATTCTTTTTCCCTCTGGCAAATTCAACTTTTTAAGGTATTCTTCTCCTTATTGGCTTTTTGGGCCTCTTTTGCCATTTGTTACTCTATTTTTTAAGGTGTTATTTTCTTCAGTCAGGTTATTGACTCTCTTTTCATGATTTTCTTGCATCATTCTCATTTCTCTTCCCAATTTTTCCTCCACTTCTCTTACTTGATTTTTAAAATCCTTCTTGAATTCCTCCATGGCTTGTAACGAGTTCATATTTTTCTTGGAACCTTTTGGTGCAGGCATTCTGACTTGTTTGTCTTCCTCCCATTCCATGCTTTGATCCTTTTTGTCCCCAAAAAAAGGAATCTAAAGTTGGATGGCAGTGTGTCCTTTGCTTTCTTTGCTTGCTCACATTGCCAGTCAGTTACTTGACTTTTGAGCTCTTTGCCACAGTAGAACTTTGCTTCCAGAGGGGAGAGCTTTGTCCCACATCACTGAGGTTTTTGCAGCAGCCAGAGCTATTAGGAGTCCACAGTCTTTATAGCCCCCACCAGCTTTGGCTCACTGGTCACACACCTCAGGACCACCACCCAAGACTGCAATCCAAATCCAGGCAGGTTAAAGCAAGAGCAATTACCCCTCTGAATGGTCGCTTGGCCCTATTATGATCTGCAGGCTGGGAGCTCAGAAGCAGTCACTGGTGGCAGCTGCAGTGCTGCTGCTTCCACTGCTTCTGGCTCTGGGGGCAGAGGGTGGGACACGCTCCTTGGTCCCCTCCAAACCTAACTGAGTTTCACTGACCTTTCACTTTGTCTTTGGCAGTTATGGGTTGATAATTATGGAAACTGCCACAGCTGCTGGTGATCCAGTCTCTGGAATGCTCCAGCCAGCTGGTCTGAGGCTAAAACTGCGGGTTCATGCGGGGCTGGTTTCAGCTCCCCGTGTGCTGCAATGAACCCTTACTGTCCACCTGCCAGACTGCCTCCAGAGGGAGCTTTTTTTCTCTGTCACTTTGTGGGTTCTGTAGCTCTAAAATTTGTTTAGAGTCATATTTTATAGGTATTGGAAGTGGTTATGGGGGGAGTACAAAGTTTTCCTGCTTCTATGGCACCATCGTGACTCTGCCCCCCAGTGGATTTTTTCTATTTCTATTTTTTCCTCTTGTTCTTATGCTTCAAGACAAATTTCTTTAACTATTTATTATATTATTATATCAATATTCTTTTTTATAATAGTTTTCAGGTTGTCTGATTATTCTTATGTTTTCTTTTCTTACTCTGTTCTCCAGATCAACTCTTTTCTTTTGCGATGTTTCACATTCTCTTCTATTTTTAAAAATTATTTATATTTTGTTTTATTATTTCCTGATTTCTTATAACTTTACTGACTTCCCTATGCAATTCTGATTTTCAAGGAGTCATTTTCTTCCTTAAGATTCTGGATCTCCTTTTCTAACTGATTGACTTTCTTTTCATAATCTTTTTGGTTTTCTTGTATTGTTCTTTTTTTGTTTTGTTTTATTTTCTCAATCCCTTTTGATTTTTAAATTCTTTTTAAAATCCTTCAGTGAATTCTTTTTGAGCAAATGACTACTTGATATTACTCTTTGGGGCAGAAGAGGGTTTCTTTGCTCCAGTATCCTCCTCTGAAAATGAATACCAGTCTTCTCTATTCCCATAGTAACTCTATATGTTTGTGATCTTTCTCTTTTGCTTGTGCATTCTTTTTAATTTGTAGTAGCTTAATTTTTACAATTACTTCTAGTCCTGGGGTATGGGGGATGGTGCCTCAAGCATCAGATCCTCCTTCAATTCTCCCCTCTGGCCTGAAACTGGAACCAAGACCTCCAACTTCCTTTAAGTACCCACAGCCAGCAGAGTCCCTGCTCCACTGCTTCTGCAGTCACCAGTCATGTGCTTATTGTTTCTTGCTCCCACTAATATCTCCACAGCACAGTTGAGTCTGGTATTCCTTGTGAGCAGAGGTTTTCTTGATCTTCCTCAGCTCAGATGTCCAAGACTGTTCACTTTCTAGGGAGTAAAAGTTCCTGTGGTTGGGACAGAAGCAGTCTTCCAACCCAGCTAACCCCAGGGCTTGCAGCTTGTTGTTTAAGTGGAACTAACACATAGCCTGGAGGTGTTTACTCTTCACAGACACCAAACCTAATTCCAGGGCTCTTCTTCAGATCTTCTCTGATTGTCCCAGGATGCCCCCTGTTCTGCCCCTACTTTTATTTATTTTTAGTACTCAATATTCACCCTGACATACTATTTCATCTCTTTTGTGGAGGAAATTCCTGAGCGCTTAGAATTCACTCACCTCTTCTGCTGTCTTCCCAGGATCCTCTCTCTTTTTGCTCATGTTATTTTTTTTTTGTTCACCACATTTAGTCCCTAGTAATTATTTTCTTGAAAAAAGTATTCATAATATAAAGGTATAAGATCTCATTTTAATCTGCAAATGTTTGTCATTTTTCATTCCTTTTTCCTAATAATTTCTTTCCCTTATATTTCTCTTCATCCTCATTTCCCCCAATTTTGCATTGAAGTCCTCAAATATAATGTATACTTGATACCAAAAACCTATATGTGATGCAGATATGTAAAAAAGGTACAAACTCTTTCTTTAAGGAGTTTGTAAGTTCAGGGTGAGATGAAAGATAAGGATAAGGATGATATATCCATGCTAGAATATGATGGAATATGATAATTTAAAAACAAAGGTCCATAGTGCTATGAGAAATTTAATGAGGGAGAGATCACCTTTAACTGGAAGAGATTAGGGAAGGCTTCATGGAAAAAGTGGCACCTGAGTTGAACCTTGAAGGAAGGGAGTTACTTTATAGTGTGACAATTGAGTTTGGATTTGATGTACCCTCAGTGGTACTGTGAGGCATTAACAAACCACGCATGGCCTATTGCTCTGCTTTCTGTAACCCACAGGTAAGAATTCTGACATTTAATTGCCCAATTAATCACCTACAGAGTATAGTACTTAATGCTGTCACCAGGTGGTCAATGGGGAAATGAGAGGGAGGGAAGGAAATTATTTCCTGACATGAGAGATAATATAGGCACATGGACAATAGAGTACAAGGTGATAATGGGAGACAGTGATTAGTCCAGTTATGTTGAAATGGAGAGTATGTCAAAGGGAGAAGTTAAGCTAAGGTTGGAAATGTAATCAAAGTGTTTTGAGGGTTTAGATAAGTAATGTGTATTTTATTCACTAGCCAGTGGGAGTCATTGAAAGTTTTTGTGTAGAAGAAAGATGTAATGAGACATGATCAGTTCTTTAGGAAGATTACATGGGCAATAGGATGAATAAAAGAAGGAAGAGACTAAAAGCAGGAAGAGAGGTGAGATGGGAATCTGAATTAAGGTAGTTGCAGTGGAAGTGGGAAGGAAATATCAGACCTGAGCAGTACTTCAGATGTAAAATCAACAGGACTTGGTGGTATGGGGTATGAGAGGAAGTGTCAAAAGTGACTGAATTTTTGAGCCTTAGTGTTGGGAAGAACAGTGATGCCATTAAAGGAAATAGAGAAGCTAGGAGTAGGAAAAGATTTCAAGAGGAAAATGATTAATTCAATGTTGACCTTGTTGAGTTTGAGGTACTCAACAGGTGACTGGAAACTTAAGTCTGAGACAAGGATTGTAAAGAGGTCCATTTGGAAATGATCTCTATGTAGATAAATAAAGTCACAGGAGTTGATTGAAATCACCAAGGAAGTAGAGGCCAAAGAGGACTACGATTAGACCTTTGAGAGACAACCTTGTTTAAAGAGAGAACAAGATATCAACCAAAAAAAAACCATTCAAAGAAGTACAAAGCAATTAATGAGAATAAAGTGGCAAACAAGATAGAAGACAATAGAGGAGATCATCTAGAAGGAAGGGATGATCTATAAGGCCTTTGGTCCCAGAAGGAGGAGAGAGGGCACAGAAACAACAGATAAAATGTCTGAGAAGCACCTAAGTGCAACTTCTGAATACCAAAGGAATTTGACTAATTCATCTTTATCTAACTTGCTCATGATTAGTGTATTCAAAAGTTCCTAAGGTATGATTATTCTGCTTTGGCACTTCTGCAAAGAGCTTCAGCTTCTCATATTTGGTCTATGGCTCTGGAGAGAACTGCAATATTTCATTTCCCAAGAGAAAGAAAACAAGAAAGCAGGAAAGGAAGGAAGGAAGGAAGGAAGGAAAAGAAAAGGAAAGAAAAGAAAAAGATAAAGACCTGGATTATCATATCTTCTTGAAGTGTGTGTGGGGGGGGATGTATCACTGATGGTTATTATTAAATTCCAGATAAGAACAAACTTTTCTGGAGCTATCCCTCCATTCCTTGAATAGTCTTATAAAAAGGTCAGCATTTTTATTATAGTTGTGGTGATAGAAGCCAGAATGCAGGGGGGTGAAAATTGAATGGGTGTTAAAGTGAAGGCAACAAGTACAAATTATTCTTTCTAGAAGTTTTGTAATAAAAGAGAGATAGGATAATATCTTACAGTGAGTAACAGAGGCAAGAAAAGGTTTTTATAGGATGGGAAATGTATGCATATTTGTAGGTTGAAGGACAAGAACTGGTAGACTGGAAGAGATAGGATATTCATGAGAGAGCTGATGCTGTGTGAAATACCTAATTGGATCCATCTCCATAGGTAGAAAATAGAGCTGTGATCCAAATGAGTCCATATTGTATCTCTGTGGTATATTCTATCCCTTACTCTTAAGTAAACTTCCCTTTGTTAAATGTTAGATGTTCCATGAATATTTCTTGCTTCATTCCAATACCGAATCTTAACCACAAGATCAGCCTGAGTTAAGACTAATCCAGAATATTTGGCACAATCAGCAAAATTAGTTCATAATGACCTCATGAGGGCGGAGCCAAGATGGCGGCATAGCAGCAGCAACATATCGCAGCTCTCACATAGCCACCCCAAAATACCCATAAAATAGGACTCTAAACCAATCCTGGAACTCCAAAACGCACACAAAGATACTTCCCACTAAAGTCAGCTCAGCTAG
>CM053581.1:326649921-326666750 GCA_028627135.1 Pseudochirops cupreus
AGGTAGTCCAATAATTTTTAAATTGTCTCTCCTGGATCTATTTTCCAGGTCAGTGGTTTTTCCAATGAGATATTTCACATTGCCTTCTATTTTTTCATTTGTTTGGATCTGTTTAATAGTATCTTGATTTCTCATAAAGTCATTTACTTCCATGTGCTCCACTCTAATTCTGAAGGAATTATTCTCTTCAGTGAGCTTTTGAGATTTTTTCTATCTGGCAAATTTGGCTTTTTAAGGTATTCTTCTTCTCATTGGCTTTTTGCGCCTCTTTTGCCATTTGAGTTAGTCTATTTTTTAAGGTGTTATTTTCTTCAGTCAGATTGTTGACTCTCTTTTCATGATTTTCTTGCATCATTTCTCTTCCCAATTTTTCCTCCTCTTCTCTTACTTGATTTTCAAAATCCTTCTTCAACTCCTCCACAGCCTGTAACCAGTTTATATTTTTCTTGGAACCTTATGGTGTGGGAGTTCTGACCGTGTTGTCTTCCTCCCATTCCATGCTTTGATCCTTTTTGTCCCCCAAAAGGGAATATAAAGTTGGATGGCCGTACTTGCTTTTTTTCCTTTGCTTGCTCATGTTGTCAATCAATTACTCGACTCTTGAGATGTTTGCCGCAGTAGAACTCTGCTTCTGGAGAGGAGAGCTTTGTCCCAAATTGCTAGGGTTTTGGCAGTTGCTGGAGTTTTTAGGAGGGTGCCATCTCTACATCCCCCACCAGCTTTGACTCACTGGTCACACACCTCAAGGCCACCACCCAAGACCATGATCCCAATCCAGGCAGGTTACGGCAAGAGTGCTTAGCTTCTGAATGGTCACTTGGTCCCCCTATGATCTGCAGGCCAGGAGCTCTGAAGCAACCACATGGAGGTGGCTGCACAGCTGCCATTTCTACCACTTCTCACTCTTGGGGCAGAGGCCAGATCACACTCTGTCCCCTTCCCTGCTCCCCCACCAGATTTAGCAGGGTTCCACTGACCTTTTACTTTGCCTTTGGCATTTATGGGTTGATAATTCTGGAAACCACCACAGCCACTGGTGATCCACTCTCCTGAATGCTCCAGCTGGGCTGGTTGGGCCCCTCTGGGGCTACAACTTTAGGTTCAGCTCCCAGCGTGCTGCGATGAACCCTTCCTGTTGGCCTGTCTTCAGTGAGAGTTTTGTTTCTCTGTCACTTTGTGGGTTCTGGACCTCTAAAATTTGTTTAGAGTCACATTTTATAGGTATTTGAGGTGCTTATGGGGTGGAGCCCACAGTTTTCCTGCTTCTACACTGCCATCTTGACTCCTACCTCCACTTCTTCTCTCATTATTTCTTATAGCACAAAAATATTCAATTACATTCATATATCATATTTTTCCATACCCTAATTGATAGGGAACTCCTTACTTTCCAATTCTTTGCTACTGGTTATATAAACATTTTTTGTGCATGTGGACCCTTTCCCCCTTTAATCTCCTTGGAGTATAGACAAAATATTGGTATTCCTAGGTGAAAGAGTATTTGCAGTTCAATAAGTTTTGGAGCATAGTTTTGAAATACTTTGCAGAATGACTGGACCAGTTCTCAGTTTCATTAACAATGCCTTAATGTACCTATTTTTATACAACCCCTCCAGTATTTGTCATTTTCTTTTTTTATCGACCTTATCAATCTATTGAGTATGAAGTGGAACCTCAGAGAAACTTTAATGAGCACTTTCTAATTATTAGTGACTCAGAAATTTTTTTCATGTTATTGATAGCTTAGATTTCTTCCTTTGAAAATGGCAATTATCATTTGACCATTTAACAATTGTGGTATGGCCCTTATTCATCTAAATTTGAATCAGTTCCCTTATATCTCTTAAGATACCTTTATCAGAGAAACTAGATGCAAAATTTCCTTCTCTTCATTTTTCTGTTTCTTTTATAATTTTAGCTACACTTCTTTGATTTGCACAAAAACACTAATGTTGTGTAACTAAAATTGTCCATTTTACCTCTTGCAAACCTCTTTATCTCTTGTTTGGTGATGAACCTATGATTTCTCTAATCCTATTTTTCACAGTTAATATTTTCCTTGCTCATAGTTTATGAAAATGCACATATCCTTTTGGAGCCTATTTGGGTATACACTGTGAAATGGTTAGTCTATCCCTTATTTCTGCCAGACTATTCTTCAGTTTTTCCAAAAAATTTTTTCAAATAGTGCTTGCCCTAAAAACTGAGATCCCTACATTTATTAAAAAGTTGGTTATTGTGTTCATTTGCTTCTGTATATTTTTTATTCATCCTTTCTAATGGGGACTACCATTCCTACACTTCAACCCACAGTCTTCTGCAAGTCCACACTATCACAAGCAACACTATTCCCAGCTACCATCTCTATAATTCCATCACTCTTTCTCCCCCTAAAACCAGTCTTCAAGGTAATAAGAGAAGTACAGACTCTTTGGGAAATGGGTTATTGCCTTCCTGCTATGACTGTGTCTGAATTTGTCTCTGTTGTCTTCTTGCCATACATACCCTCTCCATTACCTGCCACTCCCATCTCAACCTAATTTGTTGTTGTTTTCCCTTTGTTCTCTAAGAGGATCACAACATCAGCGAGGTGATGCCATGATATGCAAGTTAATTGCATGTAAGTGAGGCAGGGCTGTGCAAAGTCACCAGCTTCTTCATTTTCTCCTCTGGAGCATGTCATGGCATCACCTCCCTGATGTCATGGTCCTCTCTTAGAAGGAAGGACAAAAACAACCTCTGTCACTATAAGAATCTGGTGACCCAACTGGAACTGGCCAGTTGGGCAACACAGCTCCTTTGTTCCTTCCTCCCTCCCTTCCTTTCTCCCTTTCTTCTTCCCTCCCTTCCTCCCTCCCTTTCTTCCTTCCTTCCTTCTTTCCTCCCTTTCTTCTTCCCTCCCTTCCTTCCTTCCTTCCCTCCCTCCTGCCTCCTCTTTTTTTCTTCTTCTTCTTCTTCTTCTTCTTCTTCTCCTCCTCCTCCTCCTCCTCCTCCTGTTCCTTTTCCTTCTTCTCCTCCTTCTCTTTCACCTTCTCTCTCCTTTTCCTTCCCTTCCCTCTGTCCACATAGAGTGTCATACAAGGGCATACTTTCATTTGGCATAGGTGCTGTACCCAAAGGAATATAAATTTTAATCCCTAAACTTCACAAGGTATCTTGGGGTTTAACTGGCTAGATTTTTTTTCCCTTTAAGCACTATGCCTTAAACCCAAATCATTCTGCCTCTCAATGATTGGCCAACAATAAATCCCAGGCCAATCCCTGCTTGGTCATTCTTTGGACATTGTTTGGCTCAGAGTGAATGTAAATAGCAATCGTTTCTGTTTTGGCAGGAAAATCTGAGGGTCTTCCCCTCCCAGACTGATTTTTTTTAACTAGGTAAGAAAGGTAATTCTCTGCCTCATTTCTTACCTAGCTGTAATCACTGAATGGGCATTTCCTCAGTCAAACTAAGACCTGTTAAAGACCTTAGCTTAAAAAGCCTCCCACTGCTTCCAGGACCATCTCCAATCATCCTAATTTATATCTTACCTAATTTGTACTGAGCACAAGAATTCCTAGTTCAGGCTTTTTAGAGGCAAAGTCCACATCCTGTTTTAACCCTGTATCTCCCACAGGACTAGTATTGCACTCTGTATGTAGAAAACGCTTCATAAATGTTTGTTTTATTTATATCTCTAATCATTGTTCAAGTTTGTTGTCCCATCACCAACAGTTTCCATTCCAATGGACAGTATTATAATATATGTAACTATATATCTCTATTGATTTGCACAAAAACACTAATGTTGTGTAATTAAAATTGTCCATTTTACTTCTTGCAAACCTCTTTATCTCTTGTTTGGTCATGAACCTATGATTTCTCTAATCGTATTTCTCACAGTTAATATTTTCCTTGCTCATAGTTTATGAAAATGCACATATTCTTTTGGAGCCTATTTGGGTATCTCTATTACTATAGTAAATTAACTCCAGATTTATCTCAGTTATAACAATGTAATACATTAGATGGAAAGACAAATGATAATAATAGGGTGTCTGTTTAACAGCCATATGTTTCCACATCTTCTGTAGTTTGCTATCCATCATGTCTATGGAGGAAGAAAAAGTCCTCTGTGTCAGAAATTAAATATGAGAATGTACTTGCATCAAACATTAGGGTTATAAATGCCCATTCCTGTCAACTGAACATATGTGTTGTTTAGCATTTGTAAGCATGGAAATGGAAAGAATATCAGGCTTGGAGCCAGAAGAACTGTGTTTGAATTTAGGCTTTAGAGCTTAGCTGTGTGACTTTGGGCAAATTTTTTAACCTCTTTCAGGTATTTCTGAATTAACAAAACAAGGATCATGATATAAGCAAACCATTATCTAAAGATTATTCTTTAACCAATTAATTTTCATGATAGGCCAATAAAATGCATGTATATTATTTTTCAGGGAAATATTCATGAGGCATGTCCAGGCTTACACATTAATGATTCCCTTAAGGACAAAGAAGATTTTGGTTCAGAGTTGAGATTTCGCAATTATAGCTTTGGGCCTTCACGCCACAGTTCTTTCTTAAATGAGCATGATTATACATAAGGAATCTTTTTCTTGTTTTGATTCTGTAATTAGTCACAGAGTTGCAGCCTTCTCTAATCAGTAGAATTCAAGTTCCCTGAGAGTAGGAACTGTATCATTTTGTTGATTCTTTGGTTCTCTATCTTCGGGTTTGGTGGGTTTTTTCTTCCCTGTTTATTTATTCTGTCATTGTTGTTTTTTTTGTTTGTTTGTTTTGTTTTGTTTTAAACTCGGAGAATTAATGCTTTTTATCTCATATAGTTTTCATTTACGATTTCCTGAAATATAGCTCTGGTAAACCAGGCTTGATAAAGCCCACTGGGATTCAAATGGAGCTACCTGACTATACTTTTAAAGCCAAATTCCTCTGGTTTTTACTGATTGGCCAATAACAGGTTCCAATCCAAGCTTCATGTGCTCAATATTTGGGTTTTGATGACTCAGAGTGAGTGTAAATAGCAATTGTTTCTGTTCTGGCCAGAAACATTGAGGGTCTTCCCCTCCCAGTTTGATTCTTTTGTGAAGTCAAAGGAGTTCATCTTTTGCCTTAATTCTTATCTAGGCTTCAGTCACTGAATGGGTGTTGCCTCAGGCAAACTAAGAACTGGAAAGGAAGTCAGTTTAAAAGGCCAGTGTATCCCACTGCATCTTGTGGTCATCTGCAGTTATCTTGACCTATGTCTTGCCACTGGACTCAGATGACCCTGGAGGAGAGAGTGGTGCTGATGACTTTGCACAGTCCTGCCTGGCTTAAATCCAACTGACTTGCAAGTCAAGACATCACCCTCTTGATGTCATTGGTTCTCTTCAAGAACAAAGGACAAACAATAACATCTATCAATATTTTTTAGCACAGTGTCTTCACTTAGTGAGTAACTAATAAATGCTTATTGAATTATTAGATAACCATGTTTGGGAGAATGTTTGGAAAAATGTTGAAATGGGATGAGAAATAGGGAGTGAGAAAAGGAAGTTTTTCATGGCACAGGAGAAAGTTCTTTAAAGATGATCACTTTTTTTGTTCTGTGTTTTTAATTTGCAGGAAATAATGACTACTTCAGTTACAAAGTGAGTCATAATATGACTGCTTTTACTTTGAAATTTAAATACAGATGCAGACTTACATACACAGAGATGTACCCACAAGATATTATGCCATTACATCAAGATTTATTTAACTATTTTCCCCATAATTAGCTCAGAACAGGTGATTAAACAGTTGTTAAATACGTTCTAAGTAAATCTACAAAGAGAAATGAAATATTTTTCAACTCAAATAATATCATAGGAGCAAAGTGCCTGAAAACAAAAGAAACCAACTAAATTATAAGAATTGAGATTTCTTTTTCTTAACCTCACTATAGTGGACACCAAATCCACAACTCATCAATTTGTGCAGAGGAGAAAACACTTTTTATGGGCTATTGTGGGAGTCCACACAGTTGAGCAGTAGGTGGCAACATGAAACAGAATCCCAGCAACTCCAGGATGTGGTGCTGATTTATAGCTTACATAATTGTGCTGGGCTCGAATTGAACATTACAAATTACAATAAGAAAGCTATGTATTTATACTTTCAACTGCTAATAGCTCTTTACTGGATGAACAGTAAGAAATTTTCTTCAACTGTTACTCTTCCTTCAGTTCATTTTTTATCTCTTTCCCCATCCTGAAACTCCACTCCCTAAAAATCTTTAGAACTTTATGGCCCTACTTCAGTTTTGAACTTTGAGAGGAAAGGCAGAAGGTTAAACCAAACTGTTAACTGAGTCTCTTCAAAACTGACATTTAATACAGGGTATAAATCACTGGGGGATCCTGTTATTCCTTCAGGAATGCAATTACATAGGGTCAAATAAAACATGAAAGAACCTAACAAGTTTTAAAATGTAGTATGTTCTCAAAAGTAGGCAAGAAGGAATGTGAAGCAGTTCAAATATGCTAACATTCACATGTTGTCCTATGGGAGAGGATTAAAAGGAACATTTTCTGTTCTTTAATGATTATTTTGTTAAGCATCAATGTGTAAGTTCAACCTAGGCTGCATACGACTTTGTTCTCTGGGTTTTGTGTAGATGACTTTGTATTTAAAGCAGGTGTATGACCATACCATCCTTTTCAATGACATTCAAGTCCTCCACTTAACACTTTTCAAATGTGTTTATATGATGATATGAAAAGAACATTAATTTTTTTCCTTGTCAATTCTTCTCTAACAGAAGCATAAATCTATGACTTGGAAAGCCAGGAAAAAAATCAGAGTTGGCAGTGTGTTGAAGAATTTCCAACTCTGATAAATTTTGTAGCTTTAGTTCAGTCCTAGGATTCTAGATTTTTTTTCAGTTCTAAACAGCTGAAAGTTTTTGTTTTAGAAAGTTTCTGATGTGATTTTGGTGGGTCTCAAGCATTCTAAAGCAATGTAGAGGCCCTAAACACTTGGAGAGTAATGTTCTTAGTATAGCCATGTTAAAACCAAAGACTATTCCCTAAGTACCTACTTTTCGCCCCTCACTTGTCCTTTTATTCTTTCTCTTTTGCTGTTGCTATGCTGGTTTGTCTGGATCTGTGATACCATCATCATAGAGAATTTCAAGTGTGAAAGCTCCACCAAATCAAATACTCTTAAATGACCTGTCTACCTGGCATATGTGTATGCCAGGAGAGAGTACTCCAGTCTTCTGCCATATATGTGCACATACATCTATAGTATATATACATATATATGTGTGTATGCACCTATATATACACATGTGTACATATATGCACACATATACACATATACATACATACATACACATATATACACATACATAAACACACACATATATGCAGAGAACGAGCTAGGTGACACATTGTATAGAGCCAAGTCTGAAGTCAGAAAGATTCACCTACTTGAGTCCAAATCTGACCTCAGACACTTCCTAACTGTGTGACCATGGGCAAGCCACTTTAACCATATTTGTCTCATTTACTCTTTTGTAAAATGAGCTGGAGAAGGAAATAGCAAAGCATTCCAGTATCTTTGCCAAGTCTGACACAAATGAAGCATCTGAACAACAACATATACATGCAGACAATGCATATATGTACATGTATATATGCGTACATTATATTTCATATGTGGACACAGTTATACATTTGATATGTAAGCAGACCACATAATCTTATGTTTGAGGGCTTGGTGAATTTGTGAATTTGTCTTTTCTTGTACACAAATAATTCTAATTCCCTCCTCAGAGATTTACTAGCTGTGTGTTCTGGGTATATAACTTAACTTTTCTGGGTCTCATTTTTCTCATGTGGATCTCATTTCTCATCTCATCTATCTCTATCTCATCTATGGAGATAATGCTACTAATTTTTGTTGTGAGGATCTAATGAGATGATGTAGGCAATTGCTCTGTAAACCTTAAATCATTATATGCTATTTTGATTTTTAATATGTACATGAGATGACAATAAATCAGTCATGATTTTTGAATGCCTACCATGTAAGGCAGTGCGTCAGGTCCTGTGATAGATGCAAAAAAAAAAAAAGACATTCAGACTCTCTACAATCAACAATCCCTTACAAATAAATGGAGGTCATCTCCAATTATCCTGATCTATATCTTGCTGCAAAATGAGGCTGGTGACTTTGCAAAGCCCTCCCTCATTTAAATCTAGATCACTTGCAAGTCAAGACATCACCCTCCTGTTATCACTGGTCGTCTTTGAGAATGAAGGACAAACAACAACCTGTGAGGAGTCTGAACTGCCCCTTCTCTTCCTTTCCCAAGTTTTGGGAATTTGATCTCTTTTTTTTTGATCTCTTTCTTAAAGACCATGTCTTAAACCCAGTTCACTTTGGCTCTCATTGACTGGCCAACAATAGGTTTCAGGCCAATCCCCACTTAGTCATTCTTTGGACTCTGTTTAGCTCAGAGTGAATATAAATAGTAATTGTTTCTGTTTTGGCCAGAAAACATGAGGATCTTCCCCTCCCAGATTGATTTTTTTTTAATTATGTAAAAAGAGACCTTCCTTGGCTCATTTCTTACGTAGCCTCAATCACTGAATAGATCTTGCCCTAGTCAAACTGAGACATGGGAAAGACCTGATCTTAAAAAGGTCATCTCCCATTGCATCCAGGATCATCTGCAGTTGTCCTGATCTATATCATGCCACTGGACTCAAATGGTTCCAGAGGAGAAAATGAAGCTGGTGACTTTGCACTCACTTGCTTAAATACAATTCACTTGCAAGACTTGGCATCACCTTCTTGATGTCATCATCCTTTTTGAGAACCAAGGACAAACAACAACAAATATGGACTCCATTAGAATGGTGGGAGCTAGAGGGAGGGGAGAGGGTGGGGGGAGAGATGAGAGTTCAGGGGAGTGGAAGAGAATCTCAACTAAGGCAATTATAAAAGGATTCAAACAAAACAAGCAAAGCAAGTGGGTTTAGATTCCTGTATAATCACCTGCTGACTTTTATAAACCAGCTCACACTTCTCCAAGTGAAATATGGTTTTAAGATGATTTTAATAAAATTAAAATTTGATTTTACTTATCTCATTCATGTAATGAACCATTCTCAAAGAAAATTAGGCTCTTAGCTAGACTAAGTGAAGAAGATAATATCTGTTTTATATTTATTGCCTTAATCTGATTTTAGTGCCTCCCAAGTATACCCTGGTTTATGATCTTGTTCTTGAGAGCACTCCAGCCAGAAGGAGAGCCCTTAGAGCAGGGTTCTCTTAATATTTTGTGTGTGTCAGGGATCCCTTTGGCATTCTGGTGAAGCCCATGCATCCCTTTTAAGAAAAATATTTATAATTGATTTTTAAATTAAATGAAAGAAATTTATTAAATTCAAATTAATTGAAGGAAATGCTAGATTTCAATTAGCAGTTAATGAAAATAAAGATATAATTTTTTTTCTCATTCAACTTTCTGACTGAGAGTGAAGTCATTTTGTCACTTGACCTGGATGAGTAACAGGGCTGGAATATATAGAGGTTCTCTGTAATGAACTTCATTTCATTTTGGGTGAACAGCTCCACATTCTCCTAGATTGTTCAATCCTACTGTGGCTTGGGTCTCTATAGCAGATCTTAATGCCTAGTACAAAGGCTATCTTTTCTGAAACCAGAATTATGACAGTATCAGGCCTGAATGTAGCTCCTAAGACTTTCATAACACCAAATGGGATTAGTGTTAGAGAGGAATTAAATTTATTTATTACTCTTCTTGCTCCTTGGCACTCTGCTGCCAGCACAGTCAGAAATAAATTGGTGTCAGGAAATGTTTTATGTTTATTCTCTTGTTGTGTTCCAGTGGAAGTATCAGGTTAAATTGCATACACTGAAAATATGACAAAGAATAATAGTCAACAAGCAAACAAATCAGAATTTTCTTATGCCTGTATGTCCTAGCACACATAGCAATCATAATAACAATAACAACTTTGATTTATAGAGCTTTAAGGTTTACAAACTCTGCAGTTGTGCAAATAGAAATCTATTCATTTGCTAGGCATAGAAATGTTTACATGGCTCAGATTTTTCTCTGAGCATCGATGACTGTGAGAGTGAAGTGCAGTATAAACCAATAGGTACGAATAAGGCAAATGGATGCCTTGCCTTAGCTAAATCCCAAAGGCAAAAAAAAAGTAAGCTCTCAGCTTTTTCAAAATAGGAGATAATTCTTTCTGAGGACAAAAGATTCCCTTCTACTCACCCATGAGATGTGTATGTTACATGATTATCTTGACTGTTCTACTATATATCTCCAGGAACTCCAAACTTTTAATCTCAGCCCTCCCACAGCTGTTGGCTAGCCTTGGGCAAATTATTTATTTAACTCAGTTGCTTCATCTGTAAAGTGGATAATAATAATTTTTACCTACCTCAGAGGAGTGTTGTTGGAATTAATGAATGTTTGTAAAATATTCTAAGATCAACAGATGAAAGGCAGTCTAGAATTGCAAGGGGTTATTATAAATATTGTTGTTATTTTAGCACATTTACACGCATGCATATGTGAGCAAATAGGTATTTGAGAACCCTTACTTTCGAAGTATTATTCTTGGTAGGCATCTAGCTCAATAGATTTTTGCATTTCATGTACCCATGAAGAAAAGTTCCATCAATAAGAATTATCTCAGGAGAGCAGTACATGGATTGCTTGTATAAAATTAATCACACTCTCACTGTGATTTTCCTATCTCCCTTCAGGCAAACTTGATTATCAAACTCCCTAGAAAGGAAAAAAAAAAGGAACTCTTTTCTTAGACTCTTTTAACATGCTAACTTGAAAAAACAGCTCAAGATGATACCACTAAGAATTTCATCTTATGCTAACAATTTTAGCTTGGTAAAAACATAATCATGAAAGCAAACCACAAAATACACATTACATATGGTTTTAGGCAAATCTTAAAGCAATAATTCCACATAATTTTCAGGATAACAAGATCTACTTCTTGCCTTCTTGTCCTGTGTCCAATCTAGGGCTCCTTCACCCACTTATTAGTCACAATCTACATAGTTTTTCTCCTTCTTCTGCTGCCTGGTAGTGTTATAATGATAAAAATTATATTGCATAGAATTACAACATATGATTCCTAGGAGAAAAATTCCATGACTTGTATTTTTAGGGTTAAGGAAAAAAATGTAAGCTATGTGAGGAAATTTAAATTCATACCTAGCTCAGGACATAACTATGAAGTCATTTCTACATATGTGAATATGGAGGCACCCCATCCCTCTCCAGAAGAAAGTAGCTTATGACAGTAAGCCACCTTTTCTGTATAAGCCTACAAATTTTCAGTGCTCTTACAGCTATCATAAATGCCTGCTGACACCAAAAAGCAAGAGGAAAAACAAATCTGTAATCTTAATAAAGTAACATTTTTTTTACTATGGGAGGGGATTGTTAATACCAGTAATAAAACTGCATTTTTCTTTCCTTCATACTGTAAGAATCATAATTCCTTTGGGCTGATCCTGAACATAGGGAGAGTGAGTAGTAGGCAACTTATAAGATAAGAACTGCCAAGGGACCTCCTTGACCTTAAATATCTTCTTCATTGATCTGGCCCAGTTCCTGTACTTCCTTGCACTCATTCTCATTACAACATGGTCTCCAGAATGTCTTGCGTAAGTTATGTATTTAATTTCTTTTTTATCGTGAAATTAATGAACCTTAACAAACAAACATTTCAATGTACAAAACAAAATGAAAGAGGTTGTATATTAAAGTATAATTTTTTCTTATGTACAGTTCCCCTCACACACATACACATACACAAGCCTTCACTTTTGGTATGTTTCAAGTTTAACATGATTGTTCCAACACTGACCTGCAGTGTATCCCCTTCTGAACTTCTTTCTGTTCTGTTTTCTTGGGTTTTAATGAATCATTGATGCTCTTTTTTTCCACATCATTATCACTATCTGAAAATTCTCCCTAGTTCTCCACACTAAAAGAAAAAATAAAAAATTCCTTTACAGCAAATAAGTACAACCTCAAAAAACCAAATATATAAATTAGCTGCATTTGAAAATGTCTGTTTAATTCTATACCTCTAGTTAATCACCTTTCTGTCACGAGTTAGGAAGCAAAAACTTTTCAATTTCATGCAATCGAAATAGTTCATTTTATCTTCTTTGGTTTTCTCCTGTGACTCGCCAGGGGTCACACAATTTTGAATAGATTTCAATCTAACTAGATTCCAATTCAAGGTCTTTCTGACTCTAACCCAGTTAATTTTCACTGAAGCTAAGAAGGCTATCATGCCATTGGTAAAAAGTGATAAGTATGTTCCCTCTTTGTCTATACCAGGAGTGGGTAATTTGCAGCCTAGAGGTCATATGTGGCCCTTAAGCTCCTAAAGTGTGGCCCTTAGAGTGAATCGAAACTTCACAGAACAAATCACCTTAATAAAAGGATAAAAATAAAAGGCACATAGACTCTATACCAGTTCCTTTAATTTGCAGTTATCCCTTCCACATTACAACTTTCCTATCACAGTTTCAATATATCACAAGTTGGCGCAAGAAATAAAATGGGTGATTTAAACTTCTGGGAGCCAAGATGGTGGAATAAAGAGTAAGTTGCTCTCACTCTCCCTTGTTGACCTTGAAAAACTGAGAGAATATTTCTACAGGAAAAATACCGGAATAGTGGAGACAGCAAAAAGACAGGATAACGCAGTCTTTTAGTTCAAGAGGCTAGGGGGATTAATGGTAACGGTCCCTTTTGCTGTGGCAGAAAGGGACCAGTACAGGATGGGAGGAATCCCAGCAAGCCAGCAACAAGTCCCAACTCAGCAGATCAGCAGGAGATCCTGAGTCCCAGAGTGGTGGAATTGGCAAGGGCCAATACCAGGACCCCTGCTGCCTTCCCACAGCCAGGGAAATTGGCAGACACCAGTTCAGACAAAGTGGCTGAGCCTACCTGTGTTCTGGTGCAGGCCTGATGGGAGAAGGAGACCTCCAGCAACCAGACCACCCCTCCTCCACATCTCACGATGAGAGCTTCAGTGTAACCACAAGGAAACAACAAAAGACCTCACCTGGTCTCAGCAAACACAAAACAGCTCCAGCTCAGCATCAGTTAAGTTACAGCATTACATAGCTTCTAGCTGCCAGAAACAGAGGCCATAGCACACAAAGTCAATAGCCAGGCCCTCAACCCACAACAACAACAACAAAAAAGTGTAGGACAGAGCCCTCTGTGCCCCAGAAGCAGAGATCTACTTTAAAAACCAAGAAAAAGGCAATCATAATGAGAAAAATGCAACTTAGAAAAGCATAGACCATAGATTCTTGTTATGGGGACAGGGAAGACCAATATACACATTCAGAAGAGGACAGCATTGACACTATACCAAAATCTGACTCCTCAAAAGGGAATATAAATTGGTCTCAAACTCAAAAAATATTCTTGGAAGAGCTCAAGAAGGATTTTAAAAGTCAGATTAGAGAGATGGAAGAAAAATTAATCAATTAAAAAAATATAATTGACAAAATGGAAAAAAAATCACTGAAGAAAACAACTCTGTAAAAAGTAAAATTGGCCAAATGGGAAAGGGTGTACAAAATCTAACTGAAGAAAACAATTTGTTAAAAATTAGAACTAGGCAAGTGGAAGTTAATGACTTCATAAAACATCAAGAATCAGTCAAACAAAATCAAAAGAATGAAAAAGTAGAAGAAAAATGCAAAATATCTCATTGGAAAAACAACTGATCTGCGAAACAGACCTAGAGAGATAACTTAAGACCTATTGGTCTACTCGAAAGTTATGATGAAAAAAAGGCACTGGAAAATATCTTCCAAGAAATCATCAAGGAAAACTGCCCCAAGGTCCTAGAATCAGAGAGCAAAACAGTCATCAAAAGAATTCACTGAAAATCTCCTGAAAGAGATCCCCAATTGAAAATGCCAAGGAATATTGTAGCCAAATTCCAGAATAATCAAATCAAGGATGAAATACTGCAAGCAACCAGAAAGAAACAATTAAATGTCATGGAACTATAGTCAGGACCACACAGGACATTGTAGCTTCTACATTAAAAGACTGGAGGAATTGGAATATGATATTCTATAAGGCAAAGGAGTTTGTACTACAACCAAAGATCAACAACCCAGCAAAACTGAGCATAAATTTTCCAGGCAAGGAGATGGACATTCAATGAAATAAGGGATTTCCAGAACTTCTTGATGAAAAGGCCAAAGCTCAATGGAAAATTTGATCTTCAAATATATGACTCAAGAGAGGCATAAAAAAAGTAAACAGGAAAAAAAAGGAAAAAAACTCATGTTATTCAAAAAGGACAAACTGTTTACATCCTTACATGGAAGATGATATTTGTAAATCTTGAGAATTGCATCTTTATCATGACATTTAAAAGAGATATGCATAGACAGAGGTGTGGATATAAATTAACTGATGTGATGATTAAAAAATCTAATTAAGGGGTGCAAAAGAATTGTAATTGGAGAAGAGGAAAGGAGGTAGAAAAAGGTAAATTACATTACATGAAGGGGCACAAAAACATGTAATAGTAGAGGGAAAGAAGGGAGGGAGATGAGTATTATTTGAACTTTACTCTCATTGAATTTGGCTCAAAGAGGGAATAACATACTCATTTGAGTATAGAAATCAAACTTGCCCAACAGGCAGCAGGAGGGGAAAGGGGAAAGAAAAGGGAGGGAGTGGTTAGAGGGGAGGGAATAAGCAGTAAGCAAAAAGGGAAAGAAAAAGGAGGGCGTTGAGAGAAGGGAGGGGAGATTGGGAGAGGGAGTGGTCAAAAACAAAACTCTAGTGAGGAGGGAAAAGTAGAAGGGAGAAATAAAAGCATAAATGGAGAGAGGGGATAGGATGGAGAGAAAGACACAGATAGGAATCTTAACTGTGGATGTGAAAGGGATAAACTCTCTTTTAAAATGGAAATGATTGGATTAATAACCATAATCCTACAATATTCTGTTTACAAGAAACATTTGAAACAGGGATACACAAAGGGTAAAGGTAAAAGGCTGGAATAGAATATATTATGCTTCTGCTGAAGTAAAGAAAAAAGCAGGAGTAGCACTGCTAATCTCAGGCAAAGCAAAAGCAAAAATAGATCTAATCAAAAGAGATAAGGAAGGAAAGTATATCCTGCTAAAAGGCACCAAAGACAATGAAGTAATAGCATATTACTAAACATATATGCACCAAGTGGTACAGTATCCAGATTCTTAGAGGAGAAGTTAAGGGAGTTACAGAATGAGACAGACAGAAAACTACACTAGTGGGGAACCTCAGCCTCCCCCTCTCCAAACTAGATAAATCTAATCTCAAAATAAACAAGAAAGAGCTTAAGGACATGAATAGAATTTTAGAAAAGGTAGATATGGTAGACCTCTGGAGAAAACTGAATGGATAGAAAGGAATATAACTTTTTCTGAGTGATACATGGCAATTACACAAAAATTGACCATATATTAGGACATAAAAACATCATAATCCAGTGCAGAAAGGCAGCAATATTAAATGCATCCTTTTCAGATCATGATGCAATAAAAATTATATGTAATAAAGGGCCATGGAAAGATAGACTAAAAATTATTTGCAAACTAAATAATCTAATCCTAAAGAATGAATGGGTCAAACAATAAATCATAGAAACAATCAATAACTTTATTCAAAAGAATCACAAAAATGAGACAATATACCATGCAGTGACAGTGGTTCTTGAGGGAAGTTTTATATCTCTGAATGCTTACAAATGCTTATAAAATAGAGAAAGAGGAGATCAATGAATTGGAAATGCAATTGAAAAAGCTAGAGAAAGAACAAATTAAAAATCCTCAATTGAATGCCATATTAGAAATACTGAAAATCAAAGGAGAGATGAGTAAAACTGAAATCAAGAAAACTATTGAACTAATAAATAAACTAAGAGCTGGTTTTATGAAAAAAAAACATTAAAACTGATATACCTTTGGCGACATTGGAAAGTTTCTGCACAAATAAAGCCAATGCAACCAAGATTAGTAGGGAAGTAGAAAACTGGGCAGTCATTCCCAATTGATAAATGGTCAAAGGATATGAACAGCCAGTTTTCAGAGGAAGAAATTAAAGCTATCTATAGTCATATGAAAAAATACTCCAAATCACTATTGCTTAGAGAGATGCAAATCAAAACAACTCTAAGGTACCACTTCACACCTATCATCAGATTTACGAACATGGCAAAACAGTAAAATTATAAATGTTGGAGAAGATATGGGAAAACGGGAACATTCATTCATTGTCAGTGGAGTTGTGAGCTGATCCAACTATTCTGGTGAGCAATTTGTTTTTTTTTTAATTTTATTTTAGTTTGCATCATTCATTTTCACAAGATTTTGAGTTACAGATTTTCTCCCCATCTTTCCCTTAACCACCACCCCAAAACAGCCATACCAGTGTATCCTCCCTCCCCCAGTCTATTCTCTCCTATGTCTTCCCTCCTCACCCCTCTGACTTTTTGGTAGGGCAGGATGGATCTCCCAACCACAGTGTCTGTGTATCTCAAGTTCCAGTTGGATGTAGTTAATAATAATAACAATAATAATAATTGCATATAGATAGATAGATAGATAGATAGATAGATAGATAGATAGATATTTATAACATTTGATTATGGAACTTTAGATTCTAGATTCTTCTCTTCCTCCCTCGTCACCCACCCCCACTGGAAGGACAAGCAATCAAATACAGGCTGAACATGTGAAATTACAC
>CM053581.1:326667250-326690971 GCA_028627135.1 Pseudochirops cupreus
GCGCTCTGGCTGCACTCTCCTCCTCCCTCTCTTTGCCATGATCTTTCTTTTCCCCAAAGAAGGAACCTAGGGTTTGGTTGCTGTCCTTACCCTGCTTCTTATGCTTATTCTTACTCATGGTTGGTCAGTCTGTGATTTTTTAAAAAAAATCTCTGTGGGGCTCTGCTTCCAGAAGGGAAGGCTCTGTCCCAAATCTCTGGGGTCCTCCCGGCTGCCGTAGCTCTCAGAAAGGTGCGGGGTCCCTTTCCTACTTACTTCTGGCTCACTGGATAATGAAGACTCAGAGGACCAAAAGCCCAAGACTGCAATCCGGATCCAGGCTGCTCAACGAGAGAGCACTTGGCCTCTGAATGATCACTTGGTCCTCCTGCAGTCTGCAGGCCGAGGGCAGGGAAGCTGCAATGCGGAGGTGGGTGCAAAACCTCTGCCTTTTCACTTTCTTGCCCTGGGGGCCTTTCAGCTGGACCACTTTTCTACCCTGATTTCACAATTCCCACTGACCTAGTTCTGAATGCTGCTCGCAGCTGCTGCTAATCTGCTCACCAGAGAGGCTCCTCCGCTCCTCCCATTCAGGTGCCCCTGGGGCTTAGCCAGGGCTTCAGGGCAGGCTGGTTTTGGTTCGCAGTGCTGATATGGTTCCTCATAGTTGAGCTGAGTTTAGTGGAAGGTATATTTCTGTGCGTTTTGGAGTTCTAGGAATTAGTTTAGAGTCATATTTTATGGGTATTTTGGCGTGGCTATGTGAGAGCTGCAATATGTTGCTGCTGCTACGCCGCCATCTTGACTCCCCTGGTGAGCAATTTGTAACTACGCCCAAATGGCTATAAAAATGTGCATATTCTTTGACCCAGAAATACCATTTCTAGGGCTGTATCCCAAAGTGATCATAAAAGTTAGAAAAGGATCCACATGCAGAAAAGTATTTATGGAAGCTCTTTTTGTGGTGGGTCACTGGGGACTGTGCTCAGCTCCCAACCCAGTGTGATAGGCCATTCCTTTCAGCCCACTGGGCTGCCTTCAGCAGATTTGTTTGTCACTTTGTGGGTTCTATAGCTTTAAAACTTATTTGAAATAATATTTTTACAGGTATTTGAAGTCATTGGAGCTGGAGCCCATGCCAAGTTTGTGCTTTTCTCCACCATCTTGGCTCCCCTCACCCCCTCGAGCATTTCTTTTGTGGAGTGAGGAATAGTTTCTTTCCCCTGTCTCCAGGGATATTACACCTCAATTGCTAAGTGCTTCAGGCACTATGGGCTAGGCTTCTGGTACATTCTGTAGTAGGTATTTAATAAATTCTTCTTGATAGATTAAATGAGGAAAGTTGGTCAGTGGGTCTTAACCTAGAATCATTACATTTAATTTGAGGAGTATTTTCACCTTTTAAGAACATATGGGGTAACAAAGCCAAGATGACAGAGAAAAGGCAGAGACGTTCCCAAATTTATAACCAAACGACCTTAAATAACACCTCAGATGGATTCTGGAGCAGCAGAAACCATGAAAAGATGGGGTAAAATGGTTTTGTATTCTAAGACAATGTAGAAGCTTCACAAGAAAGGTCTTTTACCCTGGGGTGAGAGTGGAGTATAGTCCTTTCCAGTACAGTCCAGTCCAGTCCATGCCCTGGCAAGACAACACAACAGAAGACCTTGGGGCCAGAGCTCTTAGCCCACAAATGGTAAAGGAGTTGGACAATTGATCAGAAGATTACAGGGGTCCCTTTGCTACCACTGGAACTTTTACTTTGTTGCATTGTCTATGTGAGGACCTTGGTCATAGTCCTGGATCATAGTCCCAGGGCAAGAAGGAGCACTAGCACACCAGAGCTTCCAGTCATAGTGGAGTGGGTTCCATCATCACAGTTCCAGGGCAGGAAAGAATGGTTGGAGTCATTCATCAACCACAGTACAAGCCAGTAGTAAGCACACCTCTCCCTATATAATATATAACATCTTGGAAGAACTGAAAATTTATAGTCTCCAAAAACTAGCTCAGAAAACAGCTGCACAAAATATCCTGAAGCTCAGGATAGTGCCCCCTCAACCCTAGGAGTGGAGTCCAACTTTAACATATCAAATCAAAAGTCAAGAAATAGACTAGAAAATGAGCAAAAAACAAAAACAATTTGACCATAGAAAGCTATTATTATTATGGTGATAGGGAAGATAAAAATACAAACTCAAAAGAAGACAACAAAGTCAAAACTGCTCTATCCAAAGCCCCAACAAAAAGTATGTCTTGGTCTCAGGCCATGAAAGAGCTCAAAAAGGACTTTAAAAAATCAAATAAGAGAGGTGGAAGAAAAATTCAGAAGAGAAGTGATCATGATGCAAGAAAATAATGAAAACAAATCAACAGATTGGTAAAGGAGATATAAAAAATACTAAAGAAAATAGCACCTTAACAACAAACTAGGTGAAATGATAAAAGAGGCACAAAAATCCAATGAAGAGAAAAGCTCCCTTAAAAGCAGAATTGGCTAAATGGTAAAGTAGGTACAAAAGCTAAGTGGAGAAAATAATTCCCTAAAGAGTAGAATTGGGCAAGTGGAAGATAATGACTCCATGAAACATCAAGAAGCAATAAAATAATCTTTTTTAAAAAATAAAAAAGTGAAATATAGCATTAGAAAAAGAACTGATCTAAAAAATAAGGGGAGATAATTTAAGAATTATTGGACTACCTGAAAGCAGATTTAAAAAAAGAGTCTAGATATTATCTTTCAAGAAAATATCAAAGGATACTGCCCTCATATTCTAGAACCAGACAGTGAAATAGAAGTTGAAAGAATTCACCAATCACCTCCTGAAAGATATTCCAAAATGAAAACTCCCAGAAATATTATAACCAAATTCCAGAGCTCCCAGTTGAAGGAGAAAACCTTCAACCACAAAGAAACAATTCAAACATCATGGAACCACAGTCAAAATACACAAGATTTAGCAACTTTTACATTAAAGTATTAGAGGGCTTGGTATATGATATTCTGGAGGGAAAAGGAACTAGGAATATAACAAAAAGTTATCTACCTAGTAAAACTAAGTAAAATTTTTCAGAGGTAGGGGAATGGATAATCAATGAAAAAGACTTTCAAGCATCCCTGGTGAAAAGACAAGAATTGAATGGAAAATTTGACTTTCAAATACAAGACTCAAGAGAAGCATAAAAAAGTAAACAGAAAAGAGAAATCATAAGGGATTCAGTAAGGATAAACTATTTACATTCCTACAAGAGCAGATGATACTTGTAATTATTAAAAACTTTCTCATTATTAAGGCAGCTAAAAGGAGTATACATAGATGGAGGATATGGATATGAGTTGAATATACTGGAGTGATTATCTCAAAGACAAAATTAAGGGGTGAGAAGGAGGAATGCACTGGAAGAAAGGGAAAGGGAGAGGTAGAATGGAGTAAATTATTTTGCATGAATCTGGAAAGAGGTTTTACAGAAGAGTAGGTGGCAGGGGAAGCACATGCCCTTTACACTCACCAGAACTGACTTGAAAATGAACATACATACACACTCAATTGGGTATAAAAATTTGTCTTTATCCTACAGTAAAGTAGGAAGGAAAAGGAATAAAAGATGGGGGTGGAGGTGTTGATATAAGGGAGGGTGGATCGGGGAAGTGGTAGTGAGAGGCAAAAATTCTTTTAAGGATGGACAAAGTGAAAGGAGAGGGGGAGAGAGTAGTGTGTAGAAAACCAACATATTTGATTCTTTGGGGTCAGTTTCTATGTAGATGTCCTTGATGATCACAACTTTGGTCCCCTGGCCTTGAAGCCTGCTCTGCAGAGCATCCTTTGTTTTGTGAATGCATTTGATGGGAGTTAACAGACTCTTCCCAAGACTTTTTGGCACCTAGATAACAAAGCCTTATCTTATTCTGAGCTACTTCAAGGATATGACAGACTATTCCAGGATATGACAAACTAAGCTTATTGATAAGAGTACTTGAATCTTTGTCTGCTTGATCTATAAAAACCTTGTTCAAAGAATCATTAAATGGAGTTCATGGTTCTTCCTTGAACTACCCACATGGTTTGGTCATTTCTTATTCACATCTCTGATCATTCTTAAGTGCTGGACACTGAGCAGTCCATGGCAGTAGTATAAACAGTGAAAATAGTATAGAGAGAAATACATAATAATCGACATTGTGAAAAAAAATTCTCTGGTTTTCTCTGATAAAGGCCCCTCATTTCTTTTTTTTTCAGTTAGATGTGATTTTATTACTTTAGTATATAAACTAAAATTTATGCAACCAGAGCAGAGGCTGTGGATGATTCATATTTCCAGTTGAGTGGGAGCACTCTCTTGGTTTTGTAGTACTGAGCCAGCCGGTGAAATCGGCTCTCATTCAGAATCAGATGGAATTTAGTGTCCTTATCCTTTCTGTTTCTCTCAAGATGCTTTTGAACAGCAACAGCTTTCTTGATCAAGTGATAAAGATCTTCAGGAAGATCAGGGGCAAGTTCCCTAGACTTTAGAATTCTCAAAATTTTGTTGCCAGTTACAAAGCATACTTGTGCCATGCTATGGGAATCCCTCAGGATCACACTGATCTGAAAGGGTGTCAGGCCCTTCTTGGCCAGCTCGTAGATCTGCTCTTTCATGTCATCTGAAGTGAGCTTCAGCCACATGGGCACGCTGAGGTGGTACGGCAGAGCTGATTGGGACAGGCCCTTCCTGGGAGCATTCATGCGACCCATGATGGTGATGAGCAGGCAGCAAAGAGAGCAGGCCTCTCATTTCTTGAATATATAGAGAACTGAATCAATTGTTTTTTTAATGAGAGCCATTGCCCAATTGATAAATGGTCAAAGGTTATGACGAGGCAGTTTTCAGAAGAAATGAAAGCTATCTGTATTCATATGAAAACTTGTTCAAAATCACCATTGATTAGAGGAATACCAATTAAAGCAACTCTGAGGTACCACCTCACATTTATCAGAAAGGCTAATAAGACATAAAAGAAAAATGCCAAATGGTGGAGTGGATGTGGAAAATGCATTATTGGTGGAGTTGTGAACTAATTTAGCCGTTATGGATAGCAGTTTGGAAGTAAAGAGTGATAAAACTATGTGTACCTTTTGACCTGGCAGTGCCACTACTAGATCTGTAGCCCAAAAAGATAAACAATAAAAAGAAAAATGATCTATATGTACAAAAATATTTATAGCAACTAACTTTTTAAGGAGGCAAAGAATTAGAAATTGAGGTGATGCCCTTCAACTGAGGAATGGCTGAATGAGTTGTGGTATACAATATTGTGTTGTAAGAAATTATGAGTGAGATGCTCTCAGAAAAATCTAGAAAGATTTACATGAACTGCAATAAGTTGAAATGAGCAGAACCAGGAGCACATGGTCTACGGTAATGGCTATACTGTACAATGATCAATTGTGACTGACAACTATTCTCAGTAATACAATAAGCCAAGACAATTCTGAAGGATTTATGATGAAAAATGCTATCCATTTCCAGAGAAAGAAATGATGGAGTCTGAATAGAGATCAAAGCATATTCTTTAAATTTTTCTTTATTTTTCTTTTTTTATTCTGTTTATCATTTTCACATTATTAAAATGAAAATATGTTTTGCCTAACTGTACGTGTATAAATTATATCAAATTTCTTGCCTTCTCGGTAAGGAGGGAGGCCAAAGAGAGAAGAAGAGAGTTTGGAACTAAAAATTTAAAAAAAAATGTTAAAAATTGTTTTTACATGTAATTGGGGGAAATAAAATACCAAAAAATAAGGTCAATAACTTTATGTTGGTCTGATATCTTGTTAAAATTAATAACTATACTATTCTGGGCTTGGACTACTTGGTCCAACAAATTAATAAAGTTACAAGTAGATTTAGTGATTGATATGATGACAGTTCAGGTCACTGTAGTCTACCATGGATGGCAACAGCCATCTGCCTTACTTGTAGACCACATAGAATCATTGCAAAACAACTGTCTGTCAATCATCACTGATCTCAGTTGAACATGAATTGCTTGAATCACTGAGTGTGGGGAATGCAAGAGTAAATTCTGGCAACTACCCATAAACAGAGAGATTACTGGGGACTTTGGTGGAATTTTATGATTCTGGCTAAGAGTTAGCCAGTTATATCTAAGTTCTGATTGGTGATCAATTACCTAAGCTCATATATGGTGAAAGGCAGCTACCTATTAACTGTTTAGTTTCATGATAACATTAAGAGGTGTTTATCAGTTGTTTACTAGATTTGGACAGTAGAAAAATCTTTAGGAGGTATATATTTATCAGTTGTTTACCAGATGTAGGGAATATGAACCTCATGACCAGACCAAACTATACCATTCAAGTGCTTACCTTATTACAGAAAAAACAGTTTACATAGCAATTACTTAGTCACAAATGAGATAAGATTTGTAAAACACATAGCACAGTGACTTGTGTTTTCACTTTGGAATCCCTTTCAGGAGGTGATTGGTGAATTCTTTTGATGACTATTTTACCCTCTGGTTCTAGGACTTAAGGGCAGTTTTCCTTGATGATTTCTCCAAAGATGCTTTCCAGGCTCTTTTTTATCATAGCTTTTCAGTGATCCAATAATTCATAAATTATCTCCCCTGGATCTATTTTCTAGGTCACTTTAAAAAAAAATTAAATTAATTTATTTTCAGTTTTCAACATTTACTTCCATAAGGTACTGAGTTTTAAATTTTTTCCCCTTCTTCCCCACCTCCCTCTCCAAGATGGCATGCCATCTGACATAGGCTCTACATATACATTGACTTTAAACATGTTTTTGTATTAGTCATGTTGTAAGGAGGAATTAGAATCAATGAGAGGAACTACAACAAAAAAGAAATAAAACAGAACAATAAATGTATGCTTCCATCTGCATTCAGACTCCAAAGTTCTTTCTCTGGATGAACAGAATTTTCCATCATGAATCTATTGGAATGTTTTTTAGATCCTTGGATTGCTGAGAAGAGCTGAGTCTATCAAAGTTCGTCATGCCACAATATTGCTGTTACTGCATATAATGTTTTACTGGTTCTGTAAACTTCACTCAACATCAGTTCATGTAAGTCTTTCCAAATTTTTCAGAAGTCTGCCTGCTCATCATTTCTTATAGTGCAATAGTATTCCATTATATTCATATACCACAACTTGTTCAGCCATTCCCCAATAGATGGACATCCCCTCAATTTTCAGTTCTTAACCACCACAAAAAGAATTGCTATAAGTACTTTTGTACTTGTGGGTCCTTTTCCCATTTGTATGATTTCTTTGGAATACAATCCTAGAAGCAGTATTGCTGGGTCAAAGGGTATGCAGAGTTTTATAAGCTTTTGGGCATAGTTCCAAATTGCTCTCCAAAATGGTTAAATCAATTCACAACTCCACCGATGATGTATTAGTGTTCAATTTTCCTATATCTTCTCCAACATTTATCATTTTCCTATTTTGTCACGTTAGCAAATCTTATAGGTGGGAGGCGGTACCTCAGGATTGTTTTGATTTGCATTTCTCTAATCAATAGTGATTTAGAGTATTTTTTCATATTTCTATAGATAACTTCAAATTCTTCATCTGAAAACTGCCTGTTCATATCCTTTCACCATTTATCAATTGGGGAATGTCTTGTATGGTAAATTTGACTCATTTCTCTCTATATTTTAGAAATGAGGCTTTTATCTGAGACACTGTCTGTAAAAATTGTTTGCCAGTCTTCTGCTTCCCTTCTCCTCTTGCTTGCATTGGCTTTGTTTGTGCAAAACCTTTTCAGTTTAATGTAATCAAAATCATCCATTTTGCACCTTGTAATGTTCTTTATCTCTTGTTTGTTCATAAATTCTTCTCTTCTCCATAAATCTGATAGATAAACCATTCCTTGCTCTCCTTGTTTGATTATAGTATCAGCCTTTATACCTAAATTGTGTGCCCATTTTGACTTTATCCTAGTGTATAGTGTAAGATATATTGGTCTGTGGGCTCAGATTCTTAAAATGTGACCCATTTGTATTGGTGTCACAAATAGTGCAGACTCACTAGGAGTCTGGCCCACTTCTTTTGGTGTAGCAATAAACTTGCTACTTAGACTGAAAGAGCACTTGAGTGGTCAAATTCTTTTGAGACAAACTGTACCCTTTGATTTTGGGGTTCCTAGCACCCTGAACTGCATCATATATGGTGGTCTTATTATAGGGCACTGTCTGATTTCCTCAAGAACTTCTCAAACCAAGAGCAGAATGTATGTAAGGCTCATCTCTTTCAATCTCTTTCATGTTCTGCAGTTGAGGTTACTCTCCAATCCCTTAGGAAGACTTGGAGGTGCTTTTCAGGCCTGACACTCTCAGGTTCCATTTGGGTCAGATGGTTATGAGGCTATATCTGACCTGATCTTCAGCAGCATAGAGGATAGATGCCCTGTCTGGTAGCATATGACCAATTCTCTCAATTCTCTAGGACACAAGGGAATTGGGAAACTGCAATTTTTGGTTCTCTGAGTTTTACTCTGTACTCTGGATCCTCCTTCATGGAGGGACTCCCCATCCTCATGTCCATGCCTTCAGTAGTCCCTTTATCTCTCAGCCTCTTGGTCAGAGGATCCTTGCAGCCAGATTCAGTGGAACTTCCTCGAGATTTGCTCCTAGATTAGAACTGGAAAAAAGCTCATATCCAAGACATTGAAATGGAAATCTTTGTGCCTGGCTTCAGTATGATCTAGAGGACCAAGAAAATTCTTGTGTCTGGTCTCAATGCTATCTAGAGATCCAAGAACAATTGTATAAGTTCAAAAAAATCTTAAGAATCTTCTTCCTTTTGTGTCATCTCTAAATAGTTTAAGTCTACATTGAAAGCTTAGAACAGTTAAAAACGTCTTAGCAGATTCTGGAGGTTTTGAGATTTATGATTAAGGAGTTTTGAAACACTTCCTTATAATCCTGATCACTCCCTTCCTCCACTCCTTTCCCCAGAGTCTAAGTATGTTTTATCCCATCATACTTGATATAAATCTTGTCCTTGGTTTAGCAAAGAGCTGTAATAGCAAAGTTCTATAATCAGAGTAAATGGTCAGTAAAAGATATAAGCACAATGCAAGTGTGTGAGATGTTGGTGATTTGACTTGAACATGTAGTCATTCAGTATCCCAAGAGGGTATCTCAGTTAGGGGATTGAAAACAGCCCCTGGTTTTTCTGTTAACCCCCCTCATCTCAGATCAGACTAGTAGAAGAGAGTTTCTTTCTTCCTCCTCTACTTCCAATTCACCCTCCCCCACCTGGCAGAAAAGGAGGGCAAAGGGGCAACACCTACAGTGGGGTCCCACTAGTGATGCCCCTGGATCATGGG
The DNA here is from genome assembly GCA_028627135.1 of Pseudochirops cupreus. Lineage (NCBI taxonomy): Eukaryota > Metazoa > Chordata > Mammalia > Diprotodontia > Pseudocheiridae > Pseudochirops > Pseudochirops cupreus. The sequence continues at coordinate 326,676,593 of CM053581.1, forward strand.
ACAATCTGTAGCCCACCCAGAAAACCTGAAAGTGTCAGCCAAGTTTAGCACATCCTGCTCATCACCCCCAGAAGTTTTGAGAAAGTGTCTTTACTTGGTAAGCCAACTCATCCTTCTTCTTTTTTTTATTTTTGCCTTTTTTGGAGGGAGGAAGGCAGGGCAGTTGGGGTTAAGTGACTTGCCCAAGGTCACACAGCTAGTAAGTGTTAAGTGTCTGAGACTGGATTTGAACATAATCTACTCACTGCGCCACCTAGCTGCCCCCGGGGCTCATAGTTCTATCAACAATTTTATATGATCTGGAAATGCAACTGATGTCATTTGAAGTTTATTGTTTGTATTATAGCTAAAAGAATTTGGCTATCACTTGTGAAAATTAAAATATTTTTGGTTATTGTTTTAATGCTAGAACCTAAAACTAGTCATTGATTACTGCCTGTGTGAAAAGGAGGGGATGAAGTACAAGTCTAATCCAGATTGATTCTGCCCATTCAGAGCAGTCTTCTGGGCTAGTCAAAAGGCATAGCCTACCACAGCTCTAAGGTAGATAGAGTGAATAGGAAAACCCTTCTCTATGGTCTCTAGGTAAATCCCCCTTTATTCTGTAAACTTGACAAAAAGCTTGTCTGGACTATTGAGTTGCTAAACAATGAAATTGGCTTGCTGAGAACATATAAGTATGTAGAAATGATCTCTAACAATTGGCTTATACACAGGGAAAATTTTAAATTTGAGTTATAAATCCTGATAAATTTTCCCCTAAGCTTTGACAAGTGAAACTTGCTGTTTGGGGTAAAAGCTCATGGAACTATAATTGATTTTATTTTGAATTCTCTGATGGATCATAATAATCCATCTATAATCAATACCATCTGAAAGACACACCACAAGCTACTCAGAGAATGTCACACAGGTGGAAGTCTGCACCTGGAAAAGCTGAGAGGACAATTTTAGCCTCAGTCTAAGATGGGATCCTCCTGGCTCAGTTTCCCCATTTGTAAAGGAATGTTATCTACCTGGCTATTCCTGAGTCTGGCTATGAGGTGGAATTGATACTGCATGGTTGGAAAACTGTGATTTATTTGAATTTTAAGAATGTTTTATCCTGTCATACTTGGTATAAATTTTGTTTCTGAGATGGAGCCAAGATGGTGGCATAGAAGGAGGAAAAGTGCATGACCTCCCCACCATAACCACCTCAAAAACCTATAAAATGTGACTCTAAACAAATTTTAGAGCTATAGAACCCACAAAATGACAGAGAGAAACAAATCTCCCACTGAAGGCAGCCTGGAAGGCCAACAGGAAAGGCTCATCACAGCATGCTGGAAAGACAAGCCCAGGCCCACTTGAGTCTGTGGTTTTAGCCCCAGGGTGGCCACAAGCAGCAGCTGTAGTGGACTTTGAGAGAATGGATCACCAGCAGCAATGGCAGTTTCCAGAATTATCAACCCATAAATGCCAAAGAAAAAGTGAGAGGTCAGTGTAGAATTCTGTTGGAACTGGGGGGGGGGGGGGATGGAGGAGAGGGTCTGGCTCTTGCCCCCAGAGCTAGAAGTGATGGAGGTACAGTGGTTCTGCAGCCACCTCCACATGGCTGCTTCAGAGCTCCTTGCCTCCAGATTGTAGGGGGACCAAGTGACCATTCAGAGGGTAATTGCTTTTGCTTTAACCTGCCTGGATCTGGACTGCAGTCTTGGGTGGTGGTTCTGAGGTGTGTGACAAGAGAGCCAGAGTTTGTGGGAGCTGCAGGGAGGGCACCCTCCTAATAGCTCCAGCAGCTGTGAAAACCCCAGTGATTTGGGACAAAGCTCTCCCCTTGGGAAGCAGAATTCTACTGTGGCAAAAAGATCAAAAGTCAAGTAATTGAGTGGCAACATGAGCAAGCAAAGGAAGCAAAGCAAGCACAGCAATCCAATTTTAGATTCCTTTTTTGGGGATACAAAGGATCAAAGCATGGAATGGGAGGAAGACAATGAAGTCAGAACTCCTGCACCAAAAGCTTCCAAGAAAAATATGAATTAGTTATAAGCCATGGAGGAGCTCAAGAAGGATTTTGAAAATCAAGTAAGAGAAGTGGAGGAAAAATTGGGAAGAGAAATGAGAATGATGCAAGAAAATCATGAAAAGAGAGTCAGCAATCTGACTGAAGAAAATCACACCTTAAAAATAGATTAACTCAAATGGCCAAAGAGGCCCAAAAAGCCAATGAGGAGAAGAATGCCTTAAAAAGTCGAATTTGCCAGATGGAAAAACAATCTCAAAAGCTCACTGAAGAGAATCATTCCTTCAGGATTAGAGTGGAGCAAATGGAAGCTAAAGACTTTATGAGAAACAAGATACTCTAAAACAGATCCAAACAAATGAAAAAATAGAAGTCAGTGTGAAATATCTGTTGGAAAAACCCCTGAACTGGAAAATAGATGGAGGAGAGATAATTTAAAATTTATTGGTGAAAGCCATGATCAAAAGAGCCTAGACATCATCTTTCAAGAAATTATCAAGCAAACTTTCCCTGATATTCTAGAACGAGAAGGAAAAATACAAATTGAAAGAATTTACCAATTGCCTCTTGAAAAGGGTCCCAAAAAGAAAACTCCATGTGGAGGTTGTTGCACAGGCCACGGTGCCTCTGCTGCTTCTTGCTCTGGGGGCAGAGGCCAGACTGCACTCCATCCCTCCCAGTTCCAACAGTTATTCACTGACCTTTTACTTTTGTCTTTGGCATCTATGGGTTGATAAGTCTGGAAACCACCACAGCTGCTGGTGGTCTGCTCTTCTGAGGTCTGCTCCGGCCACTGCTGGTTGGGGCCACCCTGGTGCTAAAACCTTGGGCTTATGTGGTGCTGGGCTCAGCTCCCAGTAAGCTGTGATGGACCCTCCCTGTCAGCCTGATGGGCTACCTTCAGTAGGAGATTTGTTTCTCTCTGTCCCTTTGTGAGTTCCATAGCACCAAAATTTGTTTAGAGTCATATTTTATAGGTATTTGAGGCGGTTATGGGGAAAGCTCATGGATTTTTCCTGCTTCTGTGCTGTCATCTTGGCTCTGTCCCCCTCCCTTGGGATTCTTGATCTTTTGTTCCTCTACATGAGTTTCATTATTTTTTCAAGCTCTATGGTTTGATTGGTATACCACTAAATAAATATATTTAACACTGTAATTTTCACTATGTTTGGTTGCCATACTCCTAAGCAATTACTATTTACCTGATTATTTAGATCTTTCTTTGTGTATGAGGGTTTTTAAAAATTGTATTCATAAGACTTCTGTGTGTGTCTTGGTACTTAGATTCCCAAGTATTTTATATTTTCTGTAGATATTTTAGCTATAATTACTATTTCTATCTCTTGCTATTGTATTTTGTTGGAACTATACAAAAATATTGATGATTTACATAGATTTATTTCATATCCTACAATTTTGCTGAGTTAATGGTTTCAATTAATTTTTTTACTTGACTCTCTAGGGGTCTCTAAGTAAGCCATCATATCATCTGAAAAAGTAATCATTGTATTTCTTCTTTGCCTGTACTGATTCTCTCCATTTCTTTTTCTTTTCTTATTTCAGTAGCTAGAATTTCTAACACTACATGGAATAATAATGGTGGCAAAAGGTGACTTAACCCAAAATTTCATTCAGAAGGCCTCTAGTTTATTGTCATTTGAGTTAGTCAGTATTTTGTTTAAGATAGGTATAACAAAGGAAATCTCCATTTATTCCTATTATTTTTAGCATTTTTACCAGGAATGGATGTAGTAACTTTTTTCTTATTTAATATTTCCCCAGTTATGTGTAAAAGCAATTTTAACATTCTTTTCTTCAAATTTTGAGTTTTATATTTCTCTTCTTCCCTCTATCTCTTGCCCCCTTGAGAAGGGAAGCAATTTGATATAGATTATACATGTACAGTGATGCAAAACATATTTCCATATTAGTCATGTTGTGAGAGATAACACAGACAAAAAAAATCCCCAAATAAACTCACAAATATATTTTTTAAAAGTATGCTTCAGTCTGCATTCAGACTCCACTTGTTCTTTATCTGGAGGTGGATAGCATTTTTCATTATAAGTCCTTCAGAATCATTTTGGATAATTGTATTCTTCAGAATAGCTAAGTCATTCACAGTTGATCATCATACAATATTGCTATTACTGTGTACATTGTTCTTCTGGTACTTTTGACTTTACATCAGTTCATGTAAGTCTTTCCTGGTTTTTCTGAGAGGATGCTGTTCATCATTTTCACAGTGCAATTGTATTCTGTTACAATCATATACTACAACTTATACAGCCATTCCCCACTTGATGAGCATTCCCTTAATTTCTACTTCTTTGGAACCACTAAAATAGCTGTGTAATGCCAAGCACTAGCAGCTTGCTACTGTGAACAGCTTTTAAGGTTCTGATTACACAGCATAGTGAATACTCCATTTATTCCATTACAAATCAAGGCAAACTTTCTCAGAAAATCAAGGTACAGTATAATATTCACAACATTACATCTTATCACAGAAAATCATAATATACTGTTCACAACGGCTTAACACTAGAATGGCCACCTAGTTTTCACTACAGTGGCCACAGTATTTAGAACAAAGAACCAAAGAATAATCATCTGGTTTCCCTAAGGGGGAAACCCTCCTTACTTAATCATTCAATCATTCCACACTATAATAATCAATCTTCCACTCATGGGGCAATCATAGGTTAACTTAATCAATCACTTATCTAGCAATCAGTCACTAAGTATCATTAATCACTAAATACAATCATTAGAAAATTACACACACCCTCCACCCCTTGGTGTCTAGTAAACTTCAATTTCATCAGGCATTCTATATCCAAGGAGAGGCCTTTTCTTCATCTTGACTCAGGGTAGTCTCTCAGATTCTCTGGATCCCCTTCCATGGTCCCAGCTCCTACCTGAATGCACCAAACAATCATCTGGATTCAGAAGCAGACAGATCCCAGGTTCTTGTCCAGCCTCCAGGCAATTCCTGGTACACACTGAAGTTCACAGGGTCCAGCATGTCTCAAAACCTTCATCACTTCTGTTGCTGGGAACTCAAGGATCAACTAAACCACAAACAAAAAAATTTTTATCCTGGTCATGCTTCTTCAATCCTCCAGCAGTTCGGCTGGCCCTAGGACCCAGAAGAAACCTCGGCCTTCCAGGTGGCCTCCTTGGCAGCAACTTCAGCCTTCACCAGATTCTGGTCTTATAGAAAACTCCAACTCAGTTCTCAGTCCAGCAGCCCAGCTTCCACATCCTGTGAAAGTTCTGCTCCCTCCACCAGGAGCCAGCAGGAGGAAAATTCTTAATTCTGACTCTCTGTCTCTGGAACTCTTCTTATATATCTATATCTATATCTATATCTATATATATATATTTATATCTATCTATCTATCTATCTATCTATCTATCTATCTATCTATCTATCTATGTATACACACATACACATTGGCTTCCTGTCTTAGCTAACCCCTTCCTGTTATGTCTGCAACAGGAGACAGAGTTCACACCTTCTGTTTCTTTCACAGAAGTACTTAGCCCTAAGGGCTAAGTACCTGTTAAATTAAATACCATTACAAGCTGCTATATTTTTGTACATATAGGTCTTTTTCATTTTTTTAATCTTTTGGGCTAGTAGTGGTATTGCTGGGTCAAAGGGTATGCATAGTTTTGTAGCCCTTTAGGCATAGTTCCAAATTACTCATTTGCACTAGTATCAATTTTCCCACATCCCCTCCAACATTTGTTTTCCTTTTCTGTCATATTAGCCTACCTTATAGGTGTGAGGTGGTACCTCAAGATTTATTTTAGTTGACATTTCACTAATCAATATTGATTTTTCCATATTACTATAGATAGCATTCATTACTTTGTATGAAAACTGCATGTTCATATCCTTTGACCATTTACCAAATAGGGAATACTTTTATTTTTGTGTGTGTGCATGTAAATATGTATATGTGCTTGTGTTTGTATATACATGAAATGAGGTCTTTATCAGCAACACTTGTAAAATTTTTTCACAATTATGCTTATTATATATTTGACTTGATCCTACCCCCCCACCCCCATTTATTCTTCTCTCTCTTCTTTCACCCTGCATGCCATCCTCAAAGGTGTTTCTGACTACTACCTTCCCCAATCCACCCATCCTTCAATCAACAGCTACATCCTTTCTGATTCCCTTCCCCTTCTACTTTCCTATAGAGTAATATAGATTTTTATACCCACCTGAGAGTGTATATTGCTTCCTCTTTGAGCAAATTCCAATGTCTGCCTCTGCCATCTTCTCCTTCACTGTAAAAGATCTTTTGCCACACTGAGATAATTTGCCCCATTTTATGCTTACCTTTACCTTTCTTCCAGTGTATTCCTCTTTTTCACCCCTTTATTTTTTAGATATCTTCCCATCATATTCAATCATACCTATGTCCACTGTCTGTGTATACTCCTTCTAATTCCCCAAATAAGTAGAAATTCTTAGGAGTTACAAGTATCATCTACCCACATAGGAATGTAAACACTATAACCTTATTTAATGCTTTATAATTTCTCTTTCCTGTTTACTTTTTTATTCTTGTCTTGAATCTTTTATTTGAAAATCATATTTTCTATTCAGTAATGGTGTTTTCATCAAGAATGAATTAAAGTCCTCTATTTAATTGAATATCCATTCCTCCTCCACCCAAGGGATTATATTCAGTTTTGTTGGGTCGGTAATTCCTTTTTTTTCTTTTTGCTTAGTATTTTATTTTTTGCCAATTACACAGAAAAAACAATTTTTAACACTGGGTTTTAAAATTTTGAGATCCAAATTCTCTCCTTTCCTCCCTCCCCACCACCATCTTTGAGAAGGCAAAAAATTTGATATAGGCTATACATGTATAGTGATGCAAAACATATTTTGATATTAGTCTTATGAAAGAAAACACATAAAATCCTCAAGAAAAATGAAGAAAGAAAAACAAACATACTTCAATTTATATTCAGACATCATCAGCTCTGTCTTTGGGGATAGATAGTAATTTTCATCCATAAGTCCTTCAGAATTTTCTTGGATCTCTGTGTTGGTGAGAATAGCTAAGTCATTCACAGCTGATCATCCTATAATAATGCTGTTATTTTGTACATAATGCATTTCACTTTGCACCAGCTGATATGTCTTCCTATTTTTTTTTCTGAGAGCATCCTGTTCATCATTTCTTATAGTACAATAGTATTCCATCACAATTACAGCACAATTTGTTCAGCCATTCACAACTGATGGGCATCCCCTCAATCTCCTATTTTTTGCCACCAAGAGCTGCTATAAATATTTTTGTACATATAGCTGCTTTCCTTTTTGGGTTTTTTAAAATATCTTTTTGGATACAGACCTAGTAATGGTATTGCTAGGTTTTGCTAGGGTATACATGATTTTATAGCACTTTGGCTATCCAGAATGGTTGAATCACTCCATTAATTCACTGGTAATGTGTTAGTGTCCCAATTTTCCTACATCTTCTCCAGCATTTTTTGTTTTCTTTTTTCTTTCTTGTCATATCAGTCAATTTAATAGGTGTAAGGTGATACCTCAGAGATGTTTTAATTTACATTAATCAAAAGTGATTTAGAGCATTTTTTCATATGGCTATAGATAACTTTGACTACTTCATCTGAAAACTGTTCATATTATTGATCATTTATCAATTGGGGAATAGCTCTTATTTTCATATATTTGGGGCAGTTCTCTATAGATTGGAAAAATGAGGCTTTTATCAGAGAAAACTGACTCAAATTTTTTTTCACAGTTATGACTGCTAATATAGTCTCTCCATTCTAATCCCCCTTTATTCAATTCTCTCTCTCCTGTCACCCTATTCTTCATCAAAAGTGCTTTGTTTCTGACTATTGCCTCCCTGTAAAGCCAAGTATGAGCAGCTTTCCAGAGGACTGCTGCTGTGAATAGCTTTAAGGTTCTGATTACATAGTATATGAACTCTCTATTTATTCAGCAGTAAATTAAAGCAAAACATTCACAGAAACCAAAGTACAGCATTCACAATGCTATAAGTTAACAACTTATCACTAAAGTGGCCACATAGTTTTCACCAAAGGGGTCACATAATTTTAAACAAAAGATATCATTTGGGGGGATCTAGGTGGTGCAGTGAATACAGCACCAGCTCTGGAGTCAGGAGGACCTGAGTTCAAATCCAGCCTTAGACACTTAACACAAAAACTAGCCATGTGACCTTGGGCAAGTATTTAACCCCAGTTTCCCTCTGAAAAGCAAAAAAATATATATCATTCAGTAAATCCTTAATTTAGTCATCCTTAAGGAATAAGCCTCCTTCAGGGACACAAAGGGTCAAAGTTCTCCACCCCTAGGTCACAGTAAATCATGAACTTATCAATCAGCATTAAGTACCCAAGAAGAGTTCTTTCATCTTGAATAGAGGCTGGCTCTCAGATTCCATGGCTCCTCTTCCATGGTCCCAGCTCCTGCCTGAATCTACCCAACTGTCATCTGGATTCAAAGATAGGCAGCTCTCAGTTCCTCATCCAGGTTCTCATCCAGTTCCCATTCCATGGTGAAGCTCACAGTGTCCAGTCCACCTCAAGTCCTTCACAGTTTCTGTTTCTGGGAAGACAAAGCTTAACAGAGCCAAAACAACATTCATGCACATTGTCAGCATCATTATCAATTCACTATCTGCCTGTGAAATCAACCCACTAACAAGGTCTGACAACTCAACACAAACTGTCAGTATAGTCCTATGAATTCCAAATCCTTCTTCCAGGACTTCTTTCTGGGTTTCTAGTAGGGTTCCAGGGCTTCTGTACAAAGTATCACAAACAAAAATTAACACAAACAGAAGAGACAAACAGAGAGCCTGGCCACCACAAAACTCCCCTTCTCAATCCTGCCACCACAAGTGCTCTCTTCTCAGTTCTGCTCGCTCCCAACTTGGGCTTCTTTTTATATGTGGTCATTATCCCCTCCCTGTTCTGCCCCTTCCTGCTGCATCAGCAACAGGAGCTCACAAGTTCTGGGTTCACAAATTGTGGGGTTCACAAGCTTTGTTTTTTTTTGTTTGTTTTTTAGTGATCAATGGACAAGTGTATTCATCTCCACAAGGAAGAATACATTGACAGCACGAAGGGACTGGCAGGAGGAGTTCCTGGCAGGTTTGAGACCAGCTACAGAGTTTGAGAATGCATTTCTCCCCAGTTAGCTGTCATACAGGGAGGGAAAAGAAACTTGGTCTTGCTGCCTAGAAAACAGCTAATTAGTTACAAAGCAGGCCCTCAAAAGAGTAAGGAGACAAATGAGGCGAGTTCATCTATTTTCTTCAATCATCTTAGAGCTGTTTCCATAGTGCTAACTATGAGAAGATTGGCCCAATAGAGCCTGAGGAAGGACATGGGTAGGAAATATAAAGGGTAGCCCTCAAAGTCTTCCTCCTTAGGATGCCATGCCAAGAAGAATGCCTCCAAAAAAACCTCCAGTCACAAGAACATTCTTCTTCACAAAAGAGATGACCTCCTTGGCTTTGCCCTTCACCTCTGTGGGAAGCTGGTTGTTCCTTTCGATTTTCAGCAGTTCCTTAGCTTTCTTCATGTCTTTCTCAAATTGCTTCCAGTCTCCCTTGATAGAACCAGTGTGGTTTGCGATCTGTAATAGGAAAAATCCACCACCCACTGCTGTTGCTGCCAATTTTCCCACTTTCTGGAATATGAAACCTGTCCACCAGCCGGTGACCGCGCCTATCAGGAGCTGGGTGGCCACTCTGTACTTCTCAGCAGAGGGTCCCGAGTCCTGTCCTAACAGCTTCCGCCACCATGGCTGCTTCTTAGGAAATTCAGCAAGGTCAAGGCTGTCAAAATTCCCATCAAATTTTGCTTGGTTCCAGGCAGCCATGTCATCGAGCTCATCTCCCGAGCAAGAGCGTTGGGGTTCTGAGCGGTAGGAGGTGGAGCGCTGAGAGCCCAACGCTTGGTTGCCGGCACGTGGTACAGATGTTTCCATTCCCACTGCCAGCTGAAAGAGAGGCCGTGGTGGGGGCAGGGCCCAGAACACCGGCCAGATCCAGCCTACGGCCTGAGCGGTGCTCTGCCTGTCTGTCGTCCTAGTGACCTCTGAGTGAGGTGGCAAAGCCGTGGGTCTAGGAAGACGCCCGCCGGCCCTCTGTACCCAGCTTCCACAGCCTGCAGCCCCTGTGAATGAAGTAGCTGGGGCACGGGCCTGGGAAGCCGGCCTTCCCCCCCCCCACACTGTGGTCCCCCAAGGCCTCCCACTTATTCCCCCCCAGGCGGCTCCTAATCTGCCTTCCGATCCCACCCACAGGCAGCCCTTTGTCCACAGCCTCTGCAGGAGTGAGGCTGCAGGGGACCATGGGCCTAGGAAGAGCCCCCACATCAAGGCAGCCCTTCTGAATCCCTCCCAAGCCCCCCACAGTGAACAGCTTCTGTGACACCAGGGCCCCCTGTCCCCCTCTTTGCCCCACCCCAGCCACCTGAGCCCTCCCCCAAGGACCGTCCCCCTACTCCAGCTTCTGATTCCCCCATATGCAGCCTCTCTGTCCCGCCAAACCAAGGCAGTCTTTCTGAATCCCCAAACTCATCACAAGGTCTGTTTCTAACAAAGACTTGATGTAATCATGGACAAGGTTTAAAAGAAACTTGAACTCAAACAAGGTGCTAAATACTTAAGTAGCTGAATCAAGGCACTAAGTACTTCTTTGCTTGCCATTATACTCCCCCAATCTACCATCCCTTATATTACACTTCCCCCCTTCTCTTATTCTCTTCCCCTCCTAATTTCTATAGAAATCTTGAGAAATTTTGATTTCTATACTCAAATGAATGTGTATGTTATTTCCTCTCTGAGCCAATTCTGATGAGAGCAAGGTTCACTCACTCCCTTCCCCTACTTCTCCCATCTTCCCCCATTTAAAACTTTTTCTTACACCTTTTATGTGAGATAATTTCAACCCATTCTACCCCTCTCTTTCACTTTCTCCCAGTGCATTCCTGTCTCTCCTTAATTTCATTTTTTTAGATATCATCCCTTCATACACAGAACACCTCTGTGCCTTCTGTCTATATGTTTTATTTCTAACTGCCCTAATAATGAGAAAATGAGCTACAAGTCCCATTTAGGAATGTAAATACTTTAATCTTATTAATTCCCTTATGAATTCCCTTTCCTCTTCACCTTTTTAATGCTTTTCTTGAGTCTTGCATTTGAAAGTCAATTTTTCTATTCAACTCTGATCTTTTCATCAATAATGCTTGAATGTCCTGTTTTGTTAAACATCCACTGTTTCCCTTGAAGAATTAACACTCCGTTTTGCTGGGTAGGTGATTCTTGCCTATACTCCTAGCTCCTTTGTCCTCTGAAATACCATGTACCAAGCCATTCAGTGCTCTAATGTAGATGTTGCTGAATCTTGTGTTATTCTGACCATAGTCTCAAAATGATTGAATTGTTTCTTTCTGGCTTCCTTAAAGTAGTCTCTTCTTGACCTGGCAGTTCTGGAAGTTGACTAAAATATTGATGGGAGTTTAAATTTTGGGATCTCTTTCAATAGACAATCAGTGGATTATTTCAATTTTGATGTTACCCTCTGGTTCTAAAATATTAAAGAAATTTTCCTTAATAATTTCTTGAAAGATGATATCTAGGTTCTTTTTCTGGTCATGGCTTTCAGGTAGTCCAATAATTATTAAATTAACTCTCCTGAGTCTATTTTCAAGGTTATTTATTTTTTTTCTATAAAATATTTCACATTTTCTGCTATTTTTTCATTGTTTTGATTTTGTTTTATTGTTTCTTGTTTTCTCATAAAATAATTTGCTTCTATTGGCTCCATTCTAATTTTAAGGAATTATTTTCTTCATTGAACTTTTTTACCTCCTTTTCCATTTGGCCATTTCAACTTTTTAAAGAATTTTCTTTTCTTCAGTGAATTTTTACGTCTCTTTCTCCATTTTGCCAATTATGCTTTTCAAGGTATTCTTCTCATTGGCTTTTTGTGCCTCTTTAACCATTTGACCTAGTCTTTTTTTTTAAAGATTTTCTTCAGTACTTTTTGTGCCTCCTTTTGTGTTATTGTCTCATTTTCATGATTTTCTTGCATCATTTATGTTTCTCTTTCATATTTTTTTCTGCCTCTCTTATTTGATTTTCAAAATCCTTTTTGAGCTCTTCTGGAGTCTGAGATAAATTTACATTTTTCTTTCAGGTTTTTGATGTAGGAACTTTGACTTTGTTGTCTTTTTCTGAGTGTTTTGATCTTCCTTGTCATCATAGTAACTTTCTATAGTCAGAATTTTTTTTTCTGCTGTTTGCTCATTTTTCTAATCTATTTCTTGACTTTTAATTCTTTGCTAAGGTGTGACTCTGCTTCTAAGGTGGAAGGCACACTGTCCCAAACATCAAGGGTTTTATGCAGTTGTTTTCAGAGATAGTTCTAGTGACTTGTTAGTTTTCAGTTCTTCCAAGGTGGTATGATATAAGTAGAGTTATGTTTGCTCCTCTTCTGGTCTGTTCTCTCATCTGTGAGTGACCACAAGCACTCTTTTTCTAACCTGGACCTGTGATGACAGTCACTGCTCCACTGTGGCCCACTGACTTTAGTGTGCTAGTGCTCCTCTTTACTGTGGGATTGCCCGGCAGTTCTGTATCTTAGGTCTGAGTATGGGCAAAGCAACAGAGTCCTGCTCCAACTGCCACCAGTGAGACCTCTGTAATCTCCTTCTGATCACTCATTTAATCCCCATATTATCTGTGGGCTGAGAGCTCCAGAAGTAGCTGCTGCTGTAGTGGCTTCTAAGGCCTGATGCTGGTTTGTTGGTGCCTGGTCTGCTCTTGCATAGCCTGCTCTGGACTGTGCTCCACTCTTACCCGGGTGCAACACACCTTTCCTGCTGACCTTCTAAATCATTTTTGCCTGGAAAATTATTTCACCCTACTGTTTTGTGGATTCTGAGACTCAAAGAATTATTTCATGGCATTACTTAAAAGTCTTTGAAGGGAATTTTCAGAAGAGCTCAGATGAAATGCTGCCTTTTCTCCACAATCTTAAATTCACCCCTCCACAGGTAATTCTTGGTCATAATCCTAGCTCCTTTGTCTTCCAGAATATCATATTCCAAGACCTCCAATCCTGTAATATAGAAACTGCTGAATTTTGTGTTATCCTGACTGACTCCATGATATTTTAATTGTTTCTTTCTGACTACATGCAGTATTTTCTCCTTGACCTAGGAGCTCTGGAATTTGGCCATAATAGTAAGAATTTTCATTTTGTGATCTCTTTGAGGTGGTGTTGGTGGATTCTTTAAATTTTTATTCTACTGTCTGGTTGTAGAATATCGGGGCATTTTTCTTCAAAAATATCTTTAAAGATGATGTATAGGCTCTTTGTTGTTTGTTTGTTTGTTTTTTTATCCTAGCTTTCAGGTAGTCCATATTTTTTTTCCAACTTGCAGTCACACTTTATCAGTTCTCTCTCCCTGGAAGTTGATAGCATTTTTCATCATAAGTCCTTTGCAATTGTATTGATCAGAATAGCTAAGTCTTTCTCAGAGATATTTCACATTTTCTTCTATTTTTTTCACTCTTTTGATTTTATTATGTTTCTTGTTGTCTCATGGGGTCATTAGCTTTCTTTTGCCCAATTCTAATTTTTAAGAAATTATTTGGGGATGAGAATGGGAGAAGGAAAGCAACCTAATGCTTACTCCACCATCTTAACTCCTGGAAGTATCTGACCTGCTTTTTTTTTAGGACTAAGATATTTAGTTTCTCATTTATTTCTAGTCTTTGGTTCAAAATCTTTTAAATACAATATTGCATTATAATGAGTAAAAGTTTAATTTAATATTTCTACTTCTCAGCATTTCATTGTAAGTTTTTTATGCCCTAATATATGGTCAATTTTTGTGAAAATGTCATAATATGTTTCCTTTCTTTCCTATTTCCAGCTCACTGTTTCCCAGTGTCGTATCTTATCTAACATTTCTAAAGTTCTTTTCACTTCTTTCTTCCTTCCTTCCCTCCTTCCTTCCTTCCTTCCTTTCTTTCTTTCTTTCCTCTCTCCCTGCCTTCCTTTCTTTTTTTTTTTTATTAGATTCATATAGATCTAAGAGGTTTTCCACTATTGGTTTTACTATGTATTTCCACTATAACTCATTTAACTAGATTCTGCATCATTTGGTGCATATATATGTTTAGTATTAATATTAATTCATTATCGGGGGCGGAGCCAAGATGGCGGCGTAGAAGCAGCAACATATCGCAGCTCTCACATAGCCACCCCAAAATACCCATAAAATAGGACTCTAAACCAATCCTGGAACTCCAAAACGCACAC
>CM053581.1:326691471-326713365 GCA_028627135.1 Pseudochirops cupreus
AAAAAAAGTATTAATATTAATTCATTATCTATGACACTTCACAGCAAAATTTAGCTTTTCTGGTTATCTTTTAATCAGGTCTATTTTTGTTGTTGTGTGGTCAAAGGTAATGATTCCTGTCTGTGCCTTTTTTTCTCCTTCAGATGAAGCATAATAGATTTTGCCCTAGACCCTTATTTTAATTCTGCAGCTTTCTGTTTTAAGTGTGCTTTTAATAAATGATATATTGTTGGATTCTACTCTTTTTCTAATGTATGCTCCTATTCTCTCCCATTTTATTGATGGAGAGAAATACTATCCTCCCCATCCCTCAGGCTCTTAACCTAAGAGTCATCCTGGACTAATTATCTCTCAATCCCCACTTCCCCCTATTATCTCCACCCCCCCCCCCAATCATATCGAGTCTGTTGCCAAGATATGATGACTTCGCCTTTGCTGCATCCTTTTCTCTCCTCTGATATTGCCACTTCTCTCCTGCAGGCTCTCATATCCTCATAGCTGGATTACTTTAACAGCCTGCTGGTGGGTCTTCTGTCTCTACTCCATTCCATCTTCCATTTAAGTACTAAAGTGATTTTCCTTAAGTGCAGATCTGTTCATGTTATCCCCCTTCCTCTAATCCCTATATTCAATAAACTCTAATGGCTTCCTATTGGCTCTAGGAATAAATATAAAATGCTCTCTTGGGCATTCAAAATCCTTCAAAACCTGCCTTCCCTTCTACTTTTCCAGTATTACAACTTACTTCTGTATTTATACTCTTTAATCCAGTGCCACTTGCCCCCTTGGTGTCCCACAAATAAGACAGTCCTTCTCTCGCCTCCATTTCCCTGGCTATGCCCCAAGCTTGGAATGCTCTCTTTCCTCAGATCTACCCACTTGTTTCCTTGGATCACTAAATAAATCTTATCTTTTATTGAATGCCTTTCTACCCCCTCTTAATTCCACTGTCTTACTTCTGTTGATTATTGCTTACTTCGTATTTTTTTTTTTTTTTTGCATTTTGTCTCACCCATTGGATTGTATACTTCTTAATGACAGGACTATCTTTTTACTCTATTTATGACCCCATCACTTAGCACAGTGCCTGGCACATAGTCAATATTTAATAAATGTTTACTGATTTGTTGGTTAGTTCATCCTATTCAAATTTCATTGTTATTGTTAATTTGTGTTCCATCCTATTCAATTATACTTTTTCCCTTTGTTTTTCATCCCCTCTTTAAGAATTTATCTTATTTAAGACTAATTTCTCCTTTTATCTACTCTTATTTCTTTCCCTCTCCTTTCCTTCCTGTTTCCCTGTTGAGTGAAATGTAGGTGTGTGTGCATTCTTCCCTACTTTGACTAGTTCAGATGAGAGTAAGGTTTAAGTGTTGCTCAATCCCCACCCCTGAGATCTTCATCCTTGTTTGTGTGGGCTTTTATTTCCACACCTCAAGTATGTAAGATAATTTCCTCTTCCTTCTTCTCCCTTCTCCTCCCACCCCAAAATATTCTTTTTCCCTCCTCTTGCCCTTTCTTATTTAAGATCATCAAGACATGTCTGAACCATGCCCAGGCCTCCTGTCTAATTAAGTTTCTTCTATGATCCCTGATGATAAAGTTCTAAAGGGATTCATGTATCATCTCTCTATATCAAAATATAGAGTTTTTCCACCTTTATGCTTCTTTTGATAACTCTATTCATATGTCAAAGTTTCTACCTAGTTCTGGTCTTTTCATCAGGAATATTTGGAAGTCCTCTATTTTATTAAGGTCCACCACCTCCAGCACCCACCCCCAATAGTACTATCCTCAATCTTTCTGGGTAAGCTGTTTATCATTGTAAGCCTAGATCTTTTGTCTCCTGGAATGTTGTGTTCAAAACTCTCCACTTCTTTATAACTGTGGTTGCTAAATTTTGTGTGATCTTGCCTGTGGTTATTCAATATTTGAATTTTTCCTTTCTAGCCACTTACAGTATTTTCTCTTTGACCTGAAAGCTTTAGATTTTAGCTGTTATGCTCCAGAGAATTTTCATTTTGTGGTTTCTTTCAGGAGATGGTGTGGATTCTTTATTTTTCTACTTCATATTCTCATTCTAAAAAATCTGGAGAGTTTCCTTTTACAAATTTTTGGTAGTTTAGATGTCTAGGTCCTTTTTGTTTTTTGGTCATAGCTTTCAGGTAGTCCAATGATTTTAAAATTATATTTCTTTGATTTATTTTCCAGGTTACTTGCTTCTATCTTTTGTTTTCTTTAAATTTTCTTCTATTTTTTTCCAGTCCTTTGACTTAGTTTAATGTTTCTATTTATCTCATGTGGTCTACAGTTTCCCTTTGGTCAACTCTAGTTTTGATATTCAGGTAACTTTTTCTTGGTTAAGGTTTTGCCTATCTTGTTCCAAGTGTTATTTCTCCTTCCAAATCTTTATTCCGCAGTTCTGGTTTCTTTCTCATTTTCCCCCTACTACTCTCATTTGTTTTTTTAAAACAATTTTTAGCTTTTTCTTTTAATTCTTGCTTCATCTCTTCTAGTCATTCTGGCTAGACTTGTATATAAGCTGGTTTTTTTTTCCAAGTCTTTACCTGAAGTTTTTTGAAGTCTCTTTTCTCTATTGAATTCACTTGGGTTTCCTTGTCATCATAATAGTCCTTTATGGTGGGATTCTTTTTTTATTTGCTTATTATTCCAACTTACCTGTTCATTTTGATCTTTATGCTAGGTCTGGGAATTGTGCTCTTTTGAAAAAGAATATTTGACCTGAGATTTTGTCCTCTTCTTTCTTGGGGTGGGGGCAAAGGGTCTTAGTTTTGTGTTTATTTAAAATCTCTGGGACACCTCAAGAGGGGCCCTGTAAGTTTCAGTCTAATCCAGGGCAAAATCTTGTCACTCCCTTCCTATCTTGAGTTTAGCAAGTTCTTGACCCAAGTTTGGGTCTGAGTAACATTCCTGTGGACCTGTCCCTGACTGGAAGTTCCAGAAGACTGCTACTGATCTCAGTCATTATCATCCAAGTGGCCAGCTTGGAAGGTTCAGTATGGCAGAACTAAAGTATTCCTACTGTTATAGGATTCCTGCCCTGATTATTTCTTTGTCTACTTTAGATTGGACTGGAGACTGGGGCAGAGGCCCAGCTCTGCTCCTGGGATCAGAGCCACACAGCTGTTGCTCTTCTCTGAGCTTGTTCCTTCCTTCTTATATAGTCTAGGTCCCTTCACCTCTTCCTACATTGGAACACCACTGCTGGGTGCAGATTTTCTCCTCAGCCTATGCTGTGTGGCACAGACCTGGGTAATAAGTGACTAGGCTACCAGTAAGTACCTGTTCATACTCACTACATGAAGTCATGGTGCCCCAGTTTGGGCCTGACATCTCATATTTTTAGTATCTTGGCACTGGAATGATCTGTGTAGGATATTCCTAGACAAAACACACCTTATCCTTTTACTGCTACTTATAGTTTGAGAGAAAGAAACTCCTTTGCCTACTTGAGTCACTTTTCAGATCTCAGGCTTCAGGAAACTGCTTCTCCTAAAAGAATATAACACTGCCTTAGATCCCAGCAAAGGAATAATTTGAGTTGAAAAGTCAGTGGTGAATTGATCCACATAGCTGTTGACTTCAGTGCAAACTGTTCCACAAGGAGACTAAGAATATGAAGGTCTTTAAGTATAGTTTCTATAGGGGAGAAGAGGGGAAGGGAGGGAGAGGGAGAGGGAAAGGAAGAAGTAGAGGAAGAGAGAGAGGGAAAGGGAGAGGGAGAGATTTGGATGATGAATAGGAAACCAGTGTGAATGTAATGAGTGTAAGTGGTAAAACTCACTAATTTAGGCTCTAGGACTTTTTCCTAGGTATTGTCTTATAAGCAAATCCTTTGTTCATTGGTAGTGGACTGTGACTGAGGTTTATGGATCTCCTTTTATGCAATGATTATTCCTGTATTCTATTGTGTATAGTGAATTTTTCATGATTAAGAGTTAAAGGTATCATCTTGGCTAATTTGTTCAAAAGGGAAATACACAGGTACTTACTTACACAGGAGTAATTTATTGCAGCATAGCTACCCACTATCTCTGGGAGCCCTCAGTAAGTCAGCATGAGTGAAAGTTGAGATGAGTGAGCCAGTTCAGAGAGAGAAGAGAGAAGAACTGGGGGATTTGGGTGTCCTCACTCGTAATTCCATTCCCTCTACATATAAAAGAAAAAGACAACATCCTTTGGGATCCCTGTTTTAACTATTTTTTGAGTAGGGAAATAAGAAAGTTCTTCAGCAATGGTTCAGGTTTGTTAAGTATTATCCAGGTTTCCATAACAATGATTCAGTCTCTGTTACATTTAATTCTTTATTACCATATATGAAAGATATGGTTGCATAGTGGAGAGGAAGCATTAGTCTTGAAGTCAGGAAGACTTAGGTTCAAATCCTATTTCTGACACTTGATGGATAAGTGACTCTGGGCCAATAACTTCTCAATACCAGAGGGAATTCTCTAAAGATACTAAAATCAAAGGTCTGGTAAAAAAAAAAAAACAAGCTACAAATATAGATTATAGAATTTGAGATAGAAGTGTTTGTAAGAACAAATCATAAGAACAATCTGCTTTTTGTTACTTGTCTTCAAAATTACAGAAGACAGAATATTTGGATTTAAAATGTTTTCATTTATTTAGTTTTAGTTTTCAATATTAACTTCTATATGATTTGGAGTTTGAAATTTTCTTCCCCTCCTTCCACTCTTGCCTCCCCAAGATGGTGTGCAATCTGATATAGGATATTCATGTATAATTATATTAAATATTTCCACATAAGTCATATTGTAAAGAATAATTAGAACCAAAAGGAAAAGCCACAGGAAAGAAGAAACAAAAAAAAATAGAGAAAATTGCATGCTTCAATTTGCATTCAGATACCACAGTTTTTCTCTGCATATGGATAGGATTTTCCATCACTAGTCTTTTGGAATTGTCTTAGATCCTTGTATTGCTAAGAGATAAGTCTATCAAAGTTGGTCATCATGCAATGTTGCTGTCACTCTGTACCATGTTCTTCTGGTTCTGCTCACTTTATTCAGCATCAGTTTCATGTAAGTCCTTCCAGGTTTTTCTGAAGTCTGCTTGCTCATCACTTCTTATGGAACAATCATATTCCATTACATTGGTATACCACAACTTGTTCAGCCATTCCACAATTGATGGGCATCCTCTCAATTTCCAATTCTTGGCCACCACAAAAAGAGTTCCTATAAATATTTTTCTATATGCGAGTCCTTTTTCCTTTTAATGATTTCTTTGGGATACAGACCTAGAAGTTGTACTGCTAGGTCAAAATCTATGCAGTTTTATAGCCCTTTGGTTTAGCTCCAAATTGCCCTCCAGAATGGTTGGATCATGTCACAACTCCATCAACAATGTATTAGTGTTTCAATTTTCCCAGATCTTCTCCAACAGCCATCATTTTCCTGTTTTGTCATGTTAGCTAATCTGACAGGTATGATGTGGTACTTCCGAGCTGTTTTGATTTGCATTTCTCTAATCGTATGACTAGTGATAGTTTTAAATTCTTTATCTTAAAAAGGTGTGTTCATATCCTTTGACTATCAATTGAGGAATGACTTCTATTCTTATAAATTTGACTCGTTTCTCTATATATTTTAGAAATGATGCCTTTATCAGAGACACTGATTGTAAAAATTGTTTCTCAGTTTTCTGCTTACCTTAGAATCTTGGTTGCATTGGCTTTGTAGGTACAAAACCTTTTTAATTTAATGTATTTAAAATTATCCATTTTGCATTTCATAATGTTCTCTATATCTTCCTTGGTCATAAATTCTTCCATTCTCCATAGATCTTACAGGTAAATTATTCCTTGCTCTCCTACTTTGCTTATAATTTCACCCTTTATGTCTAACTCATGTACCCATTTTGGGTTGCTCTATACCTAGTTTCTGCTATTTTCCAGTTTTATCAACAGTTTTAGATATGACTTTATTTGTGTGAAAAGTGTTTTATAATTGTGTTCATATAGTTCCTGGGTTTGTCTTGGTGAATAGACTACCAAATGTTTTTTGTTGTCTACAGTCACTTTAAATGGAGTTTTTCTTTCTATCTCTTGCTGCTGGGCTTTGCTAGTAATATACAGAATGCCAATGATTTATGCGGGTTTATTTCATATCCAGCAACTTTGTTAAAGTTGCTAATTATTTCAAGTAGTTTTTAGTTGAGTCTTTATGATTCTGTAAATTACATCATCTGCAAAGAGTGATAGCTTTGTTTCTTCATTGCCTATTCTATTACTTCAGTTTCTTTTTCTTCTCATATTGCTAAAGTTAACATTTCTAGTACAATATTAAATAACAGTGGTGATAATGAGCATCCTCATTTCGTCCCTGATCATGTTTTAAATACTCCTAGCTTATCTCCATTACATACAAAGCTTGCTGGTGGTTTTAGATAGATGCTACTTATCATTTTAAGGAAAAACCCATGTATTTCTATGTCTCTAGCATTTTAATAGGAATAGGGATTGTATTTTTGTCAAAAAAATATGATTATGATATGATAATAATATGATTTCTGTTAATTTTGTTATTGATATGGTCAATTATGGTGATTGTTTTCCTAAAATTGAACCAGTCCAGCATTCCTGATACAAATTTCACCTGATACATAGTGTATTATTCACACGATAATTTTTCTGTAATCTCCTTGCTAATATTTTATTTAAAATTTGTGCATCATTATTCATTAGGGAAATGAATCTATAATTTTTTCTCTGTTTTGACTCTTTCCATTTTAGGTATCAGAACCATATTTTATCATAGAAAGGATTTGGTAGGACTCCTTGTTTGCCTATTTTTTTTTTCAAATAGTTAATATAGTCCTGAAATTAATTGTTCTTTAAATGCTTGGTAGAATTCATCTGTGAATCCACCTGACCCTGAAAATTTTTTCTTAGGGAATTCACTGATGACTTCAATTTCTTTTTCTGAAATGGGATTACTTAAGTATTTTATTTCTTCTTCTATTAATCTGAGCAATTTATATTTTTATTAGTATTCATCCATTTCACTTAAATGGTCAGATTTATTGGCATACCATTAAGCAAAATAACTCCTAATTATTGTCTTAATTTTTGGTGGTAAATTTACCCTTTTCATTTTTCTTCTTTCATTTTTAAAAATCAAATTAACAAAAGGTTTATCTATTTTATTCTTTTTTCAAAAACAAATCTCTTAATTTTATTGATCAGTTCAGTACTTTTATTAATTTCAAGTTTTAACTCTCCTTTGATTTTCAGAATTTCTAATTTTGTATTTAATTGGCAATTTTTAATTTGTTTGTTTCCTAGCTTTTTAGTTGCATGCCCAACTCATTAGTCTTGCTGACAGGAGTTTTACTTAGTCAATTTCTAAACTGAGAATGTTCAGAGCTGCACAAAGCAGGCCTAGAGACAGGAATGCCAGTAATCTAGTAGTTTAATTAATCCATTTCAGAATGAGAGATGTTATCTGAGCTGAAGTAAAAGCACAGATTATCTCTACTCATAAAGGGGATTGCCCCCTTGTATATTGTCAATGTGATGAGAGCTGCAAAGTTAATTAGAATTAAGAAAATTGAGGAAACTTCTAAAGGTATAAAAAGAAAAAGTGGGGATTTGTGAGAGATAATTTATAGTGAAGTTTCCCCATTCTGAAAAATCAAATCTAGAATGGCTTCAGTATTCACTAGGCCTAGGGTTAGGTCACCTGACCTTCAAGCAATCTGGGGCTTAGAGCAATGGAGACCCTCCCCCTGAGCCAACTCAACAGAAAATATGCCAAATAAGGTTAAGGCTGCTTTCATTGGAACCCACAAGTTTCTGGGTCCTTTGTCACAGAGAAATTCCTGCACTTAGGTTGTGGGACAGCACCCCTACCAATAAGAGTGAAGGCCAGTTGAGGGGGTTGGATTTTTGCATTAGAAGATTATATAATCATCTGCTGCCTTCTACCTCTCACTCTCTCCCTGCAGATGCCATGTTGGGTGACAGGGTGTAGAGTCCTTTCTCATGAGAAAGAATAAAGACCTTTTCTGACCTTAAAAAAGAGCACAGATTATATACTTAAATCACAAGTGGGGAAGTAGGGAGTAAGGCCCATAACAAACAATCATTTAGTGGTTTCCCATGAGAAATTCACAAGTTCCAAAACACAACCATTCTGAGTACAGAACCAGAGTTCTGTGATGGCAACAAGTTCTACAATCTTTGACTCATTTCACTTAAGGTCTGGTAATTGTGAGCATTGTCAAAGTTTTAATTAATCAATTTAAGCTGCATTGTGAGCTCTGACTTCTGAGCTGGAGAGGCAGCACTTGAGAAAACTAAATTATTAATATATTCATGTCACATATATTGATTAATACGAAAATTATAAATTCCCTTCTCATTTCCTCCTTTTGGTCAAAAAGGTTGTAATGATCCTTGAAGGCTGATAAAGAACATTCATTTGAAACATGATTTTTAAAATTTCTTGATTATAGAAATTTGCTATAAAAGGAAAAAAACAGGGACATGGTTATTATATAACAGGAAGAAAACTCCCTTAGCTCTGATTCCAGGCATGAATCACATCTGACAGCCAATCATGTAGTTACACAGTATTAAAGCAACATACAGGATTAACCAGGTGTGAGAATTTTCCTTTCCAGAAAGGAAATAACACAATGGAGAAATAAAGTCAGGAGGATCTTATCTAGGCTGTGTCCTAAATTGTCCTTACAACTTTTCCCAGGATCAGACATTCACCTTAGCAGTCCTCAAACTGCCACACATTCCATTTTCTATTACTGAATTTGTGACTTTTCAGACAACTATCCCTGTAATCAAAGCTCAAAACAACTTACAGTCTCAGGAATGTCTACCTTAAATAGTAAACTTTTCATCAATCACAACTTAAGGAGATAAGTACAACATAAAAGTGTTAGAAAAAAAGAAAAAACAGGGAGCCAAGAGGCTGGAGTAAAAACAGGAACTCTTCTAGGCTCTGGCTCCAACCACCTCAATACCAATAAAATATGATTCTAAACAAATTTTAGAGCTACAGAACCCACAAAGTGACAGAGAGAAGCACATCTCCCGCTGAAGGCAGCCTGGCATGCCAACAGGTAGGGTCTATCACACCAACCTAGGAGCCACATTCCTGCATGAGCTGCCCCAAGGCCAGGGTGGCCTGACCATTGGCACAGACTGTCCAGAGCAGACTTCAAGAGAGTGAATCACCAGCAGCTGTGGCAGTTTCCAGACTTCTCAACCCATAAACACCAAAGAGACAGTAAAAGGTCAGTGGGGAACTCAGTTGGCATGAGGTGATGGAAGAGCGTGGTCCAACCCCTGTCCCTGGAGAGGGAGGTTGCTGAGACATGGCAGCTGTCTCTGGAGCTCCTGGCCTGCAGATCATAGGGGCACCAAGCAACCATTCAGAGGGTAATCACTCTTGCTTTGACCTGCTTGGATCTGGATCACAGTCTTGGGTGGTGTTTCTGGGGTGTGACACAATGTGTCAGAGGTTGGGGTGTCCATGAAGAGGGCACCCTCCTCAGACCTCTGGCAACATTTGTGAAAACTCCAGTGATTTGGGACATAGCTCTCTGCATTCTGGAAGCAGAGTTCTGCCAAGGCAAAGAGCTTAAAAGTCAAGTAATTAGCTGGCAATATGAGGAAGCAGAGGAAAGCAAAATCAGACCATAGAATCCTTTTTTGATGGCAAAAAGGATCATAACATGGAACCAGAAGAAGACAACAAAATGAAAACTCCTGCATCAAAAGCTTCCAAGAAAAATATGAACTGGTAACAGGCCATGGGGGAGCTCAAAAAGGATTTTGAAGATCAAATAAGAGAAGTGAAAGAAAAATTGGGAAGAGAAATGAAAGTGATGCAAGAAAATCATGAAAAGAGAGTCAACAGCCTGCTAAAGAAGACCTCAAAAAATAGGCTAACTCGAATGAAAAAGAGGCCCAGAAAACCAATGAGGAAAAGAATGTCTTAAAAAGTGAAATTGCCTAGGTGGAAAAGGAATTTCAAAAATTCACTGAAGAGAATAATCCTTCAAAATTATTTTAGAGCAAATGAAAGCTAAAGACTTCATAAGAAATCAAGATACTATAAAACAAATCCAAACAAATGAAAAAATAGAAGGCAATGTGAAATATCTCATTGGAAAACCACTGAACTAGAAAATAGATACATGAGAGATAATTTTAAAATTATTGGACTACCTGAAAGCCATGATAAAAAAAAGAGCTTAGAAATCATCCTTCAAGAAATACTCAAGGAAAATTGCCCTGATATTCTAGAACCAGAGGGAAAAATAGAAATTGAAAGAATTCACTGATCACCTCTTGAAAAAGATCCCAAAAAGAAAACTCCTAGGAATATCATAGCCAAATTCCAGAGTTCCCAGGTCAAAGAGAAAATATCACAAGGAGTGAGGAAGAAATAATTTGAGCATTGTGGATATCAGGACAAGATGTAGCAGCTTCTATACTGGGACTGAAGGGCTTAGAATATGCTATTTCAGTGGTCAAAGGAGCTAGGATTAAAACCAAAACTCACCTACCCAGCAAAACTGAGTATAATGCTTCAGTGGAAAATATGGTCATTTAATGAAATAGAGGATTGTCAAGCATTCTTAATGAATAGTTGGGTAGTTGGGGGGTTGTTAAGGAAGTGAATAGCATGAGCTTCTTTTCCAAATTCTTTGTTAAAATCCAAGAAAATTTCATTTATATAGACTATGAGAGTCCTTGAGGACCATGGTTCATACAGAGTTAAGATTTCATTCTTCTTTCCTTACTCCAAAGTAAAACTATCATAAAATGAGGTATGACTTGTGTCTAGGGCTTCCCCAAAATGTAAAAAAATGTGTTCCTTTCTAGAAAAGATACTCATTGTACAATATAGATATCATGTACAGGACAACTGTTTGTTTAACATACCAAGGAAAATACTTAAGATGAAAAAGATTCCATGGTAGTCTTGAGGATAAGGCTAATGTAAAAGGGGAAGGGGAATCAGGTTCATTCTTACGCTCTGCTCTCACTCTTGAATATCTCCACAGAAATATCTAAAACAAAGCTTAATGATAACTCATTTGGAGGTCTCTTCAAAATGTGAGCAATGGAGTCCCTTCAAGAAAGGTACTCATTGTACTCTGTAGGTATCATGTTATTTATTTCCTCCACCACAGAAAATGGCTAAGACACAAAAAACTTAAAAATTAAATATAGGAAACAAAATACTAAATTAACTTTTAGACTCATAATATTTTCCCCAGAAAATTACCAAACTTTATGGGGCTGCCAAATAGGTATTTCATCTTCAATTTGAATCTTCTCTGTCCATACCAATATTCAGATACCATGGTCAGCCAGGGTGTAGCTTTTCTAGTCCTTCAGATACGTGATGATCCTTCTGGGAGTATTCTCCAAGAAGTGTTCTGATAAGAAAATCCTCTTAACCTCTGATCAGCTGAAGCCCAAATCCTAGGAAATCATGTACAGAAATCAGGACTGGGAATGTGCACTTTTAACTGACCTGTATATGAAAACAAAATGACAGAAGAAGTTAATTAGGGACTTGGAATCCATCTCAGATTTCCATGTGTTTTTAGTACAAGCCACCATTGGTACTGGGTGAAAGAGGAGGGGAATCCCCTATCCACAACTCTGTTAGAGGTCTAAGAGAAAAAGAGTTCTCAGAGTCACTAATGTTTCTATGGTTCTTATATGTACCCTGTAGGATGGAATAAGCAAGGGATCTTTTGATTGAGACCCTACAGTTACAGAGAAACAATTAGGAGTTACCTGTGACATCCTAGCATGTCCATCAGCAAAGGGCTGCAGCACATGTCCAATTCTACGGAATTGCTTCAGTCCAGAGAGTAAAGACTGCTATCATCAGGGGTGCCCCAGTCACTATTGCTATAATCACATTCCTTAGATTTATTAGTTTATCAAACTTACTTTTAAAAGAAAATAAGATTAATCTGACTTGACCTGTCCTTGATGAGTTCATGCTGGTTATTTGCAATTACTAATTTCTTTGCTACAGAGTCATTAACTATCTCTTTAATGATTTGTTCTAGAATTTTTCTAGGAATTAAAGTAAAATTCACTGGCCTATAGTTGGCAGACCAGGTTCTCTCCTCTCTTTTGAAAACTCAGACAATATTTGTACTTATTCAGTCCTGCAGTGACTTTTTTTTCCATGAGTTTTTGAATGTCCTTAACAATGGCTTATTAGTACACTAAGGAGTAATTGCCATTTTGGTCAAAGAACTGTAAAGTCTAATCAATATCATTGAGAACAATAATGTTATGGTGGAAAGAACTGTAATACAGTTATTCTGGCCTCACTCTCTGAGTCATACTTGTTGCAATTTTATTCCTACCAGGTTCTCTGGTATCCTAAAGGTGTTGGGAAGTCTCTCTTCAATGTCATTAGCTCAAGACCCCACCAACTGCATTCTTCTTATTTTAGAGTCTCTACAACTAACACTTCAGTTCTATTTAGCCACTTAATATTGAATCAGCTTTTACAAAGGGGTATTTACTTTGAAGATATAGCAAGAACAAATACATAAACATTTCTCCAACATTTTTAGGCATCATTTCCCTCATACCACCTCATCCTCTAGGGAAAGGAGGGGATCAGGCTCACAATTTAGTTCAATTCATACATGTTGTTAGTTCTATCAACTTCAAGCCAAAACTCAGGTAGGCTATTTTCCAGAACTTTGATCCTCACAGTTTTGCGGCTGGATTAGCCTGGACTTTTAGATTCCCAGGTTTCTATGGCTATCACTTCCATGTTGGATCAGAGATTCTATTTTCTATACCTGGAATGGAAAACCCAAAGATTAAAGGAAAAGGCCAAAACCCTAGGCTCATTTTTCAGGATGACATACACTAAACAGGTGCAGCTTTTAGGCATTGCCCCCATTTAACCTCATATTGTTATCTTCTGTGAGTGAAGAAGTCACTTTTACCCTCAGTTAGAAATATAAGAAAGAGTCCTGACAATGCTCAGTTGGTCAGTTTTAAAGATGAAGACCTTTCTAGTTATATAGCCCATGGAAAAAGACTGTTTCCAAACACTTGGTACACAGGCTCTTCATGTATGTGCCAGTTCTCCAATCCCCCAGAAATAAGTCCCTGAGCACCTTCAACGTAAGTGGTGCCATCTTAGGCAATCTAAGCATTTATCAAACCCCCATAATAGAATTATAGACAAAGCAAAATATTATGAGACTGTCATAAAAATGACAATTAAATAAAGCTATATCTAACATGATGGGTCAAGGTTGAGCTTACTGTTTGGTTTCTTTGAAAGAAAACAACCATTGATACAAAGAACTAATGGTTATTTTTTAGTCAGTTATCATTAAATATGCAATATATACAGAGGACAACAATAAGTACTAAAGAACAGAAAAAAAGAAATTGGAAATGTAGTTCAATGGAAAGAAAAATGGATGAGAGGTTAGAGAACTCAAGTTAAGATCCCTTCTCTACTACTTATTATTTGATTGACATTAGAGAAACTTCTCCACTTCTCTAAAAAAAGATGTTAGACTAGATCATCTCTCAGATGCCTTTCATCTGTAAATCCTATAATCTTTAAGAGCTCATGGCAATTGATGCCTGAACTTCAAGGAACTTCAATGATTCAAAAATGGTCTAAGTGAATGTAGGATTAATAAGTCATAAATGATAATTCAAGGAGATGGTATGCACCTAATCTTTAAGGTTCACATCAGAAGCACAGAACTATATATCATCTCAGAACATTCTTTGGAGCTGCCATTGGTAGCAGAATATTGGACTCAATATACTGGACTGAATATACTAATTCAGAGGTCCCAATTCAGTTCATCAAACATTTATTTTAATTTAACTCAGCATATTAAAAATGACCCTGTACCTTTCTGAATTTTTTCTGTTCTATTCTGTATTTTTAATATTTTTTCAATACTCTTCTTTCCTTTCTCCTTTTTTCTATGTTATCAGTAGCCACTGTGACCTACCCACTTCCTCTACCATTTCTCTGCTATTCAAATAACAGACTGCCATTGTAACAATCATAGAAAAAACAAACTTATTGGTCATACTTGAAAATACATACTATTTTGCACATTTATTTTATCACTTCTCTGCCAAGTGGTGGGAAGAATGCTTTTCGTCAGTTTTCTGGAGTCCTAATTGTTTGTTACATTAATCAAAGTTCATAAGTCTTTCAAAGTTATCTTCCTTTACATGATTATAGTTATTGTCTAAATTGTTCTCCTAGTTCTGCTCATTTGACTCTATAAATCAATTCATAAAGTCTTCCCACGTTTCTTTGCTTGATTACCTTTTGCCAATCATTCTGGTACAGTAATTGTTCATTATATTTGTATCAGCTTTTTTGCTAGATGCAAAAATGGGGAGTTGGGGAAGAGAGAAAAAATCCCCTTTCCTTTCCTTAGGTGAAGAGCTGAAATTCTTGCCTAAATTCTAGCTCTCCTTCCAACTGTTTCCAACTTTGAAATTCTAACTCTCCTACTGAGTCTAGGTTTTAACTATTTGAAGCCCCCCAGGAGCATGACCAATTTGTTTGCTTATCTAATTGCCAGGCTCTCGTTAATTCTGTTCCCCCCATATTTCCCCACACAAAGGTGTTCACACATTGTAACACCTTGTTAAGGAATTAACACCTTGTCATTTGTGATTATATCAGTGACTACATCAACCAGCTATGGGGGAACCCCAATTAACACCCTGCATTACACTTTCTACTTTAATATTTGCTATCTTCAGCAAATATGCATGGATTCTTTTTAGCAAAGTTGGCACAATTCACAAACAATCTGGAAATTTACTTTTTCCCACTAGTACATAAGCCTACTATAGCTAGTGGACCTGAGAATTACAATTACTTCCAAATTCATCATTGCACAATTTTAAAAGCATACATCAGTTTATGAAATTCTTGTAGCTTCCCACCTATATTAGTGCTTGCAAAAGCCTTCCCTAATCTAAAAACAATAAAGAAAAGGGAAAAGAAAGAGGAGGAGAATTAAAAAGGAAGAGGAGGAGTAAGAAGAGAAAAGGGGAAAGAAATATCTAGCTTTTCCCCCATAGTAGGCAAGTCCTTATAAAGCTCTCCAGACATACAGACTTTCCTCGTGAGTATTGTGAACTTGGAGGCTGCTAAAAATGCCTCAAGGACCCTGCAACACATAAGGAATCCACATTTCTCTAGGGATCTATCCAACACAGAAATTTCATCTAGAGGTCTAAACAAAAAACTGCAGTGGGATCTTGCAGCAAAAGGAACACCTGAAAATTCCTCAACAGACACCTGTAAAACAAAGCAATCCAAACAGAAATCTGAAGAGACTCCTTAGTTAAAAGGAAAATAAACTCAGCAAATCTCCAAAGAGGAACTGAACACTCAATGTTTATAACTCAGAAACTCTAGGCCATGTCACAAACTATATGGTATTGTGAGGGATAACTTGCAGTGAAGTTTCCCCATTCTGAAAAATCAAATCTAGAGTGGCTTCAGCATCCACTAGGCCTAAATTTAAAAGTTACCTGACCTTATAGGATTCTGGGACTTCCAGCAATGGAGAGACAGTGTCACCTCAGCACAAGATATGCCAAATAAGGACAAAACTGCTTTCCTGACCCTGCATTGTTCACCCATGTGTTTCCATGTCCTTTGTCTCTGGGATAGATTCCTGTGCTTAGGTTGTGAGTCCCACCAATGAGAGTGGAGGCCAGTTAGGGGTTGGGCTTCTGCGTTGAAAGGTATATAACCATGGGCTTGCTTCCACATGTTGCTCCAGCCTGGCAGACACCATTTGGGCAACAGGGTCAGAGTTCTTTCTCCTGAGAAAGAATATAGGCCTTTTCTGATCTCAGACTCAGACTCTGAACTCTTTCACCTCATACAGTTTGGAGGTCCCACTGAGATTTTTTGGACTCCTCTATGGAGACGTGAGGAAGGGCTCCCCAGCCTTGAACAATAAGCAGGATATCCCATTTGGTTTTTCCAGCTGCCTCTTGGTGAGACAGGGGAGCAACTCCCCTTTATTGAGAGTGGGGCCTGAAGGAGACTGAAGCTGAGAGCAGAAAATGCCTAAAGGGGGGATACATACATGGACCCAAGTAAGGAGAGGCCTGGGTGATTTGGTGGTGGATGGAGTCAACCGAGTCTAGCCAGGAGTTGGGGAGACCAAGCGGTTCATTTCTGAGCAGACCCTACATACTGTTTTCTGAAGAGAACTGGTGGATTTTGAGCCTCAGCCCCTCAGGATTTCTGTACCAAGAGGTCGGTACAGTTTGGCTAGGCCTTGAAACTGCAGGCGGGGGGGGGGGGGTGAGGAGGGACTGATGAGTCTTCTTGCCTGACGCTAGGACAAGGGAAATTTCCATTTAACCCACAAGTGACAAATTAATTGGGAACAGAATTGGGAAGGGATTTTTCCTTCAATTCCCCTTGATACTTCCTTGGAAGATAAATTTAGTAAAAGAAAAAGACCAAGTGAAATTGACTTGAATAGTGGATTCTGTGTTCCTTTTGTGTGTTTTTGTGTGAAGTGTGTGTCTGTTTAAAAAAGAAAAGATATTTTACTATTTAGATTAAAAAGCCCGGGGAGTTGTTAAAAATCTTCCTCATCTGCCTTTCACATTCTTAACCAAATTTGGAATGGGGAAAAAGGATCCAGGTCTTTTAGTATGTAAATTGTTCTTAACTCCCAGTTTAGATGTGGAAGTAGGATGGAATTAGGTAAGTGAAAATTCTTTTTAAAAATTTACCTGAAATGTCTGAGGCAGCTTGGTTAAAGATTAGGGAAGAGGTAGAGAGAAAGATAAGCCAAAAAAAAAAACTCTGATAGTGTTAGATGGCATGGAGCCACTACTCCCTCCCCCCCGCCCCCCACCTTTAGAAGACCTAGAGATGTTGGGGGAAAAAAGGGCTAGTAAATTTGTAGCCTGACTTTGTAACCAACAGACCAAGTTGTGGGAAGTTAGAAAGGATAATGTCTATTCACCTTTCAGGATGCATCTATGAAAGAGCTCTATTGAAATTTAATTTTAAAAGATTAGTTTAAATAATTATTAAGCTCCTAAGGTCTCTGCTTGGAAGGGAAATTAATTGTGAACTACATGCTGTTCTCTGGGTCAAACCCTTTGTCTCTGAAAGGAGACAGTATTTCAGCTATTTTTTTTTTTTGGGAAGAAGAGTGGTTGTAGAGTTGGTTATAGCCACACGTCTTTTAAAAGTCCAGGAGCATTGGATTGTTATTTGGCCTTATGATTGTAAAGTGTTAAAGAGAGAGACAGAGAGAGAGAGAGAGAGAGAGAGAGAAAGAGAGAGAGAGAGAGAGAGAGAAAGGAATGGGCATATTGAAATTTAAGGTAATTGATTCAAACCTGATAACTTTGCTTAAGTTGTAAAATGTAGAAATAGTGTTAGAGAAATTTCTAGGGGTGGTGAGGTGGCACAGTGAATAGAGCACCAGCCCCAGAGTCAGGAGGACTGGAATTAAAATACGCCTCAGACACTTAACACTTACTAGCCATGTGAAGTTGGGCAAGTCACTTAACGCCAATTGCCCTGCCTTCTCCTTCCAAAAAAAGCAAAACAAAAAAACAAAAAAACACCTCAACAATAAATATATCAATTTTTTTTTAAAAAAAAGAAATTTCTAAATTGAATCCATTTTGGAAGGGATGTGATAACACAAAGTGAAACCACTATATTTCAGTATAAAGGTAATAATGTTCAGATTGTTCATTTGAATGCTTGGCTGTTATGAAAATGTATACAATGGTTTAAAGTTATAATTTATTTCCTGCATAAAGTGGTTTGAAAATGCATTTACCTAAAATTATTAATGAGATGGAAGCAAGCAAAATACATAACGTTTGGGACATTGTACATTGCTAAATTATGTACTTTGGTAAAAATGATGACCTCTGTTGTTAAAAACAATTTTATTATTACTATTCAGAAGCTATTAAGTACCCTGAAGTTCTCATGAAACCAGTATAAAAGTTGTGTTGTAAAGATCCCTGTTTCACAGATGAGAATCCTAGGAAAAGATAAGAGTAATGATTTTTCCCAGTTTGTTTCATCTAAGGATGTAGTTATGTATATTAATTCGGACGTATGTGAAATATATAATATTTTTGGAATTTATATTACTTAAGGATATTTTACATCAAATTAGTTTTAAGGAATTCCCATGATTGAAGGTTAACTTTTTTCATTTTAAATGGAAAGGCAGAAATTGGCTGGCTATTGAATTTGAATTAAAAGATGGGCACCAATTATAATAGAAAATATAGATTATTGTAATCTGTTATTATTGTTAGAATCAAAGAAAGCAGTTAGGATTTTGTCCCACCATATTTTAAATTGGCCTGATTATAATAAGGGAAAAGCAAATTCCCTGTAAATTTCCTTAAGAAAATGTGAAAATAGGGCAGAGTCAAGATGGCAGCATAGAAGCAGAAAAACTCTGTGACTCCCCCTATAACCACCTCAAATACCTATAAAGTATGACTCTAAACAAATTTTAAAGGTCCAGAATTCACAAAGTGACAGAGAGAAACAAGTTTCCCACTAAAGGTGGCCCTGCAGGTGTACAGGAAGGGTTCATCACAGTGCCCTGGGAGCTCGAGCAGTTTTAGCCCCAGGGTGGCCCAGACCAGCTGCAGCTGGAGGGACTTTGGAGGGTGGATCACCAACAGCTGTGGCAGTTTCCAGTATTATAACCCAGAAATACGAAAGAAAATAAAAGGTCAAAGGAACTCTCCTGGATCTGGAGGGAACAGAGTGCAGTCCAACCTCTACCCCTAAAGCAAGAAGAGGTGGAAGCAGGGGCCCTGTAGCTGCCTCCATGTGGCTGCTTCAGAGATCCCCACCCTGCAGATTGTAGGGGGGCCTAGAAACCATTCAGAGGCTAAGCGCTGTTGCCTTAACATGCCTGGATTGGGGTCATGGTCTTGGGTGGTGGTCCTGAGGTGTGTGACCAGTGAGCCAAAGTAGGTGGGGGCTGTAGAGACAGCAACCTCCTAAAAGCTCAGGAAGCTGCAAAACCTCCAGAGATTTGGGACAAAGCTCTCCCCTCTAGAAGCAGAGTTCTACTATGGCAAAGAGCTCAAAAATCAAGACTGACAACATGAGCAAGCAAAGGAAGCAAAGCAAGCACAGCCATTCAACTTTAGATTTCTTTTTGGGGGACAAAAAGGATCAAAGCATGGAATGGGGTCAGAAGCACAGGGAAGGGGAGTTGCTGCGGTGTCCTGCTTCAACAGTGCTTGAACAGAACCCACTGCTCGATTCCCGGCCAGAGCCGCCCTTAGCCACCTCTCCACCTTCACCTCCACTAAGCAACACTTCTTCCGTCCTACCGTCAAGCAGCAGCCGCCCGCTCAGCCGCTCCTGGCCGTCGCCGCCATGACCACCTCGTCCCCCTCTCAGGTGCGGCAGAACTACCACCAGGACTCCGAGGCCACCATCATCCGGCAGATTAACCTGGAGCTCTATGCCTCCTATGTCTACCTGTCCATGTCCTACTACTTCGACCGCGACGACGTGGTGCTCAAGAACTTCGCCAAGTACTTCCTGCACCAGTTGCACGAGGAGCGCGAGCACGCCGAGAAGCTGATGAAGCTGCAGAACCAGCTCGGCGGCCGCATCTTCCTGCAGGACATCAAGAAACCCGACCGTGACGACTGGGAGAGCAGGCTGAACGCAATGGAGTGTGCTCTGCACTTGGAAAAAAATGTCAATCAGTCATTACTGGAATTGCACAAGCTGGCAACTGACAAGAATGACCCCCACTTATGTGATTTCATTGAAACCCACTACCTGGATGAACATGTCAAGTCCATCAAACAGCTGGGTGATCACGTGACCAACCTGCGCAAAATGG
This sequence comes from Pseudochirops cupreus, assembly GCA_028627135.1. NCBI lineage: Eukaryota > Metazoa > Chordata > Mammalia > Diprotodontia > Pseudocheiridae > Pseudochirops > Pseudochirops cupreus. The sequence goes on from CM053581.1 coordinate 326,711,428, forward strand.
GGGCCCCCAATTCTGGCATGGCGGAATATCTTTTTGACAAGCACACCCTTGGAGACAGTGACAATGAGAGCTTAGCCACCCTGGCTTCCCCAGCCATGGGAGCTGTGGGCACCACTCCCGACTGTCTTTCAGTGCATGCATATTTTGGTTATCTGACCTTTCATAATCTGTACCAAAAAACTACCAACATTTACATCCCAATAAAGTGACTTGGTACTGATGAAAAAAAAAAGCATGGAATGGGAGGAAGACAAAACAGAATTCTTGCACCAAAAGCTTCCAAGAAAAACATAAACTGGTTATAGGCCATGGAGGAGATCAAGAAGGATTTTGAAAATCAAGTTAAGAGAAGTGGAGGAAAAATTGGGAAAAGAAATGAGAATAATGCAAGAAAATCATGAAAAGAGAGTCAACAACCTGACTGAAGAAAATAACACCTTAAAAAATAGATTAACTCAAATGACAAAAGAGGCCCAAACAGCCAATAAGGAGAAGAATGCCTTAAAAAGCCAAATTTGCCAGATGAAAAAAGAATTTCAAAAGGTCACTGAAGAGAATAATTCCTTCAAAATTAGATTGGAACAAATGGAAGCAAATGACTTTATGAGAATTCAAGATACTATTAAACAAATCCAAACGAATGAAAAAATAGAATACAATGTGAAAAATCTCCTTGGAAAAAACCACTGACCTGGAAAATAGATGCAGGAGAGAAAATTTAAAAATTATTGGACTACCTGAAAGCCATGATCAAAAAAAGAACCTAGAAAGCATCCTTCAAGAAATTCTCAAGGAAAATTGCCCTGATATTTTAGAACAAGAGGGCAAAATAGAAATTGAAAGAATTCATGATCACTTCCTGAAAAAGATCCCAAAAAGAAAACTCCTAGGAATTTTATAGCCAGCCTCTGGCGTTCTCAGACCAAGAAGAAAATATTATAAGCAGCTAAGAAGAAATAATTTGAATGTTGTAGAAACACAATCAGGATAACACAGATCTAGCAGCTTCTACATTAAGGGATTGAAGGGTTTAGAATATGATATTCTGCAGGTCAAAGGAGCTAGGATTAAAGCCCAGAATCACCCACCCAGCAAAACTGAGTATAATGTTTCAGGGGAAAATATGATGATTCAATAAGGTGGAGGACTTTCAAGCATTCTTGCTAAAAAAAAAAACCAGAACTGAATAGAAAATTTTACATTCAAATACAAGAAGCAAGAGATGCATAAGAAGGTTAACAGGGAAAAGAAATAATAAGGAACTTATCAAAGTTGGACTATTTACATGCCTACATGGAAAAATGATCATTGTAATGTATGAAACTATTCTCAGTATGATGATAGTTGAAAGGAATATAAATGTATATGTGTGTACATGTGTGTGTGTATGTGTATACATATATATATACATATATATACACATACACACACATATAAATATATATATATACACATATATATACACACACACACACACACACACACATATATATATATATATATATATATATATATATACATGTGAGTGTGTGTATATATGTGTACAGGTATACATAGAGGGCACAGCATCAATTGAATAGGAAGGGATGATATTCAAAAAGTGAAATTTGGGGAGGGAATGAAATATACTCTAAATTAGGTATCTTGCCCTACAGGAGAGTAGGGAGGAAGGGGATAAGAGGGGGAATGATGGAGGAGAGAGCAGGTTGGGGGTAGGTATTTAGGAACACTCTTGTAAAGGGACAAGGACAAAGTAGAAAATAGAACAAGTGGGGGGGATAGGATGGAGGGAAATATAATCAGTCTTTCACAATATATCCACTATGGAAATTTTTGTGTAACTACACATCTACAAGCTATATTGAATTGCTTATCTTCCCAGTAAGGGTGGGAGACTAGAGAGGAAGGGAAAGAACCTGGAATTTAAAGTTTAAAAAT
>CM053581.1:326713865-326734604 GCA_028627135.1 Pseudochirops cupreus
AACTACATCCAACTGGAACTTGAGATACACAGGCACTGTAGTTGGGAGATCCATCCTACCCTACCGAAAAGTCAGAGGGGTGAGGGGGGAAGACATAGGAGAGAATAGATTGGGGGAGGGGGGATACACTGGTATGGCTGTTTTGGAGTGGTGGTTAGGGGAAAGATGGGGAGAAAATCTGTAACTCAAAATCTCATGGAAATGAATGATGTAAACTAAAATAAATAAATAAATAAATATATATATATATATATATGTATATATATATATAAATTCAAAATATCTGTGGGGAAAAAAAGATAGAAAGAGAAATTCAATTTAAAGTTACTGTTGACATTGTAAAATATTTGAGAATCTACCTACCAAAACAAACTCAGGACTTATATGAACACAACTACAAAACTCTTTTGCATACAAATAAAGTCAGATCAAACTAACTGTAAAAACATCAATTGCTCATGGCTGGGTTGTGCTAATATAAGAAAAATGACAATCTTACCTAAATTAAGTTATATATTCTGTACCATTCCAATCAGTCTACCAAAAAATTACTTTGTAGAGCTAGAAAAAAACAGCAGCACAATTCGTTTGGAAGAACAAAAGGTATAGAATATCAGGCCAACTAATGAAAAGAAATGCTAGAGAATGTGGCCTAGCCATACCAGATTTTAATCTGTATTATAAAGCAGCAATCATCAAAACTACTTGGTACTGGCTGAGGAATAGAGTAGTGGATCAATGGAATAGACTGGGTACAGGACACTCAGCAGCCAATGAGTATAGTAATCTATTGTTTGATAAACCCAAAGACCCCAGTTTTGAGGATGAGAATGCACTATTTGACAAAAACTGCCAGGAAAACTGGAACATAGCATGGCAGAAATTGGGCATAAACCAATATCTAACACCATACACCAAAATAAAGTCAAAATGGATGCATGATCTAAGTATAAAGGCCAACAATATAAGCTCTCTGGGAGAGCAAGGGTTAGTTTACCTGTCAGATCTATGGAGAGGGGAGGACCTCCTGATGAAACAAGAGTTAGAGAGCACTATAAAAAACAAAATGGGTAATCTTGATTATATTAAATTGACAAGCTTCTGTACAAACAAAGCCAATGTTACCAATATTAAAATAGAAGTAGAAAATAGGGAAAGAATTTTTACAATCAGTATCTCATTTCTAAAATATACAAAGAATTGAGTCAAATCTACAAGAAAACAGGCCACTCCCCAACTGACAAATGGTCAAAAGATATGAACACACAGTTTTCAGAAGATGAAATTAAAGGTATCTATAAGCATATGAAAAAATATTACAAATCACTAGTGATTAGATAAATGAAAATCAAAACAGCTCTGAGGTACCATATCTCCATGGTCAGATTGGCTAAGATGACAACACAGTGAAATGATAAATGCTGGAGAGGATGTGGAAAAATTGGAATGGTAATGCATTGTTGCTGGAGCTGTGAACTGATCCAGCCATTCTGGAGAGCAATCTGGAACTTTGCCCAAAGGGCTATAAATAAGTGACCCAACAATACCACTTCTGGGGTTATATCCCAAAGAGGTCAGAGAAGTGGGAAGAGGACCCATATGTACAAAAATATTTATAGCGGCCCTTTTTATGGTGGCAAAAAATTGGAAAACAAGGGGATGCCTATCATTTGGGAAATGGCTGAACAAGTTGTGATATATGAATGTAATGGAATACTACTGTGCTGTAAGAAATGAGGACCAGATGGACTTCATAATTATCTGGAGAGACTTATATAAACTGATGCTGAGTGAGAAGAGCAGAACCAGGAGAAACACAATCACAGACACAACATGTATGTGATGACTAACTTCAATAGACTGGGCTTCTCTCAGCAATATAAGGTTATAAGACAACTCCAAAAGAGTCGTGATTGAAAGAGATATCCACATCCAGAGAAAGAGATGCAGAGTCCGAATGCAGATTGAAACAAACTACTTGGTCTGTTTCTTTTTCGTGTTTTGTTTTGTTTCCTCTTTCCCACTGATCATTCCATCCGTTGCATCAGTTACAGTTCTTCACAACCTGACTAATGATTAATGGGAAGATATTTATAGATCCTGTACCCAAGTGCATGCCGCCATGAGGGAGGATGGGAAGGAGGGGGAGAAAATCTGAAACTCAAGGGGCTGTGGAACTGAATGTTGTAAACTAAAAGTAAATAAACCAATTTAACTTTTTTTTTTTAAAAAGATTTAATGGGACTGTTAACTGACTATTTTTCTGAGTCTAACTCCTGGTATGAATATTAAGAAAGGCTATCCAAGCTCTCCAAGCCACTGATCCATGATGCCACACCCTGTGAAGTACAGGTTCGGAATGCAGAAGGAAGGTCAAGAGAACTACTGTTCCACATGAATGGAGGTAAGATTTCTCTGACTTGATTTACCCCATTGAAACCTGGCAGATTTTAAGCTTGACTTAATGCAGATTGCACCTTGGTATACATCTTGTCTGAAATTGACATTCTGAAGTTGGGGAAATATGGTTCCCTCATTACAGTTTTGTATCTATTCTTTGTGACAAGTTTCAATAATCACAAGTTTTGAAACAAACAACAACAAATCTATTAAATACTTGATTCTGGAACATCTTAAGTTACTACAAGATAAACCTATTAGACTTAGGGTTTAGTATAGGTATTCCTGTATAAGTCAGGGTCCTTTAGTTCTTTGTAATAATATGAGGACAAGTGGGTCAAGGGTTTGTGGGAATATTATTCTGTTATTTAGTTAGCATCACACTTGTCTCAGCTTTGTTATAATTAGTCAATGTTAAAAGGAGGACAGTTTTTGGACTACTTGGTAAATATTTCATTTGTTTTAATTGTGAGCTAAATGTAAACCCCTTAGTGAAATCCCATCCTCCCAGTGCAGGAATTAATAATGGATTAATGCAAAATATAAGAAACTGGTTTTAATGTGTGATCATGACAACTGACCAAGGCTCCAATTTTTATTTTGTGAGAATGATAAGGGCTCTAGAGTGGTCATTTAAATTGGTTCTAAGGTTCCTTCTGCAGGTAAATGAATGAAAGAAGGTGGAAGAAAGAGAGGCTGGGATGCAGAACTGAAGATGGATGACCCTAAGTGACCAGAGGACTTCTGCCAGATCTGGACAGCAGTGTGAAAAGAGACTTTTGGAATTTGAAAGGACAATTGTTTGTTATTGTTTTCTTTTGAATCTCTGTGTCTGCACTCATAAAGGGGGCTACTCCCTTGTATGTTGTCCATGCATTAAGGGGAATTAGAATTAAGAAAAATGGGGAAACTTCAAAAGGCATAAAAGAACAGGGGAGATTTGTGAGGGATAACTTGCAGTGAAGTTTCCCCATTCTGAAAAATCAAATCTAGAGTGACTTCAGCATCCAGTAGGTCTAAGTTTAGAAGTCACCTGACCCTGCAGGAATCTGGGACTTAGAGCAATGCAGACAGTGTCACCTCAGCACAAGATATACCAAATAAGGACAAAGCTGCTTTCCTGGCCTTGCATTGGACACCCACATGTAACAAATAGTATTTTTAAGAACAAAAAAAGGGAAGAAGAAAAGAAGAGGAAAATCAGTGTAACTGATCAATACATTGAAAAAGTCTGAAAATATGTGCAAAATTTATCAATCTCACACCTCTCAAAAGGTGTTCATTGGGAGTATCTTCTCAAACCCCCTTTTTAAAGCCATCCTTATTCCTTATATTTCTGCAACATTGACTTCACTTGTGTGTGTGTGTGTGTGTGTGTGTGTGTGTGTGTTTATGGTTGTTCTTTCCACATACAATGTTATAGTCATTGTATACAGAGCAGCTAAGTGGCACAGTGCATAGAGCACTGGGTTTGGAATCAAGATGATTCATCCTCATAAATTAAAATCTGGCCTCAACACTTATTAGCGGTGTGACCTTAGGCAAGTCACTTAACCCCATTTCTCTCAGTTTCCTCATCTGTAAAATGAACTGGAGAAGGAATTGACAAACAACTCCAAAATCTTTGCCAAAAAACCCCCAAAAGGGACCCCAAAGAATCATCAGACGTGACTGAAATAATTCAATAACAACAAAAGTCCTTGTGCCTAGTTTTCTTGGCTCTGTTTACTTCATTCTGCTTTTGTTCAAGCAAATCTCTCTATTCTTCTCTATTTTCACTACACATATCTTTTTATTTGATTTTTTCCAGCTTTCACACTGTTGGAACTGTAGAGCTTAACTATTTAAAACTCTAAATGTGTGGACAATTTCCTTGCTTATTCAATTTCCAGGTTCTAATTTTATTAGAGAAAAGTGTTCACATTTCCTAAAGTGAGTACAGGGTGTTATACCTTGTTAAAGTATTTACCTTATCATCTATGATTATGTCTTGTGACTACATCAATTGACCCAGCATCTTGGGGACCAATTTCCCTTTTCTCACATAGCCATATACCATAAATTATTTAGCTATTCTGAAATTGATGGATCTTTACTTTGGTTACATTTTCTCCTACATCAAATAATTCTACTGTTTAATATTTTTGTACACAAGAGTCCTTTCCATCATCAGTTAGGTTTTTAGATGCTAGTAGTAGTACTGCTAAATCAAAGAGTATGGGCAGTTTCATGACTTTGGAGGCATAAATTCAAATTTCTTATGAGAATAATTGGATAACCCTATAACTTCATAGGTGTTTGTGTACTTATCTTCTCACTTCCCCTCCAACAGTACTCAGCTTAGTTTTATAAATTTGTCTTGGGCCAAGTGCACATTGGTCCCAAATACAAATATAGGATCTGAAGAAATTAGATCAATGAGGTTGTATAATTTAAAATAATATATTAAATACATGCAGTAAGAATATATTGACATATATTTTAATTTTCACTTATCCTAAAACCAGCTATTTAAATCATGTTTTTAAAATGTTGTGATAGTTTACAGTCATTCTTTTGAAAATTTGTGCATTCTTATCTTTACCATTTGTCTAATGAAGAACAACTGTAGTTATTATATATGTATCAATTTCTTACATATATTAAGCATGACGTTTATCACAAAAATTTGCGCAGAATTTCCCCCAGTTAACCATTCCCATTCATTGCACTGCGTTGATCTTGTTTATGTAAAATATTTTCAATTTTATGTGTAACCAAAATTGTCCATTTTAAATGACCATCTCAATTTCTTATTTGAGAACTCTCTCCTATCCTGAGTTTTTTTATTTTTAAAATTTTCTATTTTGAAGGTGAAGGAGAACTCGATTCTGTCATACTAGCTAATAAATTAAACATATTTGATGACAGGCACATGAGGTATTTTTGATCTGGTTTTCATGGATTCATTTCATTAGTTTTTCTAAGGCTGTTAACTATTTCTCAACAACAATTATTTTAGTGTTTCATATAAATGTAGGATAAAGACAAAAATTCTCAGTTTAAAGCAAAAAATCCATAGGTTAGGTAAATGACAAAGAAATCCAATATTTTCCCAATACTTTCTGGGAAAATATTTCCCAAACTAAGCACACATTGTTCCAATTTAAAATATTTTTTAACCTTTCCCAGCATTTTGCCAAGAAAGTAGTAATGCCTGGCAAAAGAATCTCCAACAAGCATCTGTGTGACAGGGCCACAATATAGAAGCCCTTCATTAGCGTTCTTAAAAAACTCTTGATGGCAGTTTAAACCCTGATTTCAGTAGTTCATTTAAGAACTCTCTAAATATGCCACCACCATGAATGCCAGCTTCATCCAGGCTATAAGCATTAAGTAGAGTGCACGCTGATCTGCTTTTTAAAATCAGACTCATGTTCTCAGGAATATTTATCATAAGTGTCTTCATAAATACAATTTCTTCAGATTATAATGTTAATTCCACCCAGAAATAGACTATATCTGCATATATTAATCTTTGAATGATTTTTACCTTTCTTCAAATGGAACTACAAAAGGCAATTCTGTGAGAATCACAAACTGCCTTTCCTTGAGTATTGAAAGTGGTCCTGGTTCCAGACTATCCAAAGTAGACTGCTATGGACCTATTCTTCCCATTCTTTGGATTCTCCGTTCATGTCTAGTAAATGGCACATAGAGCTGTGTAACCTTATCTGCTTTAATACTCTTTTATTATTATTTTTAATTAATTTACTTTTAGTTTACAACATTCAGTTCCACAATCTCTTAAGTTTCAAATTTTCTCCTCCTTCCTCACCTCCCACCTCCCCTCCCTCCCATAGCAGTGTGTAATCAAATACAGGTTCTACAAATACCTTCACATTGAACATTAGTCATGTTGTAAAGGATTGTAACCAAAGGGGTGAGCAATGAGAAAGAAGGGATAAAACAAAACAAAACATAAGTGAGAGAGAGCAAATAGTTTGCTTCAGTCTGCAGACTCTGTAGTTCTTTCTCTGGATGTGGATGTCCCTTCCCTTTGTGAGGCTTTTGTAGTTGTCTTCTAAATTTGTATTGCTTAGAGGAGTCCAAACTATCAAAGTTAGTTTTCACATATAGGGATGTCTGTAGCTGTGTACAAAATTCTCCTGGTTCTGTGTCTCTGATAAAGGCCTCATTTCTAAAATATACAGGGAATTAAACAAAATCTATAAGCATACAAGTTGTTCTCCAATTGATAAATGGGCAAAGGATATGAACAGGCAATTTTCAGAGGTAGAAATTAAAGATATCTATAAGTATATGAAAATATGCTCTAAATCACTATTGATTCAAGAAATGCAAATCAAAACAACTATGAGGTACCACATCTCACCAGTCAGATTGGCTAAGATGACAAAACAGGAAAATGACAAATGCTGGAGAGGAGGTGGAAAAATTGGAACATTAATGCATTGTTGGTGGAGCTGTGAACTGATACAACCATTCTGGAGAGCAATCTGGAACTATGTCCAAAGGGCTGTAAATAATTGCATATCCTTTGATCCAGTGATACCACTTCTGGGGCTGTATCTGAAAGAGATCATAGAGCTGGGAGGAATATCCATATGTACAAAAATATTTATTGCACCTCACTTCGTGGTGGCAAAAAACTGGAAATCAAGAGGATGCCCATCAATTGGGGAATAATGGAATACTATTGTGCTATAAGAAATGGGAAGGAGATGGACTTCATCTTTACCTGGAGAGGCTTATACGGACTGATGCTAAGTGAGAAGAGAAGAACCAGGAGAAATTTGCACACAATCACAGACACATCGTATTTGTGATGACTGACTTTGATAAACTGAACTCTTCTCAGCAACACACAGTTATAAGACAACTCTACAAGTCTCAGGATGGAAGGAGATAACTACATTCAGAGAAAGCTCTAGAAAGAATGGAGTTTAAATGGAGACTGAAACATTTACATGCTATCATTCTTTTTCATGTTTGGTTTTGTCTCTTCTTTCCCATTGTTCACTCTATTGGTTACAACCCCTCTATACAACCAGACTAATGTCCAATGTGAAAGTATTTGCAGATCCTATACTTGATTGCATGACGTCATGGGGAGGGGAGAAAATTTGAAACTCAAGGGATTGTGAAACTGAATCTTGTAAACTAAAAGTAAATAAACAAATCAATTTAAAAAAAGAAATAAAGAAAATTCTCCTGGTTCTGCTCTCCTCACTCAGCATCAATTTATATAAATCTCCCCAGGTTATTATGAAGTCTGTCTGCTCCTCATTTCTTATAGCACAGTAGTATTCCATTATATTGATATACCACAACTTGTTTAGCCATTCCTCAATTGATGGGCATCCTCTTGATTTCCCCTTTTTTGACACCACAAATAGAGGTGCTATAAATATTTTTATATACATGGGTCTTTTCCTCACTTCTGTGATTTCTTTGGGATACAGCCCCAGAAGTGGTATTGCTGGGTCAAAGGGTATATACTTTTTATAGTCCTTTGGGCACAGTTCCAAGATTGCTCTCCAGAATGGTTGGATCTGTTCACAACTTTACCAACAATGCATTAGTGTTCCAATTTTTCCACATCCTCTCTAGTATTTATCATTTCCCTGTTTTGTCATCTTAGCCACTCTAATTGGTGAGATATAGTACCTCAGAGTTGTTTTGATTTAATTTCTCTAATCAATAGTGATTTAGAGCATTTTTTCTTTTTTCTTTTTTCTTTTGCTTTTTGGAGGGCAGTTGGGGTTAAGTGACTTGCCCAAGGTCACATGGCTAGTTTTTGTGTTAATTGTCTAAGGCCGGATTTGAACTCAGGTACTCCTGACTCCAGGGCTGGTGCTCTTTTCACTGCACCACCTAGCCGCCCCCAGAGCATTTTTTCATATACTTATAAATATCTTTAATTTCTTCCTCTGAAAACTGTCTGTCCACATCCTTTGACCATTTATAAATTGGGGTATGACTCATTCTTATAGATTTGGCTCAATTCTTTGTATATTTTAGAAATGAGGCCTTTATCAGAGACACCAGTTGTAAAGATTCTTTCCCAATTTCCTACTTCCCTCCTACTCTTGGTTACAATGCCTTTTTTTTTTGGACAAAAAGGTTTCAATTTGATGTAATAAAAAGTTATCCATTTTGCATTTCATAATGCTTGCTAACACTTGTTTGATAACAAAATCTTCTCTTATCCATAAAGCTGACAAGTAAACTATTCATTGCTGTACCAGATTGTTTACAGTATCAGTGTTTATACCTAGATCATGCACACGTCAAGATTTGATTTTGGTATATGGTGTAAGATACTGATCTATACCCAGTTTCTTCCATACTATTTTCTACTTTTCCCAGCAGTTTTTATCAAACAGTGAGTTCTTATTCAGAAGCTGGGGTCTTTGGGTTTATCAAATAGCAGATTACTAGTCATTGACTGCTTTGTCTTGTGTACTTAATCTATTTCACTGATCTCCCACTCTATTCATTAGCCTGTACCAAGTAGTTTTGATGACTGCTGCTTTATAATACAGATTAAAATCTGGTACAGGTAGGCCAACTTCCCTAGCATTTCTGTTCATTAATTCCTTTGATATTCTGCAATTTTTGTCCTCCCAAATGAATTTTGTTACTATTTTTTCTAGGTCTATAAAATAATTTTTGGATAGGTTGATTGGTATGGCACTAAATATGTCAAATAATTTAGATAAGATTGTCATTTTTATTATATTAGCTAGACCTAGCCATGAGAAACTGATGTTTTTCCAATTATTTAGAGCTGACTTTATTTGTGTGAAAAGTGTTTGGCTATAGTGTTCATAAAAGTCCTGGGTTTGTTTTGGCAGATAGATTCCCAAATATTTTATACTGTCTGCAGTAACTTTAAATGAAATTTCTCTTTCTGTCTCTAGCTGTTGGATTTCATTGGAAATATATAGGAATGCCGAGGATTTATGTGGATTTATTTTATATTCTGCAAATTTGCTAAATTTATTTATTACCTCAAGTAGTTTTTCACTTGATTCTCTAGGATTCCCTAAGTATATCATTATATCATCTGCAAAGAGTGATGGCTTAGTCTCTTCTTTGCCTAATCTGATACCTTCATTTTCTTTTTCTTCTCTTATTGCTACTGCTCATTTTTCTAGTACCAAATTGAATAAGATAGGTGATAATGGACATCCTTGTTTCACCCCTGATCTTACTGAAAATGCTTCTAGCTTATCCCCATTACATATAATATTTGTTGATAGTTTTAGATAGGTGCTCCTTATTATTTTAAGAAAGACTCTATTCCTATACTTTCTAGTGTTTTTAATAGGAATGGGTATTGTATTTTGACAAATGCCTTTTCTGCATCTATTGAGATAATCATATGGTTTCTGCTACTCTTGTTGTTGATGTGATCAATTATACCAATAGTTTTCCTGATACTGAACCACCCTTGCATTCCTGGAATAAATTCTACTGAACAAATTGTATTATTCTCATGATGATTTGCTGTAGTCTTTTTGCTAATACTTTATTTAAATATTTGCATCTATATTCATAAGGGAAATTGGTCTGTAATTTTCTTTCTCTGTTTTGTCTCTTCATGATTTAGGTATCAGTACATATTTGTGTCATAAAAAGGATTTGATAGGACTCCTTCTTCTCCAATTTTCCCACATAATTTGTAAAGTATTGGAGTCAATTGTGCTTTACTTGTTCAGTAGAATTCACTAATAAAGCCATCTGGATCTGGAGATTTTTTTTCCTAGGAAGTTCATTGATGGCTTGTTCAATTTATTTTTCTGAGATGGGGTTATTTAAGTAGTTTAATTCCTCTTCAGTTAATCTAGACAACTTATACTTTTGGAAATATGCATACATTTCACTAAGATTGTCAAATTTATGTGCATACAATTGGGTAAAATAGTTCCTAATGATTGTTTTAATTTTGTCTTTATTGGAGGTAGATTCACCCTTTTTGTTTTTGATACTTGTGACTTGATTTTCTTTCTTTTTAAAAAAATCATATTGACTAAAGGTCTATCAATTTTATTGTTTTTTCCCCCATAAAAGCAGCTCTTAGTTTTATTTATTAATTCAATAGTTTTCTTAATTTCAATTTTTTAAATCTGTCCTTCTGTTCTCAGTATTTCCGATTTAGTATTTAGTTGGGGATTTTCACTTTGTTCTTTTTCTAGCTTTTCCAGTTACATGTCCAGTTTATTGATCTTTATTTTCTTTATTTTATTCACATTATGCATTCAAAGATATAAAACTTCTCCTAAGAACTGCTTTCACTGCATCCCAGAAGTTATGGTATGTTGTCTCATTATTGTCATTCTCTTGAATGAAGTTACTAATTATTTCTATAATTTCATGTTTGACCCACTCATTATTGAGGATTAAATTATTTAATTTCCAATTAGTTTTTAGTCTATCCTTCCAAGGCCCTTTATTACATATAATTGTTATTGCATCATGATCTGAGAAGGATACATTTAATATTTCTGCCTTTCTGCACTGAATTGTGAGGTGTTTATGCCCTAGTACATGGTCAATTTTTGTGTATGTGCCATGTACCTCTGAGAGAAGATTTATTCCTTTTTACACCTATTTAATTTTCTCCAAAGGTCTACTGTACCTAACTTTTCTAAAATTCTATTCACCTTCTTAATTTCTTTCTTATTTATTTTGAGGTTAGATTTATCAAGTTCAGAGAGGGGAAGATTGAGGTCCCCCCACTAGTATAGTTTTGTTATATAGTTCTTCCTCTCACTCTCTTAACTTCTCCTTTAGGAATTTTGTAACTATACTGCTTGGTGCGTATATGTTGAATAATGGTATTGCTTCATTTTTGATGTTGTCTTTTAGCAGAATATAGTTTCCTTCCTTATTTCTTTTAATTAAATATATTTTTGCTTTTGCTTTATCTGAGATAAGGATTGCTACCCCTCCTTTTTTTTTCACGTTAGCTGAAGCAAAATATATTTTACTCCAGCTTTTTACCTTTACCCTGTTCTTATCCCCCTGTTTCAAATGTTTTGAATATTGTAGGATTATGGTTTTTAATCTATTCTGCTATTTGTCTCCATTTCATGAGAGAGTTCATCCCATTCACATTCACAGTTATGATTACTATCTGTGTCTTTCCCTTCATCTTATTCCCTTCCCTGTTTATCCTTTTATTTCTTCCTTCTCCCTTCACCTGCTTAAGAGTTTTGCTTTTGACCACCACATCCCTTAGTATTACTTCCCTATAAACCCCCTTCCTTTTCCTTCCCTTCCTCCTTATTTCTTCTTTCCTCCCTTCAACTCTCCCCCCCCTTTTCTTAACTATTTCCCCTCCTACTGCCTGAAGGGTACAATAAAGTTTTTACTTTATGTAGTACATTATTTCTTTCTTGAACCAAGACTAATGAGAATGAATCTCATACAATGCTCCTCTCCCACCCCTCTTTCCCTCTATTATGATAAGTTTTATGTCTCTTCATGATAGAATCCTGTACTTAACTGATTATGTTATTCCCTCCTTACACCAAAACCAATGAGTGCGAAGCTCATATAATGTTCATCTCCTTCCATTCTTTCCCTCTACTATAAAATGTTTTTATGATTCTTTGTGTGGCATAATTTATCCTTTTTTGCTTCCTCCTTTCCTCTTCTCCAATTACGGTCATTTTGCACCCCTTAATATGGTTTTTTATTGCCATTTTAGCTCATTTATTCCCACACCTTCTATTTATCTATATCCCTTTTAAATGTTGTGATAAGTATGCAATTCTCAATATTAACAGGTATCAGCTTCCCATACAGGGATGTAAACAGTTTGTTCTTATCAAATAACAAGTTGTGTGTGTGTGTCTGTATGTTTGTATCTTTTCCCTGTTTACCTTTTTATGTATCTCATGAGTCTTGTATTTGGAAACTGAATTTTCCATCAAGCTCTGGGTTTTTCCATCATGAATGTCTGAAAGTCCCTTATTTCACTGAATGACCATATCCTTGCCTGAAAGATTATGCTCAGTTTTTCTGGGTAGCTGATCCTTGCTTGTTGCCCAAGCTCCCTTGCCTTATGAAATATCATATTCCAGTTCCTCTGATCTTTCAATGTAGAAGCTGCTAGGTCCTGTGTGATCCTGACCATAGTTCTGTCATATTTGAATTGTTTCTTTCTGGCTGCTTGCAGTATTTTTTCCTTGATCAGATGGTTCTAGAATTTGGCTACAATTATTCTTGGAATTTCCAATTTGAGATCTCTTTGAGGAGGTGTATGGTGGATTCTTTTGTTAACTATTTTACCCTCTGCTTCTAGGACCTCAGGGCAGTTTTCTTGATGATTTCTTGGAAGCTAGTGTCCAAGGCTCTTTTTTTCATCATGACTTCCCAGTAGACCAATAATTGTTAGTTTATCTCTCCTGGATCTGTTCTTCAGGTCAGTTATTTTTCCCTTGAGATATTTTACCTCTTTTTCTCATTTTTCATTCTCAAGCTTTTGTTTGACTGATTCTTGATGCATCATAGATTCATTAGCTTTGACTTGGCTAATTCTAATTTTTAGTGAATTATTTTCCTTAGTTAATTTTTGGAGCTCCTTCTCCATATGTCCAGATTTCATTTTTAGGGATTTATTTTCTCCAATTAGATTTTGAACCTCTTTTTCTTTTCACACTTTTTACTTTTTAAGGATCTGTTTGTTCAGTGAAATGTTTTTCTATTTTCACAATTGCAATTTTAAAAGAATTGTTCAGTTTATCTTCTACTTCTCTAATTTGTTTTTTGAAGTCCTTCTTGAGCTCTTCTAAGGATTTTTTCTGGGACTGAGATCAGTTCATATTTCCTTTTGCAAATTCAGCTGTGGGTGTAGAGCCAATGCTGTCTCCTTCTGAATTTGATTCTTCATGCTCACAATAATAGGATTCTAACATCTTTGCAATCTGTTTTTTTTCCCCATTTTGAGGCACAGCCTTAGCCATGTCTTTCCTCTAGGACTCCCAAGCCTTCAGTTGGTTCCGCTATTCAGGATTTTACTCTGGGGCAAAAATCTCTGGGTTTTCAGGGTCAGAGGGGGGGATTAGAGAAGCTGGGGTTCAATCTGCCATCCTGGTCCCTGGAAGTTCAGGTATGTGATTTTCAAATTTCCAGACTGTGGGTTGATAGTCCCAGGAGTAGCTGCTATTGGTGCCATGGGCCCTGTGTTTGTATCTTACCCAGCTCTGACAGATCCCCAGTCTTGTGGTGATAGACCTGGGAATAACCCCTGTGGCTGGTGGATCAGCTTTCCCTGGCATCTGCCTCCATGATCTGCATCGACCTCCAAGCACTGTGCCATGCATCCACCTCTGCACCTGTGCAGCCTTTCACTTCAAAACTCTTTCATTATGACAGTGAGTGGTTTGGTGGATAAAAATTACATCTTGTGTCTCTGGATTTCAACATTTTGATTGGATTAGTGATAACCTTGAATAACTAAATCCACCATTTGCATACATTGCTGCATTTCAGTAATTAGTTGTAACTCTTACACTTTTAAATGCTACAATATATTCTTCACAAACTTCTGGTTTGGTTTCAGGGATAAGTCAATTTCTTGATTCCTAAGCAGACATGTTGAAGGCATTGTGATAACATTATAAGTTTTATAATTTAAAAGGGATCACAGAGGATGGCTTTAACCTACAATTTCTATGAGATCACTGAAGAATTCATTATCATGTATGGAAACTAGCAAATGACTAAACAAGGAGCTAAAAAGGTAAAAGAATGGGATGATTCAACTGGAGTCTTCTAAAGACATGGAAGAACCCCTTGATATGATCTGAAGCAATGGTACGATGGACCCTATAATCATCCAGATTGTCATTAATGATATTAGATACCAAAGGTGTCTCAGAAACCTGGCATTAAAGGCTTACCTGTAGAGAAACCTGACTCTTGACACCATTAGTACGTAGCAGATAGATGCCATCATTGTGAATACATTTTCATTGGCTGAATTCCTCCACACCATATTTAGTAGGATGTTTGCTGTTTCGTATCCAACTTTTTTAGACATTCCTCTGTTAGGTACTGCACTGATATTCTACCATGTTTGAGGTCTGGTCATCATGCTACCAATCTCTTTATCTTCAGAGTCACTGGTAGTATCTTGACAGTTTGTACCAACTGTTGAAATAGTTAACTAAGAAAGAAAGGAATGGAATACTATTAAATACACCAATAGTCCTTCCTTAGAGAGTCCCCAAATATATTTCACCAATAACTAAAATGAAAAATGAAGTAGAAAATCTATGGTTCTCTGTCACTTTTTAAAAACGTCTCTTCTCTGTTAACAACAATGCATTCAGAAAAAGTCTACATGGAAAAATGGTTTGCACATTTGTTAATGCTGGAATGACAAAATTAAAATTTTGATCTGTGAAAGGTACTGCCAGAAATTCCTCTCTGAAGGCTTCAAAAATCTGTTTTGTCTTATACCTTCTGGACAGGAACTATAAGTAAAGTGTCATGGTTTCAGAATTTTCTCCAATATAATTTTTTCTATAGACACTCAAGATACATCAGAATATTGAATATTTGATGAAAGCTTGTAACATTTGTTTTGAATCATGTAGTACAAAATTGTTTCAATTAATGATGGCACATAGCTGGAATTTTGCAAATCAGGTAATTGTAAAACATGTATTCCCTGATGAAAATACCTCAGACATTCTCGTTGGAAGTGCAACATTCAAATAGTCATTACAGTTTTGTAGTAACCTGCATCATAATCCCAATAGCCTCTTTATTTGAAATAAGCAAGTAAGTCTGCCAGCACCATGCAGTTGTTTAAGGAACTAATAATTTTGTTTAATTAAATTCTGACACATCAATATCAAACATTTTGAATCTTAATTCTGTTTATAAAAAGTTTGAGTTCCTATAGCAAAAATTCCAGAACATGGAATGTTTTGTGAGATGCTAGTTCAAACCCAATTTCAGTCTAGTTGCTTCCAACTTGCCATGCAATATTTATGAGGACAGAATTATTTCCTAGTCAATCAATCAATCAATATTTATTAAACACCTACTATGGTGTCAGGCAATGAAAATTTAAAAAAGACAAAAGACAGACCCTCCCTTCAGAGTTCACATTCTAGTTGGGAGACAACAAGCAAACAAGTATGTACAAACAAGCTATATATAAGAAAAAGAAGAAATAAGAAATCTAAAGCACTAGAGTTAAGAAGGTTTGGGAAAGGTTTCCTGTAGAATGTGGGATTTTAGTTGGTGTAGTGTCATGCATGGACAGCTTTCCAAAAGAATGCTACGGTGAACAGCTTTTAAGTCCTGATTACACAGTATAGTGAACATTCTATTTATTCCATAATAAGCCAAAGCAAAACATTCACAGAAAATCAAGGTACAGCACTCACAATATTACAACATATCACAGAAAAATCACAATATAGTATTCTCAACAGCTTATCATTAAAATGGCCACATAGTTTTCACCAAAGTGGTCACAATATTTAGAACAAAGAACAATCATCTGGTATCCCTAAGAAGGTTTGCCTCCTTACTCAGTCATTCAGTCTTCTCAGAGTACAATAGCCAGTCTTCCACTCATAGGGTAACAAGGTTAACTCAATCAGTCGCTTATTTAGTAATTAGTTACTAAGTATTGTTAATCATTAAATACAATCATTAGAAAATACACAAACCTTCCACACTTAGGTCACTAGTAAACCACATTATCATCACAGCATTCAATACTCTTTTCTTCATCTTGACCTGAGGCAAATTCTCAGCAATCTCTGTTCCTGGTGAGACAAAGCTTAACAAAGCCACAATATTCATTGCCAGTGTCCTCATCAATTCACTCTCTGCCTGCAGAATAGTCTCAGGACCCCTGAAAACATCAATAAGACCCTCTTCCAGGATTTATGTAAACATACAAGAAAATCCTTCTTCAGGGTTTCTGAGCCAACAGCAAGGTTCCAGGACCTCTGCAACAACAGCACTGTCCTTCACCAGCAGATGAATCTGGCAAAACAACATCAAAACAGACAGACAGAATACCAGCACCATAACCCAAGCCTCTTCAGTCCTTCAGCAGTTTTGATGGCCCTAGGACCCAGAAGAAATCTCAGCTGGCTCCCAGAATCGAAATCATTCCTCCCAGGTTTCGAAAATAAAAATTTTTCTCTCCAGCTTGGTGGCTGCGGGTAAGGGTGAAAGTGGGGAGGGGGGGGTTCCTCTTCAGTCTTCCTTGTGGCAGCAACTTCAGTCTTCATGATTCTTGTCTGAAGAAAATTCTGAATCAGTTCTGAGTCCAGCAGTAGCAGCCCAGGCTCTAGATGCTGCTGGGAGAAACTCTCTCTCTCCCCAGCAGAACAGCTTCTGTCACCAGGTTCTTGTCAGAAGAAATTCTGATTGTGCCTCTCTGGCTGAGGCTTTTCTTATATACACACAGCATTGGCTTCCTGTTTCAGCCAACCCCTTCCTGTTATGTCAGCAATAGGAGACAGGAGCTCACACTTTCTGTTTCTTTCACAGAGGTTTGATTAGTTACTAAGAGCTAAGTACCTGCTTACTTGCCAGAGCAAAAAGGGGTCTTCAAATTTAAATTAATTACCATTACAGTTGGGACCTGAATGAAGCCAGGGAAGTCAATAGATGCAGAGGAAAAGCATTCTAGGCATGGAGAACAGCCAGAGAAAATGCTTGTAGCTGGGAGATAGGGTGTCTTGTTAGAGGAACAAGTAGGCCAGTTTCTCTAGATAAAAAAGTATGTGGTAAGGAATCAGGTATAAGAAAGCTGGGCACAAGTTATAAAAGGCTTGCAATACCAAACAAAAGATTTTGTGTTTGATCCTGGACATCATAGGGAACTACTGAAGCTTTATTAAATATAAGAGTGCCATGGCCAGACCTGTACTAGGAAAATCACTTTGGCAGCTGAATGGAGCGTAAATATTTGACAAATGGTGCAAAGGTAAAATCGATAGGCTGTAGAAACAGAGTGAATAATGGGAGTTGAGATAGTAGGGAGTTGAAGATGATACCCAGGTTGCAAGTCTGGGTGACTGGAAGAATGTATCACCCTCAACAGAAATTAGGAAGATAAGAGGTGTGGAGGGTTTATGGGGGGAAGATAATGAGTTCCATTTTGTACATGTTGAGTTTATAGACTCAACATTCAGTTCAAAACGTCTGAAGAGCTGTTGGAAATGGCAGAATGGAGGTCAGCAGAAAGGTTAGGGCAGAAAGCATAGATCTGATCCTAGATAACTTAAGTTTTCAAGTTTATCAAACGCAGGGTTGTTGACTTCAATTATTTTAGGTTCTTCTTTGTCCAGTTGATTCTGCTGATCTTTTCTACTTTTTGGACCAGTATAATGATTAAGACTTTAAAATTTTAAAGTCATGGAAGTGCTATTCCCCCTTCATTGTTTTGGCTTTCTTTTTTGCTTTTTTGGAGGGCAATTGGGGTTAAGTGACTTGCCTAAGGTCACAGGAGTAGTTTTTGTGTCAAGTGTCTGAGGCCGAATTTGAATTCAGGTCCTTCTGACTCCAGAGCCAGTGCACTGCATCAGCTAGCTGCCCCAACACTCCTACCTTCTTATAATTTTCTGGTTTAGTCTAGATCGTTTGTTCCTCCAAATTAATTTTGTTTTGGAACCCTCAGTTCAAAGTTATTTGCATAAGAATCTCTTCATTGGTGGAGATTGATTACTCAGTGTTTCATCCTACATGAGGGCAGAGCTGGTGAGAGTTTAAGAGAAGAGAGACTCCGCCTTCTCCAAGGAAGACTTTGATTCTTGAGAGGAGGGGAAGCTAGAGACTGGCCACTCAGAGAAAGGGTATCAGGTTCAAAAATATATCTATTCATTCCCCCAAATATTGTCAACTGGGTAGAGACAATTTTTAAGTTCAAGTTGTGCTCTTGATCAGTATCCCTTAATAGGGATAATGTCCCTGAGCTACCTTTCCAAGACTTGACTCCTTTCCCGCCAAATATCAGTTCCACAAAAAATACATGTAACAAATAACAAATAAACCTCTTTACCTAAAACAATAAGAGCAAAGAGAAATCAGAGAAAGTAGATAGAAAAGAAAACATATCAGACAATAAACATAGTGAAAGAGTTCTCCCTACGATATCTCAGTTCAACCCAGAGAGGGAATCCAAGATCTTACCAAAAGGGAAATTCCCAAAGACTCTAGTCTTTTTAATGAGATAAGGATATTATCACAGAGCTGGTTCCTTTACAGTTGGCTACTTCACTGAGTCTTTCTCTCCCTTCAAGGATTTCTTCTTTAAGGGAATCTTGATAAATTTAATAGTTTACTTTTCCCCCATTACATGTAAAAATAATTTTAACATTCATTTTAAAATTTTGAGTTCCAAATTCTTTCCCTTGCTCTCTCCCTTCCCCTCATTGAGAAAGTGAGCAATTTGATATGTTATATATGTGCAGTCATGCAAAATATTTTTCCATGTTATTCGTTTTGTAAAAGAAGTCACAGACTATATATTTCAAAGCAATAATAAAAAAGGGAAAAGGACACCCATATATAAAAATATTTATAGCAGCTTTTTTTGTGGTGGCAAAGAATTGGAAATTGAGAGGATGCTCCCTATCAATTGGGGAATGACTGAACAAGTTGTGACACATGAATGGTATGGAATATTATCATGCTGTAAGAAATGATGAACAGGTGAATTTCAGAAAAACCTGGAAAGACTTACATGAACTGATGCTGAGTAAAGTGAGCACATTTTAAAGTGAGAACATTGTACACAGTAACAGCAATGTTGTGTGATGATCACCTATGACTGATTGAGCTTTTCTCAGTAATACAATGATCCAAGATGGATCCAGAAGACTCATGATGGAAAATGCTATCCATATTCAGGAAGAGAATTGTGGAGTCTGAATGCAGATTGAAACATGCTTTTGTCATTTTTTGTATTATGTGGCTTTTTCCTTTTGTTCTCATTCTTCTTTCACAACATGACTAATGTGAAAATGTTTGCATAATTGTATGTCTTGTGGAGGGAGGAAAGTGGGGAGAAAAGAGAAGGAGGGAGAAAAATTTGGAACTCACAAACCTTCAAAAATGAATGTTGAAAACTATATAAGTAATGGAGAAAAATATACTATTAGGGACAAAAATAAAAAATAAATCACAGGCCAAAAAAACCCCCAGAAAACAAAAACAAGAAAAATAGAAAAGTAAAGAAAAATTATGTTCAATTTGCATTCATATGCCATCATTTTTTTTCTCTGGAGATAAATAGCAATTTTCATAAGTCCTTTAGAATTGTCTTGGATCATTATATCACTGAGAACAGCTAGGTCATTTGCAGTTTATCATTGTACAATATTACTGTTACTATATACAATATTCTCCTGGTTCTGTTCATCTCATTTTGCATCAGTTCATGTAAGGCTTTCCATGTTTTCCTAAGAGCATTCTGATCATCATTTCTTATAGCACAATATTATTCCATCACAATCATATACAGTAATTTGTTCAGTCATTCCCCAATTAATGGACATCCCTTCAATTTCCAGTTCTTTGCCACCATTAAAGAAGCTGCTTTAAATATTTTTGTGTATGTAATTCCCTTTCCTTTTTGCTTTATATCTCTTTGGGATATAGACCTCATGCTAGTATTCCAGGGTGAAAAGGTGTTCCTGGCTTTGTAGCTTCTTGGGAATAATCCTAAATTGTTCTGCAGAATGGTTGAATCAGTACACAATTTCTTTTTTTTTCATTTTAACTTTAGTTTATTTTTAGTTTACATCATTCATTTCCATGAGATTTTAAGTTACAAATTTTCTCCCTATCTTTCCCCTACCTACCACCCTAAAAGAACGATCCCACTGTATACTCCCTCACCCAATCTGCTCCCTCCTATATCCTCCCCCATCACCCCTCTCACTTGCTGGTAGGGCAAGATGGATCTCCCTACCCCAGTGCCTATGTATCTTATTTCCCAGTTGCATGTAAATAATGATGATGATTTTACACACACACACACACACACACACACACACACACACACACACACACACATATATATATACATACATATTTTTAACATTTGATTTTAGAATTTTAAATTCTAGATTCTTTCCCCTCCTCCCTTATCACCCACCCCCACTGGAAAGACAAGCAACTCAATACAAGCCATATATGTGTAATTACACAGAATATCTCCACAATGGACATATTGTGAAAGACTGATTATATTTCCCTCCTTCCTATTCCACCCCACACTTGTTTCATTCTCTACTTTGTCCCTGTCCCTTTACAGAAGTGTGTTTCTGACAGCCGTCCCCC
>CM053581.1:326735104-326751169 GCA_028627135.1 Pseudochirops cupreus
TTTTTTTTTAATCTCTGTGGGGCTCTGCTTCCAGAGAAGAAAGCTCTGTCCCAAATTGCTGGGGTTTTCCCAGCTGCTGGAGCTCTTAGGAGGCTGCTGGGTCCCTCCCCCACTCCAGCTCACCTAACAAAAAAACCACAGGACCAAAGCCCAAGACCACGATCTGGATACAGGCCGCTCAACACAAGAGCACTTGGCCCCTGACTGATCACTTGGTCCCCCTGCAGTCTGCAGGCCAAGAGCTCTGAAGCGGCAGTGTGGAGGCGGATGCAAGACCTCCAGTTCTGCGGCTTTGTTGCTCTGAAGGCGTTTCAGCTGGACTGCTTTTCTCTCCCAATTTCGCAAGCTCTGCTGACCTAATTCTGGATACTGCCACAGCTGCCTCCAATCTGCTCACCCAAAGCTCCAGCTGGGGCTCAGCTCCTCTTGTCCAGCCACCTTCTGGCTCCTCTCATCCAGCTACCTCCGTGTCAGGGCCATAGTTTCAGACTAGGCTTGTTTCAGTTTGCAGGGCTGATATGGTTCTTCATAGCTGAGCCGACTTTAGTGGAAAGTATATTTGTGTGTGTTTTGGAGTTCTAGAATTAGTTTAGAGTCATATTTTATGGGTATTTTGGGGTGGCTATGTGAGAGCTGTGATATGTTGTTGCTCTTATGCCACCATCTTGGCTCCCCCCACCCCAAAATAATATATTTCAAAAAACAAAGGAGTTCAAAATGTTACCCAAAATATCAAACCCTACACACTAGCACCTATTCAACAATTCTGAAAGATGAACATTCAACCACAAAAATAGATTGAGATATTTCTACAAAAATAAAATAAAACCAGATTAAAGCAGAATATCAACTTGTAAACAGCAGAATCATAAGAAACACATCAAAGACAACACATGCTATCAAAGAGATAATGAATAAGGGCAATATATTGCTCCATTTCTAGAAGTAAATTTTTAAAAGGGAGAAAAGAAAAAGAAAAATTGACTTTATAAGATAAAGAAAAACAATGAGGAGTCATCAAGAGATGAAAAACTATAAAAGAAGTAAGCAAAATTTAAAGAGAGAGAAGTGAACCCAGTAAATTCTTTCCACAAAAATCAATCTATTATGTGAAATAAAATTGCAGAGTGAGAATTTTCATAATTCAGGTCAAGGGAGGTGGAACATAGAAGGGGAATATATAAGTTGTTTCATTGTGAATGCGAGTGAACAGCAAAGGCATGATAATAGAGTTTTGCAGAAGAGGAAGATGTGAGAGAATAGGAAAGATGGTAAAAGGGAGAGAATGAAAATGAAGGAATGAAAAGGGAGATCTTAACTCAACAAGGGCAAGTTTTTCCACTAAAAATCACTTTCATGTGGTAAGATGTTGATTCTGTGGATAAGAAATGGGGCCTTAAAATGAATTCAGTCTAGAGGATATAGGTCATTGGGACAGAAGCTCCTCAGATAGAGTGTTGTACATTCATGGAAAAACACACTGACTCAGTTGCTAGGTGTGACTGGCATCCTTAAACATGAAATGGGGAGGAAAACAGACCAGAGCTGAATGAATTAGCATGGCTAATGGGAAAGAGACTGATTATGGGAAAGAAAGGAAATAGAGTTGGACCACATAATGTGTATACAGACTAATTTTTACCATATCAACAAACATTTATTAAGTACCTTCTAAGTACCAAGCAGTCTGTTAAGTGCTGTGGATACAAATAAAAGCAACAACAACCACAGTCCCTGATCCCAGAGAGATAACAGTTTAATAAATAAGATAACATGCAGAAAACAATTTACAAATAAGATACGTGTGGGGATAAATTGGAAGTAACTTCAGGGGAAGGGCATAGCCTTAAAGTAGGACTTGGGCAGGGGGAGGGAAGAATGTAATTAGTTCTGTTTTAGATATTTATGGGAAATGCATTTCAAGATGTGTAACAGACACCTGGAGATTGGAGAGTGGAGATTAGAAGAGAGGTTAGGGTTGGATGAATGGATCTGAGAATTAACAGCATAAAGACAATAACTGAACGCACTGGAGCTGAGGAGATCACCAAGTGAAATAGTATAGGCAGCGGTTCTCAACCTGTGGGTTATGTTCAATTTTTAACAATGAGAACACATCCTGCATATCAGATATTTACATTACAATTCATAACAGCAGCAAAATTACAGTTACGAAGTAGCAATGAAAATAATTTTATGGTTGGGCATCACCACAACATGAGGAACTGTATTAAAGAGTCTCGGCATTAGGAAGGTTGAGAACCACTGGTATAGAGTGAAAAAAAGAAGGCCCAGGACAGAGTCCTAGAGGATATCTATGGTTTGTAGCATGAATTGGATAGATAGAGCAAAGGACACTGAAAAGGGGTAATCATACTGGTAAGGAGGAGGACCAGGAGAAATCAGCCCAGAAAAATCTAGGGAGAAGAGAATATTAAGTAGAAAAGGGTGTCCAATGAAGGTGACTAATAGTTTTAAAGGCTATAGAGAATTCAAGAAGTGTAAGGACTGAGAAAAGGTCATTAAATTTGGCAATTAAGAGATCATTAGTAATTTTCAGTTAAATGATGAGGTCAAAAGCCAGAATGCAAAGAGTTGAAAGAATGAGAGAAAAGGAAGTGGAGGCACTTATTGTAGATGACCTTCTCAAGAGGTTAGTCACAAATGGGAAGAGATATATGATATAATAGCTAGCAGGAATAGATAGATTGAGTGAAAGGGAGTTTTTTTTAATTTAGAGAATAGGCTGTGCAACCGGTAGATTGAGAAAGATGAAAAATTAGTGAAAGAATAGGGATGAGAGAGAGCAATGTCCTGGAGAAAAAGGGATACAATGGAATTCTTTGTGCAGAGAATGGCCACATCTTTATGTGAGAAAGGGGTAAAAGAAGAGATAGTGGCAGAAGGCATCTGAGTGAGGTGAGATGACAAGGAAGAGAGAAGAGGCAACTCTTGGTGAATGACCTCAATTTTTTTCACTGAAATATGAGGAAAGATTTTTCAACTGAAAGCAGGAGTGGAGTGGGACCCATGGGAGATTTGAGCAGGGATGAAAAGGCATGGAAATGCCACAGTGGTGAATGGGATAGTTTTTCAATTAGGGAGGTATAGAAAGGTCGCATTATTATAGTGAAGGCCTGGTTGAGATGGAGTTACATAAATTTGTAGTGTACCTAGATAGTTCAGCTTCCTAATTTTCTCCTGTTTCTTTCAACAGCATGTGAGTAGGAACAAAGGCTGCAGAGGGAGTATTCATGGCTGAGGTTTAGCAGGGAAAGATTGGCAATAGGATAAAGGGTCAAGTGACTTGAGGGAAGAGGACAGCATAGAGTTGAAATGCCTGGCTAAAGAGTAAAGATAGGGGAAGAGGGGAAGTACAGCCAGTTTGGGGGAGATGGCTTGGGAAAGAACTGAAGGCAGAGAGATTGGAGGTCATGGTGAGGACAAAGAACAGTCTTTGGGGTTGCAAAGCAGAGAGAGATAGACTGACAACAGATTGTGATGAAAAGCATCTTTTGTCTATATTATTGCTCTTACGAATTGATACTTCTTAGAATGAGGCATAATGAAAAAAAGAAACAGTGGAGCAAGATCTATAAAAGTGATAACTAAGAAACTGGTTAGAAGACAGAGCTGTCTACTACTACTTTAGAAGCTTTAGCCCAATAATGAACACAAAGAGATTAAAGAAGGAAGAAACAAGGATATATTCTATGAATTAGGAAATAAAAGTTTAGAATAGATAGGAAAGGAAGAGAATTATTGAGACTACAAAGCTAAGAAATTAAACTTGGAAAAAAGTACAAAAAGCCAACAAGAAAAATAACATGGGGGGAGAAGAAGAGAGGAGATTGTGGATTAACCACTTAAGTTAGAAGGCAAAAAGAAGGGAAAATATGAAAAAAATAGATAACTAACAAAAGAAAGAAATTAATAATATAAGTTTAAAAAAAAACACCTAAACCAAGGAAAGAGGTTAAAAAAGAACAAGAAGAGAGTAGTGTGGATTAGAGAGGTTGTAGAAATTTGAGTACAACAAAGAAGTTTAGGCACAATTAATCATATGGTCTTACTCAAAAGAGGAAGGAGGGAAAGGTTTTTTTTAAAGCAATGCTAGAGATGAAATAGGAGAAAAACATAGACTTCTCATAACACTGAATGGATTAAACAATTCAATAAAATGAAAAAATGTAAAAGAATTGATTATAAAACAAAGCCCTATAATCTATTGCTTATAGGAAATGAATTAAAGAAACAAAGTTATATCAAGAGTAAAAAATGAGTGGTTGGAACAAATTTTTTTTATGTGTCAGTTATATACCACCCTCTCCCCCAGAATTGCAGTCATGCTAGTAGACAAAGCAAAAATAAAAATTCACAGTATTAGAAGTGATAATCAACGAAATTACATTATGCTGAAAGGAAACATAAGCCATATCTACTATTTAATATCATTAATAAACTCATATGAACCAAATCACAGAGTTTCTAAATTCTTATAGATAATCAAAATGAAGAAAAAACCATAATAACACAATAATAGTAGACTTTAATGTTTCACTCTTAGAACCAGACATCTCTAACAAAAAAGATAAACAAAAGGAAACTAAAAAACAAACTTTTGAAGAGTGAAAATATTTATGTCACCTCTCAAATAGGATATTTGATATCAATAAAACAGGATATACCTATTGCTTAGAACCACATGGCAGTTTTTCAGAAGTGTAATGGTAAATAAAATATGAAAAAAAGAGAAATAGTCACCATCCTTTTCATGCCATACAAAACAAAAATGACAATCAATTCAGGGAGAATGAACAAAAGACAAACTTAAATGTAGATTAGATGAAGTCCTAAGTAAAATTTGGTCAAATGACAAACCATAAAATCAATCAATAATTAATGGACAAAGAAAATTATATGACAACAAATCAAAATTTCTGAGACTCTTCTAAACTAGCTATCAGATGATAAATTATGTTATTTAAAAAAGGATTAATGAAACAGAAAAGATATTGTTTAATGAGTTACAAGTTTTAAAATTAGAAAGTCAATAAGTAAATTGACCTTAATGAGCACAGAAGAGAAAATCTTGGAAATTAGAGGAGAAATAGGTAAATTGGAAATTAAAAAAAAAAAACATAGAACTGGTAAACCAGAGGAAATATTCTTTTAAAAAAGTAATAAAATTGAGAGTGTTCTGGGAAGATGGCACAGTAGGTCAGAAACATTCCAGTTTTCAAGATTTTCCCTTACAAAAAGAGATTAAATAGTATGCTGGGGTGAATATTGAGCAGTAAAAATAAATAAAATAGGGGCAGAACAGGGGGCATTCTGGGACAGAGATTTTCAGAAAAGTCCCAGGATGAGGTTTGGTCCCTGTGAAGAGTAAACACCAACAAATTATGTCTTAGTTCCCGGTAAACAACCAACTGCGAGTGCTGAGATTAGCCGGGTTGGGAAGCTGCCTCAACCTTAATCACAGGAACATTTACCCCCTAGACAGTGAAGGGTCTTGGTTATCTGAGCTGGGGAAGATCAAGGGACCCTATGTTCACAAGGAATGCCAGACTCAGATATGCTGTGGAGACGCTGGTGGGAGTGGAAAAGAACCAACACATGCTTGCTGAGTGCAGAAGCAGTGGAGCAGGGACTCTGCTAACTGTGGGCACTTGAGGGAGGCTAGAGTTCCTGGTTCCAGTTCCAGACCAAAGGAGAGAATTGAAGGAGGATCTGATGCTTGAAGAAATCGAAAGAAAAAACTAAATTTAAAGAATGAAAAAAAGAGAAGAGAATGTGAAACATAGTGACAGAAAAACAATGGATCTAGAGAACAGATTAAAAAGAGAAAACATAAGAATAATTGGAATACCTGAAAGTTCTGATCAAAAAAAGAATCTTGATACAGTAATACAAAAAGTAATTAAAGAAAATTGCCATGAAACATTAGAACAAGAGGGGAAAGTAGAAATAGAAAAAATCCACTTATCACTACCTAAAAGAGATCCTATGAGGAAACCCACAGGAATATTATAGTCATATTCTAAAACCCCCAGCTCAAGCATAAAATATTGTGAGCAACAAGAAAAAGAAACATTTTAAATATGATGACAGTGATGACATTAATAGACCACAGGTCTTGGAACACTATATATGGAAAAGCAAAAGAAATGGTCTACCAGCCAAAATGTACCCAGAAAAGCTAAGTATAATCCTGAATGAAAAAAAAAATGGATATTTAATGAACTGTTAGACTTTCAGGATTTAAAAAAAGCAGCACCTGAATTTAATAGAAGATTCAATATACAAGAACCAAGAGAAAAATAAGGTTAATACTAAAGGCTAATTATAAGGGACTCAATGAGGACAGACACTTTGCCTTTTTTGTATGTAAAACATACAAAATTGTTATCACTAATCAGGTAGTTCGTAAGAAAGATTTGGGTAGACTTGAGTATGATATGACTTTAAAAAGTAAAAATGCTTAGGAACAGCTAAAAAGATGATTTTATACAAATGAGGTGTGAGAGGAAGGACTGAGAAGAAGAACTAGATGGGGGAGGAAGGCTGTTAATTCTGGAAATCTACTTTCATAAGGAATGTGTTCAAGAGGGAACAATACATATATATCTAGAAAAGTGCGAAAGTCTTCTAAATTTGGAAAGAAATAGAATGCTAAGAGGATAGGGAGAAGGAAGAGGATAAGGGAGGGATCTATAAAGGTGAAGGTAAGGGAATAGGTTAAAGTGGAAGTATAGAAAGGTGTTTAGATTAATGGGAACAGGAGGATAATAGAGGGATCCTTGGAACAGGGTGGGTTAGGTAATAGGAAAGCAAGTTATCAGGTAGAAGTAAAGAAGGGGATTTAGGAGGGATAGGAAACAAGAGATACACACAAACACTAAAACAAAGATTAGAAGTAGAATTTGTTAGAGAAAGTATATGCCTGTATGTATATATAGATTCAATACCCACAGCAACTGCTATGAATGTGCAGGTGTGAAAGAAAGAAATAAGAACAAAAAAGGTAATAAAATCAATAAATGATTAGCAAAACTTATTGAAAAGAAGAGAGAGAAACACAAAATTAATAAGACTAAAATGAACTTTAAAAAATTAATTCAAGTTATTCACTGGAAGGTCAAATGCAAAAGCCAAAGCTTAAATACTTTTGCCACAGGATCAGAAGACAGGACACATTGGAAAAAATCCTGATGTTTGAAAAGATTGAAGGCAAAAGGAAAACAGGACAGCAGAGGAGGAGATGGATAGAACATGACAAAACAATGTACGTGAACTTGGAGAGACTTTGAGAGACAGTGGAAAATTGAAGGACCTGGCATGCTATGGTCCATGGTGTCATGAAGAGTTGGACACAGCTGAATAACTGTAACAGAAATGAATAAGGCAAAACTATAGTAAATCCAGATGAAATAAAAGAAAAGTGATCAAAATATATTACTGTCAGTCAATAAATATTTATTAAATGCTTATGATGTGTGAGGCATTGTGTTATCCACTGGAGGTACAAAGAAAGTTTAAAACATGATCCCTGTCCTCAAGATGTTGACTTTTTAAACTAAATTTGTTTTAATCTTTTATTTTTTACATCTTCAGAATTTCTCCCAAAATGCTTCCTTCCTCTCAGAGATCCACAACATATAACAAATAATATTATTAAGGAAGAAAAAGAGACTTTAAAAATTAAAAAAACTGATCAATACCTTGAGAAAATCAGAAAATATGTGCAAACACTATACCTATATGCCTCTTACTTCTAAAAAGGAATTCATTGGTATTGTTTTCTTATACCTCTTATTTGAAACTATTCTTGGTTTTGTAATTTTGCAATTTTGGGGGGTAGTTTCCTTGAGATACAGGTCTATTAGTGATACTGCTGGGTCAAAGGGTATAAATGTAGTTTTATAGCCCTTTGGGTATAGTTCCAAATTGCTCTCCAGGATGGTTAGATCAGTTCACAACTTCACCAACAATGTTGAGTATCCCAAATTTTCCACATACCTTCCAACACTTGTCATTTTCTTTTTCGATCATATTAACCAATCTGATAGGTGTGAAGTGGTACCTCAGAGTTGTTTCAATTTGCATTTTCAATTTGCATAATCGATAGAGATTTGGAGCATTTCTTCATATGACTATATATAGTTTTGATTTCTTCATTTGAAAAATGTCTATTCAAGTGTTTCTGATAAAGGACTCATTTCTAAAATATATGGAGAACTGAATCAAATTCACAAGGATACAAGTCATTCCCCAACTGATAAATGGTCAAAGAATATGAACAGGCAGTTTTCAGAGGAAGAAATGAAAGCCATCTACAGTCATATAAAAATGTTGTAAATCACTATGGATTAGATAGATACAAATCAAAACAACTCTGATGTACCACATCACATATATCAGATTGGCTAAAATGACAAAATAGGAAAAGGATAAATGTTGGAGAAGATGTGGGAGAGTTGCAACACTAATTCATTGTGAGTGATCAGTTGTGAACTGATCCAACCATTCTGGAAAGCAATTTGGAACTATGCTTGAAGAAAAATTAAAATGTGCATACTCTTTGACCCAACAATACCACTTATAGGGCTATATCACAGAAAGATCTTAAATATGGGAAAAGGACCCACCTGTACAAAAACATTTATAGCAGTTCTTTTTGTGGTGGCCAAGAACTGGAAATTAAGGGGGTGTCCATCAATTGGGGAATGATTGGGGCTGAACAAGTTGTAGTATACCAATGTAATTGAATACTGTTGTTCCATAAGAATAGATGAACAGGTGGACTTGAGAAAATCCTGGAAAGACTTATATGAACTGATGCTCAGTGAAGGGAGCAGAACCAGGAGAACACAGCACACATTAAAAACCACATTGTGCAATGACTGACTTTGTTCTTCCTGGCAATGCAAGGTCCTAAAACAGTTCCAAAGGACTCATGATGGAAAATGTCATCCATATCCAGAGAAAGAACTATGGCATCTTTTTTAACGTTTCATTTGTTTTGTTCTTTTTTTCCTCATGGTTTCTCCCATTCATTCTAATTCTTCTATACAACATAACTGATGTGAAAATATGTTTAATAGGAATGTATTTGCAAAGACTATATCGGAATTGCATGCTGCCCTGGGGAGGGGGCAAAAATCTAAAACTTAATGGAAGTTAATGCTGAATACTAAAAATAAACTTAAAAAATAAAAAACAAATAAAAGTGTTTGATAAAAAATAAAATTTAGATGCATAGAAGTTTGGAAAGATGTCTTTTAGTAAAAATTAGTGACAGAAATGGTTTATAAGGTAATTTTTTCTTTCTTTTTAGAAATTTTTAAATTTTATCTAATAAAACAAGCATTTCCATAACAAAAAAGAAAAATGTCTATTCATAATTTTGACCTTTGATCAATTGAAGAATGAATCACATTCTTATGAATTTGACTGTTCTATATATATTTAAGATATGAGGCCTTATCAGAGAAACTTGAAGTAATTTTTTTCAGTTATGATTATTAGTTGTATTTCCCTCCATCTTAACTGAGAAACCAGTTCTGATATTAAATCATTATTTGCCAACCTCTCATCTTCCCCTGTACTATAAAAAACTCTTTTTACCTCTTTTACATGAGATAATTTTCCTCATTTTACTTCTCCTTTCCCTCTTCTCACAGTTCATTCCTCTTTCTTATTCCTTGATTTACTTTTTAAAGATATCATTCTATCATAATCATTCCTATTCTAACCCCCTAATATTTTTTTGGACAGCATCCATCAGAGTCATCTCACACCCACACCTTCTATCTATGTGTACACTCCTTCTAATTGCCCTTATAGTGATAAAGTTTTTAAGAGTTACAAATGTTTTCTTGCCATGTAGGAATATAAACAGTTTAAACTTATTGAATCTCTTATGTTTTCTCTTTCTTATTTCTTTTTCACCTTTTTATGTTTCTTTTTAATCTTTTATTTGAAGATAATTTGTATACCTCTTGTCTTTTAACTGGGAATGCTTAGAAGTCCTCTATTTCTTTAAATGTCCATGTTCTAGTATGCTAGTATACCTTGTCACCTTGGACAGGGCAATGCAGCAGGGTCTTGCACTCAATGTCAGAAGGGGACCCCTATAATTTCCATCTGATTAGTTGTCCACTATCCTTATAATCTGTGGGCCAAGGGGTCTGAAAGCTACGGCTAATACAGTAACTGCCAACACCTGCTCCTGGCTTTCCAGGGTGCAGCCTGTACTGGACTGCACTCCACTGTCACCCCAGTGAGACAGACATTTCCTGCTTACCTTTTAAATTGTCTTAGGCTAGAAAATTGTTTCACTTCATCCTTTCTGACTTCTTCCATTCTGCCATTCCAGAATTCACTTTGAAATGTTATCTTAAAATGGTTTGGAGGGGAATTTAGGAGAGTTCTGTCAAGTTCCTCCCTTTACTCCCCCATCTTGGCTCCACCTCCTGTATTGCTCTTTTTCTTTAAAAAAAATTGTCCTTTTTCTCATCATTTCTCTTGTTTCTCTCAATGCTGAACTGTTATCTTTGATTCATAGTCTTCTATGCTTATTTGTTCTTTCTTTAGTTCACTATATTCTCATTGGAAACAAAGTTTCTAAGGTCTTTATTTTGATCTGTGTTTTCTGTTTTCTTTTTTAGGTTATTCTTGTGTAATCATGCAAAACATATTTCCATATTAATCATGTTGTAAAAGCAAATGTAGATAAAAATTAAAACCCAAAAAAAATAAAGTAAAAATATCATGTTTCAATCTATATTCATATTCCATCAGTTCTTTCTCTGGTGATGGATAGCATTTTTCATGATAATTCCTTCAGAGTTGTCTTGGATCATTTCCTGTTACTGTGCACAATGTTCTCCTTGCTCTACTCATTTCACTTTGCATCAGTTCATCTAAGTCTTTCCAGGATTTTCTGAGAGCACCTAGCTTATATTTCTTATATCACAATAGTATTCCATCACAATCATATACCACAATTTGTTCAACCATTCTAGAAATTATGGACATCCCTTCAATTTCTAATTCTTTGGTACTAGAAAAGAACTGTTATAAATATTTGGGCATAGTTTTGAACTGCTCTGCATAATGGTTGAATCAGTTTACAACTCCACCAACGTTGCATTAGTATCTCAATTTTCTCACTTCCCCTCCAAATTTTTCATTCTTATTGTCTGTCCTATTACCCAATCTAATAGGTGTGTGGTAGCACCTCAATATTGTTTTAATTGGTATTTCTTTAATCAACAGAACCTTAGAGCATATTTTTCATATGAAGGCAGATAGCTTTGATCAGTTCATCTGAAAAGTGACCACATTTTTTTTTATAATTTGTCAATGGGGAAATGGCTTTTACTTTTATAAATTTTAATCATTTCTCTAGATATTTGACACATGAGGTCTTTATCAGAGAAACTTGCTTCAAAATTTTTTTCATAGTTATGATTGCTAACAGTATTTCCCTCCATCCGATTTTCACCCTGTTTATTCCATTCTCTCTCTCCTTTCATCCTGTCCCTCTTTGCTTCTGACTATTGCCTCTCCCAATCCACCTCCCTTCTATGAATACCTTTCCTTCTCTTACTACCTTCTCCTCCTGCTTTCCCATAGGATAGGATACTTTTTATACAGAATTGGGTGCGTATTTTATTCCCCCTTTGAGCCAATTCCAGTGACAGTAAGGCTCAAGTGTTTCCCGTCACCTCCTCTATCTTCCCCTCCACAGTAATAGCTTTCTTACCTTTTTTATGTGAGATAATTTATCCCCATTCTAACTCTCCATTTTCCTTTCTCCCAGTGAATTCCTCTTTCTCACCTCCAAATTTTATTTTCTTAGATATCATCTGATCATATTCAATTCACTTGTGACATGCATATATATATATATATATATATATATATATATATACATATATATGTATGTATGTATATTGTTTTTAACTACCTTAATAATGAGAAAGTTCTTATGAGTTACAAGTATCATCTTTCCATGTAGGAATATAAACAGTTCAGCTTTAATATGTCCCTTATGATCTCTCCTGTTTACTTTTTTGTGCTTCTCTTGATTCTTGTATTTGAAAATCAAATTTTCTATTCAGCTCTGGTCTTTTCTGCAAGAATGCTTGAAAGTCCTCTATTTCATTGAATGTCCATTTTTGCCCCTGAAGGATTATACTCATTTTTGCTACATAGGAGATTCTTGGTTGTAATCCTAACTCCTTTGCCATATGGAATATCATATTCCAAGCCTTCTAATCCTTTGATGTAGCAGTTGCTAAATCTTCTGTTATGATGACCATGACTCCATGATATTTGAATTATTTCTTTCTGGTTGTTTACAATATTTTCTCTTTAACCTAGAATTTGTTTGTAATATTCCTGGGAGTTTTGATTTTGCGATCTCTTTCAGAAGGCAATCAGTTTACAACTCCACCAACAATGCCTTAGTGTTCCAATTTTCTTACATTTTCTCAAACATTTATAATTTTTTTTTGTCATATTAGCCAATTTGAGAAGTGTGAGGTGGTACCTCAGAGTTGTTTTAATTTGCATTTCTCTAAACAATAGTGATTTAGAGCATTTTCCAAGTAACAACAGATAATTTTAATTTCTTCATCTGAAAACTATCTGGTTTGGACCATTTATCAAATGGGAAATTACTTTTATTCTTATAAATTTTACTCAGTTCTCCATATATCTTATAAATTAACCCTTTACCAGAGACACTGACTGTGAAAATTGTTTCCCTATTTTCTGCTTTCCTTCTAATCTTGGTTGCATTAGTTTTCTTTCTGCAGACCTTTTTTAATTTAATGTAGTCAAAATTGACCATTTTGCATTTCATAGTTGGAAAGTCAATCATTAGCAGCTTTCCAAAGGATTGCTGCTGTGAACAGCTTCAAAGTTCTGATTACTTAGTATAGCGCACTCTATTTATTCAGCAGTAAATTAAGGCAAAACATTCGCAGAAGTCAAAGTACAGAATTCACAATGTTATGACATATCAACTTATCACTAAAATGGCCACATAGTTTTCACTAAAGTTTTAAACAAAGTACAATCAATGAGTAACTCAATCATTTAGTAGATCCTTAATTCAATCATCCTTAAGGAAGCTTGTCTTCTTAATGGACACAAAGTACAAAGGTCAAAGTTCTCCACCCCTAGCTCACAGTAAATCATATTCTTCTCAGTCAGCATCAGGTACCCAAGAAGAGATCTTTTCATCTTGTCTCGAGGCTAGCTCTCAGCTTCCATGGTTCCCCTTCCATGGTCCCAGCTCCTGCCCAAATCCACACAACTGTCACCTGGGTTCAAAGGCGGGCAGCTCCAAATTCCTTGTCCAGCTCCTTGTCCAATTGTCCAGTTCCTCATCCAATTCCCATTCCATATTGAAGTTCACAGGGTCCAGTCCATGTCCTTCACAGTTTCTGTTTCTGGGAAGACAAAGCTTAACAGAGCCAAAATAACATTTATACACATTGACAGCACCATCATCAATTCACTATCTGCCTATGAAATCAACAAAGACCCACAAAGAAGGTCCAAAAGGTCAATACAAATAATCAGTAGAGGCCCAGGATGTCCAAAACCCTCCTCCAGGAGTTCTGCAAGCAGACAACCAGAAAATCCTCTTTCAGAGCTTCCATTCAGATCCCAGGGCTTCTGTACAAAGTATCACAAACAAACATAAACACAGACAGAACAGACAAACATAAAGTGCTAGGACACCTGAGTTTTCCCCTTCTCCAACACGAAAGCTCCCTTCTCAGTTCTGCTCTCTGCAGCCTGGGCCTCTCCTTATATATGGTCTTTTGCTCCTCCTCTTCCTGTTGCATTAGCAACAGGAGTCCACAAGTTCTGCTTCTCAATCATGGGCAAAGCTCAGAAGAAACTTAAACTGACACAAGGTGTTAACTAAGTAGCTGAAACAAGGTGTTAACAGCTTCTTTGCTTGCCATTACGGTAATGTTTATATCTCTTGCTTGGTCATAAATTTTTCCCTTCTCCATCAATCTGAAAAAGAAATTATTCCTTACTCTCCTACTCTCCTTATAGTATCACCCCTTATGTCTAAATCATGTACCCATTTTGACCTAATCTTGGTATACAGTGTGACATGTTTTTCTGTGCCTAGTTGCTCCCATAGTTATTTTCTAGTTTTTTCATGTAATTTTTGTTTAAACAGTGAGTTCTTGTCTCAGAAGTTGGAGCCTTTGAGTTTATCAAAAAGTAGATTGCTATAGTCATTTACTACTATGTCTTGTGTACCTGATCTATTTCACTGATCCACCACTCAATTTCTTAGCCAGTACCAAATAGTTTTGATAATTGCTGCTTTATAACATAGTTTGAGGTTTGATATGGCTAGACCACTTTCCTTTACATTTATTCTTTAATTCCCTTGTTCTTTTAGATGAATATTATTATTTTTATATGTGTTATTTGTTATAATTTTTCTAACTCTACAAAACAATTTTTGGTCATTTGATTGGTATGGCACTAAATAAGTAAATTAATTTAGATATAATTGTCATTTTTATTATATTAGCTCTGCCCACCAATGAACAATTGATATTTTTCCAATTATTTAGATCTGACTTTATATGTGTGAAAGTGTTTTGTAATTGTGTTTATGTTGTTCCTAGGTTGGTCTTGGCCAGTACACTCCCAAATATTTTGTTATCTACATTTATTTTAAATGGAATTTCTCTTTCTGTCTATTGCTGCTGTGTTTTGTTGGTAATATATAGAAATGACAATGATTTATGTGAGTGGGTTTATTTTATATACTGCCACTTTGCTAAAGTTTTAGTTATTAGTTTTAGTTGATTTTCTAGGATTCTCTAAGTATACTATCATTTTGTCTGCAAAGAGTGATGATTAGCCTAATCTAACTCCTTTGGCTTCTCTTCTTTTTCTTACGGCTAACACTAACATTTGTAGTACAATATTGAATAACAGTGGCAATAATGGGAATCCTTGTTTCAGCACTGATATTACTGGGAAGATTTCTAGCTTATCCTTATTACATATAATGCTTCTTGAAGGTTTTAGATAGAAACTACTTATCATTTTAAGGAAAGCTCTCTATTGCTATACTCTCTAGTTTTGTTGTGGTTTTTTAAAATAGGAATGGGTGCCATACTTTGTTAAAAAGCTTTTTCTCATCTATTGAGATAATCATATTATTTCCATTGGGTTTCTTATTGATGTGGTAAATAATGCTAATAATTTTCCTAATGTTGAATCAGTACTGAATCCTTATATAAATCCCACCTGGTCATAGTGTTTTATCTTTGTGAGAAGTTGCAATAATCTCTTTGCTAATATTTTATTTAAAAGTTTTGCATCAATATTCATTAGGGAAATGGGTCTACAGTCTTCTTTCTCTGTTTTGCCTTTTCCAGGTTTAGGTATCAGCGCCATATCTGTGTCATAAAAGGAAGTTAGTAGAACTCCTTCTTTGATTATTTTTCCAAATAGTTTATATAGTATTGGAATTAATCAGTCATCACATATCTGATAGAATTCACTTGTTCTTTATTTCCTATTCTGTTAATCTAGGCAACTTAGATTTTTGTTAATATTCATCCATTTCATTTAGACTGTCATATTTATTGGCACACAGTTTGTCAAAATAGCTTCTAATTATTGCTTATTTCCTCTTTGTTAATGGTGAATTCACCCTTTTCATTTTTCATAAGGAAATTTGGTTTTGTTATTTCTTTTTTAAAATCAAATTAACCAAAGCTTATCTACTTTATTGCATTTTTCCCCATAAAAGCTGGTCTTAGTTTTACTTATTAGTTGAATAGTTTTCTTACTTTCAATTTTATTAATCTCTCCTTTGATTTTCATAATTTCTCATTTGCTATTGCATTGGAGACTTTTAATTTGATAGGTTTTTTAAAAGTTTTTTTTAATTGTATACCCAATTCATTGATCTGCTCTTTTTTTATTCATGTGAGCATTCAGAGATATACAGAAATTACATATGTATGTATATGCATATCTGTGTGTGTACATATA
>CM053581.1:326751669-326770987 GCA_028627135.1 Pseudochirops cupreus
AAAGAACAAATTATGAATACTTTTTTGTAAGAAACAAAATGAAGGCCAAATGGAGGTTTGATAATCAACCAATAAATGAATATTCATTAAGTGCCTTCTATGTGCCAGGCAGTGTGCTAAAAACTGGGAATAAAGAAAGAGACAAAAGACAGTCTCTGCCTTCAGGTAGTTCACAATCTAAGGGGGGTTGTGCAGAGACGGAAAGGAGAAATAATAAGAAAATGTATACAAAGCAAGTTCTCTCTTTCTCTCTCTCTCTCTCTCTCTCTCTCTTTCTCTCTCTCTCTCTCATTAGTAAATAATTAAAAGAGGTAAAAAGCTAGAATTAAGAGAGGTTAGTGAAGGCTATAACAGATGGGATTTTACTCGGGAATTAAAGGAAGCCATTGGAGGTCAGATGAGGAGCAGGAGTGTTCCAGGCATAGAGGATAGCAGAGGAAAATGTCTACAGTAGCAGTTGGAGTGTCTTGCTCATGGAATAGCCAAGAGGCAAGTGCCCCTGAGTTGAAGAGTAAGTACATGATAGGGAGTAAGGTATAAGACTACTAGAAAGGTTGTATGGGGCTAGGTTATGAAGGGTTTTAAATGCCAAACAGAGATTTTTGCATTTGGTCTTGGAGGCAATAGGGAGCCATCATAGTTTATTGAGTAGAGAAGGGACACATGATCAAATCTGTCTGTTTTTGACAATTACTTTAGCGGCCGAATTGAGAATAGATTGGAATGGGGAGAGACTTGAATCAGGCAAACTTACCACCAAGATGTTGCAGTAATTAAGGCATGAGATGATGAAGGCCTACACTAGAGTGTTTGCAGTGTCAAAGGAGAGAAAGGGATATATTTGAGAGATGCTGCAAAGGTGAAATTCGTGGGCCTTGACAATAGCTTGGATATATGTGGTAAAAGATAGTGAGGAATCTAGGGTAATTCCTAGGTTGCAAGCTTAAGTGACTGAAGGGATGGTGTTGACTTCTGGGGGAAAGACAGTAAGTTCTCTTTTGGATGTATTGAATTAAAATGTCCACTGGACTTATATCCCTATATGTATGTGTGTGTGCATGTGTGTGTGAGACACACATACATCTAAGGCCATATTTAAGGACATATGTCTAAGACATATAAATATGTGTGTGTGTGTGTGTGTGTGTGTGTGTGTTTGTGTGTGTGTGTGTCTAAGGTCATAATTAAGATATATACTGTATACACACATATATGCATATGTATACATATATACTTATATATGTATATAAATATATGTCTCTATCTATGGCTAATTTCAACTAAGATTCTCATTTACAATTTTATAGAAAACAAATGAAGAATACATCCCAATGAGGATTTTGATGAAGGACCCCAATCTTGTCTAGAAATGATTTGATTTTGTTGCAGTCAAAAGAACCCCATTGTGTTCAGCAATATCAAGAGTCAGACTTGGTTAAATTACCTAAGTCCTTGTAAGTACATGCTCCATAATTTGAAAACATGTACCCAGCAGCCTTAACCCTTGGTCAAAGAACCAAGAACTCAACCAAAAGACATAAGAGTTCAGAGGTTTGGGAGATCACTTACCAAAGCCTAACTCAACAGTCTGACACAAAGAGTCCATGCTACTGCCAGGCATTCAAAGTCAAAGCTGGTGGCTGTTTGGGCAGGATTTTTTGAATCTCTCTTCTGACACCAAA
Source organism: Pseudochirops cupreus (assembly GCA_028627135.1). Lineage (NCBI taxonomy): Eukaryota > Metazoa > Chordata > Mammalia > Diprotodontia > Pseudocheiridae > Pseudochirops > Pseudochirops cupreus. The sequence continues at coordinate 326,753,352 of CM053581.1, forward strand.
AATGTCAACAAAAAAATAAAAGACTACAAAGTCTGCAGTAACAAGGGTCATTAATTGAGCCAAGTGAATTGCAATTCTGGACATTGCATAGTTTGTTATTGTGTTTGTCCTTCATTCTCGAAGAGGACCAAGACATCAGGGAGATGATGACGTGACTTGCAGTTGACTTTGATTTGAATGAGGGAGGGCTGTGCAAGGTCACCAGCCTCAGTTTGTGTTCCAGAGCCAGCTTGATACAGTGACCAGATATTCATCAGGAAGATTGAAGATGGCTCAGGATGCAATTGGAGACTCTGGTCCTTTTAGGCTAAGGTCTTTTCAGGTTCAGGTTCGGTTTCAGGTTCAGGAGAGGACACTGCACAGCACTGTAGTACTGGAGTATATGGGAAGGGCAAAAGGGGTAGGGTTTAAATACAATTGAACAGGGAGGGAGTCTCATGGAGGGCAGAGAGTCTCAAGCAGCGGTTACATAAGTTGTTTTGCAAAATAGCTAAAAGTATATGGAGAAGCCTGGGGAGTCTTAGGGACTGGCCAGATCAGCAGTCTCCAGGTGTAGTAACAGAGAGTTACTAGAGAAACCACAGAACCAGCTTTAACTGGTTTGGACTAGCTTGACTATCCTTAGGTAGTTTGTGGCTCTGTGTCAGGGAGAGGGTGCTCATGCTTTGCTGCATTCTACACTGCAAAAACAATCATCTGTAACTTCTCAACTCAGAGAACTCCAAAACTAAGAAAATCTCTAAATTGTCCCCATTCAGACCACATGTTCATTAGTCATTGTTCCATTAGTTTATTGGCCTGCTAACATATATTAACTTGTAACCACTTAAGTTCCTTGGTGACAAAAACCCATTGATTATTAAATTTTCCTTTAGGGAACATTATTTCCTGGGAAGTAGTATCCCACAGTGTAGTTTAAACTTGAGTCAGTCTTACTAACTCCTCTCATTCCCACTCATGATCACTGCTACTCCTATTTTGCTTTTTGTTTATAGTTTAATCTTGGTAGAATTTAATGCATTCTCCAGAGAAACCTGTGGTCTAGAGATCATCCCCTACATTGATTAGTATTTCCCCCCTTCACTTGTATAATCACCATATTCATTAGTCCATTTTCTGCCTCAAAGGCAACATCTTTAAAAAATCAAAAGCTCTGAAAGACAATGGTAATGACAAGACAACATAACCCAAATTTCTAGAATTAAGCTAAAGTAGTCCTTACAGGGAAAATTATATCTCTAAAAACATACATTAAAACAATAAAAAGGAAAAGATTCATGAACTAATTATACATTTATAAATTAGAAAACCAAAAAGTAAACAAATTTGAAACAAACACAAAAGAGGAGATATTGGAAATTAGAAGGGAGGTAAATTGACAATCAAAAATATTATAGATATGATAAAAAAAATTAAAATTTTGTTCTTTGAAAAAGACAAAGATAATTGACATGGGTTTAGTGAATCTGATTAAAAAGATGAAGGCAGACAATTAATTCGATAAAATAGCAAATGAGCAAGATAAAGTCACAACAAAACCAAAAGAAATAAAAAGAATTGTTATAAACAACTATGCACATTATAGGCCACCACAAAAGCAATCCACAATGAGAATCACAAAAGATTTAGCAGCCAACCACTATAAAAGATCAGTTTAAAATATGATATTCTAGAAGACAAAGGAAATTTTACTGGGAGGACAGAACATTCACTTAGATAATGTATAAAAAATAATTTGAGCATGAAGAACTTGGGGAATCAAGAAATGCTCTCCATATAGAATGTAGCATTTGAACTGGGTTTTGAAGGAAGTTGGGGATTTGGTTGTTCATTCTTGAAGAGGACCAAAATGACATCACTATGCCAGAGTCAAGTTATAGTGTGTCCCATTGCACTGATCAGACCAATATGAGTTTGGAATGTTCTACCACAAATCAGGCACAAAGAGTCCATGTGAATATTTGGGATGGATTCTCTAAATTTATGCATCTTGCAGTTCTTTTGAGCTACTTCAATTCTTCTTTGTTCATAGAGCAAAACACCTTCTCTGATGAGGGTACATCATGCTGAGAGGACCCTGTGTCAGTATTTCCCATGTTACACAATCCATTCCAGAATTCTTTTTTTTTGTTTGTTTTTTGGAGGGGGAAGGCAGGGCATTTGGGGTTAAGTGACTTGCCCAAGGTCACACAGCTAGTTTTTTTGTGTGTGTCAATTGTCTGAAGCCACATTTGAACTCAGGTCCTCCTGACTTCAGGGCTGGTGCTCTATTCACTGCACCACCTATCCACCCCCATTCCAGAGTTCTTAAGAGAAGCCTTGAAAGTATCCTGGTATTGCTTCTTCTGACCACCATGTGAATGCTTATTCTGTGTGAGTTCTCCATAACATAATCTTCATGGCAAGCACATGTTTTTCATTCAAACAATGAGGCCAGCCCATTGGATTTATGCTCCCTACAGAAGACTTTGAATGCTTGGGAGTTTAGTTTGAGAAAGGACCTCAGTGTCTGGTATCTTATCCTGCAAGGTGATCTTCAGACTCTTCTTAAGACAATTCAAATGAAAGTGATTCAGTTTCCTGGCATGGCACTGGTATACTGTCCAGGTTTCATAGTCATGCAACAATGAAGTCAGCACAATGGCTCTGTAGAACTTCAGCTTGGTACTCTGTCTCTAATACCTCTTCTCTTCCACACTTTCTTTTGGAGCCTCCCAAACAATGAGCTAACTCTGAGAATTCATGCATCAACTTCATTTTCAATGTATATGTCCCTGCAAAGTACACTACCAAGGTAAGTGAACTTATCCATAGCATTCAAAACTTCTCCATTTGCTGTAAATGATGGTTTCAGGTATGGATGGTGTGGTGATGGCTGATAGAGCACCTGTATTTTCTTGGTATTAATTGCTAGGTCAAAATTAGTACAAGCAGCAGAGAATCAATCCATACTTTGTTATATCCAAATTTCAGAGGCTGTATTGAGTACACAATCATGTGCTAACAGAAAATCATGCACGAATATTCCCTTCACATTGGTCCTGGCTTGCAGCCTTTTCAAGTTGAAGGATTTACCATTAGTGCAGTAGCTGACCTTGATGCCATGTTTGTCCTCATTGAAGGCATTTGACAATATGGCTGAAAACAACATGATAAAAAACATGGGAACAAACACATAGCCTTGTTTCACTCTATTGATGACTGGGAAAACATGAGAGCATTGTTCATTATCCAGAACCTGGGCAAGCATGCTGTCATGAAATTGACGTATGATGCTGATGAACTTCTCCAGGCAATCAAGTTTTGATAAAATTGTTCATAAGTCTTCATGAGTGATTGTATCAAAGGCCTTGGTCAGATCTACAAAAACTGTGTACAGACCTTTGTCCTGCTCCTGTCATTTCTCCTGGAGTTGTCAGGCAGCAAACTTATGGACTGTTTCTCAACCCTTTCTGAAGCCACACTGGCTCTCAGGTAGATGACCATCTTCCAGGTGAAGGATCAGTCTATTAAGAAGGACTCTGTCAAGAATCTTGCCAGCAATGACTAAGAAAAAGACACCCCTGTAATTGACACAGGATGATCTATTTCTTTTACCTTTATAGAGATGGACAATGGAGGCATTTTTGAACTCATAACCTTCTCTTGTTATATAACCTAGAAAATTTCAGTCAGTTTTTGTACGAGAAATGAATCTCCTACCTTATAAATCTCAGCTGTAATTGAACTAGCACCAGGTGCTTTGCCACACAGAAGGAACCTAATGGCATTCAAGACCTCTTCTTCAGTTGGAACTTCAGCTAAGGGAGGGATTAACTTCAACCTGAGGTAAATGGTCAATGGCTTCAGCATTGATTGATTATAGTCTGTTGAGAACACTATGGACATGTTCAGCCCATCTCTCTAGCATCATATCTTTATCATTGATCAATGTGGTTCCATCAACACTGAGTAGTTGAGATGCATCATAGGTCTGTATCATAAAAGCACTTTGAATTGTTACTAACAGTATAAAATTGAATTTCATCTGCCTTCTTATGGAGTGAAGAATCCTGAATTTCTCTAAGCATGATGGAATTATGGAATAACTGTCGACATTAATTCTTTTGGTAGTTATTTTGCCTTGGGACCTCTGCTTTTGTTGAATGTAAATATTAAGTTTGGATAGGATAAGTTTGTGATCAGCCCAGCACTCTGTGCTACATACTGCCTTTGTCACTCTCATATCCTGCATGTCTCTTCTTACAATCACATAGTCTATTAAATGCCAGTTTTTGCTATGAGGGTGCATCCAGAAAGTATTATTGCATTTAGGTAGATGGAAGACTGTTGGTGATGAGTAAGTCATGAGATTCACAAGTTTTCAGTAGTAAGTGACTACTGCTGTTGCTGTTTCCAACTCTATTCCTCCCTAGGACTCCCTCCCAAGTATGGTAGTCTGAACTTACTCTAACATTAAAGTCACCAAGAATGATAAGTTTGTCCTCTTTTGGCATATTGATGATGAGGGTCTCCAGGTCTTCATAAATTTTTTCTCTGATCTCATCAGGATTCATCATGGGAGGAGCATAGGCACAGATGATGGTAGCTTGATGTTTTCCTGGAAATGGCAAATATATTGTCATGAGTCTGTCATTCATTTCTTTTGGTAGGCATACAGCAGCTTGTTGATCAGATTAGTTTTAATTGTAAAACCTACACCAGCTTCATGGCACTCCTCTTCATTACAATGACTCCAGAAGAATGTATATTTGTCTCTAGCTTCAGCAAGCTGGCCTTCATTTGCCAGCCTTGTTTCACTCAGAGTCGCTATTTGGATGTGATACCTGCTGATTTCTCTTGCAACAAGAGCTGTCCATCTTCAGGTCTACTGGATTTTGTATTGTCTCTAAGTGTGAACACATTCCATGTCCCGATGGTGAATGGAATCATCTCTGCAGACATTTTTGTACATTTTTTTTGGTGTGTTTGACTGCAGGGTGAGATCCCCACCTGCCATGGTAATTGGGCCAGGGTTGGGTAAGCAGGCAATTTTGGGGGCACCTTTTCTAGCACCTTTCTCACACCAACAAGTGAGCAGTGTGATCAGGTTGCTCAGACATCCAGGGGGCTGCTGAATCCCACTGCTACTTCCAGTGAGAAGATGACCCTATGTCCTGGGCCACCTGTGTGCAAGGTTGTGACTATAGCTCTCAGTATATCTGCACCTTTTTCTTCATCATTTGCCTGTCATGACAGGACTTTGAGATAGGTAAAAATGGTAAAATGGTATGGGTAATGTCTTTTGATTCCTGCATAAATTGTATTTAAGTGAGGCAGAGTCGCACAAAGTTGTTGGCCTTACTCTCTCCTTCAGAGTCATCAAAGTCCAGTGGTAGGACAGAATCAACATGACTAGTGATGGCTCCAGATGTAGTGGATGACCTTGGTGTCTTCCATGTCTAACCAAGCTCAGAATGCTCCACAGCACCTGCTTCATCTGCCTTCATGGCCTTTGGAACAAATTGTTCTCATTGTCCATTCCACCAGGGGAAGTCTTCCCAATTTTGAGGTAGACATCCCCCTAACTCACCAATGGGTTTGAGACCTTTTCATAGCCTCAACCTAGTTTAGTTAGTCTGCCAAAATGGTTTACTGGGGTGTGGTGGCTGTGCATGCTGCAGTTTCTTTGGGCCACAGGTGAGAGCTGGGTGGATCAGGTGTACACCAAAGGTGGAAAGCAGCCCTGAAAAGGGCTCAGCAACCCTCACACAAGAGGTATTAATCTTCCCTGAACACATCCTATGCCCAACAATAAGCAGGGGTGAGGAAGGAGAGTTCATGTAGAGGTATGCAGACAGGAATTGAAATAGAGATAGTTGTTCCTAGCTGAGGAATAATTAGTCATCCAATTTGATAAGAATGTAGAGCAAATGAAAGGAAATGATATAAAAGAAATTTGAAAGGTTTTATATCCTCTAGGGTCTTGTCCCAGTAATGAGTTTTTTTTTTAGTTTCTCCTTTTCAATGACTCCTTCCCTGTTGCCTACAATCATGTCCCCATCTTCCTCATTTTTATGAAAATTTTCTTGATCTTGTTTTCTTCTCACATTATCATCCTATATTTCTTCTCCACTTTACAAGTCAAATACCTGCAAAACTGGTCCACTTTTATTGCATCATTTTCATTCCCTCACAATTTTTTGCAGATGTTTGACTGAAAGGGAGGAGAGATATAGAAAAAGGTTGGGGTGATGGCAGGGTCATATTTAAGTGAATTCCATATACATTTTAAAATATCAGTCATTTTACAGTGATATTTGATGAAAATATTTTCCCTTTATGTCATCTGATTTTATTGAAAAAGCCATTTAATTTTATGTGGTCAAAAGCTGTTGTTTTTTCTTTTCTGATTTTTTTCTATAATTTAATTATTTAACCACTATAAATAATTTTAATGACTACTGCTTTATAATAGCTTGAGTTTTGGAAATGCTATTCCATTTTAGTCACACTTTTCCCAGTTATTTCCTTTGAGATTCTGGACCTTTTGTTCTTAAAATTAGTTTTATTATAATTTTGTCTAATCATATAAATATCCCCTTATTGTCTCAGTAATCAAATTGATATAACACTAAATCTTTAAATTAACTTTGGAGGTAGTATTTTAATTCTATTTTATTGGCATGACCCAACTATGCACAGTGAATATCTTTCCAATAATTTATCTCATTTTATTTCTTATAAAGATTCTTTGGTTCTATTGTGAAATAAGAAATGATGAAGGAGATCATTTCAGAGATAACTTGGAAGGCATATAAGCTGACGCCAAGGGAAATAAACAGAACTGGAACAAATACAACAACATCACTGTAAAGAAAAACTGTATTAAAAGGTTTGGTAACTATGATCAACATAACGACTTAGCCACAATTATAGAGGACTTATGATGAAACAAGCTACCCATCTCTAAATAGAGAGGAGACTGATGGGGAGGCAGGAAGAAGACAGTTTGTAGGTAAAAATAAAATAACATTTTATTTAAACAAAGCATTAGAAAGACTGTTTTCAGCTGTATTATCTTGAACTGGATGTTAAGTAGACATTTTATTTTTTTGTTTATTTTGTTCTTTTCCTTTTTATTTCTTTATTTATTAGTAATGAATGAATTAATGAATTTTTAGTTTTCAACATGCATTTCAATGAGATTTTGAGTTTCAAATTTTCTTGCCATCTCTCTTCTCCCCCCACCCAGAGATGGCATACATTCTGATTACCCCTTCCCCCAGTCTGCCTTCCCTTCTTTCACCCCCTTGCCCCATCCCCTTCCTCCTTGCTTTCTTGTTGTGCAAGATAGATTTCTATACCCCATTGCTTGTATATCTTATTTCCCAGTTGCATGTAAAAACCATTTTTTAACATTTGTTTTTAAGACTTTGAATTCCAAATTCTCTCTCTTCTTCCCTCTCCACTCACCCTCGTTGAGAAGGCAAGCAATTCAATATAGGTTATGCATGTGTAGTTACGCAAAACACTTTCATAATGATCATGTTATGAATGACTAACTATATTTCCCTCCATCCTATCCTGCCCCTCTTACTTTCTCTATTTTCTCCTTTGACCCAGCTCCTTCTCAAAAGTTTGCTTCTGACTACCCCCCACCCCATCTGCCCTCCCTTCTATCAACTCCGCCATCCACTTCCACCTTATTTTCCTGTGGGTTAAGATATCCAATTGAGTGTGTATGTTATTCCCTCTTTAAGCCAAATCCCTCTCACCTCCGGCCTCTTCCTCTCCATTGTGAAAGCTTTTTCTTGCCTCTTTTCTGTGAAATAATTTACTCCATTCTATCTCTCCCTTTCTCCTTTTCCCAATATATTCCTCTCTCAACTCTTAATTTTATTTTTTAGATATCATTCCTTCATATTCAACTCACCCTGTACCCTCTCTCTCTCTCTCTCTCTCTCTCTATCTTCTCCAACTACTCTAAAAGTCTCATGATTTACAAATATCATCTTCCTATGTAGGAATGTAAACAGTTCAACTTTAATAAATCCCTTATGATTTGCTTTCCTGTTTACTTTTTGATGCTTTTCTTGATTCTTGTATTTGAAAGTAAAATTTTCTATTCAGTTCTGGTCTTTTCATCAAGAATGCTTGAAATTCCTCTTTTTCATTGAATGTCCATTTTCCCCCTGAAGTTATACTCAGCTTTGCTGGGCAGGTGATCCTTTTTTTAAATCCTAACTCCTCTGACCTCCAGAATATCATATTCCAAGCCCTTGATCACATAATGTAGAAGCTGCTAGATCTTGTGCTATCCTGATTATATTTCCACAATACTAAATTTTTTTCTTTCTAGCTGCTTGCAATGTTTTCTCCTTGACATGGGAACGCTGGAATTTGGCTGCAATATTCTAGGAGTTTTCCTTTTGGCCTCTCTTTCATGAGGTGATTGGTGGATTCTTACAATTTCTATTTTACCTATGGGTTCTAGAACATCAGGGCAATTTTCCTTAATAATGTCTTGAAAGATGATGTCTAGGCTCTGTTTTTGATCATGGCTTTTGGGTAGTCCAATAATTTTTAAATGATCTCCCTTGGATCTGTTTTCTAGGTCAGTCGTTTTTTAAATGAGATATTTCACATTATCTTCTTTTTTTTCATTCTTTTGGTTCTGTTTTATAATTTCTTCATTTCTCATGAAATCATTAGCTTCCATTTGCTCCATTCTAATTTTGAAGGAATTATTTTCTTCACTGAACTTTTGAACCTCCTTTTCATTTGGCCAATTCGGCTTTTTAAGACATTCTTCTCTCCATTGGCTTTTTGGGGCCTCTTTTGCAATTTGGGTTACTCTATTTTTTTAAGGTGTTATTTTCCTCAGTATTTTTTTGGGGGGAGGGTCTCCTTTAGCAAACTGCTGTCTTACTTTTAATAATTTTCTTGCATTGCTCTTATTTCTCTTCCCAATTTTTCTTCTACTTCACTTACTTGATTTTCAAAATCCTTTTTGACTCTACCATGACCTGTGACCAATTCATATTTTTCTTAGAGGCTTTTGATGTAGGAACTTTGACTTTGTTGTCTTCTAGTTGTGTGTTTTGATTTTCTTTGTCACCAAAGTAAGATTCTATAATCTGATTCTTTTTACCCTGTTTACTCATCTTTCCAACCAAATACTTGACTTCTAGCTCTTTGTCAGGGTAGGACTCTGCTTTAGGTGGTACTGGTGGTGGTGGGTGTACTGTCCCAAACTTCAAGGGTTTTGTGTCAGTAGATTGATCCTCCACTTCCTATGGTACCAGAGCTCTGGAAGTAGCCTTCACTGCAGTAGCTGCTGCTGCTGTCACCACTGCCACCACTGCCTCCACCACCCTGGAGCTAGGGCTAGCCTTACTCCTCTTCTACCCAGGTTGCACAGAGTTGCCCCACTGACCTTCCCCACTGTCCATGGTGTTTGTGGGTAAAGAAGTCTGGAAACCACCACAGCTACCAGCAATTCAGTCACCTGAAGCCTGTTACAACTCTGTCTATGCCAGTGCAGCCCATGCCAGACTGTCCTCTGCTCCTATCTGGATGCAATATTTCCTTCATGTCAACCTTCCAGGCTGTCTTGGACTGGAGATATATTTCACTCTGTCATTTTGTGGGTTCTGTTGCTCTAGAATTTGTTTAAAGTCATTTTTTGCAGGTTTTTGGAAAGGTTTGGGGGAGATCTCAAGCAAGTCACTACTTTTACTCAGCCATCTTGCCTCTGCTCCCTCAATAAATGTTTTAAACTTAATATGTCCAAAACAGAACTCAACATCTTCCTCCCTTAATCCTATCCTCCTTCCTCCTTCCTTGTTATTGTAGAGGACAACATTATCTTCCTAGTCTCTGAAGCTCATAACCTAGGAGTCATCCCGGATAAGTCACTCTCACAACAATAACCAAGCTGTTGCGAAGACCTAGCAACCTCACAAGGCCTATTAACATATCTCAAACTCCCCTTCTTAGCATCCTTTTCAATCCTCTAACACCGACATTATTCTAATGGTTGTTTTCATCATCTCACACCTGGATCATTGCAATAACTTGCTTGTGAGTCTGTCTCAAGTCTCTCCCCTCTCCAATTCATCTTCCATTCAATCACTAAAGTGATTCTCCTAAAGAACAGGTCTAATCATGTCAGCCTTTCCCCCTGCTTCCTACTTAAATTCCACCTCACTCAATAAACTCCAGTGGCTTACTGCAGCCTCCAGGTTAAAATACAAAATGCTCTATTTGGTATTTGAAGCTCTTTGTTACCTAGTCCCCTCCTACCTTTTCCTTCCTCTTAATTTGCCATGAACTCTTTAATCCAGTGACATCCCTTAGCTGTTCCATAAATAAGACAATCCATCTCTCAGCTCCAAGATTTTCTCTGTCTCCCATGCCTGGAATTCTCTTCTTTCTCAGCTCTAACTGCTGACTTCCCTGGTTTCCTTCAAATCTCAACTAAAATTCTACCTTCTACTGGAAGTCTTCTCCATTTTCTCTCAATTTCAGTGCATTCCTTCTATTAATTATCTCCTATTTATCCTAAATAAACTATATCTTACTGACCTATGCCATCTGCCAGTATAGAAGTTGATCATGTGCTGAGACACAAAGGAATCATAAACAAATGTTAAGAAATAATATATGTAGCCTTTATAAATAATCCCATAGTATTTATAGTAAGGAATAAGGAAAATATGGGTAAAAAAATACAAACCTAAATTGAGACTTGATAAAGACATCCTGAATAATGAATGGGTCAAAAATAAATCAAAAAAATAATAATAAATATTAATGATAATTCCAATAATGAAATAGCATATCAAAACACATGGGACACAGCTAATAAGGATAATTTATGTCTCTGAAAACATACAACCAGAACAAAAAAAGAGAGGATGAATTATGTACAACTTAAGAGGTCTATCTCTTATTCTGTACATGGCTTGCTTTGTATATATTTTTTTGCATGTTGTCTCCCCTATTAGATTGTAAGCACTTTGAGGGCAGGAACTGTCTTTTGCCTCTTTCTGTATCCCACTCCTGGCACCTAGCAAAATGAAAATTAAGATCATTATTCCTCCTGAATGTAAGTATTCCATCTGGATTGGTGGCTCTATTCTGACATCTCTCACCTTCCAGCATATGTGGATCATCAAGCAGGAATATGATGAATCTGCCCCGAATCATTGTCCATCGCAAATGCTTCTTAATGGACTGGTAGTTGATGCATGGCATTTGCTGTGTGAGTAGTCACAAAATAAAAATTTGCTCTTGCAAATACATGCCTCATGTTAGCCTCATGAAACTGGAATAAGCCTTCTTTCTTTGAAAATAAACTTGTCCTTGGGGAAGTTTGTATCTGATATCAGACAAATATCATCACTTTCTAGATTGTTGAACTGTTACTTGTGGTGGGCCAAGGCAGGGAACCCTGCCTTCCATCACAGAGCTGAGAGAATGTGGAGAGCCCAGCTATCACCCAGAAGGGCTGAGGGAGTTATCTACTCAGAGGCTGTGAGAGATGGTGAGTTAAAAGAGAGACGGGGACTCAAAGAGTAGTGGAAAATAGAGTCTCATTTATTTGTCCTTAAGTGCAAGCCTTTTATAGGACGCTTCCTAACAGCTTTCCTCTGTGGACTTTGCATGCTACAGTGTTCCCAGGCCCGGGGTGAAAACACCAAGCTTTATCTCAAGGATCTAATCCTCACACCTGTGTGTTTGAACTCTTCCCTGGGGGATAGGGAACCGATCTGGGCCTGGCAGCAAGCCCTTCACCTGAGGGGCTTATTCAGCCATCAGGGTCAGAGTCTTACTGGCCTGTGGTCCTCAACAGTTACTGATTTGACCTCATAGAAGTTAACAGTTGTTCCCTTGTTGTACATTTTAGCATACCTTGTACATATCTTTGATCTAAACCCTGATACAGGTCACTTCATTTTGACAGGTAAGGCTAAGAGTTAACTTCTATAGAGAACTGACCTGATAATATGGCAATAGAGTGTTTGACTGGTTGACACTCAAAAGCTGTACAGTTTAGTTCTATAAAACATCAGATCTGTACAGGGCATCTAAAGGTCAGATTTCCAACATCTAAAAGAGCTGGCTTGCAGAATTTCTCTCCTAAGACTGGCAAGAGTTTTGTGTGTTGCATCTTGCCACTATCCTAGCAGGAATACATATTGAATACAAACCTTAGGAATCAGGTTTTTTTCTTAACCTACTGTTTCCCCCCAGTATCATGGGGCCAAGTTATTCAACCTTGAGATGCAAAAAAGTTTGCATTTACAACCTGTAAATTGGTACATTTAGTTAATTTATGTAAAATTTTTGTACATTGCCTTAAGGTTCTCATATGATAGTAGAGTACCAAAATTTGTAAGTCATCCTAAGAGTTGAGAATTGCAATGCCCAACCCTTCACTGTGTAAGGAAAAATAAAAGTGCTGCAAGTAAACTGAAAAACAAAAGAAAACAAAATGAACAAACAAACAAAAAATCTGGGGGCAAAGTTAACCTGAACTGCTCCAGGTCTGTATCACAATGTCCTTGTTTACAAGAGTCCCAGATGTTATTTGTGAGAGTATGAGGGCTAACACATACCTTTCTAGTTCTACCAGTATCCTGGACTAAAACAAACCAAATCCATGTGCCATTGCCACGTTGTGGCTATAGGCTCCCTACATATGTCAACACTTTAGATGTTGTATGTATATATGTAGGAATATATCCTATGACATAGGGATCCCAACTACGTAGGGAGTAAATATTTTGTTGCTACTTTTATTGCTCTGCTACTTTATTAAATGCCTTTCCTTTGAACTTATCTTCTCTGCTTGACCATAAAAGGTAAATTCATTGGTGGGGGGTGGTAAATTAGAATTTTATGAGATTCAAATCTACAGCATACCTTAAACCTTGGGCAGCTATGCTCTGAGATGTAGTCTGAATTTGGAAGATAGTACTAGGTACTTCTGCTCCAAAGTATAAATTTAATATTTAAACTAAAGCAACCAAGGAACCTTACATTTCAAGAACGCTCCAAACCTTGCCCCCAGGGAAAGTTACAGAAATTACAAGTCTTGCCTCATAACTAGAAGGACAACAGCTTCTACTCTTCTTGGATCTGAATTTGGGGACTCCTAGCTAGTAGATTGATTGTAGTTATTCTACCATTGCATAGGGCTGGGAAACTAGTTTATTCAGCTGTAACCTAATTAAAGGATGGAGAGGGCATTGCATATAAGGAAAGGATGTTCATTGGAAATGGACTTTGGGGGATACAAAGTTAAAGAGAATGCTGCTATTTGTAGGATATTGCAAATTAATTCATTTTATTTCAGCTTTGGTCTATTTAGATATGTCTTCTTTGCCATTCTAAGATCACTAGGCAAACGTTTCTCCTCTTCCTAGATTAGACCTTCCTCCACTCATCAGGCAAAGCATTACATCAGCACTGGGTGGGGTTGTCAAGAACAAAACAACCCCTCTCTCCTCATAATTAGAATGATTCAACTTCAGAATGGGTCAAATAGGGAAAATAGTCACAGTTTAAAACCTAATAATGTTTTCCTTTTATTTACAAAGAGTTTTAAGAGTGAGAGAGCCAGAGCTTTAAAGTCGCTCCTTGTGATGAGGTCTTTGATATTTTTCTGGGTTACTTTTTTTCTTCTTTAGACTTATTTCTTCTAAACATTTTGATTTTTAGTGGCATTTATCATGAGGGAAGGGGCTATTCTTCCAGCTGTTCTTCCAAACCTCTGGGAGAGGCCTGCTTACGTTTACTTCTCATAAGCCATTAATCAAGTTTTAGCAAGTCTTTATGCCTGACTGTGACGGCTCAGGAAGTGCCTGATTAGAAACTGGCCCAATGTGTAAATAAGGTCCATTAAAAAAAAACAAACCAAAACAAAAAGCACATCTTCTGACCCAGGGTATTTCCACATTCAGTTTAAAATATACACATTATTTATATTTGTGAAAAGCATTGTATGAGCACTATAGCATATCTTAAGGGTATAGGAAGGGAAAGGGAATGCACATTTAATATAGCATTTACTATATGTCAGACACTTTCTACATTTAATACTTTATAATAATTTAATCCTCACAACAACCCTGGGAAATGGGTGCTGTTTTTATCCCCATTTTACAGTTAAAGAAAATAAAGCAAACAGAGATTAAGGGACTTGTCCGGGGTCATACAGCTAGGAAATGAGTTCAAATTTGAACTCAGTTCTTCCTGACTTTAGGTCCAGGACCCCTGACTACCCTATACCACTTAACTGGCTTAAGGAATGGAGTTCCCTTCCCACTTTGGTTGAGGTAGTCACAGAAGGCCCAGAATGTAAGCACAAGGTATTAATTAGATATTAAACCAATATAAAGTTGCTTTTAGAAAAATACTTTTTGCTGAAAGATTAAGAGACAAGGGAACTGACTGAACAAACAAGTTAGCTGTGCTCCTGAGGAATTTATAGATAAACAGTGGAAAGGGAGAAGCAGTCAAGGCTTGAATGAATAAGAGGTTATTCATTGAGACCTTTTAGGGGTAAAAAGGAAATTTCTAATACTTCATATCCATGTGGCAACTCAACCAGTAGGAGACACTGAATATAATAGAGAATAGATACAGACTTTAATAAACATGGACAAAGAGAGTGACATGAGTCAGGAGAAAGTTTCAAGCATGACCTGGAAGTAGAGAAAGGAGTCAGACTATAGTGAGGAGGAAATCTTGGAATTCTAAATGAACAAACTGTCCAGTAGAGATGATGCATTCACTGGGGTGTTGGATGAGGATTTTGCACAGAGAAAGGTCTTCTAGACTTGTTAGTGCAGATGTTGTAAGTTGCTTTTGCCATATGTGTATTTTACATATGTTTTTCACTACCATTGTATTCTAAGGATAAGTGCTCTCTTCCCATGGATATCATGTGCATTTTTTGGGAGAATGCAACCAAAGTTTAGTGAGGAATGTTTCATAGAAACTGTTCTTACTATATTATATTAATAAATGTTTTTGTTAAGAGCTAATTGTCACTACTGGCTGATTATTTATTGGGAGTACACTTATAGACAACTCCAAAAGACTCATGATGGAAAGAGACATCCACATCCAGAGAAAAGAACTGCAGAGTTTGAATGCAGATTGAAGCAAACTACTTGCTTGCTCTCTTTTGTGTTTTGTTTGTTTGTGTTTCATTCTTGTTGTTCACTCCATTGGTTATGACTCTTCTTTACAACTTGACTAAAGTTTAATGAGAAGGTATTTGTAGAACCCATATTGGATAGCATGCCATCTTGCGGGTAGGGAGGACAGAGGAGTAGGGAGCGGAGGAGAAAATTTGGAATTCAAGGGATTGTGGAATTAAATGTTGCAAACTAAAAGTAAATAAATAAATTTAAAAGAAAAAAAGGAAGTACCCTCATAGGAGTTTATGAGTTTTGGTTTTAGAATTGTAGAATCACAAGGTTACCCCTAGAGCTCTAGGTAACAGACACCTTCTGGGAACTTAAATAAAGTGCAAGCTCAAGTTGAAGGAGTAAGCAAAAATAATGCTACATAGGAAATATAGTTTTTTTTTTCCTTTCAGTTTCTATATAGCTTTACCAAGGAGATCAAAGTCTAAGTAAGAATGCAGACATGCAAGCTAAATCTTGGTACATTGATATGAACCCATTTTACTCACAAAATTATTATAGAAATACTCCCATTTCTTATTGGATATGAAAGAATGATGAACAAAGGAAAATATAAGTATACAAAAATATTTAGTAGATTATTTAATATACTAAATTTGTGTATCATAGCCTCATTCCTTCAACAATGTCCTTACTAGGTGTAATGGCAAGCAAAGAAGTTCTTATCATCTTGTTTAGTTACTTATGTATTTAGTACCTTCTTTGAGTTCAAGTGTCTTTGAGTCTTGCCCTAATTATATCAAGTCTTTGTTAAGAAACAGAATCTGTGAAACCCTACAGTGGGAAGAACTTGCTGATGCAACAGGAAAGAGCTAATGACCATATATAAGGAGAAGCTGAAGCTAGGAGAGAGCAGAATTGAGAAGAGGAACTTTGTGGTGGACAAGCACTCTGTTTCTGTTGATTTTTTGTTTGTGATACTTTGTACAGAAGCTCTTGGACTTTACTGGAAGCCCTGAAAAAGGATTTTCTTGTTATGTGTTTACAGAAGTCCTGGAGGAGGTATTTGGAGGTCCTGGGACTGTACTGATGATCTGTGTTGAGTTCTCAGACTTTGTATATGGATCTGTGTTGATTTCACAGGCAGATAGTGAATTGATGATGGTGCCTGCAACGTGTATCAATGTTGTTTTGGCTCTGTTAAGCTTTGTCTTCCCAGAAACAGAAACTGTGAAGGACTTGATGTGGACTGGACACTGTGAGCTTCAATAAGGAAGGGGAATTGGAAGAGGAACTGGACGAGGAACGGGATGAGGAGCTGGAGGAGGAGCTGATAGCTGTCTACCTTTTGAGTCCAGGTGACAGTTGGGTAGATTCAGGAAGGAGCTGAGATCATGGAAGAGGAACTATGAAATCTGAAAGCCAGCCTCAAGTCAAGATGAAAAGACCTTGGGTACTTAATGCTGACTGAGAAGATCATGATTTACTGTGACCTAGGAGTGGAGAACTTTGACCTTTGTGTCCCTTAAGGAAGCTTTGTATCCCTTAAGGAAGCTCCTTAAGGATGATTTAATTAAGGACCTACTGAATGATATCTTTTAAACTTTAAAACTATGTGACCACTTTGGTGAAAACTATGTGGCCACTTTAGTGACAAGTTGTTATGTTACATTGTGAATGCTGTACTTTGGTATCTATAAATGTTTTGCTTTAATTTAATGCTGAATAAATAGAGAGTTCATTATACTAAGTGATCAGAACCTTAGAGCTGTTCATAGCAGCAGTCCTCTGGAAAGCTGCTCGTGATTGGCTTTATACTAGGTAGAGCTCTTTAATGGCTGCTTGAAGGGAAAATGGGACTTAGTAGCTCTGAAACTCAGGTCTGGGGGAAAACCTAGTGGTATTTGATCTCATCATAACACCATAGAAATTAGAACTAGAAGTAAATTAGATATTATCTAGCACAATGTACTTTTTATATACCTAAGAAAATTGAGGCAAAGAGAGGTAGAAGCAAATTTCCCAATGTCACACGAAGAAGTAATTCAAAGATCTAGAATTCAAATCTGGATATTAAGACTCCAAACATCACAAATTCTGTGATCTTTCTAATATGTCATTCTTCCTTTCTTTTGATCTGGATGAAGAAGAATGTAGAAAACTTTAATGAATTTATATTTTAGTATGGGAAACCTTGAGGTTTGTTTTTATTATTAGATTAAATTTATTTTTAGATCAAAGCATGGTTATTTGGTTTTTGAAATACTTTATTAGAACCATTGTTTTGAATAAAAAATAACATTGAATGAAGTGGGAGGTTTCTATTCAACTTAGTCTCACTGGGACTACATGACTACAGGAGAATTTGCAACTTATATTGCATAGAAAATATTAGGTTTAGGCTTTCATAAGCCACTGAGGAGCTCTGTCAATGGATCATAGACAAAAGAACAGAACAACATGGTTGCTATGCTATGAACTAGTTCCTTT
>CM053581.1:326771487-326796879 GCA_028627135.1 Pseudochirops cupreus
AAAGAAAATTTGACACTCAAATACAAGAAGCATGAGAAGGTAAACATGGAAAAGAAATCATAAGGAACTTATCGATGTTGAACTATTTACATGCCAACATGGAAAAGTGATAATTGTAACTTATGAAACTTTTCTCAATATGAGGATAGGTGATGAGAATACAAATGTATATACACATATACATGCACATATGTCTATATAGGAGGGTTTATATATGTGTATGAACACATATCTGAGTATGTGTATATATGAGTTCATAGAGGGCACAGGTTCAATTGAATAGGAAGGGACGATATTCTAAAAGGTGAAATTCTAAGGTGAGAGAGGAATAGAATGAGAGGAGACAGGGAGAGACAGAATGGGATTAATCATCTCATATAGAAGAGGCAAGGGATAATTGTTTCAATGGAGGGGAAGAACAGGAAGGCAAAAGGGAAAGGGTCAACCTTACACTCATTGAATTTGGCTTAGGGAAGGAATGACAAACTCTAAACTGGGTATCTTGCCACACAGGACAGTAGGAGGGATGGGGATCAGAAGTGGGATGATGGAGGGAAGGGCAGGGTGGGGGGGAGGATTGCTGGAAGTACACACTTATATAAAGGGACATGGACAGGGACAGGGTAGAGAATAAAACAAGGCGGGAGGTAGATAGGAAGGAGGGACATATAATCAGTCTCTCATGATATGCCCACTGCAGAGATGTTCTGCATAATTACACATGTACAGCCTGGATTTAATTGCTTGTCCTTCCAGTGGGGGTGGGTGACAAGGGAGGGAGGGAAAGAATCTAGCATTTAAAGTTCTATAGTCAAATGTTAAAAATATATATGTATATATATTATTATTATTAACTATATCCAAATGGGAATTAAGATATACAGGCACTGTGGTAGGGAGATCCATACTGCCCTACTGGAAAGTCAGAGGGGCAAGTGGGAGGACAGAGAAGAGAGCAGATTGGGAAGGGGTTATGCAGTGGGATGGCTGTTTTGAGGTGTTAGGTAGGGGAAAGATGGGGAGAGAATTTGTAACTCAAAATCTCGTGGAAATGAATGATGTAATAAGAAAATAAATAAAACAAGAAAATCAATAAATGATGTAAACAAGAAAACAATAAACAAGAAAATTAATTTATTTTAAAAAAAGAAATCTCACATAAAGCAGACTAGAGAAGGAGGAACTAAAGACTGGAAATAGTGTTTATTGCTTTAACCTAGAAATGAGTCATTTATTCAACAAGCATTTAATAAGCTCTTACTACGTTCCAGGCACTATAATAATCTCTGGGAATACAAAGCAGATACTATGACAGCCCTCAAAGAGCTTAGGTTTTAATGGGGGACTAGGCAGTATGTTAATAAATAGGTATCTATAACATATATAAAGAATTAATGCACAGTGACCTTAGAAGGTAAGACTAGCGTCTGAGGAGACTAGGAAATGCCTCCTGTAAAAGGTGATACTTAAGCCAAATTTTTTTTAAGACTGAAAGGCTTGTAACCTTTTATTAAATAGCCATCCAATGAGCATTTATTAAACACTTAGTATTACTTATTTATTTTAGTTTTCAACATATACTTCCACAAGATTTTGAGTTCCAAATTTTCTCCCATTCTCTCCCCTCCTCTCACCCCATGACAGTGCTTTCCACCTAACCCTTCCCTCAATATGCTCTCCTTTCTATCATCCCCACCCTTCTTTTATCCCCTTTCCCTTCTATTTTCCTGTATGGCAAGATATATTTCTATACCCCTTTCCCAGTTGCCTATAAAAACGATTTTTAACATTCCTTTTTAAAACTCTCTCCAAATTCTCTCCTTCCCCCTCTTCCCCATCCACCCTCTTTGAGAAGGCAGGCAATTCTATATAGGTTATACATGTGTTGTCATGTAAACATTTCCACAATAATCATGTTGTGAAAGACTAACTATATTTCCCTTCATCTTATTCCAACACCTGTGTATTCTGTTCTCTCCTTTGTCCTTATCCTTCCTCAAAAGTGCTTGCTTCTTATTACTCCCTCCCTTAATCTGCCCTCCCTTCTATCATCCCTCCTCTTTTATCCCCTTCCCACCTACTTTCCTGTAGGATAAGATATATGTGTGTTAATCTTTCCTTAAGCCAAATCCAATGGGAGTAAAGTTCACTCATTCCCTCCCACCTTTCCCCTTCCGCTCTAGATAGATAGATGTAGATAGACAGACAGACAGACAGATAGATAGATAGATAGATAGATAGATAGATAGATAGATAGATAGATAGATATACACTCCTCTAACTACCCTAATACTGAGAAAGGTCTCATGAGTTACAAATATCATCTTTTCCATGTAGAAATGTAAACAGTTCAACTTTAATAAGTCCCTCGTGATTTCTCTTTCCTGTTTACCTTTTCATACTTCTCTTGAGTCATGTATTCCAAAGTAAAATTTTCTATTCAGCTCTGGTCTTTTCATCAAGAATGCTTCAAAGTCCTCTATTTCATTGAATGATCATTTTTTCCCCTGAAAGATTATACCCAGTTTTGCTGCAGAGGTGGTTTTTAGTTTTAAGCCTAGTTCCTTTGACCTATGGAATATCATATGCCAAAACCACAGTCCCTTAATGCAGAAACTGCTAAATTTTGTGTAGTCCTGATTGTGTTTCCACAATACTGAATTGTTTCTTTCTGGCTCCTTGTAATAATTTCTACTTGACCTAGAAACTCTGGAATTTGGCTACAATATTCCTAGGAGTTTTCCTTTTTGAATCTCTTTATGAGATGATCAATGGATTCTTTGCATTTCTATTTTCCCTGCTGGTTCTAGAATAGTAAGGCAGGTTTCCTTGATAATTTCTTGAAGGATGATGTCTAAGTTCTTTTTTTTGATCATGGCTTTCAGGTAGTGCAATATTTTTTAAAATCTGTCTACTGGATCTATTTTCCAGGTCAGTTCTTTTTCCAATGACATTTCACATCTTCTATTTTTTCATTCTTTTTTTTATACTTACTTGATTTCTTGTAGAGTCATTAGCTTCCATTTGCTCCATTCTAACTTTTAAGGAATTATTTTCTTCAGTGAGCTTTTGGACTTCCTTTTCCATTTGGATGATTTTGCTTTTTAAGGCATTCTTCTCTTCATTGGCTTTTTAGACCACTTTTGCCATTTAGGTTAGCCTATTTTTTATGGTGTTATTTTCTTCAGTATTTTTTGGGTCTCCTTTAGCAGACTGTTGATTAATTTTTCATGATTGTCTTGCATCACTCTCATTTCTCTTCTAAATTTTTCTTCTGCTTCTCATATTTGATTTTCAAAATCCTTTTTGAGCTCTTCCATGACCTGTGACCAATTCATATTCCTCTTGGAGATTTTAGATGTAGGAAGTGTGACTTGGTTGTCTTCTTCTAGTTGTGTGTTTTGATATTGTTTGTCATCAAAGTTAGATTCTATAGTCTGAGTTTTTTTCTGCTGTTTGCTCATTTTCCCAGCCAATTACTTGACTTTTTAACACTTTGTTAAGGTAGTGTGGAGGCTGTACTGTCCCAAGCTACAGGGGTTTTGTGCAGCTCTTTTCAGAGATATTTCTGGGGACCTGTAAATTTTCAGTTCTTCCAAGGTTGTATGATCAAAAGAGAGATGTTTATTCCTCTCCTGGTATGTGCTCTGCTCCATGAGTGACCACAATCACTCTTTTCTGGCCTGGAACTGTGAGGATTCTCTTTCCCCTGCCTCCACAAGCTCTGCCACACCAGCACTCCTCCTGGCCTCAGGACTACCAGCCAGGACTGCAATCCAGATCCAAGTATGGGCAAAGCAAGAGAATCCTGCCTCAGCATCAACAAAGAGATCTGTAATCTCACTCTGATCAGGAACTTGATCTTCACACTGTCTGTGACCTGAGAACTCCAGAAGCAACCACTGCCACTACTGCCCCAGTGCTGGGGCCATACCACCCTCCTCTCTCACCCAAGTCTGACAGACCTTTCCTACTGACTGTCTAAGTTGTCTTAGACATTTGTGGGTTGAGAAGTCTGGAAACTAACATTGCTGTCAGTGACTCAATGCCCTGAGGCCTGCCCCAGTTTAACTGGGGCCCTGTCTTTGCCAGCCCTGCCCATGCTGGAGTGTGCTCTTCTCTCAGATTGGTGTGACAGCCCTTTCCTGTTTACCTTCCAGGTTGTCCTTGCCTGGAAATATGTTTCACTCTGTTTTTTGGGCATCTGCTACTCTATAATTTGTTTAGTCATTTTTTACATGTATTTGGAGTAGTTTGTGGGAGACCTCAAGCAAGTCCCTGCCTTTACTTCACGTGATCTTGGCTCTGTCACATAACCCAAATCTTGAAGGAAACTGAAAATTCTAATAGGTGACCAATGTGGTGGGAAAGCATTCTAAACAATGTGGAGAGTCAATGCAAATACAGAAAAGAGGGATGGCATGTTGTATGTGAGGAATATAAAGTGACCTAATATAGCTAAATTTTAGAGTATGTGGAGGGGGGAAAGTATGACATTAGAAATAAAGGACCACCATGTGAAAGTCTTCAAATTCAACATGAGGAGCTTCTATATTAATTGGAGATAATAGGGAGCTGCTGAAGTTTACTACAAGTGGGGAGATAGTGTCATTAGCAGACCTACATTTGAGAAAAATCACTTTGGCAACTTTGTAGAAGATGAGTTGGAATAGGAGAAAGAATTAAGCTAAAGACACCAATCAGAAGCTCATTGCAATGGTACATTTGGGAAATGATAGAGGACTGAAAGAGGATGGTGGTTGTGTCAGTGGGAAAAAGAGTGGGTATATGAGAGAAGTAGAGAAGATAGAAATAATAATATTGGCACTCAAGTGGATATTCTATATGAATATGAGTGTGGCATCAAGGATGACTCTGAGGTTGTTAATATGATAGATTGGCAAGATGGCTATGTCTTTGACAATAACACAGAAGTTCAGAAGAGTAGAAAGTTTTAGAGAAAAGAAAATGAGTTCTGTTTTGGACATGTATAGTTTAAGGTACAAAATCAATTTCCATTTTGAAATATCTAATAGACAGTTGGTGATAAGGTACTGAAAAGTTCAGGAAAATTTTAGATAGATATTTAGATCTATGTAGAGATAGATATACAGATATAAAGATCAACTATATTGAAATGATAATTTCTATCTCTTTTTCTGGATATCTGACATGATAGAAATCCACTGATCCACCTTTCTATTTCTTAGTCAGTACCAGATAGCTTTCACAATTGTTGCCTTATAATATAGTTTAAAATAGCATACTACTAACCTTTTATTTTTTTCATTAATTCATTTGATATTTTTTACCTATTATTCTTCCAAATGAATTTCAAGATTATTTTTTCTAGCTCAATCAAATATTTTTAGTAGCTTAATTGAGATTGCATTGAGTAAGTGGATTAATTATTTAGAATTGTCATTTTTATTATATTGGTCCTGCATACTCATGAACAATTAATATTTTTCTAATTCTTTAAATCTGATTTATTTGTATAAAAAGTGTTTTATAAACATGTTCATGTAGTTTCTTGGTTTGTCCTGGCAGGTTTACTCCTAGGTATTTTGTTTTTACTGTACTCCCAGTATTTTTAATGGGGTTTCCCTCACTATCTCTTCTTGCAGGATTTTGTTGGTGATATAGAAATGCTAATGATTTATGTGGGTTTATTATATATTCTGCTAATTTGCTAAAATTATTTTTCAACTTTTTAGCTAAATCTCTAGTATTTTCCAAGTGTATCATCATGTCATCTGCAAAGAGAGATAGATTACCTCATTGCCCATTCTAATCCTTTTAATTTCTTTTTCTTGTATTGCTATTACTGGCATTTCAAATAAAAGCATGCCTTGATCAATAAAGCCCAAGATTACATTAACTTGTTTGGCTGCCTTATGTTAAGTTCTCATTGCTACCTTATGTTGAGTTCACTAAAACAAAATACTCTTTCTTTCAGGAAAATTGCTCTCAAACCATGCTTTCCACAAATGTTAATTGTGAAGTAAGCTTTTGAATTTATGTGTCAGAAGTACCGGGTTTGATATTGGGATGAAAAGAATTTCATCTGTTTCCAGAGTCTGTGACACCATAAACCATAAAAAGATATCAATCAGTCTGATGAACTAACAGCAGAAAAGATTAATCCATTATACCTAACACATTCATTTTTCACCCCTTCTTCACAAACTAGAACACTATGTCAGGGTTGTATAAGCCTATCTCCAAGTTTACAGTAGAGCTCAAATATGTCACCTTCCTCCTCTATCTGGAGCCATCATCTTTCCTGATCCACAGAAAGATAAAAGGCAGGTATTCATTCTGGCTGGGTTTTCAGTGTGGCAGTGCTCTGTAATACAACACTACTTGACCAGAGAATGGAGGAACACAGCAAACTCAATGAGGACACCAGAGTATGAATACTCCTACCAGATGTGCTTGAAGCAAAAGTTCCAGCATACATCTAGGCCAGATTTGTCTCTCCTAAAAGTAACTTAAAGCAGAGACTAAAGAGAAAGAAATGTGAAATATCCAGTGTGGGAGGACACTGAGATAATTTTGAGGTCTAACACCAAAGAAAAACCACAATCAAGGGAAAGGAGTTACAAGGTGAGCAGAAGGGACATTACCTAATGGAATTACCTAAGATGTTAGGTGGTCTGCTTTCTCTCTTTTATTACTATAACCATTTAGAAATATAAATTTTCCTCTGATTACCTATTTTGCTATATCCCATAAGTTTTTATATGTTGCCTCATTATTGTCATTCTCTTTAAGGAAATTATTGGTTGTTTCTATGATTTGATCTTTAACCCACTCATTTTTAGTAGTAGGTTATTTAGTCTCCAATTGGTTTTCATCTATTTTTATATGGTTCCTTACTAAATGTGATTTTTGTTGCATTGTGATCGGAAAAGAATATTTTTAATATTTCTCCTTGTAACTGTAACATTTTTGTGTTCTAATGTGGTAAATCTTTGTAAAGGTACCATGAACTGCTGGGGAAAAGATGTATTCTTTTTTATTCCCATTCAATTCTCTTCAGATATCTAGCATATCTTGCTTAGCTAAAATTTTATTCCCTTCCTTGACTTCTTTCTTATTTTTTTTGTTAGATTTATCTAGACTGTAAGATTAAAGTCCTCCACTATTATAGTACTATTATATATCTCTACCTGTAATTTATTTAATTTTTAAAAAAAATTTAGGTGCCATCATATTTGGTGCATATAGGTTCAGTATTGACATTGCTTCATTGTCTGTGGTACCTTTTATCAAAATGGAGTTACTCTGTTTATCTCTTTCAATTAAATCTATTTTAGCTTTAACTTTGTCTGAGATGACTGCCACCCCTACCTTTTTTCCCCATCAGCTGAAGCATAATAAATCCTACTCCAACCCTCCATTTTAACTGTGTATATCTCTCATTCTTAAATGTGTTTCTTGTAAACAATGCTGTGTTTAATTCTGATTTTTTAAAATCCATTCTTCTATCCATTTCTGTTTTATGGGTGAGATCATCCCATTCACATTCAAAGTTATAATTACTATTTGTGAATTTCCCTCCATCTTATTTTTATTCATTGTTTCCATCCTTGCAGGGATGGTTTAACATAAGGAAAATTATTAATATAATTGAGTATATCAATAATGAAAGGTTTTTTAAATCATATGATTGTGTCAGTAAATGCAGAAAAAGATTTTGATAAGGTACAGCATTCCTTTCTATTAAAAAGCACTTGGAAGTATAGTTATACATATGTATTTGTTTTCATTGATAAAAAGCATTTTTATGATTGATAGCATTTACATAACACCATCAGCAAGCATTTTTGTAATGAGGATAAGCTAGAATCTTTCCCAGTAAGATCAGATGTGAAATAAGGATTCTCACTGTCACCAATATTATTCGATATTATGTTGGAAATCCTAGAAATAACAATAAGTGAAGAAAAAGAAGTAGAAGTAGTCAGAATAGGGAATGAGGTAATAAAGCTGTCTCTTTTTGCGGATGCTAGAAAATCACAAAGACTCAACTAAAAAGTTAGTTGAAAAAAGTAATAATTTTAGCAAAGTAGCAGGATGTAAAATAAATCTACATCAGTATTCTTATATATCACAAACAAAACTCTACAAGAAGAGATATGTATGTGTATACATATTTGTGTCTAATGGTAGCCATCTCTAGGGTGAGGAGGGTAAGGGAAGAAAGAAAGAAAGAAAAAAGAAACTTATATGATAATTTTCTAATATATTTAAAAGTTATATTTAATAGATTTGCAGTTTCATGTTCAATTATCTTTTCTAAATTCTACTATGTTATGGAAATGCTTGCTTTATTTCATAAATTAAAAATAAAATAAATATTTTTTAAAAGAGAGCATCAGTTAAAAAAAAAGATCTCAGGTAGAAGAAAACTCAGTTTTAGTCACTCTGAGTATAAACAGATAAACTACCAAGGAAAACATTATGAAGAGAAAAGAATATATCCTTCAGATCAGTCAAAAAGGCCTAGACAGCTATGAATAAATACTGCAAAACAAAGGAAAATTAATCAATGTCTGATAAGAAAACTATACATTCCCCAAAGAGCAAGGATCCACAAAATATACCAGAATGATTTTAAAAAGAAAGAATTATGAAAGCAGAATTTATGACCTACATATCAGAAATAATAAGAAGAATAGAAAACTTAATTCCAGAAGGGCAAACCTCACCAAAGAAACAAGAAAGAGAACTAATTGGAAATTCAAGGAAAAAATAGTTAACTTTTAAAAGAACAACAATCTCTCTACCAGCAAAACACACTGACCTTAAAGACAGGCCTTCTAGAGATACCTTAAGGCCTACCAGAAGAATGTGAAGTCAGCAATAATGGAAAACTTCATTGACAAATGCAATTCTTGGCCATAGTTCTAGAGTAGAAAGAAACAAGGGCTTAGTCACAAAAGAACAGGAACTCTGGTCACAGTTCTAAGGCAGAGGTGAATACTAGGGCTTGTGACTGCAGGGGAACAGGGACCCTTCCTAGGTAAAGACAAGAGTACAGACCAGGAAAGTCCTGACCATATGTCTCCCAGGATCACACCACCTTGGAAGCACCAAAAACTTGCAGACCCCTGAAACTAGCTATGAAAACAATAGCACAAAGAAAAGTCTCCTTAAGGTCTACCAGAAGAATGTGACAGGTCAAAAATTATGGATACTATAATGTAAGAAATTATAAAAGAAACTTCCTGAACTTCTGGATGTAAAAAAGCTTCCTACATCCAGCTGAGTAAAGCCGAAATCTTTATGAGCAGAACCCATAAAGTTCAAAGTCAAGAAATAGGGTGAAAAAATGAACAAACAACAAACCTGATCATTAAAAAAAAAAAACTTCTATAGTGGCAAGGAAAACCAAGACATAAATGCCAATGTGAAAACAGTGAAAACCAAAGCCTAAGAGAAAAATGCTAATTGAACACAAGTCCAATAAGAATTCATGAAAGAGTTAAGAAGGTTAAAAGAAAAAAATGGGAAAAGAAATAAGAGTGATACAAGAAAGTTATGATAAAAGAATTAACAACTTGGTAAGAGGCAAAAAAAAAATATTGAAGAAATTAACACCTTAAAAACAAGAATTGGCCTAATGGTAAAAGAGGAAAGAAAATTCACTGAAGAAAAGAATTCTTTTAAAAGTTGAATAGGCCAAATGGAAAGAAAAGTACAAAAATTCACTGTAGAAAGAACTCCTTAAAAAGCAGAACTGGCCAAATGGTAAAAGAGGTATAAAAGTTCACAGAAGAAAATCATTCCTTAAAAATTAGAATTGGACAAATGAAAGCTTAGTGACTTCATAAGATACCAGCAAACAATAAAGCAAAGTCAAAAGAAAAAAATGTTGAATATCTTGAATCAGAAAAACAAACGACCTGGAAAATAGATCATGGAGATTGTAATAGGAATGGAAATTTGAAGATCTTCCCTGCCCCTTAATAGACCTAGGGGAAATTTGAAGACCTCCCCTGCTTTGAAAGTATACTCTGCCCCCCTAATAGGCCAAATGTAATCACATGGAGCCTATGATGGAGGGTTTGCTGAAGGGTGCAGCGGAACCCACAGGAAGGTATCCTGTTGTAAAGATAAACTCTACTCCCTAATAGGCCTGTGGTGGGAGGAGTTTGCTGAAGGGAAGCAGACCCCACAGGAGGCTGGGAGCCAGAGCTAGTGAGGTGGAGGGAGAGAGAGGACTCTCAGGCAAGAAGATAGAGATGTTTGTGAATAAATATTGATCTTGTATTGGTTTATGGGAAGTCTAAAAGATGCTATGGCTCTCAGTTATTATGGCTTCTTTGTTACCATGATGTAATTGGCTTACTGGTTTTGCAATTCGGTTTTCTGGTGTCTAAATAAATGTTTCAGTTCTGTCCTCTTTATGGAGAGTTTGGTATATTTTGTGATCAAACTTCATGGGTTATTTATAGTCACAGTCTTTATTGTGATGGTGGGTGCTGTAAAAATTGCATTGGCACTACAGAGATTCATGAATCATTGGACTACCTGAAAACCATGATCAAAAAAAGACTCTAGACATCATATTTCAAGAAACTATAAAGGAAAACTGCCCTAATATCCTAGATCTAGAGAGTAAAATAGAAATTGAAATAGTCACCAATCACCTCCTGAAAGAGATCTCAAAAAGAAAACTTTGAGGAACATTGTAGCCCAATTCTATATCTCCCAGGTCAAGTCTAGAATTGATAGGGTATGAGCCCAAGCTGAGATCTTCACCCCTGCCTCAAAAGATTTTGAGTCCCATTTGTCTATGGGCCTGGAAACCCCACCTTAGACTCTACTTGAATTTTCCCTCTTTTTTTTTTTAAATTGTAAATTTTTATTTGAAAACAAATATACAACGTGGAATGGATTTGAGGCAAATTGTGCCATAAGCAGACTTTTTTTTTAAATAAGTGGCTAAACAAAGTTTAAAACAAAAGTAACAATAAAAGAAAGTGTTTTCTGGTACAGGACCAGCAGTACAAAAAATAGTGTACAAGTACCTGGATAATACCCCCGTTTTGCAATAGTGCAACTTTAAGTACATATTGTTGACTGTCCATTGTCCACACAGAGTTACAATTCCACACTTCAACAACAACGTGCTGACAGCTCGTAAAGAAAACTACTTCTTTAAAAAAAAAAAAGAAAAGCATAACCCAGATGTTCCCTCATTTGACCAACTCCATCTAAGTTCAGATGTGCAGAAGGGCTTAGATATATCCAGAGTAAGCCACATGCAATATATTTTATTTGATCAATTTTCCAAAATAAAGTTTCAGCACAATGACAGCAGATAAGGGGAAGAAAAACATGGAGGAATGAAGTCCTAATTACTACACATGCATATCCTTTTGACAGTAGGGGGGGAAACCCTTTACAGATAAGTTACAAACAAAAAAAAGGCAAATAAACAATTTTGTCCAAGAAATTTAACACATTCTGTACAATGTCTTCACTTTGCTGTCATCATTTGTACAAACTCTTCATAGTTTACTTGACCATCGTCGTCAATATCTGTTTCCCTGATCATTTCATCAACCTCTTCATCTATTAACTTCTCTTCAAGATTTGTCATCACATGGTGAAGTTCTGCTGTACTGATATAGCCATTGCAATCCTTGTCAAACACACAGAATGCTTCTCTAATTTCTTCTTCACTGTCTGTGTTTTTCATTTTTCTTGCCTTCAAAGTCAGAAATTCTGGAAAGTCAATTGTGCCATTACCATCAGCCTCTACTTCATTAATCATATCCTATAATTCAGCTTCTGTGGGGTTCTGCCCAAGTCCCCTTATTACAGTTCCCAATTCCTTTGTTGTTATAGTACCATCTCCATCCTTGTCAAATAATGAAAATGCTTCCTTGAATTCTGCAATCTGCTCTTCTGTCAGCTGATCAGCCATGCCGTTAGCAATACTAGTGCCCAAGTTCCTATCAAACAACCTCCACACTCAGTGGCTGCACTTGGACTCGAATTTTCCCTCTTGATCAAGTCTCTGGTGTTTGCCTGAGGCATTGACCCTTCCCAGTTAATTGACTGGCCTTTCATTGTAGCCTACTTCCAATTCTCTGTTACCCAGACAGTCTGTTACCACCTGATCCCAGCTACTTCCCATGCTTGTCTTCCCAGTCTACCTTGGCCACATGGTCCAGGTCCCTGGCATCCCTGGTGTTCTCTGTTACCTCAAAGTCACCCCAGCTTACTGACCACTCCCATCCGGATCCTTTTTCTACTAAAAAGAGTCAGTCTCAACTACTCAGCATGGATTTTTAGAATCATTCCCAGCTTAGATGGTGGTCTAATAAACCTTAATTTTTGACTGACAGAAGGCTTGGGTTGAATTAATTTGGGCAGAACCTATGTCTTGCTATTTTGGGGCCCCAGCACCCCTAACCTCCACAGAATTACAACCAAGAATAACCTATCCAGTAAAACTGAGTATAATTCTTGGGGGAGGGAGAAGGGGTATAGAACGTATATTTAATGAAATAGAAGACTTTCAGGCATAGCTGATGAAAAAACAAAAATTGAGTAGAAAAACTGACATGCATAAAAATAAGACTCAGGGGAAGCATACAAAGGTAATCATAAGGAACTCAATAAAGTTAAATTGTTTACATTCATATATGGGAAGATGATACATGTATCTCCTAGAAACTATCATTGTTAGAGCAGTTAGAAAAAAATTGCATAAAGAAAGAGGGCATAAGAGTGAGTCAATAAAAAAAGAAGGGGTTCAAAATAGAGATGCACTGGGAGAAAAGGGAAAGGAAAGGTAGATTGGAAAAACTTTTCTTACATAAAAGAAGTATGTAAGGATGAGCTTTTATAAAGGAGAAGAAAATTGGTGTGTGGTGGGCAATGTTTGAACTTTATTCTTATTGAAATTTGTTTAAAGAGAAATGCACACACACACACACACACACACACACACTCAGCTGGGTATAAAAATCTATCTTGCGCAATAGAGGCATAGGAGAAGGGGATAAGAGATATGGGGGTGGGGGAGTAGGGAAATATAACAACAGGGTGGGTGGATTAAGGGATATGGTGGTCAGAAGCAAAATAGACTTTTAAGGAGCGATAGAAAAAAAATTGAATGGGATAACCAGAAGAAAATAGGAAAGAAATACAGTTAACAATTGTCACTCAACTGACTGAATCTGACCTTGTCCCCATTCTCAGACCCATGAATTGCCTGAGGATGAACTTGAGTTCAAATGTAACTTTAGATACTTGCTATCTGTGTGACTCTAATATATCATTTACTACTCTGTTTGCCTTAGGTTTCTCATCTCTAAAACATGGTGATAATACTAGAACCTTTTTTCTAAGGTGGTTGTAAGAATCAAATAAGATAGCATTTGAAAAGTGCTCACCCCACTGCCTGGCACATAGTAGGTACTATATAAATATTAGCTATAGTTATTGCTGTAAAATAACAGTGAATTTCCCTGTTAGCTGAAATCAGGTTTACAGAATTGACTATTCTTAGTTATGCTCTTTTTTCTTAATCTTCTACTTCAACTTCTCCTTTCCTTTATAGTAATTATGGCACAATCTTTCTAACCCTATCAATTATTTTCTTTGCTAATTTTTTCCTGCTTGGTTTCAGTGCTTCTATTTTACCAGAAAGTCATGGATTTTAGCTATTTCTTTATTGGCTCTATTTGGGGCTTGATCTTTTCCTTTTTTTTTTTTTTTGGCTCTCTATACCTCATTAGATATAGAGTTCTGGGTCTTTTAAAAATGATTTCTTGGGGGGGGGGGGTGCAGTCAAGATGGTGGAGTAAAAGCAGGAACTTGCTTGAACTGGTGCCCCAACCTCTAATACTGGTAAAAAAAATTATTCCAAACAAATTTTAGAGCGACACAATCCACAAAATGACAGAGTGAAACACATGTCTAGCTCAAGTCAGCCTGGCAAGCCTAAAGGAAGTGTCTATCACACCAAGCTGGGAGCAGAGAACAGTCCTTCTTGGGCTGCACCAGCACAGACCAGCAGCAAAGGCCGACCAGAGTAGACCTCAGGGGACTGAATCACTGGCAGCTGTGGCAATTTCCAGAATTCTCAAATCATAAATGCCAAAGAGAAAGTAAAAGGTCAGTGAGGAAACTGTCGGATCTGGGTAAGAGAAGAGCGCAGTCCAGCCACTGCCCCTGGGGCAGTGGAGGCTGCAGCAGCTTCAGCATCAGGGCAGCTTCTTTTTGAGCTCAGGTCCACAGATGGTGGGGAGACCAAGAGGTTGATCAGAGGGAAACTGCAGAAATCTCTTTGCTGGTGCTGAGGCAGGATTTGCTTTCTTTGCCATCCTTGGATCTGGGTCACAGTCTTGGGTGGTGGTCCTGGGATGAGGAGGAGCACTGGCATGGCAGAGTTTGTACCAGCTGTGGAGAGGAAATCCTTCTCACAGTTCTGAGGCAGGTACCTAGAAGTAACTCTGACAACAGCTACGCAAAACCCCAGAAATTTGGGACACAGCACTCTCCACTCTGGAAGCAGAGTACTACAATGGCAAAGAGCTCAAAAGTCAAGTAATTGGCTGTCCAAACAAGCAAACAGAGGAAGAGGAATCAGAACATAGAATTGTTCTTTGGTGACAAAGAAGATCAAAACATAGAACCAAAAGAAAACAACACAGTCAAAACTCCTGCATCAATTGTCTCCAAGAAAAATATGAATTGATCACAGGCCATAGAGGAACTCTAGAAGGATTTTGAAAATCAAGTAAGAAAAGTAGAGGAAAAATTGGGAAGAGAAATGAGAAGGATGCAAGAAAATAATGGAAAACAACTTAACAGCTTGCTAAAGGAGACCCAAAAAGTACTGAAGAAAATAAGACCTTTAAAAATAGACTAACTCAAATGAAAAAAGAAGTCCAAAAAGCCAATGAGAAGAATGCCTTAAAAAGCAGAATTGGCCAGATGAAAAAGAAAGTCCAAAAACTCACTGAAGAAAATAATTCCTTCAGAATTAGAATGGGGCAAATGAAAGCTAATGACTTTATGAGAAATCAAGATATTATAAAATAGATCCAAAAGAATGAAAAAAAAGAAGACAATGTAAAAATATTTCACTGGAAAAACAACTGACTTGGAAAATAGATCCAAGAGAGATGATTTAAAAATTATTCAACTACCTGAAAGCCATGATCAAAAAAAGAGCCTAGACATCATCTTTCAAGAAATTATCAAGGAAAACTGCCCTGATATTTTAGAACCAGAGGGTAACATAGAAATTGAAAGAATCCACTGATCACCTCTTGAAAAAGATTGCAAAAAGAAAACTCCTGGGAATCTTATAGCCAAATTCCAGAGTTTCCAGGCCAAGGAGAAAATAATACGAGTAGTCAGGAAAAAAACAATTCAAGTTTTGTGGAAACACAATCAGAATAACACAAGACCTAGCAGCTTCTACATTAAGGGATCCAAAGGCTTGGAATATGATATTCTGGAGATCAAAGAAGCTAGGATTAAAACCAAGAATCACCCAGCTAAACTGAGTATAATACTTCAGGGGGAAATATGGTAATTCAATGAAATAGAGGACTTTCAAGCATTCTTGATGAAAAGACCAGAGCTGAACAGAAAATCTGACTTTCAAATACAGAATCAAGAGAAGCATGAAAAGATAAACAGAAAAAAAGAAAGCATAAGGAATTTATTTAAGTTGATCTGTTTACTTTCCTACATGGAAAGACAATATTTGTAACTCATGAGACTTTTTTTTTCAGGATTAGGATAGTTGAAGGGAATATTGTGTGTGTGTGTGTGTGTGTGTGTGTGTGTGTGTGTGTGTGTGTGTGTGTGTACATAGACAGGGGACACAGGGTAAGTTGAGCATGAAGGGATGATATCCAAAAACTAAAGTTAAGAGGTGAGAGAGGAATATGTTGGGAGAAGGAGAAAGGGAGAGATAGAATAGGGTAAATTATCTCACATAAAAGAGGCAAGGGAAAGCTGTTACAATGGTAGGGAAAAGCAGGGAGGTGAAAGGGAAAGAGTCAATCTTACTCTCATTGGATTTTGCTTAAAGAGAGAATAACATTCACACTCAATTGGGTATCTTAACCTACAGGAAAGTAGAGGGGAATGGGGATAACAGGGGGAGATGATAGAAGGGAGGGGAGATTAGGGAAGGGGTAGTCAGAAGCAAACACTTTTAAAAAGGGATAGGGTCAAAGGAGAAAACAGAATAAATGGAGGGTGATATAGGATGGAGGGAAATATAGTTAATCTTTTACAATATGACTACTATGGAAATGCTTTGCATAACTACACATATATAACCTATATTGAATTACTTGTCTTCTCCATGGGAGTGGGTGAGGAGGGAAGAAGGGAGAGAATTTGGAATTCAAAGTTTTAAAAACAAATGTCAAAAAATTGTTTCTACAAGCAATCAGGAAATAAGATATACAGGCAATGGGTCATAGAAATCCATCTTGCCCTACAAGAAAGTAAGGGGAAAAGAGGTAAGGAGGGCACGGGGGGGGATAGAGGAGAGGGAAGGCTGGGGAAAGGAGTAATCAGAATGTGTGCCATGTTGTGGTGGGTTGGGGGGAGAGGAGAGGTGGAGAGAAAATTTGAAACTCAAAATCTTGTGGAAATGAATGTTGAAAACTAAAATAGTAAAAATTTGAAAAAAAAAGATTTCTTGAAATATAGTATACAGGTTGTTTTCTTGGGTACGGCTTTTAAGAAATCCAGTGGTTCTTCAATTATCTCTCCTTATCCTGTTTTCCCAGTCAGTTTCCTCTGGAAATTTTTCATCTTTCTTTTTAGACTTTTGATTTTGTTCTAGCACTTTTGTTGCCTTGTTGAATTGAATTATATTTTCTTCATTCCATTTGTCAAGATGTTCACTAGTTGGGTAAAGTTTGCAAACTTATGTTCTAAATTATACATTTTCTCAGTTGTCTAATGTAATTCTTTATCTCTTATTTCAGTCCTTCCTTTGTTTATTCTATCTACCTTTGTAGACTTTGATGATAAATCAATTCTTTTTTCTTTTGTTTTTTTTCTTTCTGAGATTCCCCCCCACACCTTGAGATTCTACTAGAGCACTGCATTTCTTCTTTATCATTTCTTCTTTTTTTATTAGATTTTTCTTATCATGAAAGAGGTCAAGGTTCCAATCTTTTAAAATTTTTCTGTTTTGCTCTAAAAGTTTCTTTAAGAATTTAAATGTCATTCCATTGAATGAATACCTGGTTGTTGTCCTCCATTCTCAAAGAGTACCAAAGTGACATCACTGCATTAGAGTCAAATTACTGTGCATCTGACTGTGACTGATCAGAAGAATATGAACTCAGAATGTGCTGTCACAGTCTGTGTGAACATTTGGGGTGGATTCTCTAAATTTGTGCATCTCACATTTCTTTTGAGTTAATTCAATTTTGCTTTGCTTATAGAGCACAGCTGAGGAGGGCATACCATGCTGGGTGGTTCTGTGCTAGTGTTTTTGCACGTCACACAATCTCAAAGTGCTTAAGAAACCTTTAGAGTGTCCTTGTACCACTTTTTCTGACAATCATGTGAGCACTTACCCTATGTGAGTTCCCTGTAAAATAGTCTTTTGGCAAGCATACGTTTGGCATTTGAAAAATGTTGCTAGGCCACAGGAGTTTCACTCTCTGCAAAAGACTTTGAATGCTTGGCAGTTTAGTTCAAGAAAGGATCTCACTGTCTTGTATTGTATCCTGCCAAGTGATCTTCGGAATCTTCCTGTAGCAATTCAGATGAAAACAATTCAGTTTTGTGGCATGGTGCTGGTTATAACATCCAGGTTTCACAGGCATACAACAATGAGGTCAGCACAATGGCTCTATAGACCTTCAGTTTGGTAGTCTAATACCTCTTCTCTCCCAACACTGAGCTAGTTCTGGCAATGCATTGTTCACCTCACAATCAATGTGTACATCCCTGGAAAGTTCACTACCAAAATAAGTGAGGTTATCCACAGCATTAAAAACTTCTCCATTCTTTGTGACTGATGTTTCCACATATGGTGTGGTGCCTACTGATGGAGCACCTGTGTTTCCTTAGTGTTAATTGTTAGACCACAATTAGCACAAGCAGCAGAGAATCAATCCATACTTTGTCACATCTGAGCTTCAGAGGCTGTACTGAGTGCATAATCATCTGCAAACAAACAATCAAGTACCAATACTCCCTCCACTTTGGTCTTAGCTTGTAGCTATTTTAAGTTGAAGAAGGTACCATCAGTGCAGTAGCTGACCTTGATGCCATGTTGGTCCTCACTGAAGGCTTTTGACAACATGACTGAAAACATCATGCGAAAGAGCATGGGAGCAAGCATGAAACTTTGTTTCATTCCATTGCTGACTAGGAAAGTGCAAGAGCATCATTGATATTCAGAGACCAGGCAAGGATAGTGTCATGAAATTGACATGCAATACTGATGAATTTCTCTGGGCAACCAAATTTTGACATAATTTTCCATAAGCCTTCATGACCAACTATATCGAAGGCCTTGGTCAGATCTACGAACACTGTGTGCAGACCTCTATTCTGCTTTTGTCATTTTTCCTGGGATTGTTGGGCAGCAAACACCATATCTACCCTTCCATGGCCTTTCCTGAAGCCACATGACCATCTTCCAGGTAGATTCTCAAATATTTTATAATGTCTACAATAACTTTAAATGGATTTTCTCTTTCTATCTCTTGCTGTTGGATTTCATTAGAAATACATATATTTGAATGTTGAGGATTTATGTGGATTTATTTTATATCCTGCAACTTTGCTAAATTTATTTATTGTCTCAAGTAGTTTTTTACTTGATTCTCTAGGATTCTCTTAGTATATCATTATATCATCTGCAAAGCAAATAGCTTAGTCTCTTCTTTGCCTAATTTGATTCCTTCAATTTCTTTTTCTTCTTTAATCGCTCCTGCTAACATTTCAAGTACCAAATTGAATAAGGGGTGATGGTAGACATCCTTGTTTCACCCCTGATCTTATTGGAAATGCTTCTAGCTTATCCCCATTACGTGTAATACTTGCTAATGGTTTTAGATAGATACTACTTATTATTTTGAGGAAGACTCCATTTGTTCCTATACTTTCTAGTGTTTTTAATAGGAATGGGCATTTTAGTTTGTCAAAAAGCCTTTTCTGCATCTATTGAGATAACCATATGGTTTCTGCTAGTTTCGTTGTTGATATGATCAATTATATTGATAGTTTTCCTAATATTGAACCATCCTTGCATTCCTGGAATAAATGCTAACTGATCAAAGTGTATTATTCTCATGATAAGTTGCTGTAGTCTTTTTGCTAATGTTTTATTTAAAATTTTTGCATCTATATTCATGAGAGAAATTGGTCTATAATTTTCTTTCTCCATTTTGTCTCCCCTTATTTAGCTATCAGTACCATATTTGTGCCATAAAAATAATTTGGAAGGACTCCTTCTTCTTCAGTTTTCCCAAATAGCTTCTAAAATATTGAAATCAATTGTTCTTTAAATGTTTGATATAATTCACTAGTAAATCCACCTGGCCCTGGAGACTTTTTTCTTAGGGAGTTCATTGATGGCTTGTTCAATTTCTTTTTCTGAGATAGGGTTATTTCAGTAACTTACTTCCTCTTCCGTTAATCTAGGCAACTTATATTTTTGTAAATATTCATCCATTTCACAAAGGTTATCAAATTTATGTGCATACAATTGGACAAAATAATTACTAATTATTTTTTAATTTCCTCTTCATTAGAGGTAGATTCATCCTTTTCATTTTTGATACTCATAATTTGGTTTTCTTCTTTCTCTTTTTTATCATACTGATTAAAGGTCTATCAATTTTATTGTGTTGTTTTGTTTTTTTTTTTGCATAAAACCAGCTCTTAGTTTTGTTTATTAATTTAGTAGTTTTCTCAACTTCAATTTTATTAATCTCTCCTTTGGTTTTCAGTATTTCTCATTTAGTATTTAATTGGAGATTTTCAATTTGTCCTTTCTCTAGCTTTTTCAGTTGTATGCCCAATTTATTGACCTCCACTTTCTCTATTTAATTCATGTATGCATTCAGAGATATAAAACTTACCCTAAGAACTGCTTTTGCTGCTTCCCACAAGTTTTGGTATGTTGTCTCATTATTGTCATTCTCTTGAATGAAGTTACTGATTTTTTCTATAATTTCTTGTTTGACCCATTCATTCTTTATAATTTAATTATTTAGTTTTCAATTACTTTTTAGTCCATCTTTCCATGGCCCTTTATTACATACAATTTTTATTGCATCATGATCTGAGAAATATGCATTTAATATTTCTGCCTTTCTGCACTGAATTGTGAGGTTTTTATGCCCTAGTACTTGGTTGATTTTTGTGTATGTGCCATGTACCACAGAGAAGAACATATGTTCTTTTTTATACCCATTCAATTTTCTCCAGAGGTCTATCCTATCTAGCCTCTCTAAAATTCTATTTGCCTCCTTAACTTCTTTCTTTTTTATTTTGAGGTTAGATTTATCAAGTTCAGAGAGTGGGATATTGAGGTCCCCCACTGGTATAGTTTTGCTATCTATTTCTTCCTCTAATTCCCTTGACTTTTCCTCTAGAAATTTGGATGCTATACCGCTTGGTGCGTATATGTTAAATAATGACGTTGCTTCTTTCTCGATGGTGCCTTTTATCAGGATATAGTTTCCTTCCTTATATCTTTTAATTAGATCTATTTTTGCTTTTCCTTTTTCTGAGATAAGGATTACTACCCCTGCTTTTTTTACTTTAGTTGAAGCATAATGTATTCTATTCTATCCTTTTACCTTTACCCTCTGTGTATCCCCTTGTTTCAAATATGTTTCTTGTAGACAGCATATTGTAGGACTGTGGTTTTTAATCCATTCTGCTATCCAACTCCGTTTTATGGAAGAGTTCATCCTAATCACATTTATAGTTATGATTACTATCTGTGACTTTCCCTCCATCTTATTCCCTCCCCTGTTTATAACTTTGTGTCTTCCATTTCCCTTCCACTCCTTAAAAGTTTTCTTTTTGATCACCAACTGCCTTAGTATTCCCTCCCTGTATCCCTCCCCTTTACCTACCCTTTATACCCTTACTATTCTTTCCCTCCCTTTTAACAACTCTCCCCCTTCTTACACTCCCCCTTACCACTCCTACTTCCTGTAGGGCACAATAGATTTTTATTTTTAATGGAGTATGTTATTCCCTCCTTGAACCCAAACCAATGCTAGTAAATTTCATACAGTGTTCCTCTTCCTCCCTCTTTTCCCTCTATTATAATTAGTTTTGTGTCTTTTCATGTTAGGATCTAAACTTAACTGATTATATTGATCCCTCTTTGAATCAGAACCAATGAGAATAATGTTCATATGATGCTCATTTCTATCCTTCCTTCCCCTCCACTTTAGTGTGTTTTTATGCCTCCTCGTGTGGCATAATTTACCATTTTCTGCCTCATCCTTTCCTTTTCTCCCATTACAATCCCTTTGTTCTCCTTAATAGTGATTTTTTTTATCTTCAGATTAGTTAATTTATACCCACACCCTCTATCTATATACATCTCTTTTAAATGTCACAATAATTATACAAATTTCAATATTGACAGGTATCTACTTCTCATTTAGGGATGTAGACAGTTTGCTCTTATTGAGTCCCAAGTTATATGCATGTGTGCGTGTATATGTGAGTGTGTTTTCCTTGTTTACCTTATTATGTCTTTCTTGGGTCTTGTAAGTGTAGATTGAATTTTCCTTTGAACTATGGGTTTTTCATCAGGAAAGTCTGGAAGTTCTTCACTTCTTTAAGTGACTGTCTCTTTGCCTGAAAGATTATGCTCAGTTTTGCTATCCTTGGTTGCAGTCCTAGCTCTTTTGCTTTATAAAATATCAAATTCCAATCCCTCATATCTTTTAATGTAGCAGCTGCTAAGTCCTGTGTAATCCTTATTGTAGTTCCACGATATTTTAATTGGTTTTTTTTTGGCTGCATGCAGTATGTTCTCCTTGACCTTGTAGCTCTGTAATTTGACTGCTATATTTTTTGGAGTTTTCAATTTGGGATCTCTTTCAGGAGGAAATTGGTGAATTCTTTCAATATCTATTTTACCTTCTGATTCTAGGACCTCAGGACATTCTTCTTTGACAATGTCTTGGAGGACGCTGTCTAGGCTGCTTTTTTCATCATGGCTTTCTGGTAGACCAATAATTCTTAGGTTTTTTTTCTCCTGGATCTGTTTTCCAGGTCAGTTGTTTTTCCAGTGAGATATTTTGCATTTTCTTCTAATTTTTCAATCTTTATGTTTTGTTTGACTGACTCTTGCTGCATCATATAGTCCTTAGCTTCAATCTGACTGATTCTAATTTTTAGTGAGTTTCCTCAATTAGCTTTTGAAGCTCCTTTTCCATACGTTCAATTTTCATTTTTAGGGAGGTACTTTCTGCAGTTAGATTTTGGACCTCCTGTCCTAGTTCTCCAATTTTACTTTTTAAAGATTTCATTCTTTCAGTGAGATTTTTTTTTCCAGTTTGCTCACTGTAGATTTAAATTTATCTCCTACTTCTCTAATTTGGTTTTAAAATCTTTCTTGAGCTCCTAAAAGAATACTTTTTGGGCTTGAGACCAATTCACATTTCCTTCTGTGGTCTCCAGTATGAGTATAGGGTCCATGTTGTCCTCTGAATTTAGTTGTTCTTGCTCACTATAAAAAGATTTTATGATTCTAGATCTCCCAGGTTCTTTCTTCCCCATTGTGATTGCCTATGTTCTGGATTTTTAGAGTGGCTATCTGCTTCTGGGGTGCAGAGGTATTGAGCTTCTCAGGCTGATAGGTATGGGTTTGATTGTTAACTCTGTGAGCTGAAGCCTCTGAGTGTCTAGACTCAGGCCAAGGCCAGGACTCTCAGTGTTTCCCCTGAGTTACCCTGAGGCTCACAGAGTAGCCTATGGGGGAGGGGTGATCTGGCACTTCAGGTTTCCACCTCTGTGTGTCTGGGCTACAGCTCAGGCAGGCTCAGCAGCTGGTGTCTGCAGATTCCCCTGGTGGTGATAAGGCACATCTGGGTGTGTGTTGTTAGTGCTTGCTGGCTCGACCCTCCTGGGCTTAGACTCTGTACTGTTTCACTTCCCCTTTCCTCAATGACTCCCAAGCCTGAGGCTGTTTCCACTAATTCAGGATTTTACTGTGGGTGGGACATTTATCTCTGGGTTTTCTGGGTCTGGCAGGGGGGATTGGTGCAACTAGGTTCTATTCTGCCATCTTGACTTCTGGATCTCCGGGTATGTAATTTTTAAACATCCAGGCTGTGGGCTGGTAGCCCCAGGAGAGGCTCTGTCCCTGCTGTGAGCCCTGTATTTTCTCTTACCCATCTCCAACAATCCTCTGTCCTGTGGTGAGACAGCTGCAAATAGCCCTTGTGGTGGATGATTCCACTGGCTGGGGCTCCTTCTCACGAGGATGTAATCTGCTCTCAAATATGCACTGGTGCAGCCCCTGTGTGCTCGGCATTCCCCCTGTCCAGACCTATGTAGGCACTTTCCTGGGCTGGGAATCCACCATGCTCCATCTCCTAATGGGTTCTGTTACTCTAAAATCTATTCAAATTCACTTTTAAAAGTTTAGCAACAGCATTCTTGGAGGGGCTTAGAAAAGTTACTGCTCTCTTTCCACCATCTTCTTTGTGTGTTTTTTCTACAAGAGGGTGGAATCCCCACCTGCCACAGTAATCAGGCTAGTATTGGGTATTTGGGGAGTAATTTTTAGGGCACCTTTTCTGGATCCTTCCTCACACCAGGAGGTGAACAGTGTGCTCCTTAAAAGGTTACTCAGACATCAAGGGAGCTGCCAAATCCCACTGCTGCTTCCAGTGAGAAGATGACTGTATGGCCTGGCCACCTGTGTGCTGAGTAGTGACTATGGCTCACAGTATATCCA
The DNA here is from genome assembly GCA_028627135.1 of Pseudochirops cupreus. Classification (NCBI taxonomy): domain Eukaryota; kingdom Metazoa; phylum Chordata; class Mammalia; order Diprotodontia; family Pseudocheiridae; genus Pseudochirops; species Pseudochirops cupreus. The sequence goes on from CM053581.1 coordinate 326,795,453, forward strand.
CACCTGATGCTTCATCACTTGCCTATTGTCTAGGACTTTGAGATAGGCAAAAATGGTAAAAATGGGATGGGTTATGTCTTTTTATTTGTGCACAGATTCAATTTAAGTGTGGCAGAGTTGCAAAACTTTGTCAGCATTAAGTTGTAACTCTCTCTTCCAGTCCACTGGCAGGACAAAATGAAAATGATTGACAATGACTAGAGATGCAGTGGATGACCTTCATGTCTTTGATATCTAACCAAGCTATACCACTTCACAGTGCTTCCTTCAGCTGCCTTCATGGTCATTGGAACAACTTGTTCTCATCTGCCCATTCCACCAGAGGAAGTCTTCATATGGTTGGGGTAGATACCCCCCATAACTCACTGACAAATTTGAGACTCTTCAGTTTCCCTCAAGCTGGTATTACCAGAATATGGTCACTGCACATGCTACAGCTTCTTGGAACTACAGGTGAGAGTTAGGTGGATCAAGTGGAGACCAAAGGTGGAAAGCAACCCTGAAAAGGGTTCAGCAGCCCTCATACCAGAGGTGTTAATCTTTCCTGAACATATCCTGTACCCCAAACAAATATCTATAAGAACTGATGTTAGTTGATTAGTTATGTTCCCTTTCATTACCATAGGTAGTTTCTTCACTAATATCTTTTTTAAAAATTACATCTATGTTTACTATTTGTTGTTGTTATTTAGTCATTTCAGTCATATTTGACTTTTCATTTGGGGTTTTCTTGGTAAAGATACTGGTGTAGTTTGTGATTTCCTTCTCCAGCTCATTTTATGGATGAGAAACTGAGGTAAACAGCATGAAGTGACTTTCTCAGAGTCACACAGCTAGTTAGTGTCTGAGGCCAGATTTGTCCTCAGGAAAATTTGTCCTCTTGACTTCAGGACTGTCATTCTATCCACTGCATCACCTAACTGCCCACATTTACTATTGCCTTGTCCAAAACTGAAATTGTTATGCTTGTTTTCTTTTTTTAGTTCACCTAAAGAACAATCACTTTTGCTCTAGCCACGTATTTTAACCCTGTAAATCTTTCTATTTCAAATTGTTTCTTGTAAGGAAAACATCACTGGAGTCTGCTTTCTAATCTGTTCTCTCTTCCATTTTGAGGGTAAGTGCATCAATTACATTTGCAGTTAATTGGGTATTTCCAAAAGGCGGCAAAAGATCTGGGTCTTTAAGGAAACTGAGAATTTTAAATGTGGAAGTGATGAGGAAAAGAATTCCAGATATGAATGCATCTGGTACAAACAAGATATTGGAGATACAAGAGATAGAATGATGTGTACTATGAAGTGATGAAAACTAATTTGACTGGCTCTAGCCTCTTAGTTTTCATTTATTCCAAGACTAGTAAAACCAAAGACCCATTGTTCTTAGCCACTATCCTCTTCTTGGATTGTTGTGGTTAGAGTTAAGTT
>CM053581.1:326804984-326823134 GCA_028627135.1 Pseudochirops cupreus
TCAGTGAGGTGGAGGACTTTCAAACATTCTTGCTAAAAAAAACCAGAACTGAAAAGAAAATTTGACACTCAAATACAAGAAGCATGAGAAAGTAAACATGGAAAAGAAATCATATGGAACTTACCAAAGTTAAACTACTTACATGCCAACATGGAAAAACAATAACTGTAACTTATGAAACTTTTCTCAGTATGAGGACAGGTGAAGGGAATACAAATGTATATATATGTATACATACCCATATGTCTATGTAGGAGGGTTTATATATGCATATGAACACATCTGAGTATGTGTATAGATGTGTACACAGAGGACACAGGATCAGTTGAATAGGAAGGGATGATACTTTAAAAGGTGAAATTCTGATGTGGGAGAGGATTAGAATGAGAGGAGACAGGGAGAGACAGAATGGGGTGAATCATCTCATATACAAAAGGCAAGAGATAATTATTACAGTGGAGGGGAAGAACAGGAAGGCAAAAGGGAAAGGGTCAACTTTACTCTCATTGAATTTGGCTTAGGGAAGAAATGACATAAACTCTAAACTGGGTATCTTTTCACACAGGAGAATAGGGGAATGGGGATGAGGGGTGGGCTGATGGAGGGGAGGGCAGTGTGTGGGAGGAAGGTTGCTGGAAGCACACAGTTCTTTAAAAGGATAAGGGTAGGGACAGGGTAGAGAATAGAACAAGGTGGGCGGGTAGGGATAGGAAGGAGGGACATATAATCAGTCTCTCACAATATGTCCACTGTGGAGATGTTCTGTGTAATTACACATGTACAGCCTTATTGAATTGCTTGTCCTTCCAGTGGGGGTGGGTGACAAGGGAGGAAGAGAAAGAATCTAGAGTTTAAAGTACTATAATCAAATGTTAAAAAAAATACACACACACACACACACACACACACACACACACACATATATATATACACACATATGTATATGTTATTGTTATTAACTACATGCAACTGGGAATTAAGATATACAGGCACTGGGGTAGGGACACCCATCCTACCCTTCCAGAAAGTCAGAGGGGAGATTGGGGAGGACATAGGAGAGAGCAGATTGGGGGAGGGGCTATACAGTGGGATGGCTGTTTTGAAGTGGTGGGTAGGGGAAAGATGGGGAGAAAATAAGTAACTCAAAATCTCATGAAAATGAATGATGTAAACAAGAAAATAAATAAATAAATTTATTTTAAAAATTTATTTTGAGGCTCAATTGATGTATACTCCAGACAGATATGCATAATAGGAATTCAGTCACATAAAGGAGGAAAAAGTTTAGGCAGGAGTGGGGAACCTGCAGCCTCAAGGTCACATGAAGCCCTCTAGGTCTTCAAGTGAGACCCTTTAACTTAATACAGACTTATCCCTTAATAAAAGGATTTGTTCTGTTAAACTTGGACTCAATCAAAGGTTGCACTCAAGTCTTAGAGGAAGGAGATCTTGGAAGTAGAGAAGATAGCTAGCAAAAGACTCAAGCAAGCTGACCTTGAAGGAAATGCTGCATTATGGGGGCAGCTTGGAATATATTTAGATTTCATATACATTTGTGTCGTTCAGTCATTTCATGTGGCGTGAGTTGGGACAGTTTGAGACTTTTCTCAAATGTCAGTCCACAGAAAACCCCGGACAAACAAACTAGTAAATATTTGTGGTAGAATATGTCATAGGTCACGTCAGATCACTCTTTTGTCTTTATTGGCTCTTCATTCAGGTCATATACTTTAATTAATTGTACATGTCTCAGTGGGCTCTGTCCTGGGTACTCTTTTCTTCTCCCTCTATGCTACTTCATTTGATTGTCTCTTCCGGTTGCATGGATTTAATTGCCAATTCTGTTCTAACTCTTCTCAGCATAAATCTTTCCCAGCCTCTCTCCTGATCTCCACTCTTTGCATATCTAACTTCCTTTGAGACATCTCAAACTGAATATCCAGATAGGTATTTTAAACTCAACATTCCTAAAATGGAATTCACTATCTTTCCCCTTAAACCCTCCTACTTTCTTATCTTGCCATTATTGTCAAGGGCAACACCATTCTCCCAGTCCCTCAGGCTTACAACTTAGGAATCATTCAAGACTCCTCATTTTCTCCCTCCACCCCCCATATCCAATTTGTTGTCAAGGCTTGTCATTTTTACTATTAAAATTTCTCTCAAATATGCTCCCTTTTCTCTTCTTATAGTACCACCATTCTAGTGCAGAACCTCATCACCTCACACGGGAACTGTTGCAACAGCTGCGTGGTGGGTCTTCCTGTCTCAAGTCTTTCCTCACTCCAATCCATCCTCCATTCAGTCACTAAAGTGATTTTTTTCTGAAACTCAGATCTAACTGTATCATCATCCTACTCCATATTCCATTGATTCCCCTTTGCCTCCAGGAACAAATACAAAATCCTTTGCTTGACATTCAAAGCTCTTCATAATGTAGCACTTTCCTACTTTTCCAATTTTCTTATACCTTACTTTCTTCCATATACTTTTCAGTGCAGTGACACTGACTTTCTTGCTGTCCCATAGTTGACACTCCAACTCCTAGTTCTTTATTTTGTACTCAATTCTTGGAATTTTTTCTCTCTTCATCTCCACTCCCTAGCTTCCCTGGCTTCTTTCAAGTCTCAACTAAAATCTTACCTTCTATAGGAAACCTTTTTTGACTCCACTTAGTTCTTGTGCCTTTTCTTTATCAATTGTTTCCTATTTATCTTGTTGTGTGTATGTATACATATATATGCATATGTGTGTGTATGTATATAATTTGTATGTATTTGTTTATTGTCTTCCCCATTAGATTGGGAACTCCTTGAGGACATGTACTGTCTTTTGTATCCCCAGCTCCTAGGATGGTGCCTGGCTTAATAAATGTTTATTGATTAATTGATGAACTCTGTAATAGCATCTGCTTGATTCTCATAGCCTTAGCAATATGGGATACTATATTTATAAATAGGTCAGTCTAGCATGTATTTCTTGCCTACTATGTGCCAGTCACTGTGCTAAGCACTGGGGTGCAAAGAAGGGCCAAACCCTCTCCCCCCCATCTCAATTCTACTCTCAAGCAATACATAGTCTAACATATGAATAACTAATCTATAAGCAAGATATATACAAGAAAGATTGGGGGTTAGTCAGACAAAAATCCCCACTAAGATTAAGGAGGACTAAGCATGATTTTTTGCAGAATTCAGCTGAAACTTGAAGGAACCCAGGTAAGGAGGAGGTAGAGATAAGGAAGAGCCTTTCAGGCACGGGAGAATGTCAGTGAAAACTCTTCAAGTGTGGTGTTTAAGGAACAGCAAGGAGGGCAGTGTCTGTGGACTCCAAAGTATGTGGAGGGGAGAAAAGGGTAAGAATCCTGTTAAGGTAGAAAGGGACCAATTATAAAGGACATCAAAAGTCAAGCGTAGGATTTTATATTTGATCCTGGGGATAACAGTAAAGCATTGGAGTTTATTGAATAGGGGAGGTAACATGGGACATCTAATTTAGATCAATTTGACAGTTGGGTGCAAGTTGGATTGTAATAGGGAGAGACTTGAGTCAGGGAAACTAAACAGAATGATATTGTAATAGTCAAACATGAGGTGATAAGAACCTGTACTACGGTAGTTGTAAAGAGATATTATGTCCTTCCTGTTAAACTTCTTTAAGACAGAAACTATTTTGTTTTTGTCTTTGTACCTCAGCACCTATTACAGTTATTGAACATAGTAGGTGCTTAATAAATGCTTATAAAATAGTTTCATAGAACTGAACCCAATCATGTAGTGAGCAGGATATTAGGGATTTTTCTAGTTTAGGTGTCCTAAAAGTTGAATAGGAGGTAGGAAAAACTATTCAAAACATTAAGAAAATCCTTTGCATTCATTGAACTTAATGATAAAATGTGCTTGGGGTTCTTGGAGGTATAGTGAATATATGATATAAACTATCATATTACCAAAAATAAGCCAAGATATCAACCGAGGGCAAAAATAATAAAAGAAATTATGCAGCATTTTAAAGTTTTACAAAATGCTCTCTTTGCAATCCTTTGATGTAGATAGTACAAATGTTCTCCTCATTTTTAAGATGAGGACACTGAGGCTTAACTAGATTAAGTCTTGCCTATAATCATAGAGTTAGGAGTTGGGACTCCCAAACATTTTATGCATTCTGTAGTAATTTTGAATGAGACTTCTGATTTTCAGTGCTTTTTCCAAACATAATTTGGCTGCCTCCCAAGGATGTGCAAGACATGGCTTATGGAAGCCACTCATGAATTTATAGTCAAGTGCTCTAGAGACCTCTGCTCTCTGAGACATTTAAGAATATTATTTAGAGCTGACATTCCAATTCAGTTTGAGTCTTGTTTTGTTTTCCCACTTATTTTACATAGCCATTTGATGTCTATTCTACTTTCATTTGCCCTCTGTTTCTTTCCAGTTTTACTTTCCCTTGTTTAACTTTATTTTAAAGAACTTTGCTGTCAATGTCACTAAACTACTCAGTCCAAAGTAGATGATAACAGATTCAAAAAAGGCAATGAAGATGGGGATATGGAAGGAAAGAAGAGGAAGAGAAAAAAAATGGCAGGAGTAGAAAGCAGCTTTAGAGTGATACATTCATATATTCATTTTCTATCATTCTTCCTGCTGCTTGGAATCTCTGTAAACATAAAGTCCCGTCTGGAATAACCTTTACGGCTCAGCAGGATGCTTACTGTGAGCCAAGAAAATCAAATTGTGTGAGCTTTGCTGAAAATTGTAGTAAGACTATTAGACCTAGCGTAAGCCTCTTGTTTGGAATGTACTTTTCCCCATCTAAGACAGGGGAAAAAATCATAAAACTTGCTTTGCTTCTTCTCTGTCAACAGACTTACAGGGTTGAAAGGAACCTTGAAAAGGTATCCAGTCCATCCCGCTGCTACACTCAAAACATTTCAGAAAGCCATTTGTCTATACTGGTTTAAAAATTCTTCATAGATAGATCTATAGCCTGCTCATTAGTATATTCAGCTCTTATGCAACACTCTGTAAAGTCATTCTAATATCTGACTGCAATTCTTTCTGCTACAATTGAATTAGTCTTTGCTATTAGTCCTCTATTGGTATACTCTTTCTTTAGTCAATGTTATTGCTAAGTCTCTGAGATGTGGCAAATTTTTAAGTAGCAAAGATGAAAAGACATGAATGTCTTATCTCTCTGAGAAGTGGAATGCACATCATTTCACTATGTTCAGTAGGTAGGAATTCGGACATACTAGGAATTAGAGAATAATGCAGAAAATTTCAGCCAATGGAATAAGAATGTGCTAAAAACAATGAGAACAGAACTGTGTTGACTGAAATAGAAGAGGACTATTACTCTCTGTTGCTTTGCAAAGTATAATATTTATGTTTATGCACAGTTTTATAGGGTTATCTCTTCTAGGAGTCAGTGATACTCCTAAAGGTGTCCAGAGATAAAACGGTAGCATTTGGTACTTTGTTGGAAGTATCACAAAGACTCAGAATAGATAGTTGAGTATTTTTAATGAAACTTATAAGTGAGAGGCAGCAACGTTTAAAGGAAAAAGCAGTGTTGGAAGTCTTGATTTCCCAGTTCTTTCCCTTTCTGGTTGTGTGACCTTAGATACATCTTTCAAACTTTCTGAGTCTCAGTTTCCTCATCCGTTAAATGGACTACATGTATTTTGTGCATTACCTATCTCATAGTTTTAAAATGCTTTGTAATTGTAAAGTGCTCCATACATACTATTTGTTTTATCTACCTTACAGGGTTTTTATAAGGATCAAATGAGATAAAAGATTTAAAGTCCTCCTAAAGCATAAAATGTCAAATAATATTGTTATTATATCCAGGTCACAAGGGAACTTAATATATCAGTTAAATTAAATAGAGAAAGCCTAAGTATAGTTGCCTCTAGCTCCAATATTTAGTTTAGCACATATTTTAATTGTATATCAAAATTTTGAATTAGTAAATGTAGTCATATTCTGATTAAAGATTACTGTTCACACGTTGTTAGAGCCATGAGGAATGGAATGTTCTTGGCGACTCTTCCTGGAACAATAATGAACCAGTCACTGTACTAAAATATCTGGTTTGCCCTATAGAACAGCCGAATGGTCAGGTTCTCCAGGACCTTGTTTTATGTGATTTTATACCCTGGCTTTATTGGGTGACTATGTGAAATCAATAGACACTGGTAACACAAGCTATTCATCCATCTCCATGCTATACATTTTTCTTGTTTTATTTCTGTTGATTTCTTAAAATGAGGTATCTATTTATCAAATGTTTTGCTCACAGGAAACTTGTAGGATACTTATCTTTAAGTAATATTCTACTATGATGAAGTCAGCATGACCAGTGGAAAGAACCTTGAGTGTCAATTCTAGTTCTGCCATTTAACAAGCTGTTTGACCTTGGGAAAGTCACTTTGATTTTTTAAAGCCGAATTAAACTATTTTGAAATAAAATTTATTGTTTCGTAGTGTTGTTTGGTATCTGGCACTGTAAGTCCTCCTTTGTTCCCACATCTTTTCATTATGTCCCTTGAGATTCTTGACTTTTTTTTTGCCTCCAAATTATTTTTATTATTTTTTCTAGGTCTGTAAAGTAGTATCTTGACATTCTGTAAATAAATCAATTTAGGTAGAATTGCCATTTTTATTATATTGATGTCCTACTCATGAGCAATTAATATTTTTCAAGTTATTTAGATTAGACTTTATTTCTGTAAATGTTGATTGGTAGTTGTATTTATCACTTGTTCTCGTGTAAGTAGATTCCCAAATATTTAATACATTGTATGGCAATTCTGAATGGAATTTCTCTAACATTTCTTGTTGAATTTAATGGGTGTTATATAGAAATGCTGATAATTCCTGTAGATTTATTTTATACTCTGCAAGTTTGCTTGAAGTTATCATTTCAGTTAATTTTCAGTTGACTTTTTAGAGTTAAGTACACACATTATGATATGCAGAAAGTGATAATTTTGTTTCTGCTTTACCTATATTTATTCTCCAATTTTTTTTGATTATTGCTACTGCCAGTATTTTTAGTATTACATAAAATAGGAGTGATGATAATGTGCATCTTCATTTTACCCTGGATGTTTTGTGTGAGGAATGATTAAAACTTTTATTTCCACAGAAATTATGTAATATATGACTTATGAAATTTAGGGATCCATATATACCAGAAAGTCTTTTGACTTGCAACAAATGCAGAAAAATAAATTGAATGTAGAAGAAAACAGTGTGGAATGTTGATTAAACATTTTCACTCGTCAGGCTAATCAGCATACCTAAGAGAATTTCTCTGCCTATGGCTATCAAGAATGTGACATTTAAAGTCAAGGATCTCAAAGGACCTAAGGAAAAGACGTGGGAACAAAAGAGGCCTTGCAGTGCCAGACACCATTAAATGAGACATTTAATCTATCAACATAGATTAGTACTTGATTATCTTCTAGAAGAAGAGGAGGGAAATTGAGAGATATAATGGAGAAATTTGCTTCCATAAGTTCAGAACAACAAACAGCAGAATGGGAGACATAATGAATGAGTTATGTACCACACAGAAGATAACAGGCAAAGCAAGGATCCAACTGGTTTTTTCTTGTTTTGAAGTTAGAAGTCAGCTAAATACAGTAGAGGTTAGGTCTTGCTTGGAACACTCGTGTAATAAACTTATGAATATTAACTTCTCCTCCTTTGGTAGGACTAAAGGTTCATTTTAATGGTCATACAATACATTTAGCGGGAGGAGGAACATATGAAGGGGAACTGTGTAGTAGCCATATTGGAAAGTTGTACGCCCTATATTACCCAGACATTGGGGAGACAGGAGAGGGACTTCGCAGTCGGGCATAGGTTTTTAAAGCTTACTTTTGTTTCTGGTGAGTGTTACTATTTTAAGAGACACCTGCCACTGCAGTAGCATAAAAAACTTATTTCTTTTATCTTTACCTCTCCTGAGACTGAATGAGTTATTTCTCACATTTTGGAAAACAATTCTAGTTTATCTCTGTTATATATAAAAAGTAATTTATAATATTAGGTTCATATCATCATTTTTAGGAAATGTCTATATATCCTTTTATTTTCTAGTGTTTTTTTTTAAAGAAATAGGTATCATTTTTAAAAAGTTTTTTTCTGTGTCAATTGATAAATTCACATTTAAAAAATGCTGTTATTAATATAATTAAATTAGCAATTTTTTCTAATACTAAACCACTAAAGATACATTCTTGGTACTAATCCAACCTGCTCATAGTGTCTAATCTTTGTGATATTGTTTTTTTATTTTTTATTTATTATATACATATTATTTATTATTTTAGTTTCTTTGCTAATATTTTACTTAAATTTCTGTACCAATATGCATTAGGGATATCAATCTATAGTTTTATTTTTCTGTTTTTACTCTTCTGGTTTTATATACCAAGATCATATATAAACTGAATGTCAAAAACAAACAAATAATGATTAAAAAAAAAGTCGAGGAATGTGGTAGCATCTTTTCTTTGGTTGTTTTCTGCAAATGGAGTGCATAGAATTGAAATTAATTATTCTTTGAATGTTTTAATAGAAATCTTTTGGGAATCCATGTAGCCTTGGAAGTAATTTTTTTAAAGTTGATTTATGGCATGTTCAATATATTCTTTTGAAGCTTGGTTTTAAAATTTCACCATTTTTTATTCTGTTGATTTTAGTATTTGATATTTTTTGTAAATATTTGCTTCACTTATGTTGTCAGTTTTATTACCATATAGTTGGACAAAATAGCTTTTGTCATAGAAATCTATTCTTTATTCATATATTGCACAATGACCTTTTCATTTTTAATGCTGGGAATTGGTTTGCTTTTTTCTTCTTTTTGATCAAATTAACTAATTGATTGTCTTTTTAAAAAACAGCTTATTTTAATTTATTAATTCATTTTTTGTTTTCAGTTTTATTAATTTATGATTTTAATTTTTGGGATTTTTATTTGGTGTCTCCTTGAGGTTTTAGAATGTGTTGCTTTTCTAGTATTGTAAGTTGTATTCTAATTTATTGATCTCTTCTTTCTCTAGTTTGTTAATTAGAATTGGCTGCATCTCCAAAATTTTGGTATACTATCATTTCTTTGAAAGTTCACTGATATGTTCAATTTCTTTCTCTGAAATTGGATTGTTTAAATTTCATATTTCATATGCTATTAATTTGGATATTCAATAGTTTTGTAAATATTCATCTATTTCATAGTAAATACTTAATAATGGCTTATTTTGTTCCATTTAAAAAAAATACTTCTGTTAATTTGAAAAAAAGAATTTAAATAGAGAAGTTGGAGGAATACTACAGATAAAGAATGTTTCACTCACTTTAAAAATGCTTTTATATAGTTTTCCCCATTCCTCTGTATCCCCCTCCCAGTAAGTCATCCCATATAAAAAAAAGCATTTTTAAAAATGAAAAAAGAGAACAATCAGCATAAATTATGAAAACTTCCAAAAAGTCTAAAAATATGAGCAATATGCAACATGTGTGGACCTCCCATTTCTACAAAGGACTGTTGCAGCACAAGACAGTTCAGATAAAAAGTATCATCCCCCACATAGATATCTTTAACAAACTTTATTGATATTTATAGGGGAAGGATGAAAACAGTTCATAAAAGGGACAGGTTCAGTGTGTGGCTTCCGTGCCTGCAATGGACACCATGAAGGGTTGGTGGGAAGGTGGTAGTGGAAGGGTGGCCAGTATGATAATGAGTGACTGTCTTCTTATCTATAGTACCAACAAAATAAAGATATTTTCTAGACTACCTAATAAGGAGGTTGGAATGAGAATGAGGAAGTAGGAAAGAAGGAATGAAAGACAGGGAAATAGAAAAGTTAGAACAAAAAGTACTATTCAGAAGTGTAGGGCTAGCAATCCCCCAAACCCTAAGCCCCAGCTTACCATTTCTGGATCAAATGCTCTCAAATAAGAGGCATGAATAAGGTAGAACATGAAGGAATTAATCAGGCTATTGCTAGATTCATTGGAGCACACAGTAGTTCAGGATCAGGATTATAGCTATGTCTCTCATACAAAGGGTTGTGGTTTAGAAGGCACTTCAAATACTTTCCTCAGGTGTTCTTAGAGCTGGGTTACAGGTACATTTGTTGCTGAAATTGGCTGCTTTTTCTCTTAGTTGAGTTGTGGCAGGAACTTCAGTGTTTTGGTTCCACAAATAGTTATTTGGGATGGGACACAAACACAGTAATGTCCTTGCAAAAAGTGGGAGCACCTTTGTGGCCCTGTATCTGCTTGCCTTCATCATATAGCTGATGACCAGGGTTGAAGGTCAACTAGAAATTGAACTAGTCCACGGGAGCAATGAAAATGGAGTTGAGCATCTCAGTCAGTGTCCCATTAATTGTGGGGAAGAAGCAAGGGAAAATGTGGGCTATGGCTTCCTACCAGCTGACATCCTTTATTATTGGTCTAGTCAGTTCCTTTCCCACCAGGCTGTCAGTGAGTTGCCTGGTGGAGAGGCTCCATAAGGTACCTCCAGTTCCCTTTCTCACTATGTTCACTAGGATCTATTATCACCATCTGCTGGTATCCACTAGATTACTGTGTCACTTGGGGTCCCACTACTTTTATGACCACTATTTGGTAGTTGTAGGATACCAATAAGTGGCCTGGGCTGCAAATTTGTTTTCCTAGGAAGGTAGGTGAGGCCTTGGGCAGGGTGAAAGTGAAAGATGGCTGGTTTGCTAATATTCTGTCAAGATGTATCATGCAATGATCAATGCCTCTAAGTTGGTGTGAGTTCTACCCTGATTTGTTGGGCCTGTGTAATAGATTATCTGTCTTCCTGCTGGATGTAACTTAGAAAAAAGGAGAGTGAATCTGAGTATCTAGTTGCAGGGTTATGCTCCATCAATTGTAACTTAGTTTCTCTTTTTCCTCCATCCCACCAATAATGGTTCAAATACATCCACCTTTGGTGTCCACCTGTTTCCCAACTCTCACCTGTGGCTCCAAGAAGCTGTACCATGTGTAGCAGACACCCCCAGGTAAAATTATCTTGGCAGATGGGCTAAAACAAGTTGAAGGCAACTTACAGGCCTTAAACCTGTTGGTGAGTTAGGGAATATCTACCTCAAGCAAGTGAAGACTTGGTGGAATGGGGTGATGAGAACAATTTGTTCCAATGGCCATGAAGGCAGCTGAAGCAGTCTCTTGATCGGATATGGAAGATGCTGAGGTCATCCACTGCAGGAGCTTTACACACACATGTAAATATAACACAATATGTAAATAAATATATTTATGTGCACATATATGTAGAGATACACATATTAAACATATATACTGTTTTAATAATCCAAGAATTGACTTTGCCTCTCCGCCCGACCCCCAACTTCTCATTGAGAACACAAGAAAAGTAAAACTCAATCAAAACAAATTTCCATATTGGCCATGGTCTGAAAAATACTGTCTTATTCTGTATTCTGAGTCCTTTACTTCTCTATCAGGAGGTAGGAAGCATATTTCAACATTAGTCTGCTGGAATCCACTGGTCATTATACTGATGAGTTCAGTAGAGTAGTGTACTGTCATATTTATATGCCATAATTTGCTCATCTATTTCCCATTTTATGGGTACCTCCTCAGATTCCCATTCTTTGGCACCTCAGAAAGAGTTGTAAACATTTTTTTCATATTCTTAGAATTTGTTTCGTCTAGGAATAGTCCCTCTCTTAATCTCAACTCCTTCTAATTTCACCTCTCCCTTCTTACTCTTTCTATACACAACTCTGTATATATATACACACAAACATGCATACATGTACCATACATGTGTGTGAATATATACATATGTATGTGTATAATCAGCTTTTTCACTCTCCCAAAGCAAAAAAAATTTTCATTGGTTGTCTAAAAAAATATGTCTCAACATGAGCTCTGAGTTCATTACCTTTCTGTCAGAAGGGGGTCAGCATGTTTCATTATGAGTCCTTTGAAATTATATATATATATTATCTAATATACACATACTATGTGTTTATATGTACATCTGTATATACGTAATATAATATATACATAACATCCACATATGGAGATAGATAAAACTTCACAACTCTGTCAAGACCAACCAGAATTTCTGAGGATTCATAGTGAAGCATGCTGGCCCCCTCCTGACACGGAAGTGATGAACTCAGAGCACAGACTGAAATTTTCTTTTTGTAGAACTGGCCAATTAGAAATTTTATTTTTCTTGATTATTGATGTTTATCACAGGAGTTTTGTTTTTCTGATTTTCTCAATGGTGAGAGGAGAAAAGGCTTATTTTTGCTTGAAAAAACATTTTTAAAAGTTTATATATATATATATATACATACATATATATCTGCATATATATATGTATACACACAAATTGGAGGTCAGTGTGGTAAACTAATTTAAGAACTATCATTGTAACTAAAAGTTTTGATGGGAGTCTTCATGTTGGTTGAACTTCCTGGGGCTAATAAATGTCAATGAAATAATTAAATTATGATATTCAATCACAGTAACATTGATACTTTGTTTTTTTCCATTTCAGACTGTTTATACTTAAAAAAAACCTTATGTAATAAATATACTTTATTTTCAAAGCTACCCTACTTTTCTGTGATTCCTTCTAACTTTTCTTTTTCTCTGTGCTGTATACTTTTCTCCCTCCCTCCCCATTCTGCCCTAGAGAAGACTACAATTAAACAGAAATACACACACATATGTGAGAAATAATTCATTTGGACCTCTATTGTATTCCGGTCAGTATTAGTTTGATATTCCATATAAATCATAGAGATAGATAGGTTTTTATAGTAGGCATAAAACTTTAATGTAATGTTTACTACTTGTTTACAATGTTATGAGGCTCATTTGTGCAGCCATGAGAATGCTGAAAAAGATATCTCCATGCTGTTTTGCTTAAATTCCATGTCTAAACCCAGAATGAGTGGGATGTTCTGGAAAGTTCCCCAATTTATTTTTGTACCTCTGGATAATTTTCTCTTGTTCAACATGAGCAGATGACCATCTTATGACTGACTGACCATCTTAATCAGTGGAGATGCTCCATACTTTACCCAACCTGTGACCCCCTTGCTGATATGTTATTTTTGTCCCTCAAGAGCAAGGTCTATAAACCATTGAGATTCTGTACTTTGCCATGCCTCTTTGGTATATTTGGGTATCAAACCCTATAAAAACAAGGTGCTTGAAGGAGGGGGGCATCTCAGAAGGAAGATTTGAGGTTCACTTCATTAGAGGGGATCATGGAAACCTTTAATAAAGTGCCATTGGTGCAGAACTCTGCCTCAGTCTGTTTTATTTTAAGTTAGAAAGCTTTTATCCCCTTCAATCAAATGTAAACATATACATGCACATATATACATATACATACATACACATATATACACACATGTAAAAACATTATTATATATACTTCTATCTATCAGTTCTGTCTCTGGAGGTGGAGAACACCTTCCTTCATTGGTCTTTTGTGGTTGGTTTTGGTGTTTATGATACTAAAGATGTTATTAGTTACTCAAAGTTGCTCTTATGATACTACTTATATTACTACATATAACATTCTCTTGGTACTGCTCATTTCACTTTTCATTATTTCATGCAAGTCTTTTAATATTTTCCTAAATTCAACCAGGTCATCATTTTTTATATCACAGTAATATTCTATCACAATCATATATCACAACTTGTTTAGCTATTTCCCAGTTGTAGGGCATCTTTCATTTTACCCAATCTGATAGCTGTAAGATGATATCTCAAAGTTGTCTTAATTAGAATTTCTCTAATCAATAATGACTTAGAGTATTCTTTCATATGAATATATATAGTTTTGATTTTTTCATTGAAAAACTGCCTTTGATCATTTATCATTTAGGGAATGATTTGTATTCTTATAAATTTGACAAAATTCTTTATATATGTAAGAAGTGAGATCTTTATCTGAGAAACTATCTATGAAGATTCTGTGCTCTCCAACCCAATTTTCTGCTTTCTTTCTATTCTTGGTTACATTGACCTTATTTGTAAAAAAACCCAAACAACTGTTTAAGTTAATATAATTGAAATTATCCATTTTATACCTCACAATGTTATCTCATTTATTCATGTTATATTCCCATCCGTAAGTCTGTTTGGCAAGATGTTCCACGTTCTTCCAATTTTCCTTCTTTATCTTCCTTTACAACTAGATCATGTAACCATTTTGACCTGGCCTTGGTAAATAGTTTAAGATGTTCTTTTTTTTTTTTAATTGAGCATTTTATTTTCATTTTTAATAGCATTTTGTTTTTTTCCAGATACACATCAGGACAATTTTTAGCATTCATTTTTTTTTACAAGATTTTGAGTTTCAAATGTTTCTTTCTTTCCCCCTCCCCTCTCCTTTTCTTCTGAAAATGGTAGGCAATTTGATATAGGTTAAACATGTGCTATCATGTAAAACATATTTCCATATTAGTCAGAGTTGTAAAAGAAGAAATAGATCAAAAGGAAAAAAAACCCACAGAAAAGAATAAAGTAAGTGAAAAAAGTTTGCTTCAATATGCATTCAGACTCTGAAGTTCTTTGGATGTGATAGCACAAGTCCTTTGTACTTATCTTGGATCATAGTGTTGCCGAGAAGAACTGAGTCATTGATCATCACGCAATGTTGCTGGTACTGTGTCAGTATTTCCCTGTTTCTGCTCATTTCACTTTGCCTTAGTGTGTACAAGTCTTTCCAGGTTTTTCTGAAATCTGCTTTTTCATCATGTCTTATTGCAAAATAGTGTTCCATTACATTCATATACCACAGCTTGTTCAGACATTTCCCAATAGATGGGCATCCCCTCAATTTCCAATATTTTGTCATCAAGAAAAGGGGTGCTATAAATATTTTTGCACATGTAGGTCCTTTCCTCTTTTTTTATAATCTCTTTGGGATACAGGCTTATTAGTGGTATTGTTGGATCAAAGGGTATGCACAGTTTCATTGCTTCTTTGGATATAGTTTCAAATTGTTCTCTAGAAGACTACAGTGCATTAGTGTCCCAATTTTCCCTCATCCCTCCAATATGTATCATTTTCCTTTTTTGTCATACTAGCCAATCTTAGAGGTGTGAGGTGGCACCTCAGAGTTTTTTAAATTCGCTTTTTTCTAATCAAAAGTTATTTAGGACACTTCTTCATATGCCTATAGATAGTTTTGATTTCTTTATCTGAAAACTGCCTGTTCACATCCTTTGACCATTTATCCATTGGGAATGGCTTGTATTCTTATAAATTTAACTCAGATCTTCATATATTTGAGAAATGATAAGATATTGTTTTATTCCTATTTTCTGTCAAGCAAATTTTTACCGAATAATGAACTTATTCCCAAAACTTAAATCTTTACATATGCATTAGTAATACAAGATTACTAAAATCCTTTACTACTGCTCATTGTATTGTCTGTTCCGCCTATTGACTTTTCTTTTTCTTAGCCAGAGATAGTTTACTGCCTTATAATATAGTTTAGCATCTGGTACTGCTAAGTCTCTTTCCTTTACATTCTTTTTCATTAGTGTCTTTGAAATTCTCTCAAATGAATTTTGTTATTTTTTTCCAACTCAGGAAAATAAATTTTCAGTAATTTAATTGGAATAGCACTGAAAAAAAAGTTGGGTAAAATTATTATTTTTGTTACATTGGTTTTGCTTACTCATGACCAATTAATACTTCTCCAATTATTTAAATCTGCTTTTATTTGTATAAAGAGTATTTTATAATTATGTGCATGTAGTTCCTTGGGTATGTTTTGGGAGGTATACTCTCAGGCATATTATACTGACTACAGTTATTTTAAATGGAGTATCTCTTACCATCTCTTCTTGCATGGTTTTGTTGGTGACATATAAAAATGTTGGGTTTATTTTATGTCGAATGACTTTGCTAAAATTATTAATTGTTTTAACTAACTTTTCCATTGAATTTTTAGGATTTTCAAATATATTATCATATCATTTGCAAAAAGAGATAGTTTATTACTTGATTTTCCATTCCAATTCCTTCAATTTCTTTTTCTTATTGCTATTGCTATCATTTCTAAAACAAGATAGAATAATAACATTTGTGACACAGTATAGTGTCACTTAAAAAAAAATCTCTTTTAATTAAATCTATTTTAGGTTTAACTTTGTCTTAAATGATCTTTGCTACCCTTGTTTTTATATCAGAAGAAGCATAAAAAATTCTACTTAGCTTTTTATTTTAATTCTGTGCATAACTCTCATTTTTAAAAATTGTGTACTTTTTAAAACAACATATTGTCAGATCCAGATTTTAATCCATTCTGCTACTTCCACTTTATGGATAAATTCATCCCATGTACATTTAAAGTTATAATTATTACTTGTATATTTCCCTCCATTTTATTTTTCTTTATTATTTATCCTTCTTATCCTCTTTATCTTTATTTTCTCATGTGTCTAATTTACTTCTAACCATTACATTGACCTCCTATTCCTTAACCTATCCATCTAAGAAATCTTCCCTTATCCTTCCTCTTCCTCTTCCCCTTAATCTATCTCTAAGAGTCCTTCCTAATTCTTAATCTATACACACTTCTAAAAACTCCTCCCTTATCTTATCCCCTTGACCTCCCATTTATTTATAAATTTAGAATATTTTTATACTCTTGTAGATGATGTAGCACCAACACTATATTCACAGCATTGACAGTGACTTTGAATATGGCAGCAAAGTTCTGAATCACAAAATATAATAGACTCTCCATGTATAAGACAGAAGTAAAACATTTATTTAGACACCAGAAAGTCAAATCCCAACATCAGAAGGTCAAATCCATCATAGCAACAAAGAAGTTAATATACCATGGCACAGTAGGGAGGCACATCATCCTTTTAGCCTTCACACAGACAAACACTCACAAGCCTAGCTGTCTCCTTGCCTACTTGTTCTCTCCTCCCTCCTTCTAACTGTTCTAACTCCCAGATTCCTGTGGGCTCTGTTCCACCCTTAAGCAAACTCCTCCTACCACAGGCTCCATGTGATTACATTTGGACTATTTAGGGACAGGGAAGATCTTCAAATTCCCATTACCATTACAGATGAATATGTTGTTCTTTCTCTCTCTCTTTCTTTTTTTTAGTAGGTTCTATCAAGTTTATATATATATATATATATATATATATATATATTTATTTATTTATTTTGCTTTTTGGAGGGCAATTGGGGGTAAGCAACTTGCCCAAGGTCACATGGCTAATTTTTTTTGTGTGTGTGTGTGTTAAGTGTCTGAGGCTTGATTTGAACTCAGGTCCTCCTGACTCCAGGGCTGGTGCTCTATTCACTGCACCACTGAGCTGCCCCTGTTCTTTCTCTCTTTAACCTGGTTCTGATGAGAGTAAGGTTCTAGCACTACCAGTCCTTCAACCCCACTTGCTTTTTCAGTATCAATTCTTTCTTTCATGTCTCATTTGTATTAGTTGTTCCTTTTTACCTCACCCTGCCCAGTTTCATTTTTTGGAATCAACCCAATATACTCAGCTCATCTAAGGATTTCTTTCAAACTACCCAATAATGACAGTCTTCAGAGTACTGGTAACATTTTTACATATAAGAAGTAAACAGTTTGATCTTATTGAGTCTCTTATAATTTATCTTTTTTTTAAAATTTATTTTATTAAAGTTTTTTTTGAGTTACATATTTTCTCCCCATCTTTCCCCCGCCCACCACCCCAAAACAGCCATCCCAGTGTTTCCCCCCTCCCCCAGTCTATTCTCTCCTATGTCACTTTTTGGTAGGGCAGAATGGATCTCCCAACCGCAGTGCCTGTGTATCTCAAGTTCCAGTTGGATGTAGTCAATAATAATAATAATAATTGCATATATATATATATATATATATATATATATATATATACACGCACACACACACAAAGATAGATAGATAGATACACATTCATAACATTTGATTATGGAATTCCAGATTCCAGATTCTTTCTTCTCCTCCCTCACCACCCATCCCCACTGGAAGGACAAGCAATCAAATACAGGCTGAACATGTGAAATTACGCAGAACCTCTCCATAGTGAGCACACTGTGAGAG
>CM053581.1:326823634-326839735 GCA_028627135.1 Pseudochirops cupreus
AAGTCTAAATGGGTGCACAATCTAGGTATAAAGACTGATACTGTAAGTAATCTGGGGAAGCAAGGAATAGTCTATCTGTCAGATTTATGGAGTAGGGAAGACTTTATGACCAAAGAAAAGTTAGGGAGCATTATAAAATGCAAAATGGATAATCTTGATTACATGAAATTGAAAAGTTTCTGTACAAACAAAGCCAATGTAAACAAGATTAAAAAGGAAGTGGGAAACTGGGAAAGAATTTTTAGAACCAGTGTCTCTGATAAAGGCCTCATTTCTAAAATATACAGGAAATTAAATAAAATCTATAAAAATACAAGTCATTCCTCAATTGATAAATGGTCAAAGGATATGAACGGGCAATTTTCAGAGGTAGAAATTAAGGATATGTATAAGCATATGAAAAAATACTCTACATCACTAATGATTAGAGAAATGCAAATCAAAACAATTCTGAGGTACCATATCTCCCTGGCCAGATTGGTTAAGACGACAAAACAGGAAAATGACAAATGCTGGAGAGGATGTGAAAAAATTGGAACACTAATGCATTGTTGGTGGAGCTGTGAACTGATACCACCATTCTGGAGAGCTATCTGGAGCTATGCCCAAAGGGCTATAAATAAATGTGTACCCTTTGACCCAGTAATACCACTTCTGGGGTTGTATCTCAAAGAGATCATAGAAGTGGGAGGAAGATCCATATGCACAAAAATATTTATTGCAGTTCTGTTTGTGGTGGCAAAAAACTGGAAATTGAGGGGATGCCCATCAATTGGGGAATGGCTAAACAAGTTGTGGTATATGAATGTAATGGAATACTCTTGTGCTATAAGAAATGGGGAGGAGTTGGACTTCATATTTACCTGGAGAGGCTTAAAACATCTGATGCTAAGTGAGAAGAGCAGAACCAGGAAAAATTTGTTCACAATCATAGACACATCATATGTGTGATGACCAACTCTGATGAACTGGACTCTTCTCAGCAACGCACAGTTATAAGACAACTCTACAAGTCTCAAGATGGAAGGAGATATCTACATTCAGAGAAAGATCTAGAAAGAACAGATTTTTTAATGGAAACTGAAGTAATCTACATGGTATCGTTCTTTTCCATGTTCACTCCATTGTTAAAACCCTTCTATACAACCTTCTATACAATCACACTAATATCCAGTGTGAAAGAATTTGCAGATCCTATACTTGATTACATGGGGTGGGGGGAGAATGAGGGGAGAAAATTTGAAACTCAAGGGATTGTGGAACTGAATCTTGTAAACTAAAAGTAAATAAACAAATCAATTTAAATTAAAAAAAAAGTCCAGGTGAAACTATAAGAGCTAGGCATATGTTTTAGGACTTTTTTTTACTTCACATGGACCTGGGAATCCTATCCTATTGAGGGAATGATGAAGTCAAGTATGCTTTTAACATATTGATAAGTAGAGTTGTTCTAGAATTACAGATTCCCAAATGGATATAGAACATGACCTTAGTGATTTGAACCATTCTTTCATGTGGTTGTAAATACTTGGCAATTTTTATTTTGGGAACTATTTGTTCATATTCTTTGACCACTTATCGATTGGTGTATGGCTGTCAGTCATATATATATATACATATATTTATTTATATATCTTAGATGCCAAACTTTATCAGAGAAATTTGAAACAAATTTTTCCCCCACTTGGCCACTTCCCTTCTTATCCTAGATGCATTAATTTTGTCTGTGTAAAAACTTTTCAGTTTCATGAAATCAAAGTTATATATTTTGTCTTTTGTAACTGCCCTTGTTTGATTAAGGATACATTTCCTACCCACAGCTATGAAAGATATTCTTCTCATTTTAGTAGTTTAATATTTAACATTAAGTTTACATATCCATTTAGAATGTCCAAGCCTAATTTCTGTGAGACTTTTTTCCAGTTTTTCCAACAGTTTTTTATCAAATAAAGATAATTTATATTGTCTATTTTCAAACACTGGATTATGGAGTTCCATTGTTTCTGATTCACCATTATATTGTCCATTCCTTCGATCTCTCTTTTTTTTTTTAACCATTAGTAGATGGTTTGGATGACTACACCTTTATAATATAGTTTGAGATCTTGCAAGTATTTTTACTACCTCTTTTATCATTTCCCTTGATATTCTAGATCTTTAGTTTTTCCAAAGGACTTTTCATTAAGTTCTATAAAGTATCTTCTTGGCATTAAAAATGTAAATTAACTTTGATAGTATTATGATTTTTATTACATTTTTATCACATCGTGATTTTTATTACGTTGGCAAAACATAAGCAATGAATATTCCTCCAACTATTTAAGTTATTCTTTATTTCTTTTAGGAGCACTTTGTAACTGAATCAAATTAAATGAATTTGAATCTATATAAGTCTATTGTATGCTTTGATAGATCACACACAAAAACACACACACATGCATGTACACACAGTCCTCTACTGTTCTTTCTGTTCCTGAGTTATCTGTTCCAATAATAGATAGTGCTACCATGCTGGTGCTATTGCCACCAAAGTTGATTTCTGTTGTTTCAATTTTACATTTCCAAGGTTATGGGAGGAGGGGGGGTAAAGACTAGAATGTGATTTTGAGCTCTGTTTCAAGCCCAGACGTGTGTCCTGCCCTGTTCTCTCTGTTCTTCAACTTTCTTACAGAGATCTTTTGAAGCACAGAATGCTGTCATGATGCTGGTCATTAAGATCACAGCAAACTTCCACAACCTGGAGCCCAGATCTACATGAAATTAGAAAAAGGTAGGGGGGTGGTCAGGGTGTGGCATTACATTCTGTTACTACCCAGTGCATTAATTCATATTGTGTAGGTTTGCTGTGAAGAGCATGGAGGAGGGACACTGAATAAACTCAAGATAGGCATTAAATCATGAATTATTTGATTCCTGGTATCCTAGACCATGGAAAAAGCTGAAATTTCTTTGACACATAATTTCAGTTTTGGAGAGGTCTGAGGTCATCTGAATCGGAGAAAATGTCTAGGCTTTTATCTTGCTGATCATGTGTCACTACTATTATTTTTTAACCCAAGTAAAAGATCTTACATTCATCGCTTAACTAATCCCTTAAGTTATTAAATTTCATCTTATTCTATCTTGCCCAGTATCATAGCTTGATAAGACATTTTTGAAACCTATTATCCAGTGACAGCTATCCCTTCCAGGTTTGCGTATTTGCAAATTTGATAACTACAAAATTACGGAGATGTCACTTCAGGTATTGTACTTTGTTTGTAGAAACTGTATTTTGCTTCATTTTTTGGTTTTACTTTAAGACCAGGTAAAAAGCCTGGGAAATGCATTTTTAGCTCAATGGGAAAAAGCAGAATTTATTGAAATTATGGTTTTTTCATTTTTGTAAAGTCTTGTGGGAGATTTGTTATCAAAGTTAATATGGGCATAAATATGATATTCTTTTGAAACAGTACCAAATTTTTAAAGGAAATTTTATTTGACAATATGGGCCAAATTTCTATCGGTTAAAATTTTTAACTCCTAGCAACTTCAATAATCAATGTTAAGGAGAACTAAACCCAAGGATCTTTTTGTTTTAAGTCAAAGTTTTGGAGGATGAAATTATTTTCCATTCAGTCATGGATGTTATTCTTGTGGAAAAAAAGTTCTTGTTTCATAGTTTGGGGAATGATTTCTTTCCTAAACTATGTTTTAACACTTTTACACCAATTCTTTTTTCTAGAACAAAAATGCTTTACAGTCAATTGTGAGTCTCAATAGGTTTGAAAAAGTACATAAATTTTTATCATCAGATTTGCCAGAGTTGTTCCTTTTCTGTGGGAATGTGACCTTTTATGTCTCATATAATTATCCTTAGTAAAGACAAGAATAGAAGACTCAGACCTAAGTTGAGTCAGATCCCATACTCCTATTGTTCAGAAACAAAACTGTGATCTGTATCTTCTTTGAAAATGAAGGACAAAAAAAGAATAAAAGAAATAAATAAAAAAACAAAAAAGAAGAAAATAAAGGGCTCAGATTAACAGGTCACATGACCAACAAGATTAGGGGTTTACCTTCTACCTGGAACAGCACTCAACCAGAGAATGAAGGAATGGAATGAACTGGGATAGAACACCAGCATAAGGGGAATGAAAAAGGCCCGAAGGTAAGGGTAACTGTGCCAACTGAATGCCACTTGGGCACACCCTTAACCTCCAGACATTTGGGGTAGGAAATGTGATTGATAAAAGTAAATTTCCCTATATAGGAGGTGGGCAATTTGGGGGTTCAGCCCCTGGGAGTACATCCACTATCAAAGGGAAAGGAGTTTTAGAAACAAACAGGTTTTTGTGTTTCATCAGATATTCACTCAGTTTCCTTTGTTTTGCAATATTTATTTAGACACTAGAAGCATTTTAGATGTTCAGTAGCCCTCTTCCCTTCTGATGTAATATTTTCCCTGTTGTTTTATCTGCTTGTGCTCCTGGCTTTTAACTGAGATTTATTCCTCCTGAGATCTTTAGTAATTTTAATCTTGGTGATAACTACTTTAATCTACTTTAAATACTTTAAATTCTACTATGACTTTAAATCATCTTAGTAGGACTTAATAGTTTTCATCTTAATTTTAATCTTGATTAAAACTACTATATAAGAAAAATCTATTATATAGTTTTCTGAGGGAGCAGGTAGAGGAATACTAGGGGCAATTTAGGCAACGTAAAACAAAATATATCAATAAAAACTTATTAAAAAGAAAACAAAGGGCCCAATTTCAGTACATGAAAACAGATGATGATGTATACTACCTCACTCATGGTAGAAATGGTGGAAGTTGTAGAAGTGAAATATTGATACACTGCCAGACAAAGTTATTTTGCTCACTTGTTTTTCTTTATTACAACTCTCAAAAAAAATTATCAATACTAAAGTCTATCCTCTGTTGGTATAATAGTACCAGAAAAAATGATTACTTTGGCATTTTTCTAAGGCAAAAATGCTTCTGCTTGGAAAAAAAGAAATGTCTATGGTCCTCCCATGTCTCCAGATATGTATCTCTCCCAAGACATTTTAAAATAAGATTTATATAAATCTTGAACAATGAAAATTTCCCAATTTAACAAAATATAATAGCGTAGGATAAAGTAAAAGTTACTATTTTGTTTCAGTAGTCCAGAAGAACAGTCAATTAATCTTTCAAGCATATCCCTAGAGAATAATTCTCCTAAATCCACTCACTCTCTCTATGACTACTCCCTTCAAGGATTCTTCTTTACAGTTCGTCAGTATCACTCTTAAATGATGAAAAAAAAAATCCAAAAAACCTTCTCCCTCTGATCAATACCCTAATTCTTTCAGGGTAATGGGAAAGACAATGATACTAATTAGGCATAAAGTATTTCTCCTTCTAAGTCTGGTTACCACTCAACCCATTTTCCAGGGTCTTTGCTTCATTCTTGACCTCTTACACTCTTTGCCTAAAAGAAAAAGGTTAGAGCCAAGAGAATGGGAGAAAAGGACCTTAGCAAAAGATATTGCTTCCCTAAAGTTTGATTAAGTACTGATAAAATCTCCTTCCTGGAACGGACCTTATACTAAAGAAATGTGTTTTAATTATATTTTCAGTTGAAACAAGAGAGCTTTTAATATGCTTACACACAAGGGAAAATTCAATGCCAGAGAGAAGGATATTGGAAATGAGTGTTGTTTGAAAAACAAAAGGCATCAATCATACTTTTTAAAATAAAAAATAACAAATGGCTTAACTGACATTCATTATGCTCTGGTCACATTCTGGTTTATGCTATAACCGTCTGATTGGTATCCTCACCTCAAATCTCTCCCTATTCCCATCCATCCTCCACTCAGCTGCCAAAGTGTTTTTTCCTAACATGCAGGCTTATGTCCTGCACACCCCCATACATATGTAAAATCAGGCTATTCATTTTAAGCCTACTATGAGCCAAAGACTGGAGATAGAAAGAAAGGTAAAAAACAGTCACACTCTCAAGGAGTTCAGTTTAATTAGAGAGAGAGAGCATCCAAGCAAATATGTACAAACTATGCACACACACACACACACACACACACACACACACACACACACACATAGATATATGTGATATATCTATATCTATATAGAAGATATGATAAATTGGAGATAATGAACAGGGGAAAAGGCACTAGCATTAAGTAGGACTGGGAAAGGCTTCTTGTAGAAAGTAAGCTAAGATGTGAAGGAAGGAAATTCCACCCGAAGATAGAGATGAGGATGAAGAGAATTCAAGACACGGGGACAAAAACAAAAAGGTCAGAGTCAGTGTCATATGTAAGGAATAGAAATGATGCCAGTGTCACTGGCATGCAGAGTACTTGGAAAGGAGCAAAGTAAAAAAAAAATCCTAGGAGGATAGGAAGAGGCCAGGTTATGAAAGGCTTGGAAAGCCATAAAGCTTATTTTATATTTGATCCTGGAATAGGAAACCACTGGAGATAACTGAGTACATAGGTAAGGTGTGACATGGTCAGATTAGAACATACAGAAAATTAATTTAACAGATAAGTAGGAGATGGAACTGGAGTGAGGAGAGATGAAATGAAAAGAAACCTGATGCAAGGAGATCTATTAGGAGGCTAGACATGAGATGATGAGGGCTTGCACCAAGGTGGTGGCAATGCCAGAGGAGAACAGGTATATATAAGAGAGTAGGGCTTAGCAGCTTATTGGATGGGGGACAAAGGGTAACAGAGAATAAAGAGCTGAGGATGATACATAACTTGCATCTTAGTGAAACAGTTAATAAACATTTATCAAGCATCTACTTGCTATGTGTATTGTGCTAAGTGCTGCAGATATAAAGAAGGGCAAAAGATGGTCTGTTCTCAAAGTCTAATGATTAACTAGATGATTGGGTGAAAATAGTATCCTTTACAGTAGTAGGAAAATTGTGGATATGCTGAATTTGTGTGTACACACTCACACACACACACTCAATACATTTCACTGGCTTCCAATTAGTGCTGGGATCAAGGGTAAAATATTTTATTTAGCATTTAAAGCCCTTCAAACCTTGCCCTTTCTTACCTTTACAATGTTTTCACTTTACTCACTTTACTCCTGCTTTGTGCTTGTCTGACTTAAGACAGTACTTAGTTTAGGTTTGATATTGGAACAAGATGGGATGCTCCTAGATCATTCATGAGCTAACAAAAGATTGACTTAGCTGCAGCAAGAGGACAACGAATAGATGCATTGAGGAAACCTCCTGTTGACTCAGCTAGGTAATGTCCCAGTGCCTGAAATTCCCATCTTAGGTAACCTTGACCTATGATATACAAAACATCTTACACACTTAGTACTAAAGGAGGAAAAGAAAAACTAAAACAGCAAGACAGCAAAAACAAAACAATATCAGAGCTCCCTCAAGGAATGCCAGGAAGGACCCAAGCATAGATCTAAATGGTAAGGTACATTCAGTGGGTGTTGCCAAATTTTTACAATTCACAGTACAAGAGAAGCACCAGGAACACTGGGGCTACAACAAAAATAATCACACTTCCTTATCACAGGTCAGGGAGAATTGCCTAGGATCTCCTGTCTCCTAAGAGACCCAGGGAACAAGATAGATTTATACTGGTAACAACATACAGGGGCCAATCAGTTCTATATTAAAGTAAGCAATGGACTGTAGTAGGCTAGGCCTTTGCCATTACAATGCCATTAACCACTCCTCTGCCACTCCTCTGCCACTACTCCTACCAACCACTCTGCTGTAGTGCTACTAAGGCCTATGCTGTGCCTACTAGCTACCATCACTAAAACTCACATCTTTACCCACTGCCAAGCTCTGTGACCATCAATAGCTACCCTCCTCCATCACCACCCATTCTATGTAGGATAACTACCACTACTAGGGTGCTGAATTCTACATGTCCTATGCTGAGAAATAGTGTTGCTAGAGGCCTTAATAATATACCACTGCTGGGACCTGACAACCCCTTGACTTTCATGGCAGGCCTGACTTTGTACCCTTATGCTTCATGCTTAGGACTACTTCAGACCTGTGCTGACATTGCTCTCCTGTGCTCGGCAGGAATACTATGGGTGGTGCTGCTCCTGCTAGGACCTGACCACTCCAGCACAGAGGCCCAGTCCTGTAGGCTAGAGTGTCAGTACCTCTGGCTGGTCTACCACAATTGATAAGATCAGAACTCCAAAAGATTATGCCAGGGCTTGGGTTTCCCTTCCTTTAAGTGGCTATCTGTTTGAATGCAGGAAATTCTTCCTGCCATGAGTCAGCCCTGATATGGAAATATTGAAGGATTCATCGATAGGTAATGCTAGCAATCATACTTATCAACACATAGAGACATTTTATTAACCTAACCTGTCTTTATTATGCTCAACATAAATTCAGGGTATCTAAAATTTATCACTGAGTACAAAATAAAAGTTTTCCCAAGGTTTAGTTTCCAATTATATCAGAGAAAAAAGAAAGATACAATTTTTTTTCCCCAGAACCTTTGTGGATATTAATCTGGGGGTGAGGAGTAGGGGGGCAGGCAGGAAGGGGAATTGGGGGCTAGGCATCCTCTTCCTTCCTGGGTATTTCCTGGTCTCCTCAGCTCGGGGTGACTGCCATGGAGCAGAACGGTCACACCATCTCTGCACCACTGCAAGGGTTCAGCTCCCCAGCTCATGATTCCAGCGCTTTCACGAGAGCTTCACTGGCTTCTATCCGGATCTGAACCTCAGCCGGACCTGCCTTATCTGATGCTCCTGACAAGTCTGAGTGCGCCTTTTCCAGGTTGGATCTGGCAGCCGCCAGGTCTAGCATGTCCAGAGCCACGGCTTCCTCTGCCAGCAGCTGCACCGAGGAATCGGCATTCACTGCGACAGAACCACTGCTCACAAAAGACTTGGTGGTGGCGCCATCCTCGGGGTGCACGGTCACCACGACGGGCTTCAGCACCTGCAGTGTAGGGATGTGAGCAGCCAGGATCACAAAGGCCCCACTCTGGGTTGGGACATCCACCTGCTTCACATTGGTCTCGCTGAAATACATCTGAGTCAGGGAGGCGAAGGTGAAGGACATCTGGCCAGGGGCGGCAGCCGGGGCAGCCTCAGTGTAGGCCCGGGCCAGAGGGGCTGCCAGGCCGGGACCCAGGCTTGGCACAGCAGGCGGAGGCCGCAGCAGTGGAGCAGGGCGGTGGGCAGCATGGCGGTGCTGGCCGACAGGTCGGGTAAGCGGGAGCAGGGAAACCAGGCTGCTGGACCAAGGACGGAGAGGAGAAAGATACAATGAACATTTACTATTTCAAAGCTAAGTTTATAAAATTTATAGTAGACTTATGGAGAGAGGAAGTTAACATATCAAAAATAACAGGAGAAAAGCTACATCAGGTCAAGTTATAAATTGATCGAAAAACCCAGACAGGAAACAGGAATTTACAGTTGGCTAATGGTTATCTTTCAGCTGAGTCAGAAATTTGTTTACCCCCTAATCAGTTAATAATCTTGAGTTTAAATTATTGGAAGTCTTACCTAAATTTCACACTATACGGAAAGCCTCCACTGACTATATGATTTTTCTTACAAATAAAATGGCCATACTGGAGTCAATTAGAAAGGAAACTCTTAGGACAACCTCTGTTGAGAGACCTAAGATCTGTTAAAAACTTAAATTTATAAGGTAGCCACCAAGATCAGTAATTCCCAGTTCAGGACTGCTAATTCCAAAATGCAAGTGTAGCCCATGTTCAATCCACTCCTTCTGAGGCAATTATATGATTATAACTATCAACAATTCAAAGGCATTCAGGCCCTGCAAAAGGAGAGCAAAGGAAATTATTAGGCATTTTTTCTTGCAATGTCTGAATATTTATTTCCTCCTGGCTATTTTGAAGGTAAACTGAATTCTGAGTAAATCCCTTTCAGAAATGGGGAACCTACAGCCCTCTAGATCCTCACATGTGGCTCTCTACCCTTGTATAGAAAAGCAAAGGCCCAGGAACATAGTTGGAGGGACTAGGAGATAGTTTAGCATAATTATCTTCAAAGTACAATTCTTAAAAATGTAGGGCATACTTACTTCAGTGTCTCTTTGAGGAGTGATCTACCATAGGTGTTTTTATCTTCTACCCCCTTTAATTTTGAGATAGAAGTTGCCTACCATCTCTAGATGCATCATCCAAATGATATCTTCTGAGGTGCATAGCTGGAAAACTCTCTTTCCTCTTTCATCAGATTTCTAATGTTCTGAACTAGCTGCCTTCCATAGGTCTTTGCCAAATCTTTCACCAAAGTGAAACAGAGTAACAAGGATGGACTACTGGATCACCAGGGCTTAGCTATTTAACAGCCTCTGGGGCCTAACAAATCTGTTTGCTCGTCTTTCCTCTTTCACATGTAAAACAAGGAGGAAACTGGAGGAGATGATCCTTGAGATGCCTTCTATCTATTAAACTCTTTTAATGAGCAAGTTTTCCTAGTCTATTTAAAATGCTACTTAATTACATGTGACTGTTTGGGAACTCTGTTAGGTCCTTTAGAAAAGCTTTACTGTAATACCTGGGTTCTCACAAAGGCTAGGTCAACAGAACACAAGTTCTGGCAGGCCCTCCAACACTGTAAAGTATGCTCCATCCCCACTCCTACTCTCAACTAACTACATGTCTAAGAACCAGGCAAGTTAAATTCACAAAGTTTCACTAACAGGTTAGCCATAGGGTGAAGAATGTTTTGGCCTTCAGCAACTCACAAAGAGCACCTAGAATTATCAAATGGTTGCAATCTTTGTCCATGAAGAGTTACACTCACAAACAACAAAATTAAAGACCCCCGAAGTACTGTGTAGTAAGATAAGGTGTAACCTCCAATTCTAAGAACTCCAAAGCTCTTTCTTCAAAGAAATTCATCAGAGCCATAATTAGTGTAAAATGAGCAGGGTTATGAGGAAAGATACTAAATTTAGAAGGTCTGAAAGTTCCTGAATAATTAGGAAGCTATCAGATCTCTGGAGTGAGCTTTCTTCCCCCTCTATAAAACTGCTTGCTGGTGGTTTCTCCATCAGGGTCTACCAAAAGGTGATGCTCTCCATGTATTTTCCCTTCCCAGATGAGGTCACCTTTCACACTGGGCAGTTTGTAGTTCTTGTTCAAACATGAAAATTCAGCAGTCTCCATTCTTCCTTTTTGTTCCTCTAACTTCTCATACTTTATCAAAGGTATTTATTACATGCCCTAATTGCATGTAGTACTATACCAAGAAATAATACTGCTTTCTGAGAATTTATAATTGATCACTTTGCCCTAGTATCTAAGCAATCCAACTGCCATCACGTAACACTAAATGTCTAATGGATGCCTCCATTCTCTCTCCTTTCAATCTTCTAAACTCCTTGCGACTTCCAATCTGATCAATCCACTGAAACTGCTCTCTCTAAAATGACTAATGATGTCCTTCTGACTTTCCAGATCCAATGCTTTTTTCATTTCTCATTCTCCTTGACCTCTCTACAGCCTCTGACACTATTGATCACTCTCTTCTCTTCTAAATTTTCAAGACACCATTTTCTTTTGGTTTTTCTTCTATAGAGGGACTGTTCCTCCTCTACCTTTTAACCATAGGTGTCCCTCAGGGTTCTATCCTGGCCCCCTTCTTTTCTCTCTCTCTAGACTGGGTGATCTCATTGACTTTCATGGCTTTAATTACCATCACTAAGTTGATGACTCTCAAATCTATCTTTCCTGCCTCAGTCTCTATTTATTTTGTCAAAAAGACTGGAACTGGCCTTTAACCTGTGGGTGGCTTGAGCCAAACAAACAGAGCAGGCAAAGAGAGTCAGGACACAAATGAAAGCTTAATTAATTTCAGAGTAAGGAAAATGACACCTGCAGGTGGAAGGCCCCCTCTCTTCCTCCTCCTAGAAGGAGTGCCTAATATGCTGTACTAAAGGTAGGTCTTATATACATAAAGGGATGGGCCATAATATAATCATTTTTAGGTCTCCATTAACTGTTCCCATGGGCCCTGTGGGAACAATATTGTCTGAAGTATTGGGTGTTATGATTGCTTATGGGGTTCAGAATCAGAGTTCTGTGACAGGAACAGGAGTACAGTATATGTTAGTGACAAGGAACAGGGACTGTGAATATGTGATGGATGGCCCTAGGAAAGAGGGCCTTAATCTCTCAGTGAATACCTAGTGCTGGTCTAAGCATTATGTTTTGCCAGAGGGTGAGAACATTCCAGAGCACAAAGGATTATAGTTATGCCAAATTCAAGCTTGGTCTTAGCTTTGGAAAACTTGGTATCTCCAAAATAGTTTGACAATCTCCAATCTAGCATCTCTGATTGCCTTTCAGATATCTTGAACTAATATCCAGTAGACATCTGAAACAGTACGTCCAAAACAGAACTTATAATCTTTCCCCCTACACCCTCCTCCTCTCATATCACTCTTGTTATGGTAGAGAGCAACACCATCCTTTCAGTCCCTCAGTTCCACAACCTAGGAATCATCAGGAATTCTTCACATCCAAGATATTGCCAAGGTCTGTCACTTTCACTTTTGCAACACCTCTCAAATACAACCCCTTCTCTCCTCTGACACTGCTACCATTATAATTCAGGTCTTCATCACTATAGCCTACTCATGGATCTATACAATCAGGATAACACAGGATCTAGAAGCTTCTACATTAAGTGATGGAAGGGCTTGGAAAAAAATATTCTGGAGGTCAAAGGAGCTAAGATTAAAACCAAGAATCACATACCCAAACATGGTGGTGTAGAAACAGGAAAACTTCATGGCTCACCCCATAAGCACCTCAAATACCTATAAAATATCACTCTAAACAAATTTTAGAGCTCCAAAATCCACGAAGTGATAGAGAAACAAATCCTCCTGCTGAAGGCAGCCTGGCAGGCTGGCAGGAAGAGTTCATCACAGTGTGCTGGGAGCATAGCCCAGCCCTGCAGGAACTCACGGTTTTAGCACCAAGGTGGACAGGACAAGCTGCGGCTAGAGCATTTGGGAGAGTGGATCACCAGCAGCTGTCGCGGTTTCCAGAATCAGCAACCCAATAATGCCAAAAACAAAGTAAAAGGTCAGTGGAACTCAGCTGGATTTGGGGGAGACAGAGGATTGGGTACGTCCCTCTGCCCCCAGAGCCAGAAGCAGTGGAAGCAGCAGCCTTGCAGCTGCCTCCATGTGGCTGCTTCAGAACTCCCGGCCTGTAGATTGAGGGGAGGACAAATGACCATTCAGAGGCTAAGCACTCTTGCCTTAACCTGCCTGGATCTGGATTGTGGTCTTGGGTGGTGGTCCTGAGGTGTGTGATAAGTGAGGCAAAGCTGGGGATGGCGCCGTAGAGACAGTGCCCTCCTAATAACTCTGGCAGCTGCAAAAACCCCAGCAATTTGGGACAAAGCTCTCCCCTGTGGAAGTAGAGTTCTACTGCGGCAAAGAGCTCAAAAGTCAAATAATTGACTGGTAACATGAGCAGGCAAAGGAAGCTTAGCCATCCAACTTTAGATTCCTTTTTTGGGGACAAAAAGGATCAAAGCATGGAAGAGGAGGAAGACAACACAGTCAGAACTCCCTGACAAAAAGCTTCCAAGAAAAATATGAACTATTTACAGGCCATAGAGGAGCTTAAGAAGGATTTTGAAAACCAAATAAGAGAAGTGAGGAAAAACTGGGAAGAGAAATGAGAATGATGCAAGAAAATCATGAAAAGAGGGGCAACAACCTGACTGAAGAAAATAACACCTTAAAAAATAGACTAACTCAAATGACAAAAGAGGCCCAAAAAGCCAATCAGGAGAAGAACGCCTTAAAAAGCTGAATTTACCACATGGGAAAAGAATCTCAATAGCTCACTGAAGAGAATAATTCCTTCAGAATCAGACTGGAGCAAATGGAAGCAAATGACTTTATGAGAAATCAAGGTACTATTAAACAGATCCAAACAAATGAAAAAATAGAAGGCAATGTGAAATATCTCATTGGAAAAACCACTGATGTGGAAAATAGATTCAGGAGAGACAATTTAAAAATTATTGGACCTGAAAACCATGACCATAAAAAGAACCGAGATATCACTCCTCAAGAAATTCTATAATATTTTAGAACCAGAGGGCAAAACAGAAATGGAAAGAATTCACCAATCACCTCTTAAAAAAGATCCTAAAAAGAAAACTCCTAGGAATATTATAGCCAGGTTATGGAGTTCCCAGATCACGGAAAAAATATTGCAAGCTGCCAAAATGAAACAATTTGAATATTGTGGAAACACAATCAGGATAACACATAGCAGCTTCTACATTAAGGGATCGAAGGGCCTGGAACATGGTATTCCAGAGATCAAAGGAGCTAGGATTAAAACCAAGAATCCAGCAAAAGTGAGTACAATGCTTCAGGGGAAAATATGGTCATCCAATGAAACAGAGGACTTTCAAGTATTCTTGATGAAAAAAACCAGACCTGAACAGAAAATTTGACTTTCTTCTTTTTTTAAATTAACTTTTATTTATTTTTAGTTTACATCATTCATTTCCACGAGATTTTGAATTACAAATTTTTTCCCCATCTTTCCCCCCACCCACCACCCCAAAACATTCATCCCACTGCATAACCCTTCCCCCAATCTCTTCTCTCCTATGTCCTCCTCCATCACCCCTCTGACTTTCCAGTAGGGCAGGATGGATCACCCTACCACAGTGCCTGTATATCTTAATTCCCAGTTGCATGTAGTTAATTATATATGTATGTGTATGTATACATTATATATACATATATATATATATTTTATATATATATAGACATCTATTTTTTTAACATTTGATTATAGAAATGTAAATTCTAAATTCTTTCCCTTCCTCCCTCATCACCTACCCCCACTGGAAAGACAAGCAATTCAATACAGGCTGAACATGTGTAGTTACACAGAACATCTCCACAATGGACCTATTGTGAGAGATTGATTATATGTCCCTCCTTCCTATCCCGCCCTCCCCTTGTTCTTTTCTCTACCTTGTCCCTATCCCTTTACAGAAATGTGTGCTTCCAGAAACCTTCCCCTCCACCCTGCCCTCCCCTCCATCCTCCCTACTTTCCTGTGTGGCAAGATACTCAGTTTAGAGTTTATGTCATTCCTTCCCTAAGCCATATTTAATGAGAGTAAGGTGGGCCCTTTCCCTTTTGCCTTCCTGTTCTTCCCCTCCATTGTAACATCCCTTGCCTCTTTTATATGAGATGATTAATCCCATTATATTTCTCCCTATCTCCTCTCATTCTATTCCTCTCCCACTTCAGAATTTCACCTTTTAAAGTATAGCTCCTTCCTATTCAATTGATCCTGTGCCCTCTACGTACACATATATACACATACTCAGAAATGTGTTCATATGCATATATAAACACTCCTACATAGACATATGTTTATGTATACATGTATATACATTTGTATTCCCTTCACATATCCTCATACTGAGAAAAGTTTCATAAGTTAAAATTATTATTGTAAATAGTTCAACTTTCATAAGTTCCTTATGATTTCTTTTCCATGTTTACCTTCTCATGCTTCTTGTATTTGAGTGTCAAATTTTCTTTTCAGTTCTGGTTTTTTCATCAAGAATGCTTGAAAGTCCTCCACCTCACTGAATGACCATATTTTCCCCTGGAACATTATGCTCAATTTTGCTGGGTAGGTGATTCTTGGTTTTAATGATAGCTCCCTTGATCTCTGGAATATCATATTCCCAGGCCCTTCAATTTCTTAATATAGAAGCTGCTAGGTCCTGGGTTGTCCTGATTGTGTTTCCACTGTATTCAAATTGTTTCTTCTTGGCAGCTTGCATTATTTTCTCCTTGATCTGGGAACTCTGGAACCTGGCTATAACATTCCTAGGAGTTTTCTTTTTGGGATCTTTTTCAAGAGGTGATTGGTGAATTCTTTCAAGTTCTATTTTGCCCTCTGGTTCTAAAATATCAGGACAATTTTCCTTGAGAATTTCTTGAAGGATGATTTCTAGGTTCTTTTTCTGATCATGACTTTCAGGTAGTCCAATAATTTTTAAATTGTCTCTCCTGGATCTATTTTCCAGGTCAG
>CM053581.1:326840235-326855582 GCA_028627135.1 Pseudochirops cupreus
ATAGATAGATAGATAGATAGATAGATATAGATATATAGATATAGATATATAGATATATACAATTATTATTATTAACTACATCCAACTGGAACTTGAGATACACAGGCACTGTGGTTGGGAGATCCATCTTGCCCTACCAGAAAGTCAGAGAGGTGAGGGCGGAAGACATAGGAGAGAATAGATTGGGGGAGGGGGGATACACTGGGATGGCTGTTTTGGGGTGGTGGGTAGGGGAAAGATGGGGAGAAAATTTGTAACTCAAAATTTCGTGGAAATGAATGATGTAAACTAAACCAAAATTAAATTAAATTAAGCAAGGGACCTCAGAAATCGTTTAGTCCAAAAATTTTACAAGTGAGGCAACTAAGATCCAGATAGGAGGTGACTTGCCCCTGGACAGATAGTACTTAATGCATCCTCAATACCAGTGTGATTGGAACATTACTAACCCTAAACTATGAAGGGAGGAATGGCAGAGTATTTGGATTTTTGCTAAAATTCTAGATGTTTCCCACGTTGAAGAGATCTCTTCTTGCATCAGTGTCTCAGGAAAGATTAAAGGTAAGAAGAGCAAAGCAAATGGTTAATGTTTTGAAAAATAGCAACTGTGGCTATAGGGAGGAAAAAAAAAAGAAATTTGTAGTGGAGAGGTTGATTAAATACCTGCTAGATCATTGCTGCCTTCAGTTTTCCAAGAAAAACCACTTTATACTATCAGACATCATTGAAACGTTATTTGGTTTTGCTGAATTTTCACCCTTCCTCTTTTAAAAAAAAATTCATTATAAAATATGGTTAACTATGAAGGAATATTTTAGGAAATGAGGGCTTCATAAAAAGTTAAGATGTCAATAACATTATTTTTTGCTTATAATCATAGAGTTGTAAAACCTTGAAGTTGGAAGAGGTCTCAGAGGTCATCCAATTCAAACTCCTATGCAAGCATCTGTTCTACCGATGTAATAATTTTAATAGCCTATTTTGAGAAACTTTTCCTTCCATCTTCAACTAGTCAAAAAGGCATGAAAGGGAACTTTGCAAATGCTTAATTCTCCAGCTCATGGCCAATTGAAAGACTGTGGGTCCATGGATTCCACCTTGGCAGCAGGAACTCTGCATTTGTGAGCAGAACCAGTCATTTATTTGACAGTTCCTTTAACATCTCTGTTCCTCGTTCCTTCACTTTTTCCCTGTCTCCCTTTTCTCTCCCTTTATTCTCTTTTCTCTCTTTTCCTCCTCTTTTCTTTCTTCCTTCCTTTTCTTCTTTCTTCCTTCTTCCCTCCCTCCCTCCATCCTTCTTTGTCTGTTTCTCTCTCTGTCTCTGTCTCTTTGTCTGCCTCTCTTTCTCCGTCTGTCTCTCAGAAAGGAAAGAATTCCACATGTGTAGAGAGGTCCATGTGTTGCAAGGAGTTCGCCAGTGTCAAGGATGTCATTGTGTGGCAGAAAGGAAGGTAGAATAGCTTCTTCTCCCCCCTCCTCCCACCTCAACCTTCTCCAAGGAAGATTTTCATTCCTTCCTGGTGGGTAAGAAGGAAACTGTGGCCATAAGTCACTCTGCTCTTCTTAGAAAAGGGTGATACTAGGTTAGAAGTATATCTGTCTGTTCTCTTAAATAATTTTCATTTAGGGATATGGTTGGCTTTGAACTAACTTTTGATTGCTTTGTCGTTTTGGGAAAGAGTAGGGGAACCTCAAGCTCTATATCCAAGGCTTCCTAATACCTAATACCAGGTCCACAGTGAATAAGAACAGCAAATAGTAAAGAAATCCATTTATCCAAATCATAGAAAAACAGAAATCAGAGAAGTTATACATACCAGACAATATAGAGTAAAGGTGTTCTCCCACTGGGAATGAGAAAACTCAGCTCAACCGAGAGAGTCCTTGCTTTACCCAATAGAAAACTTTTTGCAGTTTCTAATGTAGCAAGCGGGAGATAGGGACTTGATCTTCTCATGTCTTCCCAGTCACTTTAGCAATCTGAAGTGGGGTCAGCTTCTTCCATCTTTCCTCTCAAAGCTGGAAGCCCAAAGAGACTTGATGCCTGAAAATGACCTAAAGTTTGATGAGTCCAAAGTGGACTTTGCTTGAAGAGTCTCAAAGGGGTCTGGACAACAACTGAAGTTCTCACCTGTCTCCAACTCCCACCCCACCCCACCCCTCACATAGAGCAGGACATTCATCTCCACCAATAAGGAAAGAGTCCCCCAGTAATGGGCTCTGAGACAGAGATTTTACTTTCTTCTTTTTATTCCTTCTTTTTTTTTTTTGGAGGGAGAAAGACAAGGCAATTGGATTTAAGTGACTTGCCCAAGGTCACACAGCTAGTTAAGCATCAAGTGTCTGAGACCAGATTTGAACTAAGGTCCTCCTGACTTCAGGGCTGGTGCTCTATTCACTGTGACACCTACCTGCCCCCTTCATGTGTTTTTAAAAACAAAATAGAGGAGAGAGAAGAAATAAACACACTCATATCTTTAAAAAGGTACCTGTGATCTGGAAAAGAGCTATTAATTGGCACCATGCTAGAAGGATGGAGGGAGGATGATAAAGGGGAAACAATGCTGATGTGTATGTAAACCTTTTGTTTTAATTAGACTTCTTGTTCTGCACTTGAATCATTTTTCAATCCTACCCTGTCTCTAATAATTCCCCGAAATTCACAGTTTATTTTTGTGGGAGGGGGCAAGGCGTTGATGGCAGTATCCAAGTCATTGTGAATCTCATTGTATATACTGTAATCTTTGACTTCATACATATACCCACACATAAAAGCAGTGTGGGGTAAGGGAATAGAGAGCACACCTGCCTTGGGGTCAGGACAACCTGAGTTCGAGTTTAGCTTTTGGCATATTGTGGTACTGCAAACCTGGGCATGTCTTTTAATTTCTCAGCCAGTACTCCAGGAAACATTAAGACTACAAATTATAACCATCACCTATCTGAATTAGAGAAAGTTACCTCACTGCAAGTTCCCTATACCAATTAAATCCCAGGTTTGGACATACATACATGGACATATTTGTTCATGTATATACAATATACATGCACATAGATGCACATAGACATGTATACATACACATATATGAGTCTGCGTGTGTATACATATGCAAAGACCTTTCAATAGACATTGTGGGGGAAATCTTTTAGGTTTCAGACTATTAGGAGTGACTTTTCTAGAAAACTGTTCACAGTTTGTTTCTCAGCATTTAGAAACCTTTTAACAATTTAAAGACAGCAAACTAATCCAACTACTCCTTTCTCCATAATTTGATTTTAGAGGTGTTTCATTATCTCTAATTACTCAGAGTAAATTATGATTACTCAGTGTTTTAATAATCAGTTTGAGTAGTAGTTTACTCTAAACTTAAGGGAAGACCAGACTCCCATGGGTATTTCTTGTGAGCAAGCAGACTAGTCTGTGCATGTTTTCTAGTACCACTGAACTAGGTCCCTACGTGAGCACTACAAACCTTATTAGAATGGGAAAAGGAGCTTCAGAAACTCTGGGCTTTGGAACTAAGGCTGCCTTGGTTTTCAGGACCTTGGGAGGTTAGCTTGCAGGATTAGAGGATGTGGGCGGGCTCTCACTTGGAAAAAGGGAGGAGAAAGTCAAGGAGAAGCATGAAGGGGAGGAGAGGCTAGGAGAGGAGAGGGAGGGGTGGACCCAAGTGTGAAAGAGGAAAGGAAGGCAGGGCAGCAGAAAGAGAGAAAGGAGAGGATGAAAGGGGAGAAAAGGACAGAGAAAAGTGTAGAGAAGATGGCAGAAGTTAGTATGGTTACTATGCAAAGCAATTTTACTCTTGTAAGAATTGATTCTGCTTGCTTGGTGATTGTTTTATCTCACTGATAAGATTACAGTTAAAGACTGTTTTAGACTCCTGTGCCCTAGCTTTTGGTTTCTGGACTGGTTTACTTCAACCTTTCAGACAGAACTGCTCAAGATTCTACTACTCTGAAAACACGTGGTAAGCAATAACAGGCTAGGGATATAGCAGGCACAAGGAAAATCACTGCAATGAGGCTTCCAAGAAAGAGAGTAGGAAGGGGGAGGAGGGAGAGAGAGAAAGAGAAGAGGGGAGGGGAAGAGAAGGGGGGGGAGAGAGAGGGGAGAGAGTGAGAGACAGAGAGACAGAGCAAAATGGAAGAAAGGTTGTGGGGAAGTTTTGTTCATGTCTTACTCCTCCACACACGAGACTAAAGATAAAAAAGAAATGTTTAAATAAGGGATGATGACCCCAGGATATGAACTTGTAACTGCAGACTGCACTTCTGTCCTGTAGCCCTAAGCAAAAAGAATGAGACAGAATGGGGGAGATGAAACTCCTTGTAGGGGGTTGTTAAATATTGATTCTTGGACCCCAAAGCAGGGTATCTTTGCTCTGGACTCTGAAACTGCCCTCTCAATATGTTGGGAGAGGGACTGAAGAGAAAAGGGAGCTCAAAGGTCTGTGGTCCTCATGTAGGGCAGGGAGTGAGTTAGGAATGCTGGCTCTGTTCCGAAGCCATGTGGGCACACCTTGTAGGGAATACTGGTTCCGTACTTTGAGACTGGACCCATCTAGAGAGTTCCGAGCATGCCCATTTGAGAGAAGAGGAGAGCAAAGGAGGGAGGAAATTCTCTTGGGAAATTGGAAAGTAAGACAAAGATCCACTGTCCTGGTAAACTCTTCTGAACTGGAGCATCAACTGTGAGACTTGAAGCAGCAGGGAGCACTCAACACTTTCCTTCATTCTTAAGATAGAAAATGTATGTAAGTGGGAATTTTTTTATTAACTCCTTACCCAGAGGAGCCATGAAGCATTTTTTTTTCTTTTCTCCTTTGAACATTTGGGACTAGGGGAGTTGGTTTTAAAAAGTAAATAACGTGCTTGATTTTTGAAACTTCCCCTGAAAAATATCCTCCTACCACTACCAAAGAAGGCAAAGAGTTAGTTGGTTAAAGAGTTCCCTAACCACATATACATATTTATTTTTTTTAATGTGATTAGGAACTAAGCCCATTGATCTAGACCTTATTACTGTTACACACACACACACACACACACACACACACACACACACACAGCCCTCCCAGTGCTCCTATAGTGAGATTTAGTAGTGTTTTCAGAGAGGCGTTTCCTTGGAAAATATTTTTCTATTGCATAGTCCAATGCAGAGAATCTTGGCAAATCGGAAGGTATTTTTCTATTCTTCTTTACTTCCTCCAATAGGATGATTTTGATTTGAGTTACTCTGAGGGACTTTTCAGTAATGCAGACTTCATAGAGAGTTAGTTACTCCATCCCTTTCCACTATTCATACTCAACTCTATCCAGAGGCGTAAGAAAACCAAAAGGGCAATAAAAGACTGCTTATTCCTTTGGGCATCTGGAACTATTTTCCTTTTCTCTAAAAGTTCTCTCTGGTTTTACCTAAGTGGCCCACCAAAGAAAAAGTTTTTTAAAAGGGAAACAGACTAAGTTAGAGGGATCACGGAAGCTCAGAGGTGAAGAAAAGGAAGCCAGTGGGAAACATACAGAAAAGGAAAGTGTGACTAGTACCACTGGATTGTTCTATATGAAATGGGTAGGGATTTATTTTTGTAAATGTTTTCTTTGCATATGTTTGCAGGAGAGAAAATTTTCACCAAAGCTGCTCAATATTATTTAACTCTGTGACCAGATGGGATTTACTCCTTACAATGAGGTTAGGATATGAAAAGTCACCAACCAAGAATTGAAAAAGAGTTGAGAAACATTTCTAAATGGGTGTATTTTTTTCTAGGAATTTTGCCTAATTTAAAATGGTTAGCGGTACTGAATATATTGATGCTCTTTTTCGGAAAGTCAGTTCTGAATCAGGATATTCTTTTGCCAAATCCAAATGAAGGAAGTGGCCCTAAGCCATTTTTTTAAAAAAAGAATTGTTTTTGTAAAGAAAGTTGAGAAAATGGTTATTTCCCTTTTTAGTCTTCCTACTCCCTATTGACCTTCCGAAGTGTCGAATAGAAGCCTTTAGCTTGGAGCAGTGCGGTCTTAGAACTTGATGTCTGCTGTTGTTTGTGGTGATTTTTCTCTGGAAAGCAATATTCTGACTGTAACAGATTTGTAGGAGGAAGTGGTAGCTCTGTGTGTGTGTGTGTGTGTGTGTGTGTTCCTGTTTTCTTTTTCTTTTTTTTTCTTTTAAAGAAACAACTCACGCAGAAGACCTTGTGGTATAGATATGTCATGTCAATTTACGTCCAATAAAAGACGCAAGAATTCCAGAATTGCCATGAATTTCTCGTTAAAAAGGCACAAACGCAGTAATGAGTATCCATTGAGTGGTACCTTCGGACCCTTGGAAGGAGGAGATTTTTCAGACTTCAGCAATCTTCAGGTGGAGGGATTGTCTCCCCTTTCCCCTTTCCCCCCAAGCAGCTTTTTCTCCTCTCA
Source organism: Pseudochirops cupreus (assembly GCA_028627135.1). Lineage (NCBI taxonomy): Eukaryota > Metazoa > Chordata > Mammalia > Diprotodontia > Pseudocheiridae > Pseudochirops > Pseudochirops cupreus. The sequence goes on from CM053581.1 coordinate 326,846,653, forward strand.
GTTTGAATTAGCTGGATCCTTAGAGCTTTGGACTGGAGGTTTCGCGTTGGGCTGCTAGAATTTAGGAAACAGTGGACCAGGCTAAGCACTCTCGAGATTCCCAACCACTAGCTGGAGGCGCTGCGATTGACTTCGGGGTGGGAAGGTGTACAGGGAGTGGAAGGGGCGGGGAATGGGAAGGATTGGGGGGGTGGAGGGAGGAAGGAATGACCCTTTTGACTCGGGAGGAGGGACAAGATTCGGAGAGCGAGGGGCGGGGACTGGTTTCACGTGACTTTGAGGGGCTGGAAGAAAAACAGAGCCTGTCTGGTTAGGAGTCTCATTATATTCAAATATTCATTTTAGGAGCCATTGCATAGTGCCATCCAGAGCAGCGCAGAGCCTCATCTTCCCTGAGCTTTTCAAGAAAGTTTGTTCAAAGATTGGCTGTCAAGAATCATGGACTGTTTTTATATGCCTTGTTTTCTGTCAGTGAGTAGAAGCCTCTTCTTCCTTTTTTTTTACCCCCCCCAATTAATTTGTGTCCCGTCTTCTTCCTTTCCCCCCCACTCTCCCTTTTCTTCAGTGTAACAATTTCCGTCTTTGATAATACAGTACTATAGTCCCTGATTTCTTCTCCGCAGCCTTTCCCTCTCCAGATCCAAATGTAACTTAAGTTGCCTTCACATCTTGTGTATTTCTAAGAAAGGAAGCTCAATGGGGAAGGGAAATGGGGGGGGGGGGGAAAGAAGGGGGGAGAAAACCAAGCAGTTAGCCTTACATTTACCCTCCTTGATTTCCCCCTTTTTGTAGAAAGCCCATCATTTCTGTTTATGTTCAGTCGTTTGTCAAAGCAGTTTGAGCGGGCGGGGGAGGAGCCCTGTGCTCTGTCCTCGCAGAGTTTATCGGGAAGCAATTAAGCGCTTTTTGCTGGTCTCTTAAAAACACTTAAGCCTCAAAATAAACAGACTAGGCATCCAGCCTGCTCCAAAGCTGCTTCCTCTGTTGTTCGAAGTCTTTTGCCTCATCCTTTGATTCCACCCCTTACCCTCAAAGCCTACCACTCCGGTCCAACCCAGTCTTAATAGCGGGATGTTCTGCTGCCCTGGGCGGGGGTGGGGGGATTGGGGGGTAGGGGAGTAGGGGGGTGGAGGAAAGGAAAGGGGAGCTGAGCCAGAGGAGAGAAGAGAGGAGAGGGTCAGAGGAGAAAGGGGGGCAGATGGCATTTCAACCCCCCTCCCCAAAAAAAACCCTTTAATGTTAACTGTTTATCTTTGGGCAAGCCAAGTTGAGATCATGGCTAAGATAGCAACAGGGACAAAAAAAGATGAACAGAATGGAGGCTATTCGATTTGGGGTTATTTGACTGTAAACAAGTCGGAACAAGTAATTACAGGGCAATTCCTGCGTTCAGACCATGAATGGCTGCAGCTGATCCGGAGTAGGGGGAAGGCGAGACACAGACTTGATCTTTGGACTGGTTATTAATCTTGGCCGCCATTTATGGACATATATGTATACACAAGTGCACATATTTTCATCTTTATTTATTTTATTAATTTAACCCTCCACCCCTTACCCCTCCCTAGAGACACCATGATTCCTGGTAACCGAATGCTGATGGTCGTTTTATTATGCCAAGTCCTGCTAGGAGGCGTGAGCCATGCTAGTTTGATACCTGAGACGGGGAAGAAAAAAGTCGCCGAAATTCAGGGCCACTCGGGAGGACGCCGCCCTGGGCAGAACCATGAGCTCTTGCGGGACTTTGAGGCTACGCTGCTGCAGATGTTTGGACTTCGTCGGCGGCCCCAGCCTAGCAAGGGCGCTGTCATCCCCGATTACATGCGGGATCTCTACCGGTTGCAGTCTGGAGAGGAGTACGTGGAGAAGGAACAAATCCAGAACATCAGCCTGGAGTACCCAGAACGTCCAACAAGCCGGGCCAACACCGTGAGGTGTTTCCATCACGAAGGTCAGTTCGAATGCCTCATGTCTAGGGATGCAGAAAAGAAACTATTCTCCCAGTTAAGAGTGGGTATGGGTAGGAGAGAGGAAAAGACTAGAGAAAGAGTATTTAAATTTAAATTAAAACCCCCAAATACTGTCGACTTTGCCTATGCTTCTGCAGATTTTAAGGTCCTGAATCAAATACTAGAATGAATTTTACTTCTGGAAACTGAGAGGAAGGAGGTTGAGGGCATTGGAGATGGGAAAAGAGGATGTCATCCCTGGGAAAAGTTTTCTTATTTCTCTGTTACTTGTCTTTCCCTACCTCTCCCCCACCCCCAACCTTTTCTGAGTTATCCCTGTCAGCTTTTCAAGCAGCATTTTTTTTAAGTACCAACTAAATTTAATACTACAGCTTCGTATTTGTAAAGTTTGTTCAATAGGGGCCTTGTAATCCTATCTGAATGTTTCCTAGTGGATGTTTCCTTTCCAGGGTAAATCTGAGTTATTAATCCACCAGCATCATTACAACTTTGGAATTTATTTTCCCCTCTGTAACATGATCAACAAGGCATGCTCTGTGTTTCTTAAATTGATGTGGAAATGTTTAGCAATACTGGAAAATTGAAGCAGAGTGGTGGTTTGTGTATATTTCCTTTCACCTCTTGCTGTATCTTCCCCACTTTCTTTTTTATATAAAACCACTTGAAAAACAAATGCACAAACACACTAAAGGATGGACACAAAGCCAGGATGTTTTTAAAGGAGAGTCTGATCATGTCAGAGTAAGGGGCTCACACATGGAAATTATTAGAAATAGAAAGGAAGGGGGCGGCTAGGTGGCACAGTGAATAGAGCACAGCCCTGGAGTCAGGAGAACCTGCATTCAAATCAGGCCTCAGACACTTAACTCTTACTAGCTGTGTGACCTTGGGCAAGTCACTTAGCCCCCATTGCCCTGCCTTCTCCCCTCCAAAAAGCAAAAAGAGAGAAAGAAATATAAAGGAAGATACGAATTGTTTTCTGTTTCTGGTGCTTGGTAGTTGAATTTTTGGCCATTTGAGAGAGTCCCTAGCTTAAGCTAAATAGCTAAATTTATGTCCCTAAAATATTGGCAAAGTTCATAGTTCAACCCTTTAGATGTATCTTGATTTTTCTCTCTTGATTTTCCCCCTTCAAGAAAAAAAAATTTAATGTACTCTTTTTTTCTTTTTCCCCTTCTGTGCCTAGAACATCTGGAGAGCATCCCAAGGACCAGAGAAAACCCTGCTCTTCGTTTTCTCTTTAACCTCAGCAGCATTCCAGAGAATGAGGTGATCTCTTTTGCAGAGCTCCGACTATATAGGGAACAAGTTGATCAGAGCCCTGACTGGGAGCTGGGTTTCCATAGGATTAATATTTATGAAGTCATGAAGCCCCCAGCAGTGTCCATGCCAGACAGCCTCATTACTCGATTATTAGACACCAGACTTGTCCATCACAATGTGACTCAGTGGGAAAGTTTTGATGTAAGCCCCGCAGTCCTTCGATGGACTCAGGACAAACAGCCTAACCATGGACTGGCTATTGAGGTGACTCACCTCCACCAAAGACAGACCCATCAAGGCCAGCATGTCAGGATTAGTCGATCTTTACCTCAAGGGAGTGGGGATTGGGCCCAGTTCCGACCACTCCTGGTCACTTTTGGTCATGATGGCCGGGGACATACCCTGATTCGTCACCAAAGAGCTAAGCGAAGTCCAAAGCACCATCCACAGCGGCCTCGAAAAAAGAGCAAGAGCTGTAGGCGCCATCCCCTCTATGTGGACTTCAGTGATGTTGGCTGGAATGATTGGATTGTGGCTCCCCCAGGTTACCACGCCTTCTACTGCCAGGGGGACTGCCCTTTCCCACTCACTGACCATCTGAATTCCACCAACCATGCCATCGTTCAGACTCTGGTCAACTCGGTCAATTCTAGCATCCCTAAAGCTTGCTGTGTGCCCACAGAGCTAAGTGCAATCTCCATGCTATACCTAGATGAGTATGACAAGGTTGTACTTAAAAACTATCAGGAGATGGTGGTGGAAGGATGTGGGTGTCGCTGAGACTTGGGCAGCCCTTGGTGGGAAGGGATGAGGATTACACACATGCACACACACAAACTCACCCTTACCCTCTACCTAACCACTTACTCACACACAGACTGTTCCCTTATAGCTGGACATTTTATCTTTCTGAAAAAAGAAAAGCTACACCCTAAACATTTACCTTGACCTTATTTATGACTTTATGTGCAAATGTTTTGACCATATTGATCATATATTTTGACAAAATATATTTATAACTGTATTAAAATAAAATGAGTCATTATTTTAAAGATAATTTTTATTTCTTCAGTAAACCTGTCCTCCCCTTTTTTCTGCCCCATATTTTTGGGATAGGATTTGTATACTTTATACTTGTAATACCAAAGTAGGAGGGTAGAAGAAGGATGAAAAAAAATCTTGTGTCAGGCAGGGGTTGGAGGAAAGGAAAATGAATTGTATGGCTCTGAGAGAATAGAGAATTATTTTTATTAATGAAATTAATAATTATAACATTTATAGAGTACTTTATTTACTGTTACAAAGCACTTTTGTCACAAGATTAGAAGATAGTGCAAAACAGTACCTCCATTTTATAGGTGACGAAAGAGGCTCAGGGAGGTTAAGTCTGAAGTCACACAGCTCCCTTTTCAAGAACCTCTGGTGGAGTTTGAACCCAGACTTTCTGACTCAAATACAGTATTTTTTCTACTACACTATAATCTCCAGTTAGGAATTTTTCTTTTTCATTTCTTTTAAAAATATGTAACTTTCTTTTATATTTTTTTCTCTCCTAATTTGTTTTTAATATCCCTGGGAGAAATACTGGGGTAGAAGGAGATAAAACATCTAGGATTTTGTTTTTTCTTTATATGGCTCTTAGCTTTGTTCAGTCAGGAAACCTTTTCCACACTTTATAAAGCAATAACAAGGCCTAAATACATTTTTGTACTTTAACATATTAAGACCATTTCTGTTGACTTTCCTTAATGGTAAAGGTCTCTTCCATGGGAGGAAGAAGACTTCCTTGGGGGTGGGGGGAGGGGAGAGAAATACTACTTTGAAATGGTTGGAGAGGCAAAGTTGGAGGGAACTGGGAAAAGATTCTCCCCATGACAGTATTAACCTTTTAGAAGCATAACAATAATAGATTGTGAAGAAGTTACTTAACACTTAAAGATATGCATATGATAATAGATTGTGAAAGTTTCTTAACACTTGAAGATACGGTTCCTGTCCCTGCTTTTATAACACCACAGTATGTTTCCTATTCTTGATTGTGGCATTCTTAAAATTCATTTTCATTTATTAATTTTTTTATAAGTTCATAGGCTATATTTTAGAAGAAATGGCCATTATAAAATCAAATAATTATAATGCCCCAAATACAAAAATATTGGGAACCATTTTCCCCCGAATTTATTTGTTTTTAGTTTTCAACATTCATGTCCACAAGATTTTGAGTTCCAAATTTTCTCCACATCTCTCTCCTACCCCCACCCCAAGATGGCAAGCATACTGATTCCCCTTTCCCAGTCTGCCCTCTCTATCCCCTCCTATGGCCGCCCCCCCCCCCAACCATTTTTTAAAAAAGATTTCTAGTGGAGAGCTGTTTTAGCAGTCCTCCTCACCAGATATCTGTTTCCCTTTGGGCTCAAGGAGATTGTAGGAAAAGCTGGAAGATCAAAACTGTTGCATCCTCTTCCCTCCTCAGTCAGTTAAAATCTACTGAGCTAGTATTCCCCCAGTTTAGCTGATATAATCACATAAAAGGAGGAGTAAATAACAGAGCTTAACAGGTGTTAATATGCTAAGTAAAGTACAAAAAATGGATCTGGGTCTTGTAATTGTTTTACAAAATATAGAAGAGTTTTCCTTCCTGAATTGGAAGGAGGACCTAGCATAAGCTTGAAGATTAGCTACACCCATGGTAACTTAGAAAAGCGAAGTTTGTTAGTGTTGGAGGTGGTGAAGGTAGTTGAGTCAATAAGCAAGTTTTTTCATGATTACATTTGCTATGGCATCTTGCAATAGAATTACTTGCTCAGTAGAAGACATCTGTTTAAAGCAGGGAGCAAGAGTCAAAGTGTCAGGGGCAAGAAACAGCAGAGGGAACTCAAGAGAGGAATTCACCAAGCAGAGACATTACAAAAGTTCCTATAGTACTTTAGTTGCCTGTTGGCATATGTTCCTTGTGGCCATTCCTTTTTGAGTAAGTTAACAAATCCTTTCTCTTTTCTGCCCCTAGAGGAAGAGATGATATTAACTAAGCTGGGGAAGAGGAGGATTCCCTTCTGCCTCCCTACTGCAAGTAGATTTCTTAAAGGACAGGCAAGGGGAAAAGTGCTACTATGTGTCAGACATTGTACCAAGTGCTTTACAAATATCTTATTTGATATTCACAACAACCCTTTGAGATAGGTGCTGTTATTAGACCCATTTTATTGTTAAGGAAACTGAGGCAAACTGGTTAAGTGACTTGCCCAGGGTCACACAGCTATTACGTGTCTCAGGCCAGATTTGGTCTTCCTGACTCCAGGCCTTCTGCTCCATCCACTTTGCCACCTAGCTGCCAGAAATAATTATAGCAACAAATCTGGCACTAAGGCTCCTCTGGTTTGTTCATAGGAAAAATAAATTAGACCACAATAGAGGACTAGCTTAATGCCTTTGACATTACAGAGTGCTGGACCTGGAGCCAGGAAGATTTGAGTTCTAATGCAGCCTCAGATATTTACCAGCCTAAGCAAGTAACTTAACTCTTTGCTAGCGTCAGTTTCCTCAGCTGTAAAATTGGGAAAATAATAGCACATTTTTCCCAGGATTCCTGTGAAGATCAAATAAGATATTTGTAAAACGCTTAGCACAGTCCCTGATATGTAGCAGGTGCTTAAAAATGCTTGTTTCCTTCTTTCTCCCTCAGGCATTACTCCTCAACTAAGAGCTAACACCAGGAATTAATTTCAGGGGAGACAAGTGTGAAAAAAAGAGAAACTTTTCCTTGAAATATCACTGGTTCAATGGTTTACTCCTGGAATTTTAAATTTACTGCATTTCTTTTTTTCTATCTAGGTAATCTAGGCTATGTTTTGGAAAGAAGTAATATCTTTGTATGGTATGTGCTTGTGTGTAGGGAGTGGAGGATTGCAATGAGGGAGGAAGTGCACAGGGAAGCATTTTTGCACGGTGATGGTACAGGGTTTTTATGGATGTTGATTCCAAATGAGTGAATGTGCTGTGCTCACAGTATATGTATCTTAATTCTATATATCTATGTTATGTGTATCTACCATATGTGGTATATTTAAGGTATAAGTATACTCACCCATGCATGTGATCTTAAGGGGAAAAATGGGGAAATATGATTTGTTTTTGTTTTAAATTATTGAAGCCTCGCAATTCGCCAGGAGGAGATGCTTAGTTGAAACCAATAAAAATAGAAATGGAAAGGTTGCCAAAGCCTAAGCTCCCTGCAGAGTGCAGGTGGAGAGAACAGATCAGAGCCCATTCCAATACAGCATTATGGTTCTCTCCAAGAATCCCTGCAAAGAGATTTTATCCCTTACCCCGTCTTTACTAAGGATGGGGCTTAAATAAATCTTCTAAGGGAAGCTCAACAGTCGATGCGTGATTTCCAACACCTTTCTGAAATTTACGTGTCACTGAAAAAGTCTGGCTTTCCCCTTTGGTGCTTGAACTAATCTGAGAGACCAGCTATGTTTAAGGGTCAGTCATGTTCTAGCCTCCCAGCTCCCCCTTCCCATTCTTTATTGGCTTGTTCTCAGTCATGGATAATGTTCATTTGTTCAGCCAAATATTTGGTATGGGGAATTTACCGTGAAATTCTGTGAATTGCATGTACCTAGTTAAGAAAACAGTCCCAACGCCGCAAATGTCAGCAAGAAAACCAAACCGTGAGGGTGTCTTAACTCTTTGAAGACCGACCAATGAGTGGCGCAAGGCAAGAGAGGGCGTTCATTCAGAGCCCGGCACTCAGCAGGGTGTCCCTGCCGCAGCCGGTGCACTGTGGATGGCAGTCTGATCTGGGAGTATTGGGGTTCATTTCAAATGCTTTTCTTCCTATTCTCACATCATTGCCTTCAATCGTTTCCTTTTACTGACGGTAATTCAGAGAGAAACGGCGGGAGTGAAGGGGGTAAATCCAGAGGGCCTGCACCGTCGGTTATCTATATTAGTCAAGACCAGAACACACTTACTGTTTTGTGGTACCGTCTCCCTAAACCTTCAACTTGAAACTGCCTACGAAGGGGGGAGGGGGAAGGGGGCGCTAGTGAAAGGAGGAGGAGGAAACGACCCGACGATCGGGGCGTTGCGTAATGCGCTGAGCACCCCGCCGGGTGACCCGCTGACTTTGTTTTCTGTCCTCACTGTAACTTCATTCCTTTCCTCCTTGGCCGCGGCCAACGACACACAGAGAGGGACACAAAGAAGCCGCGGCTCGGGCCGACCCCGGCATCCCTCGGGCTGGACTGACTTCAAGATCTCGCAGGCTCCCCTCGGCCCCTTTCCCTCCCCGCCCCGCGCCCTCCGGGTTTCCTTTTCCTGTGGCTGAGGGCCGGGGAGAGGAAGATGGGGTGGGGAGGCGGGGAGCCCGCGCCGAGAACGGAGGCGGGCGGCCGCCGGGGGGCGCTCGAGCCACTCTGTGGAGGAGGCGCCCCGCCTGGGACTGGGACAGGCGGGCGGACAGCTGGCGCCCCGGAGAGCGAGTTACTAAAGGAGAGGACCAGTAGGTGCGAAAGAGCTGCGGCTCTAATGTAATTAATGCTGCGGGGGGAGGGGCGGCGTTAGGGGGAGGTGTTAAGTCAGAGAATGTAAATGTCTGGGCAGCGGCGGGGCTGAGGACTTCCTCGCCGGGAGGGGGGGGGGGGTGGGAGGGAGAAATTCCTCGGCAGTGGTGGAGAGGCCGAGCTGGGGGGA
>CM053581.1:326856082-326953765 GCA_028627135.1 Pseudochirops cupreus
AAGAGGCCCAAAAAGCCAATTAGGAGAAGAATGCCTTAAAAAGCCAAATTTGCCAGATGGAAAAAGAATTTCAAAAGCTCACTGAAGAGAATAATTCCTTCAGAATTAGAGTGGAGCAAATGCAAGCAAATGACTTTACAAGAAATCAAGATATTATTAAACAGATCCAAACAAATGAAAAAATAGAAAGCAATGTGAAATATCTCATTGTAAAAACCAATGACCTAGAAAACAGAATCAGGAGAGACAATTTAAAAATTGTTGGACTACTTGAAAGCCATAATGAAAAAAAGAACCTAGAAATCATCCTTCAAGAAACTCTCAAAGAAAATTGCCCTGATATTTTAGAACCAGAGGGCAAAATAGAAATTTGAAAGAATTCACCAATCTTCTTGAAAAAGATCCCAAAAAGAAAACTCCTAGGAATGTTATAGCCAGGTTCCGGAGTTCCCAGATCAAGGAGAAAATATTACAAGCAGCCAAGAAGAAACAATTTGAATATTGTGGAAACACTATCAGGCTAATACAGGATCTAGCAGCTTCTACATAAAGGGATTGAAGGGCCTGGAATATGATATTCCGGAGATCAAAGGAGCTAGGGTTAAAACCAAGAATCACCTACCCAGAAAAATTGAGTATAATGTTTCAGGGGAAAAGATGATCATTCAATGAAATAGAGGACTTTCAAGCATTCTTGATGAAAAAAACCAGTGTTGAATAGAAAATTTGACATTCAAATACAAGAAGCAAGAGAAGCATGAGAAGGTAAATGGGGAAAAAATCATAAGTAACTTGTCAAAGTTGAACTATTTACATGCCTACATGGGAAAAAGATAATTGTAACTTATGAAACTTTTCTCGGTGAGGATAGTTGAAGGGAAAAATGTGTTTGTATATATATGTGTATATATGTGTATATATATATATATATATATACACACACACACACACACACACACACACACACATATATGTATGTATGTATGTATGTATACATACATATATGTCTATATATGAGGGTATATGTGCACATGAATACATATATGAGTGTGTGTATATATGTGTACAGGTATACATAGACAGAGGGCACAGGATCAATTGAATAGGAAGGGTTGATATTTACAAAGTGAAATTGAAAGGTGAAAGAGGAATATAATGGGAGGAGATGGGGAGAGACAGAATGGGGTAAATTATCTCCTATAGAAGAGGCAAAAGATAACTGTTACAATGGAACGGAAGAACAGGAAGGCAAAAGGGAATGGATCAACCTTACTTCCATTGAATTTGGCTTAGGGAGGGAATGACATACACACTAAATTGCATATTTTGCCCTACAGGAGTGTAGGGGAGAAGGAGATGAGAGGGGGGATGATGGAGGGGAGGGCAACTTGGGGGGGGAGGGTAGTTAGAAGCACATACTTTTGTAAAGGACGAGTGGGGTGCTGGATAGGATGGAGGGAAATGTAGTCAGTCTTTCACAATATATTCACCAAGGCAGTGGTTCTCAACCTTCCTAAAGCCACGACCCTTTAATACTCATATGTGGGCATATCTGCATGTGGGCAGACCTGCCTGGAGACAGATAGAGGAGCAGTGTCTTGATTCCTAAGGTTGAGAACCACTGCACTATGGAAATGTTTTGCATAACTACACATGTACAACCTATTGCTTATCTTACTAGTAAGGGTGGGTGACAAAGGAGGAAGGGAAAGAATCTGGAATTCAAAGTTTTAAAATCAAATGTTTAAAAAAATAAAAAAGAAAATTTAAATAAATATTGAACTGATGCTCACTAACCCTGATCTTACTTAGTACTGCTCCTCTACCTCCCATACTACCTGAATCAAAGCTGCAAAATACATAAAGACCCAACAAACTCACTTTTAACAAAACTCAGTCCCATTTTCTGGTCTCCCATTCCCTTTTTTCTAGTAGCAAGGGGACCCCATCTGTGGAAGCTTGCTCTAGGACAGGCAATGTCACCTGACAAGAGCCCTTCAAGAGCAATAGCCTCTTGAAGAAGCCCTTCAAGAGCAAAAGGATAAGGGGGAACAGACAGCACTCCAGCAGACAACCCTGTAGCAACAGTGTCACAAAGTTCCAAACTGTCAGTTCTGGAGTTGGAAAACCCCATATCAACAGTCTCAGAAATCCTGGTTTAAGTCCACAGAACTGAGAAACAGCAAGAGTGAAATAGAACACCGTGTGGGGTGGGAGTGAGGTGGTGGGGCTTGCAGCACTCTACTAAGCCTGAACAAAAGTAGTCAGCAACTGATTGGGACCAGTTATGTCCACCCAAAAATGTCTTGGAACAGAGACTTAGGTTGGTAAACTATGAATTTCCCAGAATGGAAGAATGCAGACCCACAGGAGACCCAGACCCCAAGGAAACCAACATCAGAGAGGAGATAATCACAAAGTGAAGAATAGTAGAAAATAAGGGAATTGAGGAGAAGACTGAAATTATCATTGATCTCAGGAAAAGGAAAACAAACACTTTGTACATAATCAAATAAATTAACAGGAAAAATAGTAGAAACAGAAGGAAATATGACCTCCAGATCTGGTAAATGAGTTTAGGAATTTATGAATAAATACTGCAAAACAAAGGAAAATGATCCAACACTTGATGAGACCAAGAAGCTTGAGGAATGTTAGGAGAACATAGAATCACAACACACCATTTCTGAGTGGATCAAAAGAGAAATTAGAATTATGAGAGCAAAATTTACAGCCTGCACAGCAAAAATAATGAGCAAAATAGAAAAATTTGAATCTGTGAAGGTAAACCTCATCAAAGAAACAAAAAAACAGAATAGCTTGTGAATGCTGATACAAAGAAGTAAAGGGGAATTCTATAAGAAGAGATACAAAAAAATAGCAACATTAAAAGAAAATATACTCACTATGCAAATAACACATACTAATCTTTAAAATAGGATGTGTAGAATAAAAACCTAAGGATCACAGGTCATCCAGAAGAACATGATAAGACAAAAAAATCTTAACACCATAATGAATGAAATAATAAAAGAACTACCCAGAACTTCTGAATATAGAAAATGAAATACAATTAAAGAATTCACAGATGACATTAAGAAAAAATTCAAGAAGCAAACTCTAAGACACAGTGGTTAAATTTAACAATTCAATTTAGGAACAAAAATTTCTCAAAGTGATCAGGAGAAAGATCTTCAAAATGAAAGAAAACTTGACTAATAAATGACTAGAGTTATATCATGCTATTTGATAAAGCAAAAGAAAACATTCAAAAATGAAAAGGGGTAGACAAGAAGATTGTATTTTGCTGAAAGGAACAATAGACAAAAAAGCCGAATTCAGTAATAAACTTATACTCTCCAAATGTTTTAGCATCAAGCTTTATAGAGAAAACATTATCTATTTGGTACTGGCTAAGAAAAAGTGGTTGAGAGAAGATTCTGGGAAGATGGTGGAGTAAGTCAGAAAATTCCAAGCTCTCATGATCTGCTCCCCCCAAAAGATAAAATAGCACCTCAGGACAAACATAGAGCAGTAAAAATAAATAAGAGTAGGGGCAGAATAGTGTTCTTTGTAGGACAAATAGAGAAGTTCTGAAGAAAAATCTCAAGACAAGGTTTGGTCGCTGTGAAGAGTAAACACCTCCAGGATAGGGACCTCTTAAATAACAGGCAGCAAGCCCTGGAATTAGTAATGTTGGGAGGCTGTCTCTGCCTCAGTCACAGAAACTTTTACCCAAAGGAGAGTGAGGGGAAATGGATGTCTGAGTTGGGGAAGGTTGAGGGAACCTCTGTTACATAAGCTTTCTTGAAATGGAAGTTTATTGCTATATATTTTGAATCCTCTATGCACAAGACATTTTTTTTCTTTTATTCTTTTGTAAAATTTAAAAAAGAATGGTGGATCAGTGGAATAGGTTAGCAGTTAACATAGCAGTCAATGACTATAATAATCTGCTGTTTGATAAACCCAAAGACTCCAGCTTCTGGGATAAGAACTCACTATTTGACAAAAACTGGCAGGGAAACTGGAAAACAATATAGCAGAACCTTGATATAGACCAACATCTTATACCATATACCAAAATAAAGTCAAAATGGGTACATGATTTAGACATAATGGGTGGTACTAAAAGCAAATTAGGAAAGCAAGGAATAGTTAACCTGTCAGATTGTGATGTTAGGGAATTTGAAAATCTTCCCTGCCCTTAAATAGGCCCATGTGACCTGCTTTGATTTTTGGCCCAGCCCACAGCTTGAGTCACATGGAGCCCATGGTGGGAGGAGTTGGCCTAACAGGAGGATCAAGAAGGATAGATCAGGAAGAGAGACTGAGGCAGAGCTGAGAAGAGCTGGGAAAGAGCTAAGGCAGAGCAGCTAGCGTGAGTGAGAGAAGGAGGAATTTTGCCTAGGTGAGCTTGTTTGTGGATAGAGGGAAGGCTTGGGGATGGTGGAACATCCTGCATTGGTGATGTGTATAAACTTCTTTGCTACCATGGTAGAACTAGCCTTCTGGTATCTGAATAAATACCTCGATTTTGTCTTTGAAGAAGAGTTTGTTATATTTTGCGATTCAAATCTGGAAATAATCTGCATTGGCAATATACAGATCTACAGAAAAGGGAAGAACTTGTGACCAAGTAAGAGATCAAGAACATTATGAAATGCAAAATTGATCATTTCAATTACATTATATTTAAAAGGTTTTGGACAAGCAAAACCAATGCAGCCAAGATTAGAAGGAAAGCAAAAAGCTAGGAAACAATTTTATAGTGTCTCTGATAAAGTCCTCATTTCTAAAATATATGGAGAACTGAGTCAAATGTATAAGAATACAAATCATTCCCCAAGTGATAAATGGTCAAAGGATATGAACAGATAGTTTTCAGATGAAGAAATTAAAGCTATCTACAGTCATAGGAAAAATGCTCTAAATGACTATTGATAAGAGAAATGCAAATCAAAACAACTCTGAGGTACCACCTCACACCTATCAGACTGGCTAACATGACATTTAGGGAGGAATGGAATGTTTGCCTTACAGTTCAGATTAGATAACATAAACAGGGGCAGCTAGGTGGTGTAGTGAATAGAGCACCAGCCCTGGAATCAGGAGGACCTGAGTTCAAATCTAGCCTCAGACACTGAACACTTACTAGCCATGTGACCTTGGGCAAGTTGCTTAACCCCAATTGCCCTGCCCTCCTCACTCCAAAAAGTTTTTTTTTTAAAGATAACATAAATAAATGGCAATTCATAAAATTAGTTTAGCAAATCCATTCCTTTATAAAAAATGCGAAGGTAAATTGTTGTGAAGATGTCCTTAAGCAAAATATGATTTCTCTATTTATCTCTATTGATTAAGTCTAGTTTTGCTTTTGCTAGCCTGGCCTTTTTTGCTTCACCTGAAATACAATAGGGTCTACTCCAATCCCTTATTTTAAATCTATGTTTGTATCTTTCTGTTTCAGGTAAGATTCTGGTAAATGACATATTGTTGGATTCTGGTTTCTAATCCATTCTGCTATCCTAGACCATTTCATGGTTGTTTTCTTCCCTTTCATATGTACAGTTATGTTTGCTAATTATTCATTTCCCTCCACATACTTCTTGTACTTTTCCTCCTCTTTTTTCCTCATCTCTTCTTTAAAAGTTTATTTTATTTCTGACTGCTGTCCCCTTTAATTGGCCTTCCTTATACATCTTTTTCTCTCAACCCTTTTCCTTCCCTTTCTTTTCTTGGAAAATATATATTTCTGTGCCCCACTTTATGTAAATGTATTCTTCTGTCCTTTGGCCATCATATGTGAGTGAGGTTCAAGTGTCATCTGCTCCTCCTTACTCCTCCCATCTTGTATAAACTCCTCTCTATGCGTTCCATTTATGTGAGATAATTTTCCAATTGTTTCTCTTTCTTCTGACATCACAATATATTCTTCTTCCCAATCCATACTGTTCTTCTTTCAAAATTACACAAACAGAACAGAATCACACCCAGACAATCATGTGATTTGGTCACTTGCTAGAATTAGCCAATATACTGCAATTTAAACAAAATCTACAACTCTCTTTAAAAGTAAAAATTAATCTCTTTTAACACCTAGCTAAATTATTCACTGTTAAAGGTGATTTGAAGTAAAATGCAGCAGTATACCAATCTTGCTGAAAATGTTTCAAGTTCCATATAGTGTCCATGAGGTGGCAGAAGTGTACTTTATTTTAGCCTGTGGAGGATCTGTTACTAATACCCTAACAATTTGAGTTTGTATAGGAAATTTTGGTACAGATAGACATAACATAAGCATTGCTAGGCTATGAAAGATCCCAGATACCTACTTGGTTATATGTAACACCCCCTAAAGACAGACGGAAAAAATATTGCCAGGAATTAACGTCTTTAAAAGTGCCTTTTGAAACATTGAAAAAGAGGATCAAGATAGCATTAATACAGTAATTTTTTTCTATTAAAACCTTCATTAATTACTCTGCCCATACTCGCATTTGCCCTAAAACAGACTCTATAATTATTGTTTTTCTGCCTCCCAAGAGAATTATTGATATTATTTGTTACTGGTTAGATGACTAAGTTTTTAAAGGATCTTGAGTTTCTCAGTTCCTGTGCTACAAATGTAAAATATTAAAGTAAGAGTAAACTCCAAAATCTTTTCAGGACTTGTTACTGTATCTATATATGAAAAGTCAAAAATATAGCTAGACAGGTAAAAAATGATCTTTCTCATAAGTCAAGCTTTGTGTTTTTACCTTTTCTCTGTCCACTCATCTACAATAGAGAATAAAAGTTTGGCATTTAAAAACCAACCACAATTCCAGAGAACTAATGATGAAATATGTTACCCATCTCCTGATAAAGAGGCAAAGGATTCAGATTGTGACTAAGACAAATGATTTTTTTCAACATGGCTGATGTAGATATTTATTTTGATTAACTATACATGTTTATTAACATTGGAGTTTTTTCTTAAGTTCTCAAGAGGAGAGGGTAGAATTGGGATAGAAGGATGAAAAGACAGCTTTTGCTGACTGGAAAAAAAAACATAGTTTAAATTTTTTTAAAAAGAAAGAAAGTAGTCTAAGAAGGAAATTCAAGAAACATGTTTTCTAGGTCAAATAGTTTCTATTTTCTATTCAGAGATCATTTTAATTTAATATGACAGAATTGTTCATTTTCCCTACCATTTTCTAGATGTTTCCTACCCTCAGTCTTCTTCCCTATGGTGCCCTAAGATTTGACACCACAACAATTATAGCCCAGTTCTAGCAAGGTGATCCTACCATGAATTAATGCCACGGGCCATGCTTCCATTTTTCTTTTAAAATTATATGTGTCCCAATTTTTCTGAGCTTAGCTCAGAAACTGGGATGATTACAAGTCTGTAATTTATGCCCAAGTTGCTTCATTTATTGAGATGCAGAAAGGTGTTCTTGCTATTTTCCGGCATGGAATTTATACCAGGAAAGTTCTGGGCAGATGAGAAAAAAAAATAGGAAAACTCAACAGTTTTCTAACTCTTCTGTAACAGCTTCATTTTTTCTCAACTGTTGTCCACTCTCCAATCATTAGGCCAGAAATAGTTAAACATAAGTGATGAATGATAGTCCAAAGTCAGATACAAATGTCATTAGATTGTACCCCATTCTGAATTGACTATTTCCGTCTATCAGCACAAATAATCAAGAGTTAATGGCGATCAAGGAAGTAGAAACAAAATCATTTGCAAAAGAGAAAAAGTGCTGTAGGAAGAGTATATTAGCCTATGATGGAACTCCAAGAAAGACTGTTACAAACTTCAGGCAAGCAGATTTCCTCCAGGGATTTAAATTTAATATGGAAAAATAGTCCATTTGCATTGTCATCCTCTAGATGCCCCTGCTTCTCAAGATCAATGTGACAGAAGATGTATCTTTATAAGATATTAATAAAATATTTTTGGATAAAGGAGTAAAATGGTTCTGTCTGGAACTCTGGCTGTTAGTGTAAGTTCCCCAAAGCCATTTCTGCTTTTCACAGCTTCTTTTTGTGCTCTATGTGCTCTGTATAGCCTACATATAAACAAAGTGTTCAGTAGTTAGGACTTTCCTATATAACAATTACAAGAAGCAAGTATAAAAATATCATCCTCATTGTCACATAGGATTACATTCCATGTAATAGCACTCACATCCTTCAATATTTACTAGTCTGTATTGAAGTGCCCATTTTTGAAAGCTATACAAAGCTGCTCACATTAACAGTGTGCATGAATAGTAATAAACATTGAAGCAGACATGCAATTTCTAAACTTTTCATATTAAGTCTTATATCCCCTCAGTAAATTATTAAAAGTACTGACTTTGGTTATCTTAGTTCTCCAGAAAGACTGACCAACCATATTCAGAATGTTGTTGTTATAAATAGAGACAGACTCAATAGCTTTGAGTACGATGTTCATAGAATAAGCGCTACTGGCATGAACAGCTATTATTAACATTATAAACATTGACAGATCCCAACTAGAGATGCAAGAGTCTGAGATAAATCATAGTTTGATAATAGCCACTCACTCCTTACAACAGGGCCATGATTCACTGGTGCAACAATATCACTAAAGGTTACTCCTTCCTCCCATCTGGTAACAAGCACCAGATGCCTTTTTTGTACAAGCTACAGAAACTGGTCATTCTTCAGCCTGAAGGAATTATCTGCACATCATATTTCTCATGGAAAAAGGATTAGGGAGCTCATGTTTTGATTCATCTACTTGGGAATTGAGTCCTCTGCAATATCTAATGGCTAGACATCACTTTTGCCAGTAAGTTGTGTTTATTTCAGGATCAGTTTCCTGTGCACTGGTACAAGGAAATTTGGTCTTATATTATAGATATATAGGGGATGTTGTCAAGGGTTAGCTCTGAGGGGTCTGCCATGGGCATGAATCCATGCCAAGGACTCCCTTGAGCCTGTTTCCACCCACCTAGGCCCAGTATCTCAGGATGTTGACTCATCACCCCCATTATTCACCCCCCATTCAAGGGAGGCTTAGAACATTCTGACTGGCCCTGAAACCTTGGAGGCTTGAGTGATATAGATAAAGCAGTGACACATGAGATAAAAAAGCAGGAAAGTGTCCCAAGGGAATGATCTCCTAAAGATTGCAAGCTAGGCTCCTCATGAAGCAAGCAACGTGAAGTTTCCCATGAGAAGCATGATGTAAGTGCTTTAGCTGTAGTATATAAACCTGAACCCTCAGATGCTTCTTTGAGATTTGCTTGGCATGCAATAAATGTATGAACATAATCTCTGCCTGGCCCATGGACTCATTATTCAAGCTCCCACATTTTAGTTGGTGCTGCAAGCACAGGTTGCAAGTGGCACCACACCTAGAACAAGGTACAAGGGGAGCTGCCTCCTTGGGAACACCAGAGAAGAAGAAAACAAGGTAAGGACGTGATAAGCACAGCCAACCATAACAGCAACATTAAGCTGGCTGGCATTCAAAACAAAAAAGGGGAGGGACAGTTCTCCAAGCAGTATTAGGGCACAAGATGATCACCAGGCTCAGTGGGATCAGTAGGGAACATAGTAATAAGCCCAGTCTCAGAAAAAAGCTTTCAGGAGAAAAATGGGATGGGCGAAAAGTGAAAGTAGAGGCTGAAAATATTATTTAAGACTCTTAAAGAAATTGGTAAGAGAAAGAGGATCACTTATCACTAGCAGTCAGTTTCAAGAATTCTTGGAATGTGTAGAAACATGTTGTCCTTGGTTTCCACAGAAGGGGATGATAGATTTGGTAAATTATGAGCCAGCCAGGAGACAGATGAGTGAGAGACTAAAGGAGGAGGGACACCAGCATTTCCCCATTTCTGCCTTTTTCTATGGAATATTTTAAAGATATGTTTAACATTAGAAATGAAAATGCCAAAGGTGGCTCAAACAATTCAGTGTGATGTAGCTGTCTCTATTAGAAACAGACAAAAAGAGAATTATGAAGTAAGTTTTACCTGGCCTTCATTGTCATTCTGGAGGACCAAGCAAAACGTCTGATTTCTGGAAATGATCTTTAACAATTTCTGAATGCACTCTTCCTGTCATTTTCTGTCTGATTTGTTTTTGTGTCTCTGTGTGAGTATGAGTAATCTGATACCCTGCAAGGGTAGAATTTCTTTGGAATGCTGTTATCTCTTTCACTCCCCCTTCTTCCTCTTGCTGCTGAATGCAGGCAGCTGGAGAGAGAAAGAGAGAGAAAAAGCATTTTATTATATAGGTTATATGATGGTAATGACAAAAGTGTAGGAGAAGTGTCAGGTCAGAATTAGAAAGAAATAAGTTAAAGCATGTAGCAAAGGGAGAAGCATGGGTAGAAAGCTTAAGAAAGGTATAAAATATTAAAATATTTGCACAAACAGTGTGAACAAAGGTTCTGAGAGTAAAGTTTTGGGAACTTTGGGGAAATTTTTGAAAAAATAAACAACTCTCGACATTCAAAAAGTTATTGCAAAGTATGAGCAGAAGTTTTAAGATTTTTAAAAGGTTGAAAATCTCTTTCTCTTTGTTCAATTCTGGCCAAGTTGAATGACAAAAATGAGATAAGAAAAGGGAATTTTTTCCCTTCTGATCAAAGAAGCAAATGGATGAGCATTTAATCATTTCCTGCCTCACCTATTAGAAAAAAATTTTGTGTACCGCCATGCAACTAAAAATTAATTGAATTCATTCTAGTTATTTTGGGGAATGTGAAAAAATGAAAAGTGTCACTCCTAATTTGATGCTAAAGATAAGCCAGAATTTATTATACTATTTGGCACAAAGGCAAATTGGATGTGACTAAGATCTGATTAAAAAACACCTCAGAGGTGAAGTTTTGAGCTCTCCAGTACAGGGGAGAAGGGATAAGGTGCCATTTTTACTGGAAGATTCAAAGCTCTCAATTTCAAAGAAGTTTTTAAGGAGCGAACACATAAATGAAGTTTACTGGAGCAAAAGTTAAATCAACTGAAAACATTTTACAAAAATTCATTAGAGCCTCTTGTCCCAGATTACATTGAAAGAGAGAGTGCTGAAGAATAAGAGAGAATTTGAGTTACTCTTCTGAATCTGTCAAAAGGGAGGAAGCATATTAAATTTATCAAGGACCCCATTCGCAATAACCATGGGGCACTGAAGCCCACACTTTTAGACAAACAGATGAACCTCTCCATTCAAAACCCCTACATACATAATCAGGCTCTGCAGCTGTGAGGAGAGGAGAAAAACCTCTGCACTTGATAAGCCCAATTTTCTATCAGTAATTTTTGCAAGTGATGATTTGGAAATAAAATTAATGCCGTATTGTCATTATGTTATTATGATCTTCCTAAACTATAGCAAAATTCTATAATATGGTAAAAATTGAGGAATCATTGTAAGCCAGAAATAGTGTTAGATAAAGCAAATTTTTTAATCTGAATTTCGTTGAAATTAAAAGATAGAGGGAAAAAATGTTTAAAAACAGTTATGTCACATAGATCTTAAGATGTTTATATCTGCCATATAGAAAACCAGGTTTTTACACCTTTGCCTGTATTTTAAAAGGAGGTTACAGTTAAAACAATTTCATTCTCATTTATGAAAAATTAAATGCTAAAACCTAAAATTGCTTATTGATTACTGTATTCTGCCCATTCAGACCATTCCTCCCACATATATAAGATTTGACAAAGCAGGGACATCACCACCAGCCCCTCCCTAAAGTCTATCTCAGTTATTCTTATTTTGTAAAATTTCCAAGACCCCTGAAAACTATCTCTGTAAACAAGGTCATTCAGCCTGGGAAAGGAGCTTGTTTTAATTATGTAGTTCCTAAATAATGAACCTAACTTGCTAAGAAAGTTGCAAAATATTAAAAAAAAGGTTTCTAACAATTAGCTTTTACATCAGGACAAGTTTAAATTTGAGAAAGAAAAATGTTAAATTAAATCCTTTATGTATGAGGGACCTAGTAAATCTTTATTGTTTATTACAGCTCCATGGGAATAAAATTAGCATGTAATTGGATATGAGCTGTGAATTGGTAAAAAAATAAAATAAAATAAAATAAAATTGCTACTTAAAATAAAAAGCATTTAAGACTATATTTAATTCACATATTCTTATTTTTTCTTTCTATACCAAAATTTCTATGATCAGAATAATTAGTAAAGGATATAAACTCTTTTGTGTTAGCTTTATGGGAAATCTAATATTATTTTTCATCAAGAATTAAAATGTGGGGGGCAGCTAGGTGGCACAGTGAGTAGAGCACCAGCCCTGGAGTCAGGAAGACCTGAGTTCAAATCCGGCCTCAGACACTTGGCACAACTTACTAGCCATGTGACTTTGGGCAAGTCACTAAACCCCAAATGCCCTCCAAAAAGCAAAAAAAAAAAAAAAAGAATTAGAATGTGTACAGAAATTTATATAAACTACTTAAGGCTCATCTTAAGAAGATTCTAAAACTAATAGCTTTTAAAAGTACTGTGATCACATTCAATTACTCTACCTTCTAAAAAAAACTTAGTGATATCTAGGAATTCTGCAATTAACTAGAAATTTAGTTTGGTAATAATATTTTGGGAATTTATGTTACTTAAAGGACTTGGTTTAAATGAATCTCAATCTTAAATGTTTTGTTTTTCCTTTAAGTTAAAACAGAGTTATCATTTTAAAACTTTTCAATTCATTTTCTTCATAAAAGTTTAGTGAGGGGGCATCTAGGTGGTGAAGTGAATAGAGCACTGGCCCTGGAGTCAGGAGGACTTTCGGTTCAAATTGGCCTCAGATGCTTAACACAAAACTAGCCATGTGACCTTGGGCAAGTCTCTTAACCCTAATTACCCTCCAAAAAAAAAAGCAAAAAAAAAAGTTTAGTGATCATTTATAAATCCTAAAACTATTTTAAAAGAAAGGGATATACTTTTTTTTTAATGTAATCTCTAGTGTGATTTTTAGGAGGCCTACTAAAACTTTCATTTCTAAAATGATTTATTGCTAAGTTAAGGTAATGTAGAACAGATTTTGCTATTTTGATCTCACTGTATAGCCATTCCATGGCCTAAGCAAGAGTTACATAATGTCTGGACTTATTATAGGTAAAAGATTCAATTTCTGAAGTATCTCTTTCTTCCAAAATGAACGTAATCAGAGAATAAACAAGCTTTGTGAAACAAGGATGTATGTCTACTATTCAGTTGTAAGGTTCTAGTCAGAAACCTCTTTTGTCTCTCAGCTTCCTGGAAATGCAAGCTACTACATTAATTCTAATAATGATAAAGTTATTAATGCTCACTCTACTTCTGCTCAAACTGTACCCCTTAATATTTGTTAGATAGCAAATACTTACTATACATATGCCAACATATTGATACTGCTAAGCTTCAACACACAGAATACAGAGCCTTTTAACCCTTTTTTCTAAGATGACAAACTCTCATAAGATACAGGTCACAACCTATTTAACCCACATTACAGCTCATTCTTCACTTCCTGGACCTCTTTTTCAAAATAATGCCACTATTAATCAAAAAGTTCGAATTTTTCCAACTCTTTTTTCCCCAAAATATTCATAGAGCTTTGTTATTTCACTTTTATTTTCATCAAAATGTACATGCTTTATGTAAACAATTCCATAGGAACAAGCTACCCAGATCATTAAAAACTACCCTCAATGTGTGATCTATATTACTTCTCCAGTAATTGCCATTACAATTCATTATCCTCCCTTTGGTAAGTTATCATATATACATGTTATAATAGATTCTTTTTCTTCTTTTGCTTTTGCTTCCCTTCAGACAGGGGAAGCAATAAAAAAAAGTAATTAGCCATATGTTACAGCCTTTTGCTTCAATGGCCATTCCAAAACAATTGAAAACTAATAATGTCCCTGTCTACATCAGCAAATTATTTAAATTTTTCTGTGATCATTTTCAAATAAAGTTAATTATAGGCATGACCCTTATAATATCACTGGTCAAGTTATACTTGACAGACAAAATAAAGATATTAAAACCTACTTACAAATATAAAAGAGGGGCGACTTGGTCCAATTAGTCATAAGGACAATTAGCTACTGCTTTATACACCCACCAAAAAATTTTTATATATCATTAAAAATTTGTATACACCAGCAGTAAAACAATGTGAAAAGGTACATATTTCCCAAATGAAGGTTATCCAAACACAGATATGGGAAGGGCCTGCCCCTTAACTAATGGGGGGGGGGGGTTATTAGGCTGCACTTAGGTTTTTCCAAAAGCCACAGAATGAACAATGTGGATACCTGAAAGAAATGCCAGGGTGTGTACTTTAACTCACTCAGAAGATGAAAGAGTTAAAGCAGCAGAAGTAGAAATCACAGAGACAGAACATGGGAATAAAGAAGAAGAGGTCTCCTAATGCAGCCACTATGCAGAAAAGCTGCACCCACATCGGGGCAGATGCAACATTATATCAAGCCAAAGAACTGAAACGTGTCATCCCAGGATTTGTGTTTCTTGCTAGGATCACTCTGATTTCAATACAAACTGAACTGGTTACACCCTGATTTAAGTCCTGAGACATATACCCCTGTTTCATATACAACCTATAACTACATGTATTTGACCCACTCAAGCCTTCCTTCCTTCTACTAATGTGAATCATTTACAGATGATATAAGTCAATACTACATTTTGTTGGAATATAATCTGCTTTAACTGTACTCTTAAACAATGTATTAGTGGTTATGATGTCATTGTACTGTTTATAGAACCACCCTTTTTTTGGTTTCAGATTTTGGGGGAATCTACACTTTAAGTAATATCTGATTCTCTGGCTACAAAAAGGACTTCTAAGGATACACCTATCTATGTATGACTCCTTTGTATGGAATATCACATGCATTAATTGTGCTCTTACTCAATATATATCTGGTAGAGATTCACTGTAGTAGTTGTTGAGCAACTTCATTTGCTTTTTCTAGCTAATTTTAACTCCATAAAAAATTTCTGATTTCTTAAAAAAGAGGGAGGGGAGAGGTTTGTCAGACTTCTTGTCAGACTTCTTGTTACTAGACTCACTGCCCTACTATTATTTTACTATTGGTGATAATTTCAACCACTATGTCTGCAGTTTCTCTACTAAGAAAAATCCAAAAACTGCACAATATGTTAATGAATTATAAACAATGTTTCTGTAGCCTTTAGGACGTGCCAGAATATAGATAAGGATCTTTTGTATTAGATAATGTATTAGAACAATGAGCATTTCATTTAGGTTATGAGTTACAGGCCTTAAAAACTCAACTGTTATTTAGATGTGATTGTAAATATACAAAAATTTAACTCTTTTACTATATATTAGTTCCTATTCTGATGTTTTTTGGGACAAAATATGTGCCCAACTTCCTGGTGTTTGATATGATTCAAATATTACAAAGTAAATCAGAAAATATCTAAAGTTGTCATCATTCTGGAATTGCTCCAGGAACATTGCCAACACAATATTATCAACATTTTTAAAGTCATCTCCTTTTAATTTGATGTCTATGATTTTACATATTTTACCTGTATGGATTATTGTATTATTTCTTTGTACCTGCTTTCCTGCAGTGCCCAGACTGATGTCACAGCCTTTGTAACCATTACCAACTCAAATGTATGAACGTAACTTTTAAAGGTCAGGATTTATATTGGAATGTTACTTGTAGAAATTGTAATCTCACACAATGTATTACTAGGTGTCAACAGTATGTAATGATAGTAGAACACAAAATTGCTATACTTATATTTGTGCAATCCCAGTTCCCTACAATTACACTTTGGTAGAGTGGACCCTAATCAAGAATCATTTTGCGGGAGTATGGAACAATAGCACTCTTGCAGCAAACTTGAATGTGCTAACTAATGCAATCCATAATATTGATCATAGCCATATCCCTGGGGCTGACCCTGTTCAATTGGTAAACTAAATTTTACATAAATTGGAATTTACCAATCCCTTCAAAATTATACCCTCCATGCTTCTCCACCTATTCTCTTGGCTTAGTATTTTGGTGATAGCATGCCTTGTTCTGCCATGCCTCACTCACTTGACGGGGTCATAGGCACAGAGATCCATAGCCTCAAACTGCTTGCTAATAGAAAAAGGGGGGATATCGTGGGGTGCTGTTGAGCGTTAGCTCTGAGGGGTCTGCCATGGGCATGAATCCAGGCCAAGGACTCCCTTGAGTCTGTTTCCACCCACCTAGGCCCAGTATCTCAGGATGTTGATTCACCACTCCCCATTACTCACACCCCACCCCCCCACCCGTTCAAGGGAAGCTTGGAACATTCTGACTGACCAGCCCTGAATCCCTGGAGGCTTGAGTGATAATAGATAAAGTAGTGACACACGAGATAAGAAAGCAGGGAAGTGTCGCAGGGGAATGGCCTCCTAAAAGTTGCAAGCTAGGTGCCTCATGTAGCAAACAAAGTGAAGTTTCCCATGAGAAAATATGATGTAAGTGCTTTAGCTATGGTATATAAACCCAAACCCTCAGGTGCTTCTTTGAGATTTGCTTGGCATGTAATAAATGAATGACCACAATCTCTGCCTGGCACATGGACTCATTATTCAAGCCCCCACATTTTGGTTGGTGCTCCAAGTACAGGCTATATAGATGCCCAAGAGTCATCAATTAGTTATATGACCCTAGGCAAGACACTCTTAAAGCCCCAGATAATCCTCTGGTACTCTAAGTTGCAGTACAGGTACCGATCAACAGAATGTATTTCCTCATCAAGGGTTCTCTCTACCAATGAAACCACATTTAATCCAAAAATTTTTAAATTACATATCCCTAGGAAAGCAGTACCACTCAAAGGTCATTGTCTATACATACTTATGTGGATCAACAAAGAGATTAAGAGATAAATCCGAAGTTATTGAAATTACCAGGATTCAGGAATTGCTGATGAAAGGTGACCTTAATTAGACTCCATAGATACATGTCTGAAAATATTTTCTGGGGCTTCATAGAATTCTGCTAGCAGAAAGAGATCAGCAAGGGAAGATAGAATATATATTATTTTGCAAATGAGGAAATTGAGGCACAGGGAGGTCAGGTGACTTACCCAACATCATGTAAGAAGGATCATAGAAATAGACATGGAAAGAATCTTTAAGACTTTCTAATCTAACTCCTTCACTTTATAGATAAAGAAACCGGGTCTCAGAGGTTAAATGATTTTGTCCAAGGTCCTACAACTAGTATCCAAGAAGGGATTCAAACCCACATCTTCTCTACTCCAAGTTCATTGCTCTATGTACTACACATATACATTGCCTTCCATAGTAAGCAGCAAAGCTCAGAATTTAATCTAGATTCTCTGACTCTCAAATCCAATACACAGTCAGTCTGCCTTTCAAACCCTCAATTAACACTAGATCACAATCCAATATTTTTATATAATTGCAAGGGGAAAAAAATCTTAGCTAGTCGAGGGTTCTGGCTGGTTGTCATAGCTAACAAAAATGTGACTATTAAAAGATCTTTTTCAAGAGTGAGAGACAAACCACCAAAAAAAAAGTTGAAATCAAAGATTAATTTTTTTAATGTTTAAATATTCCAGGACTTAGTACAGATTCTCCTATGTGTTTTACAGTACTAAATAATGACAGTTAATATTCATAAGACCACTAAAGCACAAAAAATAATGAGTTATCAAATCATGATAGCAATACATTTTCATAGCACTTTATAAAATGCCTTCATATGCTTTCATTTCATCTTCACAACACTCCAGTGAGATAACACAAACTATTGTTATATTATTTGCAGTTGAATGTTAAGTGATTTCTTTGAGTTCCTTTAGTTAATCATTCTTCTGGTTTGACCTGTCTACAATATTCTACACAAACAACTTAGAAAAATAAGTTTCTGTCTTTTGCTCTGATTAGTACTTAGAAAAATACTCTGTGATAGCATCTGTCATGAAATCATATAAGATTTAAACATATGTGTGGGAGACACACAGTTTGAGAGAAAGCTATTTGGTACATTCTGTTCTATGGAGCCAAATGCCTTTTTGAAATGAATAGACAATAGAAACAATGGGATTTTATATTTTCTCCGTTTCTCATGCAGTCATATGACTGAAAGTTTGGTCTAATGTAGAAAATCACATATGCATGACTGCCAGGAGGGCAGTGGGTTGTATTTTGAGATCAAGAAATAAAAGAAGACACAAAGTTCTAAACTGACTACAGTTCTCCCTTCCACAATGCAACTTTCCCCATCATGGTTTCAATATGTTGTGTTTTGACACAAGAAATTAAAAGAAAATTTTTTAGGAGTTTTATAAAAGGTAAAGACAACAAGTGAAGGCCGGGAGATGATGCAGAAAAAGTTTAGAAACTCAGAAATGTGTAAAATATATGTATATTATTGTATGATATCAACCCAAATTTTACAATAAGGTATCATAATAAGGTATTCCATAAAATAACAAGGTACCCCGTGAAAGAAAAAGAAAAAATTCAGACTTCTTCTCTGGTATAAAGGGATTGTCCAAAAAAACTTACATGAATTTTCCAGATCTCTGGGGCACCACACACCTAACCCTTGAGAAGGGATAACTGTAATCACAGAATCAGAGAAATCACAAATTGTTAAAGAAGGAAAGGATTTCTGGAACCATCTGGTCCAACTCATACCTGACAACTCTGTCTAAAGACCTCTAATGAGAGGAAACCCATCACTTCCTAAAATATCCAGCTCTACTTTTTGGACAGCTCTAATTTTTAGGAAGTTTATCCTAATATCAGGTCTAAACTTGTTTCTTTGTAACTTCTGTCCATTGCTCCTGATTCTATCCTTTGAACACAAAGAGAGCAAGTCTGATTCCTGTCCTATGTGACAATTCATTAGCCATCTTGCTTCCTGCTTAGGGATTTCTTTGCTTTAGACGGAAACATAGGTTATTCCCTGATGAGTTTTAAGGAGGCATCCTACAGGCAGCTTGCTAATATGAACTGGAAATTACATTGGCTAATTTACCAATGTCCTTGTAGAACTACAATGAAACTTATGAATCTTGTTTCCTACTGGAAATATTTAATTGCTTCAAGTTGAAACAAACTAGTAAGAGAATACAAACCAAGTAAACCCATTTTTTTTTTAAAATAGACTATGTATTTTACTGAAAGAATATGCCCAATTATCAATTAACTAGCAATTATCAATTACTTAGCTATTACATAGCTAAATTTATTTAGTGTGTTTTTTTCTGAAAGGTTTTTCATAAATTTTCCTGAATGCTTCAATTTAATAGGACCTCCATTGGATATGAAATTAATGTTCTAGAAGAACTATATTGGAGTAAACCATCTTGATTAAAAGGAAGACAGAATAAAATCATATCAATAAGATGACAAACAAAAAGGTGAAAACATAACAAAACTAAAAAACATAAACAATAATAAGAACACACTATACAGAGTTATGGCTAACTGAGCAGAGAGCACAAAAGAAACAGAGGAATACCTTGAAATATACAAAATACCTAAACTATTAGAAGAACAGATAGACATCTTAAATAACACAATCTCAGGAAAGAAAATGGATTTAGCTATAATGTAACTTTAAAAGAAAATAAATTCTGGCCCTGGTGGCTTCACAGAAGAATGTCATCAAACTTTTAAAATGTAATCAATACTCATACTCACAAACTATTCTCAAAAATTGAGAAAATACTCTTTTATTCTTTCAGTTGTGTTGGACTCTTCATGATCTCATAGACCATAGCATGCCAGGCTTTTCTATTCTCCACTATCTCTTGAAGTCTTTCCAAGTTTATGTTTGTGGTTTCCATGACACTGTCTATCTCATCCTCTGCTGTACCTTTTTTGCTTTTGCCTTCAATATTTCCCAACATCAGGATCTTTTCCAGTAAGTCCTGCCTTCCCATTATGTGGTCAAAGTATTTAATTTTCGGCTTCAGTGTTCGACCTGCCAGTGAATAACCTGAATTAATTTCTTTAAGTATTAACTGATATGATCTTCTTGCTATCTAATAGATTCTCAAAAGTCTTCTCCAGCATCACAATTTGAAAGCATCGGTTCTGTAGCATTCTGCTTTCCATATAGTACAATCCTCACAGCCATACATACTGGAAAAACCATAGCTTTGACTATATGGACCTTTGTCAGCCAGGTAATGTCTCTGCTTTTTAGTATGCTGTCCAGATTTGTCATAGTTTTCCTTCCAATGAGCAAGCATCTTTTAAATTTCATGACTACAGTAGCCACTGAAGTGGTCTTTGAGCCCAAGAATATAAAATCTGGCACTACTTCCATTTCTTCTCCCTCTATCTGCCAGGAAGTAATGGAACTGGTTACCAAGATCTTGGGGGAGTGGGAGGTTATGTTAAACTTTAAGTCAGATTTTACATTCTCCTCTTTCATCTTCATCTAAAGGTTTCTTAATTTTTATTCACTTTCTGCCATCAGAGTGGTATCATCTGCATATCTGAGATTGTTTGCTATTTCTCCTGGCAGTTCACATAATGGACTCTGCAAGTAAGTTAAATAAATAAGCCTTATTGTACTCCTTTTCCAATCTTAAACCAATCAGTTACTTTGGTTCTAACTGTTGCTTCTTGACCAGCATACAGGTTTCTCAGGAGACGAGTAAGATGATCTGGTACTCCCATATCTTTGAGGACTTGCCACATTTTGTTGTGATCCAAACAGTCAAAGGCTTAGTGTAGTCAATGAAACAGAAATAGATTTGTTTTAGAAATTCCCTTGTTTGCGCCAGAATCCACCAAATGTTGGCAATTTCGTCTCTAGTTCCTCTGTCTCTTCAAAAACCAGTCTGCTCTTCTAGTAATTTTCAATTCACATATTGCTGAAGCTTAGATTGCAGAATCTTAGGCATAACCTTGCTGGCATGTTTTTAATGGATGGAATTGTTTGGTAATTTGAGCATGCTTTGGCATTGCCCTTCTTTAGGATTGGGACATAAACTGATCTCCAGTCCAATGGTCACTGCTCTGTTATACAAATTTACTGGCATATTGAGTACAGTACTTTAACAGCATCATCTATTAGGGTTTTAAATAGCTCATCTGGAATTCCATTACCTCTACTAGCGTTATTGTTAGCAATGCTTCCTAAGGCCTGCTTGACTTCATTATCCAGAGTGCATGGCTCTACATCACTAACCACACAATCATGGTCATCAATAATGTTAAGATCTTTGTTGTATAATTCTTTTGTGTATTCTTGCCTCCTCTTCTTAATTTCTTCTGCTGCTGTTAAGTACCCTAACAGAATTATGAGACAAATATAATCCTAGTAACTAAACCAGGAAAAGATAAAATGCAGAAAGAAAACAATAGATCAATATCATTAATCAAAAATTTTAAACAAAATCCTAATGAATAGACTACAGAGATTTATCCAAAAAATTACTGAATGATTAAATGGGATTTGTACAAGGGATGCATGGATGGTTCAATACCAGGAAAACAATCCAAATAATCATATTTAAACTCAAACATTCAAACATACATGATCATCTCAATAGATGCAGAAAAAGCCTTTGGCAAAGCACAACATTTTTTATGCTAAAAACTCTACAAAGTTTAGGCATTTAGGTACCTTTTTAAAATAACACAAAAATTATGTATCTAAAATCAAAAGTAAGCAGTATATACGATGAGGATGCAATAGAACTCTTTCCAATAAATACAAGAATGAAATAAGAATGCCCATTCTTCTCACTATTATTTGATATTGTTCTGGAAATGCTAGTAATAACAATAGATGAAAAAGAAATTAAAGGAATAAAGTTAAATAAAGAGGAGATAAAACTATCCCTGTTTGTTGATGATGTCATGACTTACTTGGAAAATTCTAGGAAACTAGCAAAGATACTAGTTGAAACAATTAATTGCTTCAGTGTAATGGTAATTAATTTAGTATTTGGTCCTTAGTAACTAAGGGCTAAGTACTATGAAAGAGGCAGAGGATGTGAACTCTTGTCTCCTGTGTGAAAGAAGCAGAAGGTATGAACTCTATCTCCTGTGTGAACAGGGGGTGTGAACTCTGTGTCCTGTTGCTGACATGGCAGGAGGGGTTTGGCTGAGACAGGAGGCCAGTGTGTATATATAAGAAGAATTCCAGAGACAGAGAATCAGAATCAGGAATGCTCCTCCTGGTGGCTCCTGGTGGAGGAAGAATCATGGAGATTGAAGCTGGCTGAGAGAAAGAGAATGAGGGAGGAGGGGAGAGAAAGAGTTTCTCTCCCAGCATGTGGAAGCTGTCTTAGAACTGAGTTGGAGGTTTTCTTGAGACCAGAATCTAGTGAAGGCTGAAGTTGCTGCCTCCTAGAAGGCTGAGATTACATCTGGGTCCTAGGGCCAGCCCAACTGCTGGAGGACTGAAGAAGCATGATGGGATAAGCCTTTGTTTGTTTGTGGTTTGGTGGATCCTTGAGTTCCTGGCAACAGAAGTGGTGAAGGGTTTGAGCTGTGCTGGATCCTGTGAACTTCAGTGTGTACCAAGAACTGCCTGCAGGACTGGACGAGAAACTGGGAGCCGTCTGCCTCTGAATCCAGGTGACTGTTTGGTGGATTCAGGTAGGAGCTGGGACTATTGAAGGGGATCCAGGAAATCTGAGAGACCACCCTGAGTCAAGATAAAGAAAAGGCCTCCCTTTGGATGCATGATAAAATTGAAATTTACTAGACACTGAGGGCTGGAGGGTTTGTGTAATTTTCTAATGATTGTATTTAGTGATTAATGATACTTAGTGACTGATTGCTAGATAAATGACTGATTAAGTTCATCTATGATTGCCCCATGAGTGGAAGATTGATTATTATATTGTCAGATGACTGAATGACTGAGTGAGGAGGCAAACCTCCTTAGGGAAACCAGATGATTATTCTTTTGTTCTTTGTTCCAAATATTGTGGCCACTGTAGTGAAAACTATGTGGCCATCCTGATGTTAAGCTGTTGTGAACACTATATTGTGATTTTCTGTGCTAAGATGTAATGTTGTGAATATTGTACTGTACCTTGATTCATTGTGAATACTATATTGTAATTTGTTGTGAATGTTTGCCTTGATTTGAAATGGAATATTCACTATAATATGTAATCCGAGCCTTAAAAGCAGTTCACAGTAGCATTCTTTTGGGAATCTGCTAGTACATGGCATTACATCAGCAAAGTTGAAAGCTACAAAATAAATCCCCCCAAATCAACAGTACAATATTACATTATCCTATGTAATAGTAACAAAACAAAAGGAGTAATAACAGGAAGGAAAATTCCATTTCAAATAGCTACAAAATACATAAAATATCTAGGAATCAACTTCCTAAAGCTCACAAAAGACTTGTACAGATTCAATTATAAAGTGTTCCTTTCAAAGTATTTGAAATGGAGATTTCATAGAGGTTTGCTTTTTTGTGTTCTGTTGTGTGTTTCAAAATGCTTTTTTAGACTTACCTGGACTGATGCAAAGTGAAATAAGCAGGACCAGGAGAACATTGTACACAATAGTAGCAATATTTTATGATGACCAATTGTGAATAACTTAGCTATCCTCAGCCATATAATGATCCAAGACAATTCCAAAGGACTCATGATGAAAAATGCTCTAGAGAAAGAACTGATGGGATTCTGACCATAGATCAAAGAATACTATTTTCTTTTTTGTGTGTGTCTTTATTTTCATTCATAACATGATTAATATATGTTTCATATTATTATATATGTATAACCTATCTCAAATTGCTTACCATCTCATGGAGGGGATAGGGAAAGAAGGGAGAGAATTTGAAACTCAATTTTTTTTAAATAAAAGAATGCTAACTATTGTTTTTACATGTAATTTAGAAAAAATAGAATATCAAAAATTTTAATGCTTTTTTTTGTTTAAATTCAGAATAAATAATTAATTGTCCACCATCCTTCTTTGGAAGATTTTATAATTAAGTTATTATTTTGAAATATGAAGCCAATCTTTGAATCCCCTGATCTTTTTGGAAAAACCTCTAACAGCCCTATTACAGATAATACTTATTCTTGATTTTATTGCCATTTATCATTTTAAGGAAAATATCGCTGCGATCCTCCTCTGATCATTAGCTTGATAATCCCCCCCCACCACCATCTGTTGGCCAAGAGCTCTGAAAGCAGCTACTACTGCTGCTGCCTTTGCCACTATCCTAGGGCTGGGGCTGGATCATGTTCCTCTTTCACCCAGGTCCAACTGACTTTTCCCACTGATTTTCTAAAATGTCTTTGTCATTTGTGGGTTGAGAAGTCTGGGAACGGCCACAGCTTCCAGTGGTTCAGTGTGCTGAGGCCTGCTCCGGGTTTGCCAGGGCTCCATCTATGCCCACATGGCCCATGCTGGACTGTGCTCTTCTCTCAGACTGGTGCACCAGACATTTCTTACTGACCTTCTAGGTTGTCTTGGACTGGAAATTAGTTTCACCCTATCATTTTGTGGATTCTGCTGCTCTAGAATTTGTTTAGAATAATTTTTTACAGGTATTTGGAGGGGATTGGGGGAGAACTCATGCAAGTCTCTGCTTTTATTCTGCCACTCTTCCATCTTGACTCCACTTTGGAGGTGAATCCTTTTTTCTTT
The DNA here is from genome assembly GCA_028627135.1 of Pseudochirops cupreus. Lineage (NCBI taxonomy): Eukaryota > Metazoa > Chordata > Mammalia > Diprotodontia > Pseudocheiridae > Pseudochirops > Pseudochirops cupreus. The sequence continues at coordinate 326,880,725 of CM053581.1, forward strand.
TTGGAGGGGGGAAAGGCAAAGTAATTGGGGTTATGTGACTTGCCCAAGGTCACATGGCTAGTAGTGTCTGAGGCCAGCTTTGAACTCATGTCCTCCTGATTCCAGGCCCAGTGCTCTATTCACTGTGCTTCCTAGCCACCCCATGAATACTTAATAAAACAAGGGATAGAGGCAGCTCCAAAAGATAAAAATGATAACATTTATTATGTGAAACTGAAAAAAATCTTCCACACAGATAAAATTAATGAATCTAGAATAAGAAAGTAAGAAGTTGAATTGGTGGGAAGTCTTTCTATTAAACTTCTCTCATAAGGCAAATAAAATTAATATTTATATATTAATTGTATATATAAAGTATATCACAAAAACATTCCCTAACATATTGTAATGATAATGGGATTTGAAGATCTTCCATGCCCCTTGAACTTGCTGATGTAGCAGGAAGGGGTGGAGCAAGAGGAAGCCAGAACCAAGCTAGCGTCCGTGCCATGGTGACTGGAAGTAGTGGCAGCAGCAGCGGCTATGGTTGTGGAGTGAACTTTTTTTTGAGACAGCCAGAATCTCTGCTAAGAACTCCTGCTGAGGTCTGCTAGGGACAGGAACTGCGGGGAGGCTGGAACTGCTGGGAACAAGCTGCCTGGAACCTGAGCAATTGCCTTGAGTGAGGAGAGGAGGATCTTTGCCTGAGGTAGCCTGTCCTGTTTTGAAAGCTTGAGAATGCGGGTGTTTACTACTTTAACTACATGTGCCAGCTTCATAACTACTGTGTTGGCTTTGACTTTCTGGTTTGGGGACTTAGTTTTCTGGTATTTAAATAAATGTTCTGGTTATATTTCTCATGTAGAGAACCTGTTACATTTTGTGATTAATAACCATATCAGCATACTTATAGTTACTGTAGGTATTGTGAATACTGCATTGTTGATACACCTACAACTTTGTTGAACTTGTTAATCATTTCAATTATTTCCTTAGCTGATTCTCTAAGGTTCTCTAAACCATCATATCATCTGAAAAAAGTGGTAATTTTTTTTTCTCTTTGTAATATATATTGCATTCCTTTCTTTTTCTTGTCTTTTTGCTGAGGCTACCACTTCTAGTACAGTACTGAATAATAACATGAGCATCATTATTTATCCCTGATCTTTTTGGAAAAACCTCTAACAGCCCTATTACAGATAATACTTATTCTTGATTTTATTGCCATTTATCATTTTAAGGAAAATATCACTGATTCCTTTGCTTTCTAGTATTTTTTTAAACAGGAATGAGTATTGTATGTTTTCAAAAGCTTTTTTTTAGTCTATTAATATAATTATATGATTTTTGTTGTTGTTATTACCAATATAATCAATAATATTTAAAGTTTTTCCCAATATTCAATCAGCCCTGAATACCTGGTATGAATCCAGCCTATTCATAATGTTGAATCCTTGTGGTTTGTAGCTATAGTCTCCTTGTTAATCTTTTATTTAAAATTTTTTGCAACAATATTTATTAGGATATTGATCTATACTTTTCTTTGTTTTGATTTTCTCTTTCTCAGGTATAAAGATTGTATCTATGTCATGGAAGAAATTTGACACAACACCTTCTTTTCCTATTTTATCATTTTATATGGTATTGGTATTAATTGTTCATTAAATATCTGGCAAAATTCATTTATAAATCCATCTGGTCCTGATTTTTTTTTCCTTTGGGGGTTTATTTGTGGCTTGTTCCATTGCTTTTTCTAAGATACGTTACTTAAGTACTTTCTGTCTTGTTAATCTGAGTAATTCATATTTTTGTAAAGATTAATTCATTTGATTGTCAATTTTACTGGCCTCTAGTTGGGTGCAAAAGCTCCTAATGATTTATTTCTTCTTCATTGGTTGTAAATTCATCTTTTTCTTTTTTTAATTTGGTTTTTGTCTTCCTTTTCAAAAATCAAGTTAGATAATGGCACAGCTCTTTTTTTCCCTAAAGAGTTCATCCCTACACATATACACTTATATGTAACATACATATATAACATGTATATAATATACAGATATTAGTAATTCGATGGATTTTGTTTTCAATATTGTTAATCTCTCCTTTGACATTTAGGAGTTTTGATTACTTAATTAGGAGTTTTTTACTTTATTGATCTTCTATTTTTTTTTAAGTTGTATGTTCAATTCCCTGATTTGCTCTTTCTTTTACTGATGAAAGCATCTGTACTAAGTACTGCTTCAGTTGCATCCCACAAACATTGGTATGTTGTCTCATTATTGTCATTGTCTTTAATGAAATTATTGTTCCTATGGTTTGTTCTTTGACCCAATCATTCTTTAGGATTATTATTTAGCTTCCAATTAATTTTTAATTTTTGTTCCAAAGGTCCTTTTCATTTTATTGCTTTGTAGTTGGTTAAAGATGCATTTAGATTGGGGGGCGGAGCCAAGACAGTGGAGTAAAAGCAGGAACTTGCCTGAGTTGGTGCTCTAATTACCTCCAATACCTATTTAAAAAATGGCTCTAAACAAATTTTAGTGCTACAGAACCCACAAAGTGACAGAGAAAAACAAATCTCCCACTGAAGGCAACCTGGCAGGCTGACAGGAAGGGTCTATCACACCCTACTCAGAGTGGAGCACAGTCCTGTGTGAGCTGTGCCAGTCCAGACCTACGGCACAGACCAGCCAGAGTAGACTCCAGGGGACTGATTCACTGGTAGCTGTGGTGGTTTACAGACTTTTCAACTCATAAATGCCAAAGAGAAAGTAAAAAGTCAGAGGAGAACTCTGTTGCTCCTGGGTGAGAAAAGAGTGGGGTCCAGCCCATGTCCCCGCAGTGATGGAGGTCATGGCAGCAGTGGTTGCAACTGCTACCATGGTAGCTTCCTCCTGAGCTCCAGATCTACAGATTGTAGAAGGACCAAGTGACTGTCCAGAGGATAATTGCTCTTGCTTTGCCCTGCTTGGATCTGGAGTGTAGTCTTGGGTGGTGATCCAGGGGTGAGGAGCACTGGCATGGCAAAGGTTATTGACATTGTTGAGAGGCAGTGCACCTCACAGTTCTGAGGCAGATGCCTAGAAGAACCTCTAACAACAGCTGGGCAAAACCCCAGAAATTTGGGACACAGCACTCTCCACTCTGGAAGCAGAGTTCTACTGTGCCAAAGAGCTCAAAAGTCAAGTAATTGTCTGGCAAGGTGAGCAAAAAGAAGATGCATAATCAAACTATAGAATCATTTTTTGGTGACAAAGACAATCAAAACATAGAGCTGGAAGAAGGCAACAAAATCAAAACTCCTGTATTGAAAGCCTCCAAGAAAAATATGAACTGGTTGTAGGCCATGGAGAGGTTAAATAAGATTTTGAAAATCAAGTAAGAGAAGGGGTGGAAAAATTGGAAAGAGAAATGAGAATGATGCAAGAAAATCATGAAAAGTAAGTCAACTGTCTGCTAAAGGAGACCCTCAAAAATACTGAAGAATATAACACCTTAAAAAATAGGCTCATTCAAATGGCAAAAGAGGCCCAAAAACAAATGAGGGGAAGAATTACTTTAAAAGCAGAATTGGTCAGATGGAAAAGAAATTTCAAAAATTCACTGAAGAGATTAAATCCTTCAAAATTAGATTGGAGCAAATGGAAGCTAATGACCTTATGAGAAATCAAGATACTATTAAACAGATCCAAATGAATGAAAAAATAAAAGGCAATGTGAAATTCTCATTGGAAAAACCACTGACCTGGAAAATAGATCCAGAAGAAATAATTTTAAAATTATTGGTCTACCTGAAAGCCATGATCAAAAAAAAGAGCCTAGACTTTATCTTTCAAGAAATTATCAAGTTACTGCCCTGATATTCTAGAACCAGACAGCAAAATAGAAATTGAAAGAATTTACCACTCACCTCTTAAAAAAGATCTCCAAAAGAAAACTCCTAGGAATATTATAGCCAAATTCCAGAGTTCCTAGGTCAAGAAGAAAATATTACAAGCAGGAAGAAACAATTTGAGTATTGTGAAAACACAATCAAGATAACACAAGATCTAGCAGCTTCAACATTAAGGGATCAAAGGGCTTGGAATATGATATTCTGGAGATCAAAGGAGCTAGGATTAAAACCAAGAATCACTTACCCAGCAATATTGAGTATAATACTTCAGGGGAAAATATGGACAGTCAATGAAATAGAGAACTTTCAAGCATTTTTGATGAAAAGACCAGAGCTGAACAGAAAATTTGACTTTCAAATACAAGAAGCAAGGGAAGGGGCGGTTAGGTGGTGCAGTGAATAAAACACCGGCCCTGAAGCCAGGAGGACCTGAGTTCAAATCCAGCTTCAGACACTTAACACAAAACTAGCTGAGTGACCTTGGGCAAGTCACTTAACCCCAATTGCTCTACCTTCCTCCCTCTGAAAAAAAAAAGAAGCAAGGTAAGCACGAAAAGGTAAACAAGAAGGAGAAATCATAAGGAACTTATTTAAGCTGAACTATTTACATTTCTACATGGAAAGACGGTATTTGTAACTCATGAGACTTTTCTCAGTATGAGGATACCTATATAGTACATATAGGTATAAATATATATGTATGTATAGGTGAGTGTATGTGTGTGTATGTGTGTACATGTATACATAGAGGGCACAGGATGAGTTGAATATGAAGGGATGATATCTAAAAAGTAAAATTAAGAGATGAGAGGGTAATATATTGGGAGAAGGAGAAAGGGAGAGATAGATCAGGGTAAATTATCTCATATAAAAGAGGCAAGAGAAAACTGTTACAGTGGAGGGGAAGAGCAGGAAGGTGAAAGGGAATGGGTCAACCTTACTCTCATTGAATTTGGCTTAAGGAGGGAATAACATACACACTCAGTTAGGTATCTTACCCTATAAGAAAGTAGAAGGGAAGTGGATAAGAGGGGGGGAGGATAGAAGGGAGGGCAGATTTGGGGGAGAGGGTAGTTAGAAGCAAACACTTTTGAAATGGAACAGTGTAAAAGGAGAAAATAGAATAAGTGGGGGAAGGGATAGGATGGATGTAAATATAGTCTTTCACAACATGACTACTACGGAAATGTTTTGTGTAACTACACATGTATAACCTATATTGAATTGCTTGTCTTCCCAGTGGGGATGAGTGAGGAGAGAAGAAGGGAGAGAATTCAGAACTCAAAGTTTCAAAAACAATTGTTAAAATAAATTTTTTACATGCAATCAGGAAATAAGATATACGGGCAATGGGGTACAGAAATCCATCTTGGCCTACAAGAAAGTAAGGCGGGGAGAAGGGGGATATAAGAGAGGACAGATTGGGGAAGGGGTATTCAATATGCTTGCCATCTTGGGATGAAGGTTAGGGGAGAGGTGGGGAGAAAACTTGTAACTCAAAAGTCTTGTGGAAATGAATGCTGAAAACTAAAAAGTAAGTAATTTTTTTAAAGATGCATTTAGTAATTTTGCTTCTTTATATTTGCTTTTCAGTTATCTATACCCTAATAAATAGCTAATTTTTATACATAACTGAGCATAGCCATACTCCTTTCTATTCCCATTGAATAATTTAAGAGATCTATCATATTTAACTTTTCTAAAATTCTATTAAGTTCCTTACTCTTTTTTGGGGGAGGGGGGTTAGATTTATCTAGGTATAAGAGGGGTAAATTGAGTACCCCTGCTGTTATTGTTTATTTGGTTTATATATGTTTATTATAATTCATTGTAAAAACTACCTTTAAGAAAAATTTAATTTTCCTGTTTTATCTCTTTTAATTAGGTCTAGTGTTGCTTTTACTTTGCCCGATATCACAGCTTCTTCCCTCTTTTTTTTTTTTTGCTTCAGCTGAAACATAATATATTCCACTCCAGACCCTTATTTTCACCATGTGTATAATTTTCTGTGTCAAATATGTGTCTTGTGAACAATATACTGTTGGATTCTGGTTTCTAATCCATTCTACTATTCCATTTTGCTTTATGTGTGAGTGAGTTCATTTCTTTTTATATTTACAGTTATGCTTGCTAATTGTGTCCACACTGTTCTGTTTTACTTTTCCTTCTCTTTTTTCCCACCTTTTCTTTAAGTGTTTTGCTTCTATTGCCTCTTTTTAACAAACCATCCTTCTTAATACCGCCCTTTCTCTCAATCCCTTTCTCTCCAATTTCCTTGGTGGGTGAAATGTCTTTCTGTATCCAGCTGTGTGTATACGAATTCTTCCCTCCTTTGACCACGTTATATAACAATATTGTACAGAATTATTTTTGCATATGCCATTTATGAGATAATTTTCCCCACTTTTTCTCTTTCTTCCCCCATCTTCTAGTACATTTCTCTTCCCTAACTTTTCCATTCTCCTTTTGAGATCATTAAAATATAATAAAATTACCCTCAGGACCTTTAATCATATTCCTTGTAACCTTCTAGATCTACCTATAATGATAGATTTCTAAAGGGCTACCTCCCTCTATAAGAATATAAACAAATTCATGCTTATTTAGTCCTTTAGAGTTATTTATGTTTTTTCTCTTTTTTTCCCCCCTTCTCTCACCTTCAGTGTATCTATGTCTAATTTTCTACTCAGCATTGGTTTCCTTATCAGGAATTCTTGGAAGTCTTCTATTTCACTGATGATGCATATTTCCCACTGTGGTATTCTATACAATTTTGCTGGGTAAGCATATTCTTTAAGATTAGATTTTTTTTTGCTTTCTGGAATATCATATTCCAAGTGCTCCAAACCACTATATAGTAGTAGTTGTTGTTGTTGTGTCATTTTTCAGTTGTGTCCAACTCTTCCTGACCCCATTTGGGGTTTTCTTGGCAAAGCCTCTGGAGTAGTTTCTCATTTCCTTTTTCAGCTCATTTTTCCCAGCCTAAACCAGGGCTAAATGACTTGGCTGAGGTCACACAAATAAGTGGCTAAAGCTGGATTTGAACACATATCATCTTTAACACAGGCCCAGTGCTTTATTCACTGATCCACCTAGCTGCCCAGTAGTAGTGGTTGCTAAATCTTGTGTGATCCAGACTGTGATTCCTTGATACTTGAATTCTTTCTTTCTAGTGACTTGCAATATTTTTTCTTTGATCTAGGAGCTTCAGATTGTGACTACAATATTCCTAGGAATTTTCATTTTTAGGTTTCTTTCAGGAAGTGGATTCAAATCTGTAAACTTTTATTATTTATTGAAATACAATGTCTAGGCTCTTTTTTTGTCATGGTTTTCACATAGTCCATTGGTTAAGTTGTCTCTCCTCAATCTGTTTTCCAGTCTTTGTTATGTTATACCTTACATATTCTTCTATTTTTTCATTCTTTTGACTTAGTTAAGTATTTTATGATGTTTCATGGAGTCATTAACTTCTATTTGGTCGATTTTAATTTTCAAGAACATTTATTTTTTGTTTTGTTTTTTTGGTGTAAAATTTGGTACCTCTTGTTCCAAGTTGTTAATTCTCTTTTCAAATTTTTTTTCCTAGAATTGTTAGTTTTCCTATTTTTTCCTCTACTGCCCTCATTTGGTTTTTAGAATCATTTTTAACCCTTTTAAGTCTTTAACTCTTCCAGGAATTCTGGTTGGACATTTGTCTAAGCAGCATTTTTCTTTAGAGCTTTATTTAGAGATGTTTTCAAGTCATTCCCTTCTGGCTTTTGGTCTTGAGCTTTCCTGTCACTATAGTAGCTCTTAACAGAAGATTATTTTTTCAGTTGCTCATTCTTTCAATGTATTTCTTCACTTTGAATTTTTTTGCTGAGCTTTGTGTACTTCTAGGTGGAAAGTATGTCCTGAGCTTCTGTCCTCTTACATTCTTCTGTTGCTTTCACAGCTCAGACTTGGTGTCTGCAAACTTTTAGCTCTCCCAAAATGATTGGGTCCTAGCTACAACCTAGAAATGAGTCTTTCAGAACTTTCACTCTGCTTCTGGGATCAAAGCCACACCACTACTGTTTCTTTTTCAGTACAGAATTCAGGCTCAGTACCCTATAATCATTTCTCTGTAACCAAATCTCTTCACTATCTGTGACCCTGTACAGGGTAGTCAGAATAGAGCTTTCAAAGGCATCTAGATATTCCTATGCCCTTTGCTGGTGAGGGATCACCTGGGATCTCTTCCTGTCCTGATGGTTCCTGCATTGGCACCCTGTCTTGGCTCTTTCAATCCCTGGGAGCCTTAATGCTCTGTATCTGGCATGTTCCTGATCAATTCCATCCCCAGGGTACACAAGCCTCTCTATCTGTCTCCTCAGGTTTCCTTGAGCTGGAAAAATTACTTGCTGTGAGTTTTTCTTGGATTTCTCTATCAGAATTCAATCTGGTGAATCTATCTAACCAGCTCTAAACTTTGTGCTGACCTCCAGTCTTATAAATCTAGCTGTATTTCAGACATCTTAAACTGGACGTCCAGTAGAAATCTTAAACTCAACGTGGACAAAACAGAACTCATTTTCTTTCCACCTTAATCCTCCTGACTTCCAAACTTCCCTATTGCTGTTGAGGGCACCAGTATCTTCCTAGTCCCTTGGGCTCACAATCTAGATGTCATGCTCAACTCCTCACTCCCTCTCATACTCCATATCCAATCTGCTGCCAAGGCGACATCTCTCCAATACACCCCCTTCTCTCCTCTGATATTGCTATTTGTTTCTCTCTTCTGATGAGCCCTTACCATCTCGCACCTGGACTAGAACAAGAGCCTGCTGGTAGGTGGACCTGCAACAAGTCTCTCCTTATGCTCCATTCCATTCTCCATTGAGCCTCCAAAGTGATTTTCCTAAAGTGCAGTTCCAACCATAACAAATCCTCTTGCTCCCTCAATCAATAAACTCTTGTGACTTCCCCTCATATCCAGGATTAAAATACAACATCCTCTCTTTGGGATTCAAAGTCCTTCATGATCTAGCACCCCCATCTTTTCAGTCTTTTTATACTTTATCCCTGATTAATTGGAAATTTGATTAATTGGGGTTCAGCATTACCTGAACAGAGGAAACAGGGGCACAGTTCAAGTGCAAAACCTGGGAGCATTTATTGATGAGTACAGCACACATGCATGGGAAACAGTAGAAACTAATTTGTTGCTTCAAAGATTGGGGATTTTTACATATGGTTTTACAACAAAGGGAGGCAGGAAAATAGGAGGAATACAGAGTACCAGGAACTAGGATGTTTGTGCAAGTATGAACCAGTTTGAGCCTGTCTTGTGATTGCTGGCATAGAAGAGGTGCTCCAGGTTCAGTCAGTGGACACCACAAAGGATCACTAGTATGTCCAATTTAAGCAACACTCATTCTGCCTCCTAATTGGCTGATTTTGATTGCCAGGTTATGTCAGCCTCTCATAAATAAGGATTTGCTCAAGCAAATCAAGATGATTAGTAAACTCATTATTCATTCTATTTCTACATCACCCTCCCACTCAAAGTCCAATGACACTGGCTTCTTTGCTGTTCCACAAACTTGTCACTCCATCTCTTGGCTTTGGGCTGATTGTCCACTATGCCTAGAAGGCTCTCCTTCCTCTTCTCCATTTCTGGCTTCTTTGACTTCCTTCAAATCCCAAATAAACTCTTGTCTTCTACAAGAGGCCTTTCCCAACCCCTCCTGATTCCAGGGCCTTCCCTCTGTGAATTATTTCCTATTTATCCTGTAAATACCTTGTTTGCACTTAATTGTTGGCTTGTTGTTTCCTCCATTAGACTGTGAGCTCCTCAAGAGCAGGGATTATCTTTCTCCTTTCTTTGTATCACCAGTTCTTAGCCTTGGCATATGGTAGGCTATTATAATAATAATAATAAATAATAAATTTATTAATGTTATTAATAAATAATAATATAATAAGTAAATAAATAATAATAATAAATAATAAATGCTCTTTGACTAACATCTCAGGCAAATAGTCATCCAGCTGACATTTTTATACCAACATGATAAGGAACTCACAAGGCAGTCCAGTCCACTTTTGGACATTCTAGTTCACTGTATTTAAAGAGATTGTTAACTTAATTGGGAGAGCTATCATACATACATTAAAAATGAATTTTGAAAAGCAAATTGTTAAAGGAAGAGTGAACCAAGTGGTGAAAAGAGCTAGTTTCAAATCTGGTTTCAGAAATGAAGTTGAGCTAGACTGAAGTGCATTCCAAGGGCTGGGAAAGAGGGACACCAGAACAAAGTAAAGAAAATTCTCAAGCATTTCGAGGATTCTGAATGAAGAACGTAATGTCCCAGTGTGAGAAGTGGACACGGAGCCTAAAGGAATCAAATGGTTTGTTCCTCACAAGGCCAGCCTTATTTAATCCTACTGAGCTACGGAGAGCTGCCAAAGTTTAGCTCTTTCTATAATACCGCTTCCTTCGCCACTTAGGATAAAGGTCTCTGAGGGGGCATATGGGAAGAGTGAAGGAGACAAGGCCTTGGTGACGGAGGAGAATGGAGAGGGTGGCGTTGGTAGTCATGGCGACTAATCAGGGCAGTGGAGGACCAGACCCAGGAAAACCGAGCCGGCCCGCCCCGCCAGTGGAGGCGGAGCTTCTGGGAGCTTTCGCGGGGGCGGGGGCCCAATTAGAGCACCTCCTCCACGACGTGGTCTGCGTGATAATGGGGCGTTGGGTGGAACGTGTGCTCTGTCGCTTCCGCCGCTGCGGGGCTCTGAGAAGCGCTGCTGCTTGTGCCTTCCCGACTAGCATTTCCAGATTTTGAAATTCCGGGTGGAGAGAGCGTTGACTCTGAATGTGTCAGGGCGCAGTGTAAGGTGAGGCAGCCGGTCACGGCTTGGCACCATGAGTTACTCTGGCCCAGGTTCCCCGCTGAGCCCGGAGCCTAACGGCCGGGGCGGCGGAAGCCCCTGGGACCTGAGTTCCGAGGCGGTTTACAGTGGTGTATGCTGCTACGATCACCTCCCCGGCGGGGACCCGACGGATGCCGAGGTGACCTTGGCCCTGCTGGGCGGGGATCCGGGGCTGCCCCTGGCACAGGGCTTGGAAGAGCATAGCCGTCACTTGACTCTGGATTCCTGCCTCAGCGACGAGACGTACGACTTCAGTTCGGCCGAGTCGGGCTCCTCCCTACGCTACTACAGCGAGGGCGACAGCTGCGGCGGCGGCGGCGGAGGTGGCGGCGGCGGCGGGGGCGGCGGCAGCTCCAGCTCCTCGTCGCTGTTGATTCCCCCTCAGGCTCAGCAGTCGTCTGTGCACTCGTCCATTTCCGGGGGTGCGGTGGCGGCGACCGCGGGTCCCGAGGAGAGGAAGCGAGCCCGCTCGGGCTGCCACGCTTCCCGACATCGTTACGAAGTGGTGACCGAGTTGGGCCCCGAGGAGGTCCGCTGGTTCTACAAGGAAGATAAGAAGACCTGGAAGCCCTTCATTGGCTATGACTCTCTGCGCATCGAGCTGGCCTTCCGGAGCCTGCTTCAGGTAACCGACAACAGGCCGCGGGCCCTGCGGCCGGAGCCCGCCCCTGCCTCGAGCTCCGGCGAGGAGGACGAGGACAGCGCCTGTGGCTACTGCCGGAGCGCGGTCCTGAGGGAGCCGGAGCTAGAGGAGCTGATCCACATCGAGCCGGTGTGCGTCCGAGGTGGGCTCTACGAGGTGGACGTGGCCCAGGGAGAGTGCTACCCGGTCTACTGGAACCGTGAGTACCGGTGCCCGCAAGGGGATGGGGCTCGATCGCCGTTTACAATGTAACAATCTAACTTAGTATGTTTGAGCAGAACTAGCCTCTGAGGATAGTCACTGAAGAATGTCTACTTACCTCGTCGTTGCGGCCGGTCTTTTAGATATTGATTCCCTTGTGAAGAGAAAAGATAGAAGTCCAGGTTCTGTTAACATCGAGGTACCAGGACTAGGTGCTTTTGTGGGAAGGAAAGGCAAATGAAGAAAGACCCTGCAAAGATAACTACACCGAACCTGTCCCCCTTAGCTGCTCACTTGGAGATAATAGTGTAACAGACTTTACGATCAAATGTTTAATTCTTTGATCTTGATTCTAGTTTTTCCACTTGATCTGATTTGGTTTTATTACTTTGAGTAACTGTGATTTAGCAATATGTTTTAGGGAGTGGGAGGATTTCAGAGATACTTAAGATGCAATCTGTGGTGTTGGGTAATTCAGTTTAATATACATTTATTAAGGGCCTTTTGTGTGCAGGACAATATGCTAAGCACCAGGAACACCGAGGGGCTAAAGACATGCCCTCGAGGCTCAGACTGTCTAATGGGAGAGATGACATGCAAACATACACGAGCAAGCCATACAGGATGTTAGATTCCATATGTGTTGGCCCCATGATTAATAGATTACTGGTTGTTGTCCTTTCTTGAAGAGGATCAAAATGACATCGTTATGCTAGAGCCAAGTTTTAGTATGTCCGACTGTGGCTGATCAGACCAATATGAATTCAGAATGCTCTACCACAGGTCGGGCACAAATAGTCTGCATGAACATTTAGGGTGGATTCTCTAAATCTGCCCATCTGGTGTTTCTTTTCAGCTGTTTCAGTTCTGCTTTGCTCATTGAGCACAGCGCCTTCTCTGATGTGGGCCCGACATGCTGAGTGGACCTGTGTCAGTGTCTCCTGTGTGGCACAGTCACTTCCAGAGTTCTTAAGAGAGCCCTTGAGAATGTCCTTACATTGCTGCTTGCTTGCCCTGCGTGAATTCTCCATAAAGTAGTCTGTTTGGCAAGTGTATGTTTTGCATTCACAAGACATGGCCAGCCCATCAGAGCTGCACTTTCTGAAGTATAGTTTGAACGCTTGGCATTGGCCCCATGACCGATAGAGAGAATGGTTGGTTTGGTTACAGCAATCCTAGTTTCCTTTATTTTGTCTGTTGTCTTTCCGTTATCATCCTTAAATATTCCAAGGATGGTTTGGCTTAATTGGATATCTTACTAAGCTTTGTTTTTTTCTTTTCTACCTCTTGCTGTTTTATGAAGCAATACTGTTTATAATATTCCATGATCATAATTAGTTTATATTCTAAGTGTTACGCTTCGCTGCACATTTTTCTGTTTGGAAGGAAGCTACATTTAAACTTTCTGGGAAATGATAATAGTCTCTGTCTATTCCTTTTTCCATTTCCGAGATTTAAGCATCAATAGATCAGCTGAATAAGTTGGGTTGGAGTTGTAATTATACACCACGTCTTTTTCCCTTTTTTGTTCTAATTTGATACTAAGCTTCATTTTTGTTTTAACGGTATGATGGTCTGGCTATATAGAACTGATTGGAAAATAACTCTTGCCTGCCTAGGCAATCATGTCTATTGATGTATCAGGTTTGTTTTTGTTAGGTTGGGGGGCAGAGTTATTCAGTATTTCTCATATCTAATGTCACAGTGGATGGAGCCCCGGGCGTGGAGGTCAGGAAGATCTGATCAAATCCAGCCTCAGATACTTATTTGTGTGACCCTGGGCGAGTCTCTTAACCCTGTTTGCCTCAATTTCCTCATCTGAAAAATGAGCTGGAGAAGGAAATGGCAAACCATTCCAATAGAAAACTCCAACTGGGATCATGTAGAGTTGGAACCTACTGAAATAACTCAAGCAGCAACTACATATCTAATGCCTCTAGACTGTTCTTTAAGAAAGTTGATCAAGGAAATCATATAACCAAGCCAACTGGGTCTACTATACAGCTACTACAGATTGGTTATCATTTGTTATCATAACCCTGGGGAGGGTGTAGACACATCTGTGTTTTACAGAACAAATCCTTTTATGAAGGGGATTTGTTCTGTGAAGTTTAGGGTCTGTCAAAGGGCTGCACTTGAGGACCTCGAGGGCTACATGTGGCCTTGAGGCTACAGGTTCCCCATCCCTGCGCCTAGGCCCTTGCTAAGCAACTTACGCAGCTTTTTTGGATCTCCTCCTTCCTGTCTGACCTCTCCTAAGTGTCTTTTGCTAGTTTTGAAAGAGAGGAAACCCAGAGAGGAGAAGAGGGTATTCAACTATGTCAAATGCAGCACAGAGGTAAAATAGGATGAAGGCCAAGAAAAGAACATTAGATTTGGCTATTTAGAAATCATTGATAACTTTGCAGTTTCAATTGCTTTACTAGTGTCTTTCCTCTGTTGATTGCCTCTAATTTATCCAGTATTTATCTCTTTTGTACGTGGTTATTTGCATATTGTCACTTCTGTGTGCTCCTTGAGAGCAGGGACAGTTTCGGTTTTTGGGGGGGGTTTGGTTTGGGTTTTTTTTTGCCTTTCTTTGTATCCTAAACACTTGGCACAATCCTTAGTCTGTAGTTGGAGCTTAATAAATTATTGCTGACTGAGTCTGAGATTACAAAGGGTTCAATTAGAATCTCTATGCAAATTACTTCTAAGTCTATATATCTGCCCCACCCCAGTCATTCTCTAGAATTAGAGACATCTCCTGGATGTCCTAAAGGAATTCCAGGGGCGGTTAGGTGGCACAGTGAATGGAGCACCGGCCCTGAAGTCAGGAGGACCTGAGTTCAAATGTGTCCTCAGACACTTAACAATTACTAGCCATGTGACCTTGGGCAAGTCACTTAACCCCAACTGCCCTCCAAAAAAATTAAAATAAAAAAAGAATTCCAAACTGAGTGTGTCCAGAACTTACTATCTTCCCACCCATCCCTCTCCTGAATTGCCCTTGGAGGTACCAGCCAATTTATAGTCATCCAGGTTTACAACCTTGGCATTAATTCATAACTTGTCACATTCACACCTCATTTATATCCAGTCAGTTGGATCTTTCCACCTCTACAAAATCTCTTGCATCTGTTTGTTGTTGTTCAGTCATGTCCAACTCTTCATGAACCCATTTAGGATTTTCTTGGCAAAGATACCGGAGTGGTTTACTATTTCCTGCTTGTGTTCATTTACAGATGAGGAAACTGAGGCAAAGAGGGTTGAGGGATTTACCCAGGATTACACAGCTAGTAAGTGTCTGAGGCCAGATGTGAACTCAGGAAAATGAGCCTCCCTGGCTCCAGGCACAGTTGTCCCCTTGGATTTCTTCCCTTTATGCTATTCACACAGCCACTTATCCTACTTCAGACTCTTCTTATCCTGTGCCTGGATTATTATATAAGCCTCCTAATTGGTCGTCTTTTCTCAAGTCTTTCTCCTCCAGTCTGGCCTCCATACAGCTGCCCAGGTGATATTAATTAGAGGGCTTATCTTGACAAAACCTGCAATGCCTCCCTATTGCCCTCAGGATCAAATATAAATTTCTCTGTTTGGGTCTTTTAGCCCTTTACAACCTGACCAACTCTACCTTTCCAACTGTAATTAGAAATTACTCCCCTTCCCATACTCTCTATTGGTCTAAATTAGTCTTTCTGTTATTCCTTACACAGGATATACCTCCCTCTCTTTGGTTTTGTCCCTCATACTTGGAATGCACTTTCTCCTCACCTCCACTTCTTAGAACCCTTTGTTTCTTTCAAAACTCTGAATAAGCAACACCTTATATGTGAAGTCTTTTCTGATCCCTCTCTCCACCACTTAGATGCCACCCATTCTCCAAAATCTGCTTTGTCTTTATTTGTATAGGTCTTGTATATATACTTATTTTTGAACGTGTATTCCCTCCTGATAGAAAGTTTCTTGAGCGCTAGGGCAGTTTCATTTTTTTCTTTATATCCCTAGCATCATGCTTGGCACGTAGTAGGCTCCTAATAAATGTTTGTTGATTGGTGGTTATGATATGAGGCATCTGTGTTGTCTATACAAGCTTTTGGGGTTTTGTTTCTTGAGTTATCATTTCTAACTTTCTTAAGCTTTCTCCTAAGCCCACTTTTGCACTGAAGTCACCAAGTGTTCAGTTATATGCTAATTTAATTTTCAGGGTCTTATCGAGATCTTAATAGGTTTTTTCTACCTTTTCATTCTCTATAACAGGTGGTGCACACTTGCAGGTAAATTGTCTTGTGGTTATCCTTATTCATATACTTGGCATTAATGGTGCAATATAATATGACTAAGCATCCCATGAAATATTTTTTTGCCTTCAAATACAGAGTAACAGTTCCCTTAACTCTTCTTGCTTTTCTGAGACCATTTTTACATTTAGCTACAACTCCTTTTGTCTTCTGGTTTCATTTACAACGAAAAAAATCAATATTTCTCTTATTCAGGTCTTTTATTAATAGGCTTTGGTCACCAGACGAGGGTCATATAAAGTATCAACAGTTAAGTTATTGGCTTGTAACCAGTACAAAGTCACAGATCGTGTCAGAGGTAGGATCTGAACCTGCTACTTGAAGTCTTCTTGACTCCAAGCCTAGCATTCCACTATAGCACGCTGTCTTTTATATAGAAAGTATACTTCAACAGACAATAAACATTCATTAGTGCCTACTGTATGCCAGAGCTAAGCAGTAGGAATATAAATAAGAAAAAAGAAAGACAGTTCCTGCTCTCAAGGAGTTTTCAATCTAATGGGGAAAGACAACAAAAACACACAAAAGGAGGCTGAAAAATGGAAAGGAAGAAGTCAGGTAGAGGAGGGAAGAGGTGGGGTAAAAAAGTAGGGAGGAGGAAGACCTAGGATATAGGAGGCTGCAATAGGAGGTAGAGGTAGGAGGAGAGGTACCTATGCCAAGCGCGAAGTACTAAGTGAAGTACTGGGGCTGGTGGGATACTTGCTTATTTTTAGGTTCACCTGTGAATTTTGGCAGTTCACTTTCAGTAATTCAGCCTGTCAGTCTTCTTTATTCCACAAATTAGAAACACTGGTTTAGATAAATTGGTGTCTTGATATAAGGAATTACTACAAGAAACTTCGATATTTTTAAAGTATATCTTTAAACTTTTGAGTTTGATGAAAGACGAAAAACGTATTTTCCGGCCTGCGTGATCCTTGGTGCTATTATCAGAGTATTGTTATGGAGTTACTAAGAAATTGAGCCAAAATGGCTTTTGTTTTGGTCCATGTTTGCAGTATTCAGATCCTTAATGATTGTTGAAGGTGATGAAGGAAGGCATAGTTTTAGAGCTAGATATCTAATTCACACGTAGTGTAAATATTGGATAGGTAAGATGGGACACAGTTAGGTAGAGTAGCAAATGTGAGGGATTATTTGGCAGTGTTAGGCCAAAAAAAAAGAGCAATAATGAACCTTTTTTTAACTGCATAGACAAAAATCTGAAAAGAAGATGACACAAACAGAAGTTTTGTTCCTACCTTGTTAAATTTAGCGTGTGCAAGTATAATTTAAAAAAAAACA
Organism: Pseudochirops cupreus; assembly: GCA_028627135.1. Lineage (NCBI taxonomy): Eukaryota > Metazoa > Chordata > Mammalia > Diprotodontia > Pseudocheiridae > Pseudochirops > Pseudochirops cupreus. The sequence continues at coordinate 326,897,907 of CM053581.1, forward strand.
ACAACTGTGCAAGATAGAGAAGTTCCCAGTTTATCATAAAAGTCTGTTTTGTTTTTCTTTGTGCATTGAAACTTTACCATAAAAAATTAATTTAAAAAGTTTAAACCCCCACCCTATTGGCTGTGGGTAGACTAGACCTATTCTGGTCCCTACCTTAATTCTCTATGTAGTCAGCTCTGCAAGTACTAAGGCTGAGTGTTTGTTTGTTTTTTAACCTAGGGTCCGTGAACTTAGATGAAAAAAAATAGCACCTTTATATTCATTAACCTCAAACTGAAATTTAGCATTTCTTTCAATTATGAATTAAAGAAATGGCAGTTTTCAGAGAAGGGGTTCATATATTGCCAAGGGCCCATGATATAGAAAAAGGTAAAGAACCCCTGAAATAAGGAGTGTTACCTGTGCTACGGTTTGTTTTTGGCAGGTTGGGGGAGGGTGTGGAATGGGGAGGCAGGAATCCTTAGTAAATTATTAATTCTTTAGTAGCAACATCCTAAAATACCATGAGATGAGTGTTTTACCATGAGAGTCTATCTCTTATAATGGTCACACTTGTGCTGCTTCTTTTTTCCGTGTATTATTCTCCTTGCCTCTTTGCTTATGTGTGTATGTATCTATAATTGTGTTGGTCTCTGTTTCATGTTCAGTCTCTCCCAAAATCTCATCACACAGCTGGAAATACTCTCTTCAGTTACAGAATGATCTTTTATTTGACAAATCTGATGGCCTCATTCTTCCTTATTCTTCTTTTCTATTCAATTTGACACTAGTGAACACCTTCCCCTCCATATTCTCATCTCTAGATAAATGTGATACTACTCTGTCCTGGTTCTCTTACCTCTCTGAGAGCCCCTTTTCAGTTCTCTTTACTAGATTATCGTCCTTGTCAAGCTCCCAACTGTGTATACCCCAAATCTCTGTCCTCTTCTTAGATCTCAGTTTCTCTCCTAAGCTCTTGATTCCCTGTCAATAACTGGGACTGAATGTCTCACCCCTCTACCAAACTAACCTCTGTCAAGGGCACCACCAGCGTTCCAGTCTTCTGGGTTTGTAACATGGCATTATCTTTCACCTCTCTAAGGCCACAAATGCATGCATGCATATATATACATACATACATACATACATACATACATATACCTGAATCCTTAGATTATCTAATTAGCATCCCTGACATTCCTTTTCCATGCCCCTTTTCCATATAAGCTCCAACACCATCCTTACTCTCTCACAGGTTTCATAAGGACCCTTGCTTGCTTTTGCTAAAGCATTACAATGTACTTTTTTGCCACTTGACTAAGAGAAGGCTTGAATGTGTGAATTCATTCCAGGCAACTCTGCCTTGGCATTCTCAGAGTACCAGCACCCCCAAATCTCTTCAGCTGGGAGATACAGAGCACCTTGCTCAAGAAACTTACAGTAAAGAGGCAGTATCTCTGGTGAGATAGAGTATAAATTGTAAAAAGATTGGAAAGATGTAGCGTGGAAGAGCAAATTAGGAAGATTTTGAATGCCAAACAGGATTTTATATATGATCCTGGAGATGTTTACGAGGTACTGGAATTTACCGAGTAGGGATGGTCAGACCTATGCTATGAAGATCACTTTGACAGCTGAGTGGACCTTGGCCTACAATGGGGAAGATGCCTTTTGGCAGGCAAACCAGACAACACATCTATTTCAGTAATCTAGCATTGAAGTGATAAGGGGATGCCATGAGGATGATGGCAGTGTCAGAAAAGAGAGTGGGGGTAAGGGGCATATGCAAAAGATGTAACAAAAATAAAATTGTCAAACCTTGGCAACAGATGGGATATGAATAGTGAGTGATAGTCAGGAGCTGAGGTTGGCACCTGTGTGACTGGGAGGATTGTGGTGTTTTTAACAGTAATAGAGAAGTTTAGCGGTGAGGGGAAGGTTTTTAGAGGAAAAAGATAATGAGTTTGGTTTTAGACATTTTTTTATTTAAGATGTCTCTGGTTTGATACAGGAGACTAGAGGTCACTGTATGCATAACTGGATAAGCAGATCTGAGAATTCTCAGATCACCCCAATTGAAACAGTTTAGAAAGAAATGAGACTATGACCTAGGACAGAGCCCTGTGGAACACCCACAAGTTAAGCTGATGTGATCTGGATGGAGATACAAGAAAGAAGACTGAGAAAGAAGGGTCAGATAGGTAGGAGGAGAAGTGGGAAAAAGTGAGGTCTTAAAAACCCAGAGAGTAAAGACTATCAAGTAGAAGCAAGTGATTGATACTTCCGTGATTGCATAGAGGTCAGAGAATGATGAAGTTTGAGAAAAGGCCATTAAATTTGGCCATTAAGAGATTATTAGTAATTTCTCTGGAGAAAACAGTTTTGCTTCATTAGGAGGTGGGAAGCTTAATTGTAGAGAGTTAGAAGAGAGTGAGAGAAGTGGAAGTACCAACTGTACATATCCTTCTCAAAAAGTTGACCACAAAAAGGAGGAGATACAAGATAATAATTAGTGGGGATTGATAAATCAACTGGGGGGTTTTGAGGATGAGAGAGACATATGGGCTTGTTTGTTGGAAGTAGGGAAGCAGCCAATAGACACAGATTGAAGATAAGTGAGAGTATGGATGATAAAATAGGCAATTTGCTGGAAAAGATGAGATTTAATAGAATCACCTAAGTATATAGAGGGGGCTTGCCTTGGCAAGATAGATATCTCTGCCATGCATTTTGCTGTTCTATTAGATGTTGAGATATTTAGAACATTGTAGTTGTTAACTTTTGTTTTAAGGTAGCTTTTTCTCCCCTAAAGAATTGAGTAATAATAATTCATTTCATGTAGTAGCTTAAAATTTGAAAGAACTTTCTTAACAAAAGTCAGGCCATTCAGTACAAGGTTGATCCCCATCTGAGAACTGAAATGCTAGTAAAGTATCTGAGATAGCATTTAAACTAAGGTGATCTGGGTTGAAATGTTGAGAAATTCCCTCCCTTTTTCTTTTTAAAAGTGAAGCTTTAGAAAAAGAAAATATCCAATAGTTGGAAAAGCATTACAATAGAATAAAAGTTTTAAGACTGCAGAACCTTTTTCAGAGAGATAATAGATGGACTGAAAGTCAGCTTTTGTTATTAAAAACTATATTAAACTTTAAAGCAGGGAATCTTAATTCTTATTTTCATGAGCTAAGTTTTAAAAAAAATATTTTGATTACTACATTTTGATGTAATTGGTTTATTTTGAACCCTTCGTATTTTATTTTGTAAATTTTTTATAAATCTGAAAGAAATCCATAAGCTTAAAGAAACTAAAATGCTTAATAATCTCTTTTTAAGGTAAAGTCAATTTGTTTTTTGATGTTTCAGCTTATAATTAGTTCAGAATGAAATAGTTCAAATAGCAAAAAGTCAAACCACCTACCTCATATGGTTGTTGATAGAAAAGTCATCCCTACTGTGCAATGAGGTTGTGTTTGAAATTGAAATTAGCCAACACAGATTTTGAATAGGTGCCTCCTGCTTCACAGGTTTTCTTTTTTCCAATGGTTTTTATTGATATCTTCTGTTTTTTATAACATAGTAGTCTTCCCAAGTATCCTCTGCTCCAAGAGACCCAGCTCATATTACAAATGCTGTTTTTTAGAAAAAAATCAAAACAACTGATCATTACATTGAAAAAGTTCAAAAACGTGGAGTATATAACACGTGTGGGCCTTTTGCTCCCACAAAGAGATGGATTAGATGTATATTCTCATGTCGCTTCTTTTAAGTCCCACTTGACCTTTAGAACTCTGTTCCATTTACTTTTGATTTTTTTGGCACGTTCTTCCTATTTACATTGGTGTCATCTCTGTATATATTGTTTTCTTGTTTTCTGCTGACTTCATTCTGCATCGGAAAGATCTTTTCTCTTTTCATTCTTCTCTACATTTATCTTGCAAATCATTTCTTATGATTTAATACAGTTCCATTACATTCATGTATTACAATTTATTTAGCCATTCCCCAGTTGATGAGCATCTTCTTTGTTACCTTCCAGTTCTTCACTATCACAAAAAGCGCTGCTTTAAATATTTTAGTGTATATAGGGACTTTATTTTTATTGATGACCTCCTTAGGGTATGCGCCCAGTAATGGAGTCTCTGATTCAAAGAATACGAATATTTTAATCACTGTATTTGCATGATTTTAAATTGCTTTCCAGAAAAGGTTGTACCGTTTCATAGTTCCACTGACTTAATGGGCCTACAATCCTTCCAGCATTGACTGTTGCCAGGTTTGGGGTTTTTTTGCCATTTTTCAGAGTATGAAAAAGTTGTTAACTTGGGTTCGTTAGTTTTTTCTTTGCAGAATCTTTTCAGTTTTCATGTAATCATAATTATTTATTTAATCTTTTGTAATTATTTATCTCATCACTTGCTTGATTAAGAATATATCTCCTACCTCTGCTTGAGGAGTGTATGACCTGTTTCTCTTCTAACGGTTTTTAGTATTGTCATAATTAAGGTAGCATATACATTTAGAATGTATTTTGGAATATGGTAGATGGTTTTTGTTTAAGCCTAATTTGTACAAGCTTTTTAGTTTTCCAATCAGGTTTTTTTTTTAAGCAAATATGGGTTGTTTTCCACTTTGTGAAACTCTTGGGTTACTGATCTCTGTTGTGTCTGATTCTTCCTTTTCTAGTCTGTTCCATTGCTCTGTCTTTCTATTTTTTAACCAATACTAGATGGTTTTGATGACTGCTGCCTCATAATACAGTTTGAGGTCTGAAGTGCTATTTCCCATTCATGCCTACTTATTTTCATCATTTTCCTTGATACTCTAGATTTTCATTTTTTCCTAATGAATTTTGTTATCGTGTTATCAGGTTCTATAAAGTATCCTTTTGGTAATTTAAGTGACACAGCATTAAAAGTGCAAATTTATCTTCAAAGTGTTTTCATTTTAATTCTACTGGCATGGCCTAAACAAGAGCACTAAATATTCCCTCAGCTACTATTTAAGTTGTTTTTTATTTAAGGAACATTTTGTAATTGAATCTATTTAAGTCTTTTAAGTACTTTGGTAGTTTGATTCCCAGACATTTTAGACATTTTATAGTTATTTGGAATGGAATTTTCTGATTATTGTTTCTTGGGTTTTGTTATTATTACATAGACATATTTTTGATTTTTTAGGATTTATTTTTTTTTGTAGTGTGCAACTTCGTTGAAGCTATTGACATAGCATCTTTGCCGATTCTTTAGGATTTTCCAAATGTACCATCATACATCAGCAAATAGGGATAGTTTTATCTCCTGTTTACCTATCTTTATTGCTTTTTCTTGTCTCATTGCAGTTGGTGCATTTCCAAAACTATGTTAAGTAATGGAAGGGAGAATGGGCAATCTTAATTTGCTCTCCTACTTACTGGAAAAGGGTCTAGTGTATCCTCATTGCATATAATACTTGCTTTTTGTTTTAGATGCTTTTAATGATAGTTTTTTAAAAAGTCCTTCTGTGCCTATACTTTGTAGGGTTTTTAGTATAAAACAGTGTTTTCCTAAACACAGGCTTTTTCTGCATCTATTGAGATGATCAGGTGGTTTTGGATTTTGGGGTTTTAATATGATTATTATGTTGGTGGTTTTCCTAATGTCGAACTATCTTTGCATCCCTGGTACAAATCCCACTTGGTCATAATGAATTATTTTCTGGATAAATCATTGTAGTCTGTTTGACAAGATTTTGCTTAAAAATTTTGATTCAGTACTCATTAATGATATTGGCTTATTGTTTTTCTTCTGTGTTTCTCTTTCCCTGCTTTAGGTGTTAGGACTGCATTTGTTTCCTTAAGAATTCTAGTAGGGAAATACTTTGTGAAGTGTACTCACTAATTTCTTTAGAAGTTTTATAGAATTCTTCTGTGAATTCATCAAAATAATGAGCTTTTTAACTTGCTAGTTCCTTTACAGGTATTTCTGTTTTCTTCTCCGAGATTGAGTCATTTAAGATTTATTAAATGCTTAGTTATTCTGAGAGTTTGGGGTATTTTTTATTTCAGAAGGTATTCAGGGTTTCTTTTGTGTTCTCAGTTAGTTAGCATATATCTGCATGATGTGTTCTGATTATTCTTTTTAATTTCTTATGATTTCACTGTGATTTTACAACTTGCTCATTTGCTTTTTTATTAAATTACATTAGCTAATTGTTTATCAATTTTACAAGTCTTTTCAAAGAACTGGCTTATAGTTTTCTTTATCATTTCTATGGGGTTTTTGTTTCCATTTAATTTCCTCTCTACTTTTTTTTAATGCTGTATTTCACAACATAATTGCAGATTTTATACCGAATTTTTGGCAACAAAAGTGGGGTGTGACCATTACATGAAACTTTTTTTTATAATTGTGTCAGTATTACTTTAAAAATTATTTACTACTAAACTGAATTGCTGGCAAATGAACTGTACAGTTTAGCCAGTGGGAGAAGATGCAAGTTTTACCATATCATGTGACTTAGTCATGGCGGCTTCATCCGCCTAGCTGTTCCCCTTGCACCTGCCTCTTTATTGGGTTGAATAACAATACTGTACTGCATCACTCTAAACAAACCAGACCAGTTGGCTTTCCGAAATACACTGATGATGTCTGCGGCCGCAGTGCACAAGAAATAAATTCATATCTATATGGCACTGGTGAATACATTGCTTTTCTGTTTCCCTTTTAAGTGGCATGACAAAAAGTATCATGCCATGTGATGATTACACGATGAAAGGTTATAAACCAGTTTTTGAACTGAAAGAGGAGGGTGCAGTTATGCTGTGGTGCCCAGTATGTGCTAAAATATGGTATCTCTTCTTTTGTGATAATTTGAGGTTTGTTTTTCGGCTTTCCGATTTTTAAAAATGCACATTCAGGTCATTAATCTCTTTCTATTTTATTAATGTACGTTTGTGTAAGAGTATTATTTTTCCCCCCAAGGACTGCTTTTATATACATCTTAGAAATTTTGGAATATTGTTTTATTATTATCATTTTCTGTTACGTAGTTATTCATTGTTCCTGTGATTATTTTTCTTTTGACCTTCTCATTTTTTAAGATGCATTGTTAAGTCTCCATTTGGTTCTGTATTTTTTATTTGTGGTCCTGAACAAATGTTGATTTTTATTGCATTATAGTCTGTAAAATGTGTATTACTAATTTTGCCTTTGGTTTGCAATGCCTCTATGAGGCAACGGTAGAAACTTTCTAGAGTAGAAAGTCTAAAATGGGTACTATGAAAGTTTTGATTGCATGAAGTCTACAGAGAATAGAAAGAGATAAGAAAATTATAGCATCAGAGGGCCTACAGTAGACAGAAATAAAAGATGGATAAGAAGAAAGTGAGAGAAATTCTTTTGTAAAAGAGGCACAAAAAATAAAATTTAAAAAACTGATGAACAGGACTAGCTGAAAGGCAAGACTGGAAGGGAGCATCTACTTGACTGAGAGGAAAACAAAGTGGGGAAGAATCATAAAACCAGATAAAAGGAGAGAAAAAGGAACTTAATAAGCAAAACCACAAAGAGAAAGTAATAACAAATGGGAGGAGCAGATGAGGAGTTAAAGGAAGACAGTCGGTGGACTAGAACCACCTTAAAAAAATTTCTTTTGAAGTACCTAAAAGAATATAGTACTATGTTGACAACAGAAGACAGAAAAAAAAACCCATAATTTGAAAAAAAAACCCTCAATATTAGAGAAAAATAGAGCTTGTTCATGGATTACCCTTTTCTCACTTCTAGAACTGTGTCATTTATTGTAGGTGTCAGAGGGGATATTCCCCTATGGACCCCTCTCCCACCATGACCCTGATATTACAGTCTATGACTTGTCTATACCCTTCACTAGTTAGTATTTTTTCTCCAGTTGCATAAAAAAAATTTCCATGTGTTCGTGCTCTCCCCATTCTTCCAGGTACCCACAGGTACTGTAGATGATGTTCATAGATGTTCGCAGTCAGGTTGTCCTGAAAGAATTCAGGGGGCAAAGGTTCTGCTAGTCAAGAGAGCTTTATAGACACAGAAGTAGCGGGCTAGTCCTTAGGAGCACTAGCAGTTTAAGACAGAGGCTTGCTTTTATGCCCAAGTTTTGGGCACTCACCTAGGAGTAATGGCATGCTGTCCTACATGGGCAGTTAAAGGGAACGATATCAGGAAGGGGGAAGCAGGTTTGTCCAGTACTTTACAGGACAGTTCAGGGATATGGTCATAAAACAGGGAGCTTAACTTGAAACATTCAAGGATATGAGCATAAATCATAGGGTTTAGTCACATACACGGAAAGTAACAAGGTTTTCTTGTCTGCAGATAGCCCCATTACTGGGCAGATTTAGATTTAGGCAAGGCTGTCATTGTTGCTGGGCAGAGAAGTCAGCCACATCAGTACCACAGACTTTTTAATCTAAGATTATACCTTTCACAAGGTTCTCATCTCTTTTCACCCATAGCATTCATTACTGGGACCACCTACCACCAAAGCAAGGTCTCCTTCCTTTTCCCTACTTATCAGGCCTTCCCCCTCCTTACGCACTGTGTTTTTGAGACCACAGGGATCACAGCACCCACATTCCTCTACCTCCTTGCTCTTCCTTACTTCCTTACTTCCTTACTTTCCTTCCCTCCTATGTTGTAACATAGTCCCACAGGAAACATTGATGTATTCTTGTAGGCAAGGTGTCACCAGATTTGGGCAGTAATCCCAAGGCTCATCTCTTCAGTATTAAACTCAACAGTACTTCTGCCTTCCCCTCTGTACCCTTTTATATATTTAGGAAAAACTCTTTGCTGTTATTCTGTTTTACTCTGTTTCTGCCCTTAGCTGATACATGTTTATTCATTTTCAGTTTTCCTGCATATCTGTTGTTTGGGGGGTGTGTGTGTGTGTGTGTGGGTGGGTGGGTGGGGGTGTGTGGGTGGGTGGGTGTGTGTGTGTGGGTGTGTGTGGGTGTGGGTGTGGGTGTGGGGGTGTGGGTGTGTAGTAAATAATCTCCTCAGTTCTGTTTTTCTTTCTAAAAATATCTCAAAAACCTGTCATTGAATGTTCCTCTTTTTTCCTGTGTGGTTAGGTAACTCATCCTGGGCTGCTCTGTTAATCTTTGGAACACCTGGGTGTTCCGTGGGTGCGGAATAGTCTTATGTTATTTGAGTTCCCGTTTTATCTGAAGGTCTTTCTCCTGATTGCTTTGGAGAACTTTTTTTTTCTGACTTGAATTGTTAAATTTAATCTCTGTGTTTTTGGAGTTTGTAGCCTTGCTTTTTTTTTTCTGGAGGTTCTCTATGAATTCTTTCAGTTGGCATGTCATCATCGATGTTCAGAACTTCTGGGCAGTTCTCTTGTATGATTTCTGTATTCTATTGTTAAGGTTTTTTGTCCTGTTGTATTCCTTTTGTAGACTCAGAATCCTCAGGCTGTCGTATGTACCCAGCCTTGGAGATCAATATATTTAGTTTCTTTTACGTTGTTGTTTTTTCTCTTCTTATAGATTGTGCTTCCCAGCTGTATATTTGTATAATCAATGTATTCTTTATTTTTTATCTTGGTGAAACTTGCTGTTGCAGGTTCCAGTTTTTCTGTTCTGCCCGTTATTTTTGCTTTGCAGGGTATGAATTCTGCTCTGATAATCCTCACTTCTCTTTTGAATCACTCAGGAACAGTGTGGTTTGATGTTCTCCCATTCCACTTGTTTCACAGATATCACACAGGAGGCATTGGAGTTTTCAGATTCCAGCCTCTAACAGTTTCATTCTTGATCTGGTCAGACAGGCAGACACTTTCAGAGGAGTTAATAATGAGCTTTATTCTAGTCGCTGATAATGGGAGCACTAGCTCCTACAGCATTCCCTAACACGCCTTCTTGTAGAGGCAGGTGATAAGGGGGTGGCAACTACCACTATGTCTTGATGGGGTCAATTTAGACAGGCACAGCTTGTGTACTTTCCTAAATCCCCTCAAGCTTTGATGGGGGCCAGTCAAGGCATACACAGATTCCCCTATGGGTTCCCGGTGGTTTGCTCTATGGATTCCCTGTGGTTTCTCACACTCAATGACCCGTGCCCACTTGCTTTATAGCAGTGGTTCTCAACCTTCCTAATGCAGCGACCCTTTAATCCTTGTATGTGGGCGTATCTGCATGTGGGTGGACCTGCCTGGAGATGGATAGAGGAGCAATGTCTCCGTTCCTAAGACCATCGGAAATATGTGTTTTCTGATGGTCTTAGGTGACCCCTGTGACCCCTGTGAAAGGGTCATTCGACCCCCAAAGGGGTTGCGACCCACAGGTTGAGAACCGCTGCTTTATAGGGCAATAGACAAAGAAGCCATCTTGCCAACCTTAAGCTCACAGGTTAAATTTAGCAATATTGTTATTCTGCGCAAGTGCAGTTGGTCAAGAGGGTTGTGACATTCTCTGATCCAGGAGAAGGTTATATACACCCTGATGTGTGTTTTTGCTTTGGGACTCATTTTGGGAAGAGTTGTGTGATTTGGCCAGACAAGACTTTGGGCAGCTGTTGAGCCCCCTGGCTTTGAAAACCCAGATGTTGGTGCTTCCCTCTCTGGTAATTAACTAGGTATGGATGTAATAGTCAGGCGGCTGGAAGCCCATCTGCTGATCTGTTTCTTTGTCTCCTTGTAACTTCTGCTTTTAACTTCTGTTTGTATTCTCTGAAGTTCAGGGTGCTGCCTTTTCCCTCTGAACTAGGTAAATGATATACGTTTGATTGATTAAAGTAAGATTGTTAACCCATTTTGAGTTGCTTTCCTTTAGAAAAGCAGATCTAAGAACCTGTGCTAGCAGCCATCCTGGGTATGCTAGCATGCTTGCTGATACAGTCACACCCATATCTCATGGCTCACCCTCAGTAAGACTGCCTATTACTGTGATTCTAGGAATTACTTTCTAGGATCCTTGGGGCTATTTTGGGAATTATTGTCTAACACCTGGAAACTAGACATTGCCATGGCCATGGTTCCTGAGAAACTGAACTCTAAAAAGGGTAACAAAATCCTCCTTATTTACACCACCCTAGCTCATTGTGTTGGGTAATTTTCTTTGTTTTGCGGCATTTATTCATAGCTATTGAATTATTTTCTGTATGTGGAGACCATATTTCCTTCTGTTGTTAATGCTTTCCCTGTTGACTAATTTGCTTTTATTCAAGGTCATTGAGTTTTTATCTTCCTGAGATCTTTGGTAATTTTTGTTTCCCTTTTTTTTTCCTCTTCATTTTACCTATTTGCTCTTTTTCTACCTCTGGTCCTTAGTCCCAGGGTGGTTTCCTAGGGAGCTAGATCTCAAAGCCTCTCAGTCTCTTCCCATGCTGGGCAATTCATGGTTCACTGATGAGGTGTTTGGACCCCAGCCCTAACATCTTGTCTCTGGAAGCCTCCTAATTTCTCAATAGGTCCCTGCCCTGTGAGAATATTTTCTCTTGCTGTAGAACACATTCTTTTATCAGAACAGACAGAGGGGTGCCTGGCCCAAAGATTTTTATCCCTGGCTGACCTAAGGACTCTCCCTTGAGCCAGATCCCTAAGGTCCTTGCCTCTGTGATAACTCCCTCTATGTCTGGTATCAACAAAATTATCTCCACAGACTCCCCACACTTTCCAATCCATAACTCCCAAGACACCTGGACCCCTAGATTACCTAATTATTAGTATCCCCGGCATTCCTTTCCCATGCCCCTTTTCCACATAAGCTCCAGCACCATCTTTACTGCCTTATAAGTTCTCGAAAGGAACCCTGCCCTATTCTATTGTTGTTACCATAAACTGCCTCTTGACTGAAAGATGGCTTGAGTGTGTGAATTCATTCCAGGCTACTCCTCCTTGGCATTCTCAGGGGTTCCAGCATCCCTAATGTCTACCCCAAAACTAGCTTCTGCTGAATTCTGATAAAACTTCAGGCTTAGTGGAGTACTACACAACAGTTCGCCTTCCTTTCGTTCCTCCATTCTCTGGCCCTACACTAGGAGTTTAGCTAGTGCTTTTGGGTTGTCCACCCTTATGTTGGCAATTCAGAACTTTGTAGGGCTATTGCTGTAGGGTTATTATAGGCCCTAGGAAGATTTTCCTTTTTAAGATTTACTGTAGCCTCAGACCTGCTTTCCTGGACACTGGAAAGAGGGAGAGGAGAGCATTATGTGAGGTTGTGTTTTGTAATCTTGGTCAGCCTTACTTCCAGTAGTGTGGGAAATGGAGAAAGAGTGCTGAGTGAAGCTCAGGTTTAATAGGAAATCAGTTCATGGTTTTTTTTTTCTTTTCTTCTAAATCTTTTTTTCTTTTTTTAAGATTCTAGGTACCCTAAACCATGGAGAAAGCTTTGATGTGTAGTTTCTATTTTGGAGAGGCTTGAACAGTATAGGCATTAGAGAAAATGTCTAGGCCTCCATCTTGTTGCTCACATGACCCAAAGTCTTTCTTTGGAGGTTTTCAAGCAGAGATTGGATAACCATTATTGGGGTATGTTTGTAATGGGGATTCCTTGTGTGTGTGTGTGTGTGTGTGTGTGTGTGTGTGTGTCTAAATGGCTTTTGAGTCGACTTTTAGCTTTAAATCTTTGACTGTAAGTACTGATTTGGGCTTCCCTTGTCGCAGAACTTCTGATTGCAACCTTTGCTGACATTGCTGACAGATGGTATTAGTTCAAAAGATACAAAATTGATTATTTTTTAAATTAAATTTTAATTTTATTTTCAAGGCAAGAAAGACTAATTTTCTATTATAACCATGTCTAATTTTAAAAAACCCAAATTTCTCATTAATCATGTAAAAAAAAAAGTCTCGATTTGTACAATTAATTCTTCACCTGTCAGGAGGCATGTAACATTATGAGTCCTCAAGAATTGTAACTGGTCTTTGTGCTCATTAACATTTCCAACCTTTTTTTGTTTTGTTTCAGTCAACCAAGATGCATCTTCTCACTCTGTCACCCTCCCCTCATGAAGAACATAAGAAAAAATAAAAATCATTACACAGAGATAATCATCCAAAACAAATCACCACTTTTGCCATGCTAGAAAAAATTTATGTTGTTCTGCATTTCTGAATCCTTAGTAGCATGTTTCATCATTATTCCTCTGGGAATTGTGGTTGGTCCTTAAGCATAATAGTATTCCATCATATTTATATACCATAACTTGTTAATCTGTTTTTCAATTTATGAGCACCCCTTCAGATTCCTATTCTTTGCTACTTCAAAAATATATATAAATATTTTTGTATATCTGTGGAATTTGTTTTGCTTAGGACTGATCCCTCTCATGATTTACCTTTCCTGTAACTCCCCTACTGCCTCTCTCCTCTCCCTCCTATTTAACTGTTGAGTAAAATGTATTTCAGACCCCAATTTTGTGTGTGCATGTGTGTCTGTGTGGTGTCAGCCGCTTCTCCCTACCCCCTCCTTTTTGTTTGTATAAATGTGTTCTTGTGCGCCCTCATGTGTAATAATTTTCCCTCCCCTTTATTCCCATCAGTCTATTCTTCTTCCCCTTTGTTTCCCTTCTTAAAATTATTAAGACATAACAGAACCAATTACTCCATGCCTTGTCTAATTGTATGAACCCTGATGGTGAAAGGAATCAGAAGGGATACATTATATCTTATCGCTTTTTAGTCTTTCATTCTTGTTCATTCATGTTTTTCTTCACATCTGTGTTTGTACTTCAGAGTTTCTCCATAGCTTCAGTCTTTTATGTCAGAAATGCTTAGAAGAGCTCTGTTTCATTAAAGATCAATTTTCCCCCTAACATTATATTCAGTTTTGCTCAGTAAGTTATTCTTGGCTTTCCTTTACCTTCTAGACTATCACATTCAAAATTCTCTGCTCCTCCTAAATTGTGTGTGATCTTGACTGACTTCCTTGTTACTTAAAATTTTTCTTCCTGGTCATTTGGACTATTTTTTCTTTGATCTGGAAGCACTGAATTTTTTTATTGTGATGTTTCCTAGGAATTTTCATTTTGGGGGTTTCTTTCAGGAAGTTGGATTATTTTGATTTTCAACTTGCCTTCTGTTTCTAAAATATCTATGCAATTTTCTTTTAAGATTTCTTGAAATGTGATATCTAGGCTCTTTTTTTGTTCTTGGTGTTTGGATATTCCATGCTTCTCAGTTTTTTTTCTCCTTTATCTGTTTTCTACGTCATTTGTTTTTGTTATTAAATGATTTCCATTTCCTGCTTTTTTTCAACCTTTTGACTTTGTTTTAACATTTCTTCTTGCATCATAAAGTTATTGGCTTCTGTTTGGTACATTTGAATTTTTAGGGAGTTGATGCTTTGGCAAGTTTTCATACTTGCTGGCGCCAAGCTATTAACTTCCTTTCCAATTCTTTATTCCATATCAGTCATTTCTTTTCTAACCTCTTCCAGAAGTGTTCTTATTTAATTTATAAAAACCATTTTTACCTTAAAAAAAAGCAACTTTTCCTTCATCTTTTCTAGGAAATTCTAATTGAGTTTTGTTTCCAGCTTCTGTTTTTCTCTGAGGCAGTTTGTAAATGTTTTAGAGTCATTCTTATCTTAGAGATATGTGTCTTGAGCATCTCTGTAGTTATAATTGCTCATTATGGTAGGGTTCTTTTTTTGTTTACCCTTTTTTTAGGGTAAACAAAAAACTTACTTCCTGAGTTCAGACTTGATGTTAGGGCTGGGCACTTTTGTAGGGAAGGTTTGTGGTGGTGCTTTTACTGCTTTTCTTGGCATTTTGATTGCTGTGTTATTTCAGGATCTCAGATATACTGTGGACCTATAATCTTTCAGTCCTCCCAAAGTTGTCTGGATCCTAGGTCAAATTTCTGCCTCCTTGTTCTGAACTCTGTAAATTCCTGACTAGGGTTTGGCTGTGAGCAAGAGTAAACTATTTCCTGTTATCTACAAAGAATGATAGCTTTGTTTCTTCTTTGCCTATTCTAATTCTTTCAATTTTTTTTTCTTCTCTCATTGCTAAAGTTGACATTTCTAGTTTGTTATAAATATAAATAGTGGTGATAAGGGACGTTCTTGTTTTATCCCCATTCCTATTAAAAATGCTTGCTGATGGTTTTACATAGATGCTACATATCATTTTAAAGAAGACTCCATTTGTTCCTATGCTCTCTTGTGTTTTTAATAGGAATAGGTATTGTATTTTGTTAAAAGCTTTTTCTACATGTATTGAGATAATCTTGTGATTTCCATTAGTTTTGTTGTTGATATGGTCAATTATACTGATAGTTTTCCTAATTCTGACCAGCCCTGCATTCCTGGTATAAATCCCACCTGGTCATGGTATTTTCCTCAGCATAAGTTGCTGTAATCTCTTCGCTAATATTTTATTTAAAATGTTTGTATCTATATTCATTAGGGAAATTGTTTTATAATTTTCTTTCTGTTTTGGCTCTTCCCAGTTTAGGTATCAGCACCATATTTGTAGCATAGAAAGGATTTGGTAGACCTCCTTCTATACCTGTTTTCCAAAATAGTTTATAGAGTATTGGATTTAATTGTTCTCCCAATGTTTGACACAATTCACTTGTAAATCCCTCTGACCCTGGAGTTTTTTTCTTAGGTAGTTCATTGATGGCTTATTCAATTCCATTTTCTGAAATGGAGTTATTTAAGTATTTTATTTACTCTTCTGTTAATCTGGGTGATTTGGTTTTTTTTGTAAATACTCCATTTCACTAAAGTTATCAGATTTATTGGTATACTGTTGCACAAAATAACTGCTAATTATTATTTTAATTTCCTCTTTCTTGGTGGTGAATTCACTGTGCATTTTTAATACTGTTAATTTGGGTTTTTTCTTTTTTTTTTTAAATCAAATTAACCAAAAGTTTATCTATTTGATTGATTTTTTCATAAAACCAACTCTTAGTTTTATTTATTAGTATAGCAGTTTTCTTCATTTCAATTTTAGGAATCTCCTTTGATTTTCAGAATTTCAAAGCTTTTTTAGTTGTATGCCCAATTCATTGATTTACTCTTTCTCTATTTTATTCATGTAAGCATTTAGAGATATAAAACTTCCCCTAAGAACTGCTTTGACTTCATCCCATAAATTTTGGTATGTTGTTGTTTCATTATTGTCATTCTCTTGAATTAAATTATTGGTTGTTTCTATGATTTGTCATTTGACCCGCTCATTCTTTAGGATTAGACTATTTGGTTTCTAGTTAATTTTTAGTTATTTCCATTGCTCCTTAATTATTACATGTAATTTGCAATGCATCATGATCTGAAAAGGATGCATTTAATATTTCTGCCTTTCTGCATTGGGTTGTGAGGTTTTTATGCCCTGTTATATGGTCACTTTTGTGTAGATGCCATGTACTGCTGAAAAAAAGGATATTCCTTTCTATCCCCATCCAGTTTTCTCCAGAGGTTTGTTCACCTCCTTAACTTCTTTCTTGTTTATTTTGTGGTTAGATTTATCTAGTTCTGAGAGGGGGAGGTTGGTGTCCCCCACCAATATAGTATTGCTGTCTATTTCTTCCTCTAACCCGCATAACTTTTCCTCTAAGAATCTGGATGCTATATTACTTGGTGTATACATGTTTAGCAATGATATTACTTCGTTATCCATGGTACCTTTTAGCTGGATTCCTTCCTTTTCTCTTTTAATTAGATTTATTTTTGCTTTTGCTTTGTCTGAGATTAGGGTTGCTATCTCTGCTGTTTTTTTACTAAACCTGAAGCATATCTGCTCCAGTTTTTTACTTTCCCTCTTTGTGTATCCTTCTGCTTCAAATGTGTTTCTCTTTGGTTGGTTGCTGTCCTGTGTTCTAGAAGAGTACCAAAATGATACAACTATGCTAAAGTCAAGTTTCATTGTGTCTAACTACGGCTTATCAGAGCAGTATGAGCTCAGAATGTACTGTCACAGGTTGGGCACAAATAGTCCATATGAATATTTGGGGTCAATTCTCTAAATTTGCACATCCTGTGTTTACTTTGAGCTGTTTCAGTTCTGCTTTGCTCATAGAGCACAGTACCTTCTTGGATGTGGGTACGCCATGCTTAGCAATCCTGTGCCAGTGTCTCTGATGTCACATAGTCAATTCCAAAGTTCTTGGGAGAGACCTTGAGAGTGTCCATGTATCACATCTTCCGACCACCACGTGAATGCTTGCCCTCTGTCAGTTCTCCATAAAATAGTCTTTTTGGCAAGCAAACGTTTTGCATTTGAACAGTGTGGCCAGCACATCAGAGCTGCACTCACTCTCAGAAGCAGAGTTTCAATGCTTGCCAGTTTAGCTCGAGTAAGGACTTCAGTTTCTGTTACCTTATTCTGCCAGGTGATCTTCACAATCTTCCTAAGACAATTCAAATGGAAGTGATTCAGTTTCCTGGAGTGGTGCTGGTAAACTGTCCAGGTTTCACAGGCATACAACAATGAGGTCAGCACAACAGCTCTGTAGACCTTCAGTTTGGTAGTCAGTCTAACAACTCTTCTCTCCCATACTTTCCTTTGGAGCTTTCTAAACACTGAGCTAGTTCTGGCAATGTGTGCATCCCTGGAAAGTATACTACCAAGGTAAGTGAACTTATCCACAGCATTCAAAACTTCTCCATTTGCTGTATCTGATGGTTCCATGTATGAATGCTGTGGTGGTGACTGATGGAGCACTGTAGAACCAATGCAATATTTACAATGCCCATGATCACAATAAAGACCGTGACGATAAGTAATACATGACATTCAATTGCAAAATATACCAAACTCCCCAGATAAAGGATAGAACTGATGCTAAGTGATATGAGCAGAACCAGTAGAACATTGTACACAGTAACAGCCACAATATGGGGTGACTGATTTTGATACTTAACCCTTCTCAGCAATGCAAGGACCTAAAACAGTTCCATACGACTTGTGATGGAAAATGCCATTCACATCCAGAGAAAGAACTGTAGAGTCTGAATGCAGGATGAAACAGTTTGTTTTCTTTTTTGTTTTCTTTCTCATGGTTTCTCTCATTTGTTATAATTCTTTTATACAACATGACTAATGTGAAAATATGTTTAAAATTAATGTTTCTTTAGAGCATATATCAGATCGCACACTTTCTTGGGGAGAGGGGAAGGGCAGGAGAAAGAGAAAACTTAGAACTCATAATATTATGGAAATGAATGTGAAAAACTAAAAATAAATTAATTTTTTTATAAAAAAGAACAGATTGCTTTTCAACTCTGTCCCTTTGCACCAATTGGAATGCTCTGTTGACTCAATCAGAATGGCAGAATTGTAGGTTACCTTTTGGTTTGGGATTTTTTTCCCTGTTTATTACTCCACAGGTTGGGCTAGACTTTGGAAATGATACACTCAGATTTGGACCTGAGGTCCGAGCCACGCTGCCACCTCTTCTGTTTCTACTGTTGTTACTCCTACTGTCTTGCAAACTTCCTTTTCCTGGGTTTCATACAAATAGAATTTTCAACAGTCATCTTAAATTTTGAGTTCCAAATTCTCTCTCCTGCCCTGCCTCCTTCATTAAGATGGTAGCAACTTGATAAAGGTTATATATGTGTTGTCATACAAAACACATTTCCACATTAGTCATATTGTAGAAGAAAACAGTAAACAGAAAAAAAAAAGTAAAGAAAGCAAAAGAAGTATGCTTTGATCTATATTCAGACTCCATCAGTTTTTTCTCTGGGGATGGATAATGTTTTTCATCATAAGTACTTTAGAGTTGTCTTAGACCTCTGTATTCACAGTTATAAAATAATCTTACAATACTGCTATTACTATATACAGCGTTTTCCTGATTCTACTCATTTTACTTTGCATCAGTTCATGTAAGCCATTCCAGGTTTTTCAGAAATCATCCTGCTTGTCATTTCTTACAGCACAATAGTATTTCTGGTGCATTTTCTAGCCTGTTAGGAAGAGTTTGTAGAGAGGAGCTTCCTTCATTGCTTCCTAATCACTCTATCTTGGCAAAATTTGCCTATGCAAAATTGAATATTAGCCAATGCAACAAGTAATTAAGTGGGAAAATCTGCTGAATAAACTAATAAAGCATCCCAAATTAAAATGCTGTTTTTGTTATACTTTTACTTTTTTTGTTGTATAGGAAATTCACAGTAAGGAGACTCTTATCAATCCAGATTATCAGCTATTCTTTGAATCTCTTCTGAGTTGCTGAGGGATTTTAGAGGTTAATTCTCTTGAGAAATTAAGTAGCTTACTCAGAGTGAACAGAAGTGGACTTTGGATCCAGGTTTTCCTGACAGTGAGGCAGCTCTTCACTATGCCACCTTCCTATAATGTGTTTCGGAATTGGTCTGATTATATTCGGTATATAAGTAAAGGACTAAAAAGAGAAGCTAATGGGTAAGCATGGAATTTCTTAAGTGTTTTTTGGTACAGTGAAGTTTTAGATTTTATTAATTTTTACATTTTATAGGCTTCAACATATAGTAATACTACTAGCTAACATTTGCATAGCATTTACTATGTGCCAGGCTCTGTGCTCTCATCTCCATTTTACAGATGAGAAAACTGAGGCAAACAGAGGTTAAATGACTTGCCTATGATCACTCAGCTAATAAGTGTCTTGGGTCACATTAGAATTCAGGTTGACTTCAACCCAGGTGTTCTCATCCCCTAGATGAATGCATTTAGCTTTCCTTTAATGAATTTCTTGTAATTTCTGTTTAAATAACAATTGCAGGCTAAAAGTCTGTTTAGTAGATCTCTTACTTGTGAGGTTTTAAAAAATACTGAGTGAAACCTGAAAGCAAGCACCTTTCTTTCAGTTTGGGATGTATTCATTTATGAAATGATGTCTGTTGAAAGTGGATTTTCCTAATTAGTTTACATTAAAAATTGTCTAAATATAACCCACTAAGAGCACTTCTTTAAATGAGCAGTAGCAGGGCTATCTTTTGTGAATCTTTTAGGAAGTTATTCCAGCACAAAAAGAATCATGGACATAAACTGTGAATCATAAGTATGACCTTTAAAAAGTTAAAGAGACATAATTTCTGGGTAATTCAATCATTTTATTAATAAGGCTAGCATGTTATTAATAAAAGAGGTCAGTGTCACTCTCCAGTGCCAAAGAAAATCATGGCTGCCACTATGGCTTCTATGCCCTTGGAAGAGAGTGTGATTGCCACAGGAAGACTGGTTAACAGCTAATGAGAGAATGAATCTTACAATAAAGGGCTGGACCTATTCTAATGAACTTTGATTATATTATTTGCTTCTAAATTACCCACAGCCTCAGGCAATCTAATCAAAGAATTTAACCCCATCCAAACCTGACTAGAACACAGTGGGATTAAATTCCTTGAAAGGTTGAGTGGGGTCTGACCAAGATTGAGGAGAATTAATTCAATCTCATTATCAGTAATGCCCTTCAAGAGAGTGAATTTTGAAATGAGAACTATAAAAAGAAGAAACTCTGAATCTTCCCAAATCCTTGGTTATTTATAATAATTTCTCTCATAAGTTTTGATCCTCTTATATTGAATCATCATCAGGCAGGGCTTATCCATATAAATCCTTCTGTTTTTAGTCTAAAAAGAGTTAACCCTTCATATCCTTTTTTTTTGGTATTAATATTTTATGTTTTCCCCAATTATATATAAAGACAATTTTAAAATTCTTCTTTTCAAATTTTGAGTCACAAATTCTCTCCCCGCCTTCTTCCTCTCCTCCATAGAGATGGCAAGCAGTTTGACATAGGTATACATATGTAGTCATGCAAAACACATTTTCATATAAATCATCCTGTGAAAGAAAACACAAGCCCGAAAATAAAGAAAAAGTATAAGAAAAAAATAAAGAAAAAGTATGTTCTCTCTGCATTCAGTTAACTCTAAAAAATAAAATAAACAAGATAGAACTAAAAGAGGTAGCAGTAATCATAAGCAAAAATTATTTATTTTGTTGAAGAAGAGAGACGACACATGTGCTGCTTTAGTGTGGGCAAATCTCAGTACATATTACCAGTGGCTGTGCTGTAGTCCTGACAATGAGGAGTAACAGCAACAATGAGACAAGTTTGATTCATAGCAGGACTTCATGACCTAACATGAGCACTACAGAGGTGCTTCTCTGAGCTCAGAAACCTCCTGGTGCTGGTGTAAAACAATTGCAGAATTGGGATTTTGCTGTGATTGAGTTCATCTAGATGGCAAGCTCAAAGGATTGTTGTTATGCCAAGCTCAGGACATAGATTGCTTGCAAGGCCTAAGCTCTGGAAAACAGGGTGTCTCCCAATAGTTTAAAAAAAAAAAAGAATAGTAAAAAGAGAGGGTTGGTCTTGACCTGGGGAGCTTGACAACACCTTTCATCATAAGCCCTTCAGAGTTGTCTGGGATCGTTGTATTGTTGAGAATAGCTAAGTTATTCACAGTAGATCATGATATAATATTGCTGTTACTGTGTACAATGTTCTCCTGGTTCTGCTCATTTCACTTAGCAAAAATTCATGTAAGTCTTTCCAGGTTTTTCTGAGAGCATCCTGGTTGCTATTTCTCAAAGCACATGAATTCCATCATGATTATATACAACAACTTGGTCAGCCATTCCCCAATTGATGGATATACACTCAATTTCCAATTCTTTGCCACCACTAAAAGAGCTGCTATAAATATTTTTGTATATATAGGTGCTTTTCCTTTTTTAAAAAAATCTCTTTGGGATATAGATCCAATAGTGGTGTTGCTTGATCAAAAGATATGCAAAAGATATGGCTTTTTGGGTTGTTGTTTGGTTTTTTTTTTTTAACTCTTTGGAAATAGTTAAAAATTGCTTTCCAGAGTGATTGAGTCAGTGTACAGCTTGATCAACAGTACGTTAGTATTTTAATTTTCCCACATCCTCTCTAACATTTGTCATTTTCTTTTTCTGTCATTTTGGCCAATCTGATAGATGTGTGGTGGTAGCTAGGGTTGTTTGAATTTGCATTTCCCTAATCAGTAGTGATAGCTTTGATTACTTTGTCTGAAAACTGCCTTTTCATATCCTTTGACAATTTATCAATTGAGGCATGGCTCTTAATTTGACTTAAATCTGAACTTTATTTGACTTGAATGTTTGAGAAATGAAGTCTTTAAGAGAAACTTGCTGTAAATTTTATTTTCATAGTAATGAATCCCAACTATATATTTCTCCCCCCGTTCATCTCTCTCTCTCTCTCTCTCTCTCTCTCTCTCTCTCTCTCTCTCTCTCTCCCTCTCTTTCAACTTTTACAATGTCTATTCTCAAAGGTGTTTTACTTCTGACTTTTACCTCCTCCAAACCATCAGCCCCCCTCCATCTCTTCTCTTAATCTCCATCCCCTCCTACTTTCCTATATAGTAACATAGATTTCTGTACCGAACTGAGTGTGTATGTTATTCCCTCTTTGAGCCAATTCCAGTGAGAGTAAGGTTCACATGTTCCCCTCTCCTCTTCCCCATTTTCCCCTCCACTGTAAAAGATCTTTCACATCTCTTTTATGTCAGATAATTTACCTCATTCTGCCTCTCCCTTTCCCCTTATCCTAGTACATTCTTCTTTCTCAGCTCTTACTTTTTTTTTCGATAATTATACTAATGCAGTTTGAGGTGGGGTCCATGGACCCCTCAAGGACCAGAGTATAAGAGAGGGTCATCTGGAATGAATTCACTAACTCAAGCATTCTTCAAGTCAAGTTGGCAAAGGTTTATTGTAACACTAATATGGCAGGCAGATCTCCTTATGGAACTTGTTTTCCTTAAGGACCTTGTAACATAACAGGAATGATGCTAAAGTTCATATAGGAAAAGTAGTGGATTATCTGACAGATATGCTAATTCGGTGAAAAGTTACAACCTTGGTCACAGGTGTCATTCATTACTGGAAGGGGTTTCTCAGGGGTATGTTTTTGATCTGTTAACATCTGTAGCAAGATAGCTTTGAGAATTGATGTCTATAGCTTGATTTCTGGATTGAATATGATAACTTTGGGAATTAATACGTGGTAATTCTGTGATTACAAGATAGTCCTATTTTTACAAGAGAATTTCTTCAGAGGTCAGCTTGTTCTTATGGAAGGGAAAGATAGTTTGTTTTCCTGGGGCCCACTCATGAGTAATTGCAGGAATGGTAGTTTGTCTTACTGGGCCCCTCATGAGTTATTGCTAGGCATAATGTCCTTAGGCTGGGGAGAAAATTGTCAGGGACAGTGTTTTGAAGCTAGGGAGGAATGTGATCTTGGAATTAGGGTCCAAGCACCCCATCAGTACCATCATATTCAACCACACCTGTGCTTTCTCTCTATGTATACTCCTTTTAGCTGCCTTACTAATGAGAAAGTTTTTAGGAGTTACAGGTATCATTTTTCCATGTAGAAATGTAAACAGTTTAACCTTATTGAATCCCTTATGATTTCTCTTTCCTTTTTACCTTTTTATGCTTCTCTTGAGTGTCATATTTGAAAGTCAGATTTTCTATTCAGCTCTGGTCTTTTCATTAGGACTGCTTGAAAGTGCTGTATTTCATTAGTTGACAGGATTTTTACTGAGCCAGTCTCTAACCAGAGAATGATGAACCTGTAGGCTAGAGTCAAAATACCAGTGATCAGGTAGCCATTCAATTAATTAATTTCATTATGAGGAACAGATCTGCAAATCAGGAATTCTCCTGATCAGAATTCCACCTTGTTGAAGTGAAGGCTCATACAAATGGCAATGGGTAGGGAGAGGGGAAAGGTAGATTACAAACATTCCTTTTCCAGGGCTTTAGTGGTTTCCCATGATGAGCCCACAAGTGGAAGACAATAACAATTTTGGAGTGCTATGGGAGCAACATTGCTCAAGTCTTTGGGGGTCATTTCTTGGTGGCACAGGACCAGAATTCTGTGATGGGAACAGGTTTTACAGTCCACTTCACCTAAGGTTACAGAGGCACAAAAATGCCAGTGATTGTGAGCATTGTCAGTTTAATTGATCATTTCAAGTGACATTGTGAGCTTCTGACTCAAAAGAGAGGCAATTCTGAAAAATCCTATCTGTTAGTATATTCATTATATCATTTATCATATCAATTTTTATGAAAATTATGATTCCTTTTCTGTAATAGTAATGAAATTGGAAGATCCCTTTGTATTGCCAAGCTGAGAGGTACTTAGCACCTAGTTTCAAATTAAGCTTCTGTTAAAGAAACAGAAGGTATGAACCCCTTTTGCTAACATAACAAGAAGGGGCTGAACAGGGAAAAGCTAGTACCATATATAAGGAAGAGCACAAGCTGGACAGTTAGAATTTCCTGGGGTAAGCATCATGGAGGAAGAGCAGCTGCTGCTGGACTGAAGACTGAACTGAGAACTGAGAAGAGGAATGAGAATTGAGAACTGAGCCAGAATTTCTTGGAGCAAGCCACGTGGAGGCTGGATAAAGTGATTTTGATTTTTTGAATGGAGCTTATGGTACTGAAGATTTCCAAGGGCCAGCCAGAGCTGCTGAGCAGCTGCCGTGGATTTCTGAGGGCCAGCTGGAGCTGCAGAAGACTGAAGAAGCATGGCTGTGGTGCCGGTATTTTGTACAAATGTTGTTGTGACTTTGATAATGTATTTGAATGTTATTGTGGCTTTGTTAAGCCTTGTCTTCCCAGGAACAGAGATTGAAGGATTTGAGATGGACTGGACACCGTGAGCTTCAGTGTGGAGCAGGAACTGCATGGAGGACTGCACAAGGAACTGGGAACTGTCTGCCTTTGAATTCAGGTGGCAGTTAGTTAGATGCAGGTAGGAGCTGGGACCGTGGAAGGAAAATCATGAAAGCTGAAAGCCTGCACCAAGTCAAGATAAAAAGACCTCTCCATGGGTACTGAGTAGTGACTGATGAAATAGGGTACTGAGTAGTAACTGATGAAATTGTAATTTACTTGTGACCTAGGGGTGGATGCCTCTTGTACTTTCCACTACTGGTTAAGAGCAGCGGTTCTCAACCTGTGGGTCGCTACTCCTTTGGGGGTTGAATGACCCTTTCACAGGGTTCGCCTAAGGCCATCAGAAAACACATATTTCTGATGGTCTTAGGAACCAAGACACCATTCCTCTATCCGTCTCCAGGCAGGTCCACCCACATGCAGATACGCCCACATACGAGTATTAAAGGGTCGCAGCATTAGGAAGATTGAGAACCACTGGGCTAAGAGGATACTGAGTAGTGACTGTTGAAGTTGTAACTTAATTGCATCCCATAGGTGGAGTACTTTGACCTTTTGTACTTTGTGTGCCAAGCCTCCTTAAGGATGATTGAATGATTGAGTTACTAAATGATTGTACTTTGTTCAAAACTATGTGACTACTTTGGTGAAAACTCTGTGGCCATTTTAGTGATAAGTTATTGACTATTGAATTATGACATGGTACATACTATATTTTCATTTTCTGTGATAAGTTGTAACATTGTGAATGCTTCACCTTGATTTTCTGTGAATGTTTTGCTCTGATTTGTTATTGAATAAATAGAGAGTTTGCTGTACTATGTAATGAGAACCTTGAAAGGTGTTCACAGTAGCAGCCCTCTGGAAAGCTGCTGGTGCTTGGCTTTCCACCTTCACACCTTGAATGTCTATTTTTTCCCCTGAAGGATTGTACTCAGTATTGCTGGGTAGGTGATTGTTGGTTGTATTCCAGGCTCTTTTGCCCTCCAAAATATGTTCCAGTATAGTAACTTTCTATATAGTCAGGATCTTTTTCTATTGTCTGCTTGTTTTCTAGCCTATTTCTTGACTTTTAAAATCTATGCCAAAATGTGGCTTTGCTTCCAGAGTCTAGGGGGTACTGTCTCAAGATTCACCTTTTTTATGCAGCTGTTTTCAGAAGTAATTCTGGAGACCTTTTTTTCAACTCTTCCAAGGGGGTACAGTCTAGAGAGAGATTTGTTTACTATGCACTGGTCTGTGAGAAATCACAATAACTTTTTTCCACCTTGGAACTCTGACCAGATGCACACTCCCTTGTGGCCACAAGTTCTGGTGTGCTAGTGATCCCCCCTGCCCTGGGACTGAGCCCCTGGTCTTGACCTAGATCTAAGTATAGGCAATGTAATGGAGTCCTATGCAGGGACACCTGTAAATCTCCTTCTGACCAGTTATCCAACGCCCTTTCCATTTGTAGGCTGAGAGGTCTGAAAACAGCCACTGCTACCACTAAATCAGTGACCCCAAGGCCTGCTCCCAGTTTTCTGGGGCCTAGTCTGCACTGGACTAGGTTCTGCTCTCATCCTGGTACAACAGACCTTTTCTGCTGACCTAAGTTATCCTGGGCTGGAAAATTGTTTCACTCCATCTTGTTGTGGGTTCTGCCACTTTGGAATTTGTTTAGCGTCATTATTTAAAGGGATTTGGGGGAGAGCTCAGTCAGGCCCTGCTTTTATTCTGCAGTCTTGGTTCTGCTCTCCCTTGAACTAAACCCTCATATTCTTAAAAAAGACGCTAACTAGTTGACCATTTTAGCAAAAGACAGAACAATTAGAATTGTGTTTAAATTTACATCAAGGGTTCTTTTAGAGATAAAGGAAGAGGTGCTTGACTATAAGAGTGGTAACACTAGAATCGTTACAGAGGGGCATTATGGAATTTACAAACAGAAATAATTTTAATAATAGGATTAACAACCAGTAACCCTAGAGCAGCGGTTCTCAACCTGTGGGTTCCGACCCCTTTGGGGGTCACCTAAGACCATTAGAAAAAAGACCATTGGAAAACACACATTTCCAATGGTCTTAGGAACCGAGAGTCTCCTCTATCCGTCTCCTGGCGGGTCCGCCCACATGCAGATACACCCACATACGAGTATTAAAGGGTTGCAGCATTAGGAAGGTTGAGAATCACTGCCCTAGAGGTTAGAGCGGATCATTGACCAGGAGCCAAAAAACTAGACCAGGCATTCTCTTCTGGTTTTATCTAGTCTGACACTTAACTTTGCAGTATGACCACTGACAAGTCTCTTAACCTCTCTGAACCCCAGTTCCTTCATTTTAAAAATGAGGGTAATATTACTTGCATTACCTGCTTTACAGAGGTATTGAGGAAAGCAGTGTGTAAACCTTTAAGCATTGGAGGAAGAATGTTGCTATGATTCTTTTTATTCCCTTTGAGTTTTCTTTGGGGCACCTACAGAGCCATATTTGTGCTGATTTTCCATTGGTTGCAGAGAACTATTATACTTACATTCATCTATCCCTTTCATTCCTTTTACCCCTGATGTTTTCAGTCTAAAACAGTGGTAGTAGAGGAGACTGAAACAGCTCAAAGGAAACACAGAATGTGCAAATTTAGAGTATCCACAACCAATGTTCACTTGTGATAGACCATTCTGAGCTCATATTGGTCTGATGAGCCACAGGCAGACACATTGAAATTTGATTTTAGCACGATGATGTCATTTTGGTCCACTTGTAGAATGATGGTCAATAACCAACCAACCAGGTAGAGCTGGATCCTGATGTTATTTTAAAGTCTTTATTTGTTAAATGAGGAAAAAGATACGGTGATTAAAAGGTTTACACTTAGAATTTACATTCGTTAATATGGAGTTAAAGATTTGGGAACTTTGGTCTGGGAATCCAGTCCTAGTTCACTGGCATATTATTTTCCTAACAGAGTTGCAGATACCTATAGTTTCGTCACTACCAATTATTCAATAACCCCTAGAGATCTGAGAAAGATAACAAAAGATTTAGAATTTAGAGAATCATTAGGATGAAGAGAGAGGACTTGTTAAGTTGCTTTCCCATTTAGCCATTGAACTAGGACAAAAGACTTTATACTTTATTTGATCATTTCTCTTTAAGGCAAGCACTCTTATCTCTAGCAGCAGTGAATGTGATGAATTTTTTAATTAAGACACAAGGAATCTGTCCCAGCAGCTGTCACTGTTTGTTCAAAAGAACAAAAGAGTTCATATGGTGGGGAGGGGGGGGATTATTTAAGGTAAGAATTTTATTAATTTTTTGAATGGGGAATAGAGAAAATATATGAAGAAATATAGTATTTAAAGGCTTTACTTGCTCCCATGCTATGACTTGGGAGCTACGAAAGCATAGTGAACAAGTATGCTATTCCTGAAAAATTACGTAAGATAGTACTGATTGTTTCTGTAGTACCAGATTTGTTCCCTTGGCCAGGCAAGATGGTTATTTTCCTGACTGCTCAAGTACTATTTTTAGGCATGGATAAGTAGAATGTAGTTCTTTGGTCCATTTTACATTAATGTAATCTTCCATGTAATATAATTAAATTTGAAAGACAAAAGGGTGTTAACAGATAAGAGTTGGGTTCACACTCAGTAAGATTTGGGTTCACACATGGGCACAGTGAACTCAGTGCCTCTGGTAACTCAGTGAGTGCAAGTTTCAAAGAAGATGCCAGTCTGCATTAGTAGAACTAGTTCCTCACCAAGAGCTCCCTGAACTATTGAAATCATAGGTCCAGTCAAACAACAACAATATATGATATGCTTTTTGAAAGTGTATATGTTGTTCTAGCTTAAAATCTTCACTTGGAAACTTAAACTTTTTTAAACATTATTTTGATACCATTGCATCTTAAACATGTATTTGACGTATAGGAACAACACAAAAAATTGTTGTTACTTTGTTTATTGTTCCTAAACAGCAGAGTGCTGAAATGATATATTCTTTGATTTATTATGTTTCTAGAAAGTGACAAAATACCAGTAATGCGTGGACAGTGGTTCATTGATGGTACTTGGCAGCCACTAGAGGAGGAAGAAAGCAATTTAATTGAACAAGAACACCTTAAGTGTTTTAAGGGTCAACAGATGCAAGAAAATTTTGATATTGAAATGTCAAGACCCATGGATGGAAAAGAAGGTAAGACCAATTCAGTTTTTTTATCTCCTTACATGTTTTGTGATCCAAATAAAATCTAGAAATGAACATTTAGCATGTTCTAGCATCACCACTTCATGATTTAGGAGATATAGTACTTGTCTTATAATAATAGCTCTTATTTAAATACATTTGCATATTGTTAGCTGCAAACTGTGCTGTGAATTTAAATTAATTAAAATTTACTACTTAGGTAATAATGGAACTTCTACAACCTATTGAAATATGAAATTTGATATGGCATGGGCCTTGTTTTAATCCTTTTGTCAAGGGGAATTTTTATTGGAAGTACCGAAGGACCTTATTACAGCACAGTTTTACCTTAGTTTTCTTTTCCTTCATTTGATCAGGTTTTTTATTCTACTAGTATAGAATATGGTAGACATAACTTTTTAATAGTTGAAATAGTTTAATACTTTTATTGAACTAACTTAATATTTTAATATGTTTGCAAAGTAGAATTGTTGATAATATGATAAGAATTTGGTACTATTTAATTTTATAATCTAGATGGTTTTAGCTTGGATAAAACTTTTGGTAACTTAGCAAAATACAAGTCTTTTTTTATAGCACTGTTTAAAATACTTCTATTCTGTTATTACTGCAGGCAGTGGAATCAGCTATGCTGGTAAGTATAACAGAACAGGTAGATTACTATCTTATAGATTTCTTTAATATTGTTTTCTTGAAGTGTTTCTTCATCCATGCTTGCCTTTCTTTGGGAGGTTCTATTATAAAACCTACACTGTAAAAAATAAATAAAATACACTCATACCAATAAAACATCTTCTCTCAAAAACCAACAAAAAAGCCCCGGTATTGATCAAGCAGAAATTAACCTTGTAATTGAGTTGTTAAAATTAATCATTGGAATCAGTGGTGCTCAAATATAAAAACAACAGTTGGTTTTGACTTGTTTTCCCTGGCTCAGAGCTGCTGTACAGATCATCATTTTTTGCGAGGGGGGGAGGGAGGGAGGGGAAGGACAGAGCAGCATGATTCACAATGTAATGTCAAGTTTAAAATACCGTTACTACCCACTTGGAGTAGTTGTAGTAGTAGTAACTATGTAGAAGTTGATTTTTGCCATATTTTAGCTTTAATACATTTAGCTAAATATTAAATATTGCACATACTGTATTTGGCTTCTTTTCCTTTGTCTTAAGCTTGAGTTGAGGAAAAGTAACTTAACATCTTCAGTAGTTTCTGCTTCCTCTATATTATCGGTATTGTGATTTCAGTATTAAGTTTTGAGGATTAAGTGGAAGCTTGATGTACTTTTGTTTCAGTGTGTGGGGAATATAGGTTAAATCTCAGTAAATGCTATTACAAAGAAGAAGTTCTTTGTGTAGCAGCCATTTCTGTGTTCCAGCAGATGGGCCATAAAAATAATGCTTTGTTGACCTGGATACAGCTTGTCAAATGCCATTATCTTCTCCAATAAGCACTTTCTTTGGTACTGCTTAATTTTAGTCATTCTGGCATTATAAAGGCCAACTTTTTTTTTCTTTTCAATGTTTTACTATTGTATTTTTTACACCATAATAATTTTCCAAAACTCTTCTCACCTATGAAATAAAAACCTGTTAAGTAAAGCCTCCTGATACAGGAACCTTGAGTGACAAAATATGCAATGTTTATTACCTATCCCATCATTTCTCTACTAAGGGGGAAGAAAAATGTTCTGACATCAGTTGTCTGGAATCAGTATTGATTCCAATATTGGAATAAAATAATAACCTGTTTCTATTATTTTTATAGTGTTGTCTTCACTTAATGTATGTCAGTTATTCTAGTTTTACTCTCCTCGCTTTACATCATTTCATAGAAATATTCCCCTGTTTCTCTGAATTGTTCATATTTTTTTATGGCACAAATAGTATTCAGTGAAGTTAGTTAATTCAGCCATTCCCCTATCAGTGGGCACCAATATTTTGATTCTAGTTTTTAACTGCTATGGAAAGAGGACAATATGTTTTCATCATGAAAGAATTTAAATGCCGTTTAGGAGAACTAAATGCTATTAAAAAAAATAAAATGCCATCAATGTACCTGAGCTCTTTTACCTTTAAAAATCTTAATTTATCTAAACAATATCATATAAACACTGAAGCAGCCCTCCGCAAAAAACAACAGCAACAAAAACCCCTACAACATTCAGAAAGATTCAGGAACTTAGAGGAAGAAGGGAATAAACCAGAAAGTATATATTACCTTCTTTCTCCCACTTGGTTGAAATCCTTTTTTTAAACTTGGTAATTCATTATAAGAAGGATGGATATCTGCTCTCTTTTATGTGTAGGTATTTCAGATTGGGAATGTATAGCCACCAGTGTTTAAAAAGTTAACCCAAGCTTATCACACTTATAAAGTTAAAAACTTTGTTTGTCTTTTGATTATTGTGCTTATTACCTCTAGGAATTTGAATTTTCATTTTTCGTTAGTTTGCTAAATTCAAACTTTTATTTCCTTCATTGAAAATCCAGTACGGTTTCATTTTAAAATGGCAATAAATTGGGGTGGCTAGGTGGCGCAGTGAATAGAGCACTGGCCCTGAAGTCAGGAGGACCCGAGTTCAAATCCGACCTCAGACACTTAACACAAAAACTAGCCGTGTGACCTTGGGCAAGTCACTTAACCCCAATTGCCCTCCAAAAAGCAAAAAATAAATAAATGAATGAATAAAATGGCAATAAGTGATCCCTTTGGATGCAGAATAAGTGAGTTATCTGCCTTTACAACTTTAGGACATTTTAACTAAGCACTTATATTCTTTAGGAGAAAAAGTATTTGTGGTTTTAAACACTTATTAGATCTCAAAATTCAAATTGACCCTGTTTAGTTGACATCACCATCAGTTGTTTTTACTTTCTATAGTAACATTTAAAGAGAAGTTATGTATTGTGCATGAATTTCCCATTAATACTATATATCAAATATATAGTATATGTTTACTGTTAAGATATGTAGTATACATTGATTTTGCTGTTTGTACATCTTCTGAAGTAAAAATCCTTTTCCACTGAAGTTTTTAAAATATGTAATCCATATTATAGGTGAGATGAAGCTATTTATGACTGATTAAAACTTAATAGCTATTGCTTTTATAAAAAGCATCTGAATGCCTTGTTTGTACCTAACAGTATGTTAAACATTATGGAAAGAGAGGGATGAGGTAGACCAAAGAAATAGTGGATGAATAATACACACGTGAATTAGCTTCAGAAAATTATGAAGCAATATGAATATAAAATAGTATAGGATAAACTGAATATATATGTGTGTGTGTGTGTGTGTGTGTGTATATATATATACACATATATAAAGTCTGTGAGTCATCATGGTGTAATAGAAATAGTACTGGATTTGGAAGTCAGAAAACCTAAGTTCAAGTCCCGGTTCTTACTGTCCCGAGCTGTGATCTTAGGCACATCACTTAATCTCTGTAAGCTTCATGTTTCTCATCAGTAAAATTGTTATGATAATATTCGTATTATCCACCTCAGAGGATGGTTGTGAGGAAAGCACTTTGTAAACTGTATGTCAGCTATTTTACACACACATATACACACACACACGCACACACGCACACTCACAACTCACTCGGAAGTGATATGAAATTAAGGGTAGTCATCATGGAATTTAATTAAAACAGTGAGGTTTCTGGAAATAGCCTTAGAGACATTTTGTTAAGTTTTGTTTTCTAGAAGTCCATATAAGTATCTCAGAACCAGTTGTCAATCTGTACAACGAGTATAATGATACTTATACCACATATCTCAGAGGACTGTTGTGAGGACAGTACTTTGTCAACTGTAAAACACTAAATGAATACGCTTTTTTTTAAAAATACTGAAGAGACATGTAGTAAAAGAGTAATCACAGTAGAATGTTTTTAAATGAATATGGTTTCCTGGAGAGATCTTAGTAACATTTTTGTTTGTTGTCAGTCTCTGAAAGTATCTCAGAATCAGTTGTCAAGAATCTATCAAGAACGTCTGATGTTCTGTCTATTCAAAATGTCTTGTGTCTTACAACTCTGAGTGCATGTATGTATACATTTATGTCTACATATGTGTATGTATGTATAGATATATCTGTAGTTTTAAATATCTATATAGACATGCATACATACACACATACATAAATATTATGCACAGTTCCTTTCCTTACATGTCTTACTTGAAATAAAAGACTATCAGTCCTTTTTCTTTAAGCTTTTTCTCTGCTTTGGTTATTCAGGTTCACTTTTGCCCCCCAAAGAAATTAGATTTTCCTCTCCTCCCCCTCCCCGCCCCAATTACCACAGATTATGAAGAGTGCATTCATGAAAGCATTAATTGAAGGAAACTAAAACTTTCATTCATATTTAAATCAGATGCTTCATTAAATAAAATTCTCTGTGAAAAGAAGAGTATAGTTCTCTATGAAAGGAATAATTTCTGATTTGTTTTCATTTTTTGCTATCAAGAGCAGATAATATTTATTTAGCAATTTCTTCGGAAAGCTAGAAATCTGGGGAAATATTTTCTTACTGTTTTGAAGCCTTTGTGATAAAGTAATTAATAAATGCTTCATGTTTAAGTATTTCAAAGATTTATTATTTCATCAATGTAAGCGTTCTCTTTTACCAATAAAGACTGAACTATTGTCTTTGTGAGTTAGTATTAGAAAATTTCATGACCTGAGCACCAGTCTTTGGTAACAAACCTTTCTGGTCATAGTTAGGCTAATCTTTTGCCAAGTAATTAGTCCACTTATACAGTCTTTAAGAACCCAGAGTAACCTTTACATCATAAACAGGGAATATAAAAAATATATGACTAATTGGAATGATTGCCTTTCTACTTCATTCATGTTCTGATTATTAATACAGGTTCTTGATGTTTTATTCTTCAAGATACACTACTTGTCTCTCCTTACCCAGTTGTCTAGGTAAATGCAATTCTTTTCATGCAAGTTTTCTTTTTCCTACATGAGAGTCTTGTATCTAGGAGCTTCTTCTCTTTTTTGCTTTGCAGTTATCAGGGAAAGGGTTTTTTGTTTTGTTTGGTTTGGTTTGGTTTGTTTTTTATTTTCACCTTTGAGGCCAATCCTTAACTTGTTCCTAATAAGTGGCAGGCTTAAAATGAACAAATTTGCTGTATTTAGTGGTTGGAGTAAGTTAAGTGGTTGTTTTGAAGTAGGAGAGGAGAGGACGGAGTGTTCTTTTGATCAAATTATTAGTACTTTTTCAGTGTCCTCTTTTCCTTTCCTATGTTGTTTGCATCTCAGAATTTCAGTACCCTACAAGAGATGAACTCCTAAGAGAGGAAGGGGACAATTTTGACATTAGCCACATTACCTTAGGCCAATGAAAGCAGCTTTGGTAAAGTCCTGAAATATGCCATGGTTTGATGGCTATCTCCTAAACTTATTTTAAATTAAAACCTGTTTTACTTTTAGTTCCCAAAATTAGAGAATTTGAAAAATTGAAGAGACTTAAATAGCATTTAATCTAATCTATAGTCGAAAATATACGTATCAAAAGTTATACAGCTTCTTCTTGAGGAACTCTAATGAGAGGGAGCTACCTCTCAAGGCAGTCCATTCTGCTTATTAAAACTCTTAATTCCTAAGAAGTTTCTTATATAAAACCAAAAATTGCCTCTTTGTATCCTGTTCCTAGTTCTGACCTTTCCCATAACAGCCCTGCAGTTACTTCATATTTATCATGTTTCCCCTGAGGCCTCCTAGATCGAACATCCCCAGTTACTTCAGTTAGTATGGCATGGTGTCAAGACACTACACCATCCTTATTGCTCGTCTTTGGATTCTCTCCCACCTATCAAGGTCCTTCTAGAATGGAAAATAGTATGATATAGTTTCCCAAAGGTAGACTTTCCAGGTGACAGCAGGACTGTCATCACCTCCTCATTCTTAGAAGCTGTACCTCTTAATGCAACTCAAGATTGTATGTCTTTAGGCTAAATCACAGTACTGACTCATATTGTGCTTTGGGTCCACTGAAACACAGAAATCTCTTTCTGACAACTACTGTGTAACCGAACCTCCCCATATTGTACTTGCGAAATTAATTTTTGAAACCAAGGACCTACATTTATCCCTATTACATTTTGTCTTAATATCTCCAGTCCAATATTTTGGATCTTGTGTCCCTGACCAAAAAGGAAAAAAGTTAGTCCGTGCTAGCCTATTCTTGTTGAATCCACATTGATTCTTTGTGATCAATATTCTTTCCACCTTTTTTAAAAAGGTAATCACTAAGTATTTCTTCAATCCTACATTCTAGAATTATTCCAGGATTCAAAGTCAGATGTATAGGATTAGAATTATTTCTTGTCCTATAGACAATTTATATTGCTTCCTTTTTTGGTTTGAATGTGAAATGTTTTTCTCTTTTTCTACTACTACAGTGGAGGATTGGGGGAAGTTCATGAGCTAATTATTTAAAATGAAAGTATGCTAAATGGAGCACCCTAAACATAATGAGGATTTGTGGGAAGTAAAGCAAATAGTTTTGAAGTGAAATTTGAAGTAGGCAGGAAGAACAGGAAATGGTTCCAATACTGAATACTTAGAAAATTTTTGAAATTTGTAAAGTATATGTGCTTACATATCTTCTTCCACTCCCCCTGTTAACTTGGGCTCCCCACCAAAACCATATTTTTTGGCAAGGGCAGGAGCTAAGAGAGGGTGGGATATGAAACATTACCTTTGTTTTGTTTTTTTTTAATAATTAATCACCATGGCTGCGCAGGCATACTGAAAATTAGTTTTTGTCATATTTTTTGTTAGTTTTAGATAGTCATGTTATCTGGATATTTCCCATTAGTTTTTTTTTTAAATAAATAATGGGAATAAAAATGTGATTATAGTACTGTTTTTAATTTGAAACATTTTTAGTTGTGTGTTTTCAGGTTTGGCTTGGAGAGACAATTTGAGCTACATTGACCACTTACCAAACTTTTTCAGTGGATTTTCTTAAAGATAGCAACTTATTGACAATAATTTCTACCCCCAGTTACAAGTGATAGGTCTTTCTCAGTAACCTACCAGAAGGCACATGAAAGAAGAAACATTTTTAATGACAAAACTTAATCTCACTCGCATGTTTTCTCTTCCCTATTGCGGTCAATGTTATTCTTGTAATATTAACCCAATATTCTTAACTTTTTTTGTCATGGCTTTGAGCTTTCATGCTTCTTAAAAATACTATAGTTAGTTATCTTAATAAGTTTCATAAGTTTCTACTTTTAATGACCAAAAATTTTGGTTAAAATTTGATTATATTTTGTATGTATAATATAGCGCGATAGAATTCTATTGGTTTTCATTTTTTTTGAGCTGTATGTAACCCTTCTTTAATGTTACTTTTAGAGAGAAGGGAGTGAGGTTAAAGTCTTAGCACCTAAACACCAGTGTAAATTAAATTTCACATATTCTATAGTTCATTAACTGAATATTTCAAAAGTTACATTGTAAAGTCAGACTTCAGATGAATTTATTTCTTTTGGCAATTATGTCAAAATAAACTTTGTGATGGTTTATTTTAAGGTTTATTTACCTATTACCAAATATGACACATCCTTTTGTTGTTTGATTCGTGTTTATATGATGTCATTCTTGCCAGCATCTTTCATTAAAGAATGTGGTGATGATCATGTAGTTTACAGTTTGGTTTTCCATTCTTTGTTATGCCTTTTTGCTCATATAACTGAAGTACATATTTTAAAAATCTTTTAACAACTTGCCTGGTCTTGTCAAAAATAAGACTATCCTTATCCACCATGGAAATGCTCCAGTGTACTTCAGTAATGCACAGGGCACCCTAACGAAACACATCTAGAAGCATCTTCATTTTCTCAGTAAAGCTTTTTGTTTGGATGTTAAAACTGTATCACTTGAATTCATAACTTGTTGATCGGCTTTCTGCTGGATCATTTATACATATTTGGTAAATGTAAATAACCTTAGTGGGTGGGTAAGTAAGCATTTAAATCTTTTAAAAGAGAATTTTGAACTCTACGTGAACACAAAAGTGACTTTCTTTTGTATATGTTATGCAAAACGTCTAAGTGCAGTAGGCACAGGGTTGTTCTTAGCTAAAGATTTGAGATGTTTTGTTTTTTGTTTTCTCAATGCAAGCAGATGTTATATTTGATAAACATTATGATGTTCTTTTACTTCTCTAGTTGTAATTCGATTTTATGTAAATTAAGCATTTAAATAATGTTTGTCCAATATAATTCATCATTTCTGTTACCACTACAACAAACAGACAAAATAACACCCTCGTTTAAAATTTACTTTGAAGCTCAGTGTTTTTACTTTCTTAGTTGTCTACCACCTCCCTCCCTTCTCCCTCCCTTTGTTCAAATGGAGAGGATATAAGGAGAGTACAGATGCTGCATGTCTTAAACGAAAGCGTTCCCAAGGTACAGTAATTATAGTTTGTTTTTTTCCTCCATGTAGTTGTATTCCTGGCTTTTGGCATTCACTTGTTTGTTTTGGTAAAGTATTCTGAACGATTTGTTCTTATGCTTTTTAGGCAAGTAATATGTGTTTAAATTCTTAGGAATTAGTAGGTGCCTTGTGTCCTTTATGCTTTTTTAATCTATAGCTAATTACCTTGTGTCCTTTATGCTTCTTAAAATCTGTAGCTAATTAGCTGTAGAGATAGTCATGCATTTATTAATAAGAGCTGTGTAAGTCAATAAGGGTTAATTAACACTGTTGAAATTATTGAGCCATTTGGGTCTAAGCTACCTAAAGAGAAGCCAGTTTTCATCATGCCCTTAACAGTGCTAACCATATATTTCTTGCATTTTCAGTATTCTAAGTATCAAAATATTTGCTACTAGTGATATTTTATGGAAGAGTTTAGGTTTGGTTAGAAAGTAATTTATATTTATCATTTGTTAAGTCATTTTCTAAATTATTTTAGTATAAAACTTTTAGAACAAAATGTTGGAAAATTTTCCTTCTTATACACAAGTCTGAGTTTTTCCACCTATCCTTTCCTTACAAATAAATATATTACTTACACAGTGGTTTACATTAATTTAAACTTTTTCTTGTGCACATTGTTAATGGCATCATCAGGTAGATTTTGTAAGGCAAATGAAAGAAGTTAACTTCTACATATGAATGATTTTTTAAAATTCCGTTTGTAACAATCATGTGCTTTCCCAGGAGTTCTCTGGGAATGTGACATACTAAAAATAAAGGCTTTTATGGCTGCAAATGTTGACTCAGGGTATATCTTTGAAGTTATGTTATGGGCTGGAAGTTAAATCCATAATTCTTTTTTTTTTTTTTGGAGGCTGGGTCTCTGTATCCTATATAGGATAAAAGTGCATTGGCCTCTCCTGGGCCCAATACTACAACAGATCAGCATGCAGACTTTTTACCTGCTCTGCTTTCAGTTTTGGCCAATTTGCTTCCCAGTAGGCTGTCCACCCTCTGAGTCTCACCATGTTGATGCCAGACTAAGTGTAGATTGGTTTCAGCATACTGCAGCTCTGAACTCCGTCTGCTTCAGTCTTCCCAGTAGCCAGGATTATAGTTTTGCACTACCGTGCCTGGTCATGAATTTTTTATAGCGGAAATTCCATTCATCAGACACTCAAGCTTAACCCTGCCACCAAAAAATAAAATAAAATAATTATGTGGCAAATCACTTAACCTCTTCTGCCTTTGTTTCTTCCTCTGTGTGGTGGAGTTAAGATATACTGCTTCACAAGGATTTTGTGAGGAAAAAAACAGGGTAACTTAGAAATGTTATAAAGATCTCAAATACATGGACCCTGCTCCCCTTGGTTACCCAAAGTTTAGTATGCAAATTTTTCTTACCAGCATTCCTGAGAATAGAAAAATCCTTTTTTTTTTTAATCCTTCAGAAGATAAGAAATGTAAAACTGGGGAGGCTGGGTGGTGCAGCGAATAGAGCACTGGCCCTGGAGTCAGGAGGACCTGAGTTCAAATGCAGCCTCAGACACTTAACACTTACTAGCCATGTGACCTTGGGCAAGTCGCTTAACCCCAATTGCCCTCCAAAAAGCCAAAAAAAAAAAGAAATGTAAAACTGCTACGTGACATAGTCAGTATCTGGAGTTAGATGGCTTTTCTTTAGTGTTCATACCCTGATGTGTTAAAATAAAGCAGTTTTTCTTATGGTTTTTCCCCCTAACAAATATTTAGGTAAATTTCAAATTCTTCATTCAATCCAAACCTCTAAATGTTTTGGATGGGAAAAGAATTAACATCTGAATTAGCAAATTAAACATCTAAAAATCAATCTGCTAGAAATAGTCACTTTTTTGAGTACAGGAAATAGTAAAAAGAACAAAAATGTTTTGTGTTTTTTTTTTAACTTACCTTATTAATCAAACTGGTAATTAGAGACCAACTAATCATTGGTACTAATCTCTAAGACTGATAACTACCTTAACAAGGCATGTTGAATTATATTTTAATTATTTAGTTAGCCACCTCCCAAATGGCATGAGTTTTCTTTAGGTTACAGGACACAATCTTCTAGCAGAAAAACAAAGATTCCTAAATGTGTAGTTCTAGTAGGCTAAAACTGTTTCTGAATCTCAGACTCAAATCATAACCATACTTTTTTTTGGTTGTTGTATCATGTATTTTCTTGTCCCATCTTTACTGTGCTTACTAAGACAGAGGCTTAAATTACAGAAGAAAATCTGGAACATACATCAAAATCAACGAATAAAGGTTAAATTGTCATGCCATCAGCTTGAATTTTTTTAGACCTAAGATGGGACAACAAAAATGAGATTGGAAGAAACACATACACTGCCTTTGGATTCCCTGAAGGTTAAGAATTTTGTATTTGCAAGCGTAGTTGAAGGGGTGAAATGCAGAGGCTAATCCTATTGTTCAAGATATTAAATGATGTATCTGATATTCACCCATTCTGAGTCTGAACTAATGGGACAAAATCTTGAGTTTTATGGACTTTTGATGATTTTCCATATAAATATAGTTTGTCATAGTAGCCTTAATTTAAAGATTGCTCTTTTTTTCTTTACAACAGCTATTCATAGTTTCAAGTTGAGTCGAAACCATGTGGACTGGCATAGTGTGGATGAGGTATATCTTTACAGTGATGCAACAACATCTAAAATTGCAAGAACAGTCACACAAAAGCTGGGTTTTTCTAAAGGTAATAGATTTTTTTCCCACTCAGCAAATGGAGAATGTTGTTTTTCCTATTCTTAGAAAATATTTAATGAAGAATTCACATTTTTCATTTGACAGAGTGCTAATATTTATAATAATTGTTTTCACCCTGTTTTATTTATTAGTGAATTACCTGACCTACATCATAACCTAATATTAAATATTTAAAGAAATATAGCTAGACTAATAACTTTTATGCTTTTAAAAATAGTCAAAAGATGATTTTGTACAGCTAAAAATATGTGGAAACTGTTGTCAAAAGCAAAAAATTAAATATTTTTACAATGTCTTAAAATTTACAGAGGTCATTTTCATAACAGTCCTTTGAAGTATGTAGTATGAATATTATTATGCCATTTTTCGGGTGAAGAAACAGATTCAGAGAGGTAAAAAAAATTCTGAGCAAGCAAGTTGAATATGTGCATAGATTTTGCACATGAGTCAGGGTATCCAAACTTTAAAAATTAAGCTTGTCCCTGACTGAAATTTTATTTGTCAGGTTGTAGTTTTTGTTAAAATTTTCAAACGTATGTGAAAAATGCCACCTATTAATGCTTAAAATACTGAACTTAGGAGTCATGACTTTTCCACAGCTTCAAGTAGTGGGACCAGACTCCATCGAGGCTATGTAGAAGAAGCTACTTTGGAAGACAAGCCCTCACAGACTACTCATATTGTGTTTGTTGTGCATGGCATTGGGCAGAAAATGGACCAAGGAAGAATAATAAAAAATACAGCCATGTGAGTTTTTATGCACATATTTCATAGTTGCTGTGGTATTCTAAATCTGTACCTGATCTCTTAGACTCAAGAGCTATTCAGATATATTAACAGAGAATGTTCCTTCTTGTTGCAAGGTACTTCAGTACTAATTATCATGAAAAACAGCTGTCTTTGATTTTTAAGGTGATGGGAGGGAGATAGGGAGGGAGACGGGGAAGGGGGAACTGTACTTTTATTCTGATTATTAAGGGTAAAACATAAGACCTAAGATGAAAATAGGTTTTTTTTAAAAATCAAAGCCTGGGGTGTGTTTTTCTGTTTAAACTGGTATAAATTGAGTAGGTAATGAAGGGTATATAACTGTAAGAATCAGAATCTTTTTTTTAATCACTAGTCAGTTATATCTAGCTGATTAGTTGAAATACTATAATACAGTGGCTCAATCTGCCTAATGCCGCAATCCTTTAATACTCATATGTGGGCATATCTGCATGTGGGCGAACCCACCTGGAGATGGATAGAGGAGCGGTGTCTCGGTTCCTAAGACCATCGGAAATATGTGTTTTCTGATGGGGTTAGGTGACCCCTGTAACTCCTGTGAAAGGGTTGTTCAACCCCCAAAGGGGTCGTGACTCACAGGTTGAGAACCGCTGCTATAATAGAATATAATTGACCTAATTATTTCCTCCGTTTGTGTATATCAGAATCATGCCTTCTCATTCTATTAGATTCTTGTTCTTCCTCTCATAGATCCTTCACAGAGGATCCACCCAATGTTTTAGAGTCCTTCCTTCCTCTTTAAATCTTTTTATATCTCTTGGTACCAGTTTAGTACTCTGACTATCCATATGATATCCTTCTCTCATGATCTTTTCTATTCATACATTATCTTCTGTTCCTTATACTACTTCTTGCACATTGGTCATTGTTGGATTTATGTTGCAACCAACTTTGTCCTGCGTCATACCCTTCCCCTCAGATGTCAATTCTGGGGATGGTGACTGCTTGCCAGTATCCTAGGAAGAATGTGTAATATTGTATTGTTGTGAAAAAAAATTTTACGTATATTTTTTACAATGCCAGAATTAATGTCTAAAATAAAAATTGTATTTATTCTAACTCCAGTTTGAGTTGCCTATTGCATGACTTTATTACAAAAGAGAGGAAGCATACCCTGAAATCTAATCGAGTCTTTACATACTATATTCGTGCCACAAATTATTTCATTTTAGAGATTGTAAAGATGTGATTTTGTGTAATAATAAATGAATTTTGTATGAGTATTCCAAAGGGCTATCTCTCTGTACATTTTGCTGTAGTATTTTTATGGAAACATTAGCTTCCAACTCCATTGGCCTTCCACTGAAACTTTTCTCAAGAAGGCAACTGAAGTTGTGGGGGTGAAAGTCAAATTCTTATCTTGTCTAGACACCAACACCATACCTCCTTAAAGTTTTGGTCTTGATTTAGCTGTCAAGAACTTTGACTTTTATTAGGGAAATTTTGAATAGACATATTTTTGTTGTGTAATATAGTATGCTGTTTATGTATTTTGTGTTGGAAGAGTTTTTTTTGAATGTTTTATGTTGAGAGCATTTAGACAAATGAATAGGACTTGTAATTTTACCCCTAAAATCTAACCTTTTGACTCTTTTATATTAATATTACAACCCGTTTTGTTCACTGATTTTTATCTGAAATGAGACTTGAATTTTAGCATATTGATAAACTTTAGAAATCTATCCTTTTCACTTTTTGACGTGGAACTGAGCCCCAGAGAGGTTAAGTAATTTGTCCCAGATAATAGGGTTTAGAGCTGGAAAGAACCTTAAAGATCTTCTGAGTTGACCTCCTCCTCAACTTTGAGATGCAGAAAACTTAAATTACTTGACCATACTTTTATAGCTAATTTTAACTGAGCTGGTACTAGAATTTAGTGTACTCTCAACGGAGAGTGCTCATTTATTTCTGATCATTATTTTTATTTTTGTAGCCTTATGTCTGAAAATAATTTGTGCATTATCCCTATATATTATTCACAAGAAGTTACCTTAATGATGATAGTCCCTCTAATAAAATTCTGAATTTAAGGTTAATTAGTAAGGATTATATTGAATTATATATGTTGTTGTTCAGTCATTTTCAGTTGTGTCCAACTCTTTGTGACCCCATTTGTGGATTTCTTGGCAAAGATACTGGAATGCTTTGCCATTTCCTTCTCCAGCTCATTTTACAGATGAGGAAACTGAGGCAAATAGGGATAAAGTGACTTGCCCAAGGTCACACAGCTAGTCAGTGTCTGAGGCCAGATTTGAACCCAGGAAGATATATCTCCCAGATTTCAGACTCGGTACTTTATGTACTACCCCGATTATATATGAGCTTTCCACAAAATAAAAGAATAATCAGTCATTCTCTGGTTTAAACTCCAGGAACATATAACTAATATTAACATGACAACAAGATAGTAATTTTTTAATTGCCTTAAGTAGAAGGGAAATTTTACTTACGGATATTGAAGATCAATTGTGATTTTTAAAAATAAAAATTAGACAAATTCTTGCCTTTAGTAACTTCTTAGTCATTATAATTAAGTATTGCTTGCTGTTTATACCCAGTTGATACAGCATTTGTTTTTACTGTAATTGTCACAAATGATATTTAATTTTATTGTTTAGAACAAAAATGTTAAAAGTTTAATATGTAACTGTATGCTTTGTCAAACTCTGGTTTGACAGGGTGTTAAGTCAGGGTGATAAGGAAATATTGCTGTATCTGGGCAACTTGATTTGAAAATAGGATGGGTAAAAATATGCAAATGGAATGAAGCAACAGAACTTATATGTCTATTACATTCATTCTACTAAATATCATGAAGATAAGCAGAGAAAAATGTTTCCTTTTGCCTTTAAACTTTCACATATATAATACTGAATATTTAAGTTGACTGGGCTCATCCAGCCAGTGTATCTATCAGAGTCACATTCTTAAAAGAAAGATTTAATATTTGGCCTTTAACAAAAATTGTGGCATATTAATCTTCACAAATAGAAAGTTACAGCTCAAATGAGTTTGAATACTAGCTAAACTCTATTCTGATATAATCTAATTTATTCACAGCACCTCAATAAGCACTTTTCTGCTTATTAAATGGAGGAAATTTCCAACAATTTTCCTTTTGGTCATTTTTTTCTCTTTTCTTAAATTAAAAATATATATAGGATCACCTAATCTAGAATTAGAAGGGACCTTTTAGACTATCTAATCTAACTTCTTCATTTTACAAATGAGGAAACTGAGGCCCAAGGGAGTTAAGCGACTTACCCATGGTCACACCACAAGTGCCAAAGGTAGGATTTGAACCCAGGTCCTCTGAACTATAGAGACGTTACTATTCTACTGTCTTAAGTGTAAGGTATAATTTCCCATTTCTTCAGTTCACCAAACTGAGGCAATATAATGCTTTTTTGCTTATGATTTTGTTATACATTATAATGTATAGATTTATATCAATGATAGTTTCCATCTTTTCATTATGATGAAATGTTGAATATACTTAGCTACCTAGAAAAAGAAAAATTTCCATATTACCCTGACTTCTGGTTTGACTGCGGAGACAGCTACATATTTGGTTATTGTTTTTTTTAAGACTTAAAGGATTATTTTGCTATGTTCTATATTCTAGAGTCTAGAATATTATATAAGATTTGATTGAACCAAGTAGGAATACAGAAAAGTTGCCATTTCCAGGTACCATATTTAGGCATAAGTTTAGGACAAATTTAATATTTGCTGGGTT
This sequence comes from Pseudochirops cupreus, assembly GCA_028627135.1. Taxonomy (NCBI): domain Eukaryota; kingdom Metazoa; phylum Chordata; class Mammalia; order Diprotodontia; family Pseudocheiridae; genus Pseudochirops; species Pseudochirops cupreus. The sequence goes on from CM053581.1 coordinate 326,942,456, forward strand.
TGTTGTAGAATTCTTTTTATCTCTTGCTCTACTTTATTCTAATTAAACATAATCATTTCTTATTGAGAAAGTAGTAGTCTATAGATATACATATATATAACTGAAAATTATCACCCCAAAGTATAGGAATAGACTGAGTTATTTTGCTGATTTGTCTCTGAAAAAGAAATATTAAAAGGTTTTGTAATTTCCCCTCTCAGCCACATAGATTCTAAATAGTATTTGTTGGGTTGCACTAACTAAAAAAAAAATAGGCAAGTATATTATTTCTTTCTACCCTTCATTTCCCCAAATGACTTTGTGCCGTTTGAAAAGGCCATTGATTTCCTCTTCTGGCATGTAATTAAAAGTCTGAAAGTGGCAAAGTATATGTCACGTTGCATGTTAGTTTATTTTGTCTGAAATCTTTACAATATGCTGTTAACCTCATTTTAGATAGACTTTACCTAATTAAAATTTATTAAAATTTCATTTTAAATTTTAAAGATATACTTATCATTACTATTATGAATTTCATTTAATTTATGGAATTGAAATCTAATACATATTTTTCTCCTTCATTAATGAGGCTTGTATTACTTTTGACCAATAGCAAGGCTTGCATAGCAAGGAATAGGTAAGACTAGATAACATTTTTGAATCTTCATAAAAGGCATTATCAGAACAATACATGATTTGTTATCTTAATTTTAGTGTCTGATATAGATCTAGTTTCATTTTTAATGGTCTGTTGTATGTATGTATATACAAATATAAGTTTGTGTTACGGTTTTTGTTCTGATTTTGGTCTAGTGCAACAAGTTAAAATTGCCATACCTTTTACTAGCTTAAAACTGCACTAAGATTTCTGGGAAGTGTGTGTGTGTGTGTGTGTGTGTGTGTGTGTGTGTGTGTGTGTGTGTGTGTGTGTGTGTGTGTGGGGCGCGCGTGCATGCGTGCATGCATGAGAGAGAGAGAGCGAGAGACTCATATATAAGCCTATGTCTAAAAATCATGTACCCAAATTGCAAAGCACAGTCACAAAACTCTAGGTTCTGTATTGAAATTAAAGATCTAGAAACTTTACAAAACAGTTAAAAAATCACAAACTTCCTTATTTGAACTCTTGTCAGTCATCCTCCTCTCTCCAGTACCCTAACAATTCTACTTTGGGGAGAGTTAGGATTCAAGTGTAGTCCTTTCACGTTTTCCAGTCAAATTATTGTATATATATATATATTTGTGTACTTAGACAAAATTCAAAATCAAGCAAAATCTCACATTTTCATGCCTCCCAAATGTCTCATTCTACATACTGAGTTCATCACTTCTCTCTCAGAAGATGGATAGTATATTTCAAAATGGTACTCTAGAATTGTAACTAGTTACTACTTTGATTGGAGTTCTTAAGTCTTTCAAAATTATTTTCCCTTATATATTGTATAAATAGTTCTCCTATGTCGGTGGTTCTCAACCTGTGGGTTATGTTTAATTTGTAACAATGAAAATACATCCTGCATATCAAATAGATTCATAACAGCAGCAAAATTACAGTTATGAAGTAGCAACAAAAATAATTTTATGGTTGGGGGTCACCACAACATGAGGAATTGTATTAAAGGGTTGCAGCATTAGGAAGGTTGAGAACCACTGTCCACTGTCCTACGTACTTTACTCTGTGTTAGTAGTTCATTTAAGTTTTAACCTGATTTTTCTGAAATCATCCCTTTCATCCTTTCATTTCATGGTGATATCCTGTTAAATTGTTCAGACATTCCCCAGTTGATGGACAACTTCCATCTTCGTTTCCCATTTTTATTAATATTAAGAAGAAAAAGCACTTGTATAGTACTTAAAGGCTTTCAAAGCACTTTACAAATATCTCATTTATTCCTTAAGACAAATCTGTGAGGTTATTATCAAGAGCTACTATAAATACTTTTCCCCCCATTTATATATGGAACTTTTCTTCTGTCTTTGTATTCTTTGGTATATAGGCCTGATAGTGGTATCCCAGAGTCAGAAGATAGGTACCATTTTGTAATTTTGGAGGATAGTTCCAAATTGCTTTCCAGAATAATGGTATTAGTTTACAGTGTATCCTCCTGAGGAAAGGATGCTAAAGGCCAAGTTGGAGGTCTTCCTTCTATGCAGGAATTCTACCACTTCCTACTTTTGCTACATACCAAGCCTCCTTGGGTGAGATCCCTGTTCCCTGAGTCTTCCATTTCCTGCTGGCCACGATGTGTTCCCTGAGGAAAGGTTGCTAGGGGGTAGGCTAGGCATCTCCTATCTGCCCCAAAGAATCCCTTCCATCTATAACAGTATGAGACATCTTCTACTTCCTTCTGTCAGTTCAGTCTGCCAAATGGGATATAGAAAACCTCCAGTGCAAAGAACAACCCTCTCTTCAATTTCAGTTCTCCATCTTCTGCTGCTCCTATCCTTTAAGGGTAGAGAAGTATTGCCCTTCACTCAGTGATAAACATTCTCACACCTGGTCATACCCTTCCCACCTCAGTGACTCTGAATTCCTGTAGATCAGTGATTCTCAACCTTCCTAATGCTGCAACCCTTTATACTCGTATGTGAGCGTATCTGCATGTTGGGCGGACCCGCCTAGAGACAGATAGAGGAGCGGTGTCTTGGTTCCTAAGACCATTGGAAATATGTGTTTTCCAATGGTCTTAGCCGACCCCTGTGACCCCTGTGAAAGGGTCATTTGACCCCCAAAGGGGTTGTGAACCACAGGTTGAGAACTGCTGCTGTAGATAATTGTCCAAACTCCTTACCATGTGGTTTGAGTCCCCATTCTCATCCCCTCCTTAGCCCTCCCACCCCAAAGTTTTATCCTAACTCCATCCATCCATTGTGACCTCTGGAATGCCTGTTCTTTAGGCAACAAACTTCCCCTCATTTTAAATCTTTTCCTCTCTTACTTCTCCCCCCTACTAGCTCTTACTGAACCCTGGCTTTCCCCAGTGACCGAGACTCTGGCCACACTTTTCAGTATTGGCTACACCATCACTCATTCTTTAGGCTCACTGGTCAAGGCAGGGGAATTGGAATACTGCTTTCTCTCTATTACCACTTCCAGGCTCTACCTTTTCACCACCCAGTCTGTTTGTAGCTGTTATCTACAGACTCCCTACTCCTACCACGGTTCTAGGCCACCCCCCTGTTCAGTGAATTTGATACCTGGCTTACAAATTTTCTCTACTCCCCAACTCCTGCCTTCATACTAGGGGACTTCAACATGCATAATGATTTTCCTTCAAATATCATTACTATTCAATTCTTCAGCCTGCTCACCTTCCATGAGCTACTCCTCCACCCCTCCTTAGCCACACAGAAAGATGAACATGCCCTTGATCTTGCCGTCACCCATAAATGTACCACCTCTGTTTAAGATTTGTGAAATCTTATCCAACCATGATTGGTTTTTCATCTTTCCCTCTGCATTCCCTTATATAACTCTCTTCTGTGTCTGCACCATGACCTACAATTCTTTGATCCCTTAATTCTTCCCTAGGCCAGCTTCCTTGTACTGATCACTCCTATTCTGTGAATCAGTTCAAGTCTACACTCTTCTCCTTTCTTGAATTCCACTCCCTTCCCCCTAGTTATATCAGCAATAACTCCCAGGTAAGCCTCAGCCTTGATCCCACTATTCATCACTTTCAGTCCTAACACTCCTAATAGCGAATGAAGGTGGAGGAAATCATGTAGCAAATTATATTACATAACCTCACCTCTGTCCTCACTGCTGCTAGACAATCCTACCATACTTCCTTTATTAATCACTATCCTACTCACCATAGAAGCTCTTCCAAACCTTTTTATCCCTTCTCAAATCTCCCATTCCTTCCCTTCCCTCCACTCTCTTCGCTGAGAACTTTGCTTCATATTTTATAGAAAAAAAACTAAGGCTATTCACTGTGAACTCCCTCTTTTCTACTTTTCCTCACGTATAACTTGGGTGCCTTCTGCTGCTTTCTCCTCTCTCACCCCTATCTCACATGATGAAATGGCCTTTTTCCTTAACCAAGGCTAACCCCATAACTTGTTCAAATGATCCTGTACCGTTCCATCTTCTCTAACAGAGCTTCCTCTGTTATCTCTTCTCTTTCACTTGTTTTCATTGTCTCTCTCTACTGGCTCATTTTCTTACTGCCTGCAAACACGCCCATCTCTCCTTTATCCTGAAGAAGCCCCTCACTTGGTTCCTCTATCCCTGCTATGTGTCCTTTGCTCTGTATTGCTAAACTCCTCAGAAAGGCTGTTTATATTTGGTGCCTCCATTTTCTCTCCCCTCTCTTTCTAACCTCTTAAAATCTACTTTTGACTGTATCATTCTACTTATACTGTTCTTTCCAAAGTTACTAATGATCTCTTAGTCGCCAGATCCTATGACCTTTTCTCAATTCACATTCTCCTTGACCCCTCTGCAACCTTTGACGCTATTGATCACTGCTCCTTCATATTCCCTTCTCTCTAGGTTTTTGGGAGAACACTCTCTCCTGGTTTTCCTCCTAGCCATCTAATTGCACCTTGGCGGTCTCCTTTGTTGGATTTTCCTCCAGGTCGTGTCCTATAACCCTAGATGTTCCTGAGGGTTCTACCTTGGGCCCTCCTTTTCTCTCTCTTCTACTTTACTTGGTGATCTCTTCAGCTCCCATGGATTTAATTACTATTTCTCTGCTGATCTTCAATCTCACATCACCTGCTTTTCAGATATCTTTAACTGGAAGTCCAGTAGACATCTTAAACTTAATATGTTTGAAACAAAACTCATTATCTTTCCCCTTAAACCTTTCCCATCTCCTATATTCCCTATTACTGTACTGTAGGGAACACCATTCTCCCAGTCCCTTAGACTCACAACCTAGGACTCATTCTTGATTCCTTGCTGTCTCAACCCCCCTCCCCTCCCCCTTCACAACCCTCCAGTATATCCTGTATTGCCAAGGCCTGTTGACTTCGCTTTGCAGCATCTCTCATATATATGCCCTTCTCTTCTCTGACCCTGGCAGCACTCTAGTTCAAGCCCTTACAACCTCATGCTTTGATTATTGCATAGCCTTCTGGTGGGTCTGTGCCTTAAGTTTCTCCCTACTCCAACTCATTCTACATTCAGTCACTAAAGTGATTTTCCTAAAGTGCACTTCCAATGACCCAACCTCCTCCCCCACTCTCCACTCAGCAAATTCTATTGGCTTCCAATGTCCTATTTGGCATTCAAAGATCTTCATAACCTAGCCCTCTTCTGCCTTTCCAGTCTTCTTATGCCTTTACTCTTGTTCAGTTGTGTCCAGTTCTTTGTGACCCCCCTGGATATAGTACACCAGGCAGGCCTTCTGTCCTCGATACTGTCCATGGAGTTTTCTTGGCAAAGGAGTGATTTGCCATTTCCCTCTCCAGTGGATCACCTTTTTTCAGAACTCTCCACTATCACCTGTCTCTCCTAACCCTGCATGGCATAGCTCATAGTTTCATTGAGTTAGACAAGTCTCTGTAACACCACAAGGCACTGATCCAGGAGGGGTTCTTAGACCTTACTCCCCCACATATACTCTTCCGTCCTGTAACCCTGACTTCCTGACTGATCCACCAACAAAACACTATCTCACTTCTGGGCATTTTCTTTGGCTCCCTCCTATGCCTGGAACACTGTCTTTCCTCCATTTTGACTGCTGACCTCCCTGTTTTCCCTCAAGTCTCAACTAAAATACCACTTTCTACAGGAAGCCTTCCCCAAACCCTCTTAGGGAAATGCCTTTCCTCTGTTAATTATTTCCTATTTTTCCTGTTTATATCTTACTTTGTGTTTCTTTCTTTCTTTCTTTGCTGACTTCCCCAGTAGATTTTTAGCTGCTTGAGGGAAGGGACTGTCTTTTTCCTCTTTTTTATATTCCTAGTGCTTAGCACCGTCTCTGGCCCACGTGATAAACAAAATGTTTATGTTGAACTCTAAGTTGTTGAGTTCCATTGTTTCTAATTCTCTCTGTTCTGTTGATACTTTTTTTTCTTTTTTAACCACTACCATTGTTGCTTTATAATATAGTTTGAGTCTGGAAATTACATTCCACTATTATCTTACCGGTTTTCATCATCCCTTGATAGTCTAGATCTGTTTTCTAAATGAATTTGGATTTTATTTTTTCAAGTTCTGTAAAGTATCCCTTTTGTAGTTTGTAGTACACTGTAAATTAGCTTTAGCAATAATGTCATTTTTATTTTATTGGCATGGCCCAGCAATGAACACTGAATGTTCCTTCAGCTACTTAAGTTAGTTCCTCATTGCTTAAAAGAGCATTTTGTAATTGAATCTGTATATGCATTTTATATGCTTTTATAGATTGATGCCTGAATATTTTGTAGCTTTTTGAATACTCCTTAGCTTTTTTTTATCATATGGAAATGCTATTGATTTTCAAGGGTTTGCTTTGTTACCTCCAATTTTCTGAAGCTGTTGTTTCAATTGGTATCTTCTGATTCCCTAGGATTTTTTAAATAAGTCATTATGTCATCTGTAAATAGGGGTAGTTTTATGTCTTCTTTATCTGTCTTTATGCCTTTAATTTCTGTCTTTTGTTTTATTGCTGTTAGTAGCATTTCCAGAACTATATCAAATAATAGTAGGGAGAGAGTAGGCATTTACTCCTGTATTTTTTTGGAATAGGTTCTAGTGTAGCCCCATTCTGAATGATGCTTGATTTTGGTTTTAGGTAGATGCTTTTTATGATTTTAAAATGATCCTTCTGTGCCTTTACTTTGTAGGGTTTTTAGCATAAATGAATTACTTTATCAAAGATCTTTTCTATATCCATTGAGGTGATTATGTGATTTGGGGTGTTTTATTTTTTAATGTGGTTAGATTAATTATTTTTTCACATGTTAAATTATTCTTTCATCCCTGGTTATAATTCTAACAAAGCCATGATGAATAATTTCTTAAATGAGAATTGCCGCCATCTTTTAAACAGGGTTGTATTTAAATTTTTAAATTATTCTCTATTGGATAAAGCACTGTTCTGTGCTTTATCCTTCTCTGGTTTAGACATTGGGTCTATATTTGCCTCATAAAATAGCAGTCTAGAAAAATACTTTTTCTCAGTTTTTCAGAACTCTATATTATAGGTACTAATTGTTCTTAAAAGTTGTGAATTCATCAGGACCAGGATTTTTTTTTTCTTTGATAATTCATTTAGTGTTAGATCTCATTATTTTAATTCACACCGGTTGTTTACATTGATCTTTGACCATTTGCTGTATAACTTCAAATGGTACAATTTCAAATTTGTACAGCTACTCTGGGGGATTGGATATGGATATATTTTTGTACTAATCAGAACCTTTTTGTAGTTTAGTTTCTTTTTCTGAAATTGTATTATTCAAGATTTCTTTTTGATCTTCCATTAGTTTGGGTATTTTATGTTTTTAAAAGTATTCCATCTGTATTCTCTTGTCTTTTGGGTAGCATGTAATTTTTTATAACAAATTCTGATAATTCTTTTTATTCTAGTTTTGTGATTTCACCATTTCCTTTGCTCTTGATTCTTTCCTCTTTTTATCAGAGTGCTTAAAGGTTTTTTAGTTTTGTTAGTTTTTTCAAAGAACTAGATTTAACTTTATTATTTTTATAGACTTTTATTTCTACATAATTTATTTCTCCATTTTTAATATTTTCCTTTTTGCATTTATCTTCAGTTTGTTTATTTTGTTGGTTTTGTAATTTTTAAATGTATATTAAAGTATAATATTCAGTTCATTGATCCTCTACTTTCATATTTTGCCAACATATACTTTTAGGGATGTAATTTTTCCCTGATGACTACTTTAGATATAGCTGTAACAGCAGGTACCCTAGCATAGCCAGGATGACTGTTAGCACAGGTTCTTTGATTTGCTTTACTAAAAGGAAAGCAACTATATATGTATATATATATATATAGATATATATATATATGTATACACACACACACACATAGAAAGCAACCATATGTGTGTGTGTGTGTGTATCTATATATATGGAAAGCAACCATATGCATGTATATGTGCATATATATATAAAATTCACTTAGTTCAGGGGAAAAAGTCAGCACCCTGAACTTCAGAAAATACAAACAGAAATTACAAGTAGACAAAAAATACAGAGAGAAAAATGACACAATTCAGCAGACCAATAGGGCTTCTAGCTGTCGAAGCATTACATACATACATACATAGTTACCAGAGAAAGAAGCACCAATATCTGGGTTTCCAAAGTTGGAGGACTCAACAACTACCCAGAGTCTCATCTGGCCAAATCACACAATTCTTCCCATAAGTGAGCCCCAAAGCAAGACCTCACCTCAGAGTATATGTAGCCTTCTCCAGGGTCAAAGAACATCACAACCTTCATGACCCACTGCCTAATTACAAAGTAACAAAAGGTATGGGTTTCCTAAAAAGTGAGCCTCCCCCCACCCCACCCCCCAATCAAGTCACTCCTGTAGGGTTCCACTTGAGGCCCATTATGGGACAGGGAAGATCTTCAAATTCCCCTACCATTGCAGTATCCCATAAATTTGATTATCGTTCTACCATTACCATTTTTTTTACGTTATTGTTTCTATGATTTATCTTTGAACTACTTATTATATGAGATTTAATTATTAAATGTCTATTTAGGTCTTTGTGTTTTGCTTGGGCTCTCTGAACTGAATTCTGTTGTTGCGTTATGGTCTATAATGCCTATGTTCACTGTTTCTTCCTTTTTACATTTATTTGCTATTTTTCTGTTCCCTAATACCTGGTCAGTTTTATTTTTAAAGTTCCATGTTAATTCTGAGAAATATAAATGTTCTTTAACAGCCCCATTTCAAAGATTCCATAATTCTCTGGTTTCTTCAACAGTTCATTCTTTTCTATATTTTCCATTTTTTAAAATTTTCCATTCAATTTATCCAAAGTGGAGAGGACATTAAAATTTCTTATTATTTTATTACTGCCTTATATCTTCTTGTAATTAAATTAAATTTTCCTTTATGAATTTAGTTGTTAAGTATTTGGAACATATAAGATTAATATTGATATTGGTTTATTGTCTTTGGTTCCTTTCAGTATAATATAGTTTGTTTGTTAATCTCTATTTAAGGCAAGTAGGTGGCATAGTGGATAAAGTGCTGGACCTGGAGTCAGAAAGACCTGAATTAAAATCCAGCCTTACCTAGCCTAACCCAGCCACTTACTAGGCTGAGTTACCCTAGGCAAGTTACTTAACCCCTCTTTGCCTCACTTTCCTCATCTGTAAAACCTTTAAGCACCAAATAAGTGTTAACTTACCATTATTTTTTAGGTACTGAATTTTCGTTTTTGCTTTGATAGCATAACTGCAGTTCTTGCTTTTTAAAATTTACCTGATGCATGGTAAATTTTGTTCAAGCCTCATTTTCATTCTGTGTATGTCTCTGGTTTTTAAATATTTTTCTTGCAAGCAACAGATTTTGTGTTTTTGTGTCTTTCTGGATGTTTTTTCATGCATTAGGATTTTACCTAATTCTTCCTTTCTTTTTCCTTTAATTTAAGTACTTAAATAAGCCTTCCTCTCTTCCTCTTCAACTTCTTTATTTTCAGCTTTTGCTTTTTCTGCTCTTTTTTCTAAAAAGAATTTACTTTCCCTTATTCTCTTTATTAATTTACTTCCATTCTATTATAGAGTTTTGTTCTTTAATTCATGATTGCTATACTTATTTATTTCTTCTTTAGTGTCTGTTATTCCTCATAGAATTAAAACTTCTAAGCTCTTTACTATGAATTTCCTTTTTAAAACAATTTCTATGGTATTACCTTGGAGTTGATGCCCCTTCTAATCCTTTTTTTATGTTGAAGTATAAATTCCTGCAGGAGATGTAGAAGGTAGCAATATTGTGCTGTGGTTGAAATTTTCCTGGATCTCTGATTGTGCAATCTATTACTATCCCCTACCTTCTCTGTGATCATTTTTTTTTCTTATTTGCCATGAAATCTCTGGGTTCATGCCCTACCACCCTACAGGATCTCAGTTGCCCATGGGAGCTCTGATTGCTTTCATTCTGACACAAAATGCGGCACCAGAAGACAACAGTACTCCCACAGAGGTACACTGTTGATTTTATCTTTTCTTAGGACCCCAAATCCCATAATAGAATTTAATTCCCCCATGGAAGTGTTCTACAGTGGGTCCTTCTCCACCAGAGAATTGAAAACTCCCCCCCTTCCTTTTTCCTTTTCCAGTTCCTCCTTTTGCCACTTTACCCATTCTCTTCTTGAAAGACTACTGGAAATATTTTCCTGTCATTGATTGCCATTGGCTAATCTGATTAGGGCACATCAGACATTCCTCTCTATTTTGTTTCTCCCCTTTTAGGCACCCTCCCATTCTTCAGTGTACCAAAAAAAAAAAGATTCATCTGTAAGTGGGGCCATATAAGGCTTTAAAGTCCATGCTATTTCAGGTCTCTTCTTGAACTATAATTTCCATTTTAGGTTCTTCTTTTATCTGTCTCCTTGTGTACTTTTTGAAAGAAATTTGTTAATGACCCCTGGTTTTGATTTTTTTTCCTCATCATTTATGTCTTTCTAGGTTTTTTTCTTTTTTTTCTGGGATAATTTATTTCTTCATAGTTATTGTATTTGTTTGCCTTTATTGTGCTTATATTATCTGGGATATTTGCAAAGCATCTTATCTTTTTCCATCTTTTTTTCCCACATAGGAATGTTTCAAAAGTGCCTCTCTTATTTTTAACACCCTTGTTTTCTCATCGATGAAGAGTCTGGTTTGCAGGTTCTGCAGGAATGTGCTGGAGCTAGTTCCAGTCAGCTCATTCAAGCCCATTGTTAAATTTTCAGGGAGAGCATTTACAACTCGGAATTTGGCAAACAATATAAATCTAGGCTTGATTTATTGTTTTCTTGATTATCTAACCTAAAGAAAGAAATAGAGAAAATGTTGCTAATGCAGATTAAGTTTAAAAGTATCCTTTGTAACTTTCTGGCCAACAATCACTCGCAGTACCTATGAGTAGGAGCTCCTTTGGAAGACTTGATTTCATTCCTTTCTGCTGTATCTTATGGGTCCAGAATAGCTTTTGTTACTCAGATCAACTTATTTTATCTTTATAATCACAGAGCAAAACAAATGAATTGTTAGCGTGTAGATTTTTAAAAAGCACCTACTTTAGCTGTTCATTTTTCTGTTTTTTATATATTTTTTTTATCTCTGGAAGGCTTTCATGTATTTGAGCTCCAGTAAGCGTTAAAAACAAAAGCTTAACGATCTCAAGGAACATTCCTTTACTAATAAAACAG